>JAODKM010000075.1:6396866-6455555 GCA_026780845.1 Petrocephalus sullivani
TCAGCTCTTTGCAGGGCCCACATGGTCAGCTCTTTGCAGGGCCCACATGGTCAGCTTTTAGCAGACTACCAACAGCATGAGTTTTGTGTTCTATTTACCCAAGTTATGGGGCTCCATGGGTCAAGCCCGGCCTCTGCATGTCTGTGGGCCCTCGAGCAAGGCCCTTAACCCCCGGGGCATTGCACGAGGTGGCTGCCCTTCATGGCAGATCTTGCTCTAATGGAGAGCAAGTTTGGGGGAGGTGAGAAGAGAACTTTCCCACAGGGACCAATATGGGCATCAATTACGATTACTTCCCTGGTAGAAGTTTCGAATGCAGCCGCAGGTGCGAGTGTGTGGCAGTTATGCATGAGGACGCATTTCGTTTAAGCCCTACAGTCCATGCATTTGCTGGTGCTGGACCTAGAGCAGAGCTCTTCCATAACAGCTCGTGGCCTGGTGGCCGCAGGCCTGCAGTACTGCGGCTAAAAGACAGGTTGTGGAGTGAAGATCACCATCAGTGCATTCCCTCGCACAGAGGACTCCAGCGTGAGCCCGTCAGGTGAAGATCTCCTTTCTGACGCTCTGCAAACATTAATGAACACTAGAGCTCCGGTGAACCGTGCCAGTTGTACCAAACGATATTACTTAGGTACACCTAACAAACACCTAGAACAACAAATCCGACTCTGTTGGAAATTTCGAGTTGCCAGTTAGTGTAATTGCATGGACTGTGGGAGGAAACCCAGAGGAACATGCACACAAACTCCACACACATGGCAGAGGTGGTATTATTATTATTATTATTATTATTATTATTATTTTAATAACATGACAAAAAAACAGCAGGAGTATTCAATCTATTTCCTCAATATGGGTATAAGATAAGTAAAGAATGTCTCTATGTGGCTTTTTAAGACCATCTTCTAGCAGACAGCAATGCTTCTCCACGTGTCCTGTGGTATAACGGGGGAGGGAAGGTGAGGGGGTGTAATGTGGTCCAGCAAGCCTGCCCCCCCCAGCCGCGCTGGGTCCACACACACCAGAGCAGCTTATCATCTGGCACACGCCTCCTCCCCGCTCGGGGGAGACAGCCTTTTTGGAAAGGGGAGCTTCTGCTTCTGGGGCGGCTGTCTGCACCAGATGGTTGAAGGGGCACAGATATGAAGCGGCCCATTGTCCGACAGCGCGCAGGAACGCGGGGATGCCTTCTGAGGAGCTTCTAGGGCTCAGCTTCTGAAGATTCCAGGCCTTTCTACTTCTGCGCTGGGCCACAGCGTTCCCAAAGACTGCATCTTTATTGCGAAGTTTCCCACCGAATCAGCAGAAAAATATCTTAAGAATCAGGAGATTTCTACTCACCCATCCACCCATCTCCTATATACACAAAAATGAATGTATTTTTATATACTATGTATAGCAACCAGCCGGATTAAGTCATCATATCAACTAGTCACATCAAAACTTTGGATTAAGGTAATACACAGAGAGAACTTAACTTCTAACTTACCCTCCAAGAATGAACTTGGGGTGCAATGAATCATGGGATTGGTCTGGTTCGGTGAGGACGCAACCGCTGCATCTGTGATATTTGGGGTAGTGCGAAAACGACATCCGGGGATTTTTACCGTCCTCTGTATTTCTGGTTCTGTATTGCAGTGTTTCTCAAACCAGTCCTCTGGGACCCTCAGATGGTCCACGTTTTGGCTCTCTCCCAATTCCCTGGGAGTTAGGGGGGAGCAAAAATGTGGACCGTCTGGGGGTCCCCCGAGGACTGATTTGAGAAACACTGCTGCAGTGGAACTGCAAGACACGGCTGGCCCGAGGAGAGCGGTTACTTAGACAGTTTGTTTTTAAATGGCTAGTGTATAGAATTATTACCTTACTACTTAATATTATGAGAGGAAAAAAACCGTACAATTATAACTGAATACTTGAGTTTTTATTTTTTATTTGTGCTGCTACACGTTTGACATTAAAATGCGGCGCGTCTGAGATTCACAAGCAATTTGTAATTCTCGGCTAACGATGACAGAACACATATTTCTTTCCTGGAAGAGGTGAAACTCGAACAAAGCGGAGGCAGACACTCTATCAAGCCGTCGAGGAGCCATCTGCCACCGGTGTGCTCTCGAGTCCCCGTCACGATGTGTGAGCTTATTGATTAAGCAACGACGAATGGCGTGACAGGAAAAAAAAGGGTGTAAACAAGCTTAAAGATCATTGCACCTGCGGTAGCCCGCGGTAAAGAAACACCATCATTAATGTGCAACTCCCCAATTATTTTTTAAAGTAAGAAGAAGTGTAAATTCGGAGTCCCAAAGTACACTTGTGATGGCGAAAAAAACATCAGACATTTTAAGCATTGTTTTAATGTCGCCTGACACTAGTAAAGTCCCTCGGGGTTTTGTCATTCTTCTGCTTAACAAAGAAAATAACTTTTATTGGGCAGACCTGTGTCTGGGCCTGTTTCTAATGGCTGGAGTTTCATTGAATTATCCCACATATCAAGTCCTTTCCCATAACTGCATGGCAGAGCGTGAAGCACTTTATTCAAAGAAGGAGTTTATATTATGATTTTCCCCCCCAGAAACCTCGCCAGTCACGTGTCAGATTAAACTTTCCGTATTTAGCGCATGACGCCCAGGATTCTTATGTGGACAGATCAATTATATTCTCTGAATAAGCTTTGATTTTTGGTACATTAAATTATATGGTTCATATAATATCACACACACATACCATGTATTCCTGTCTTTATGGGGACACTCCATTCATTCCGTTCATTAAGGGTTATATCACCAAAAAATACATATATACATGAACAATGCTATGCAACTTTAACATTATATTAGCAGCTGGTTTTAAACTAGTGCAACCACCCATTAGCCCTGTGTATATGGTCAAATAAAACATTTTCTGATAGAAATGAGATTCGTTAACCATGAAACTGGGTAATGGCATGTTATCTGTTGTGTGAGTAATAAAAATAGGCTTTCATCTTAATTGTCACTTAATGCTATCAATGTGAAATATTGACTAACATCTATTAAAGGTGAATTTTTACAAGGAGGATTGGATTTTAAGCTCGGTCCAATTAAGTTGATCATTCTGACTTAACAACTAACCTGGTTTTGTTGTCATGTGGGTGCATATGGTGGATGGAACATCAACTTGCAATAGATGGATGTATTTCAGTTTGGAGACATTCGTTCCAGATCCACATGGGTTTTCAAAACATACCAACCAAATAAAATCTCCGACTTCCTGCTTGGCCACTTTTCGTCCAATAAAATTTCTCCAAATGCATGCAGGTAAACAGGTAAATATTTAAATAAACATATAGTACGAATTAGTAAACGGAACAATTTCTATTAAAATAATCTTACACGTGTGAGCAAGTAGCCGGGGATCGACATGATGTGGACCCATGAAGAGATAATTTAGCAGATATGTGGGCGGAGCTCTGAGGTGCCATGGAGAAAGCCAGAAGGGATGACAGACAACTCGACAAACCCCCATCGACCTCGGCCTGAGTGGCAGTGGCGCTCAAGTCGCATAGCGCTGGATGTGAGGAGGAGAGAGTCACACAGGTGCTAATCATGCCACGACACGTATTTTGTAGCCAGGAGAGATGCTGTGTGTTCCTGACACCACATGTTTCCAATTTACCACCCAGACTCTGCCTGGATCATGCTGTCCCAGCCAAACAGGAAGCTGGGGAGAGGTGCTACCGTGATGCACTTCTGAACAAGCCGCGGATTTTAATGGCTGACACACGGGAAAATGTGCACCGGCCAACAATATCCAGAGAGGAGAAAAGAGCCCTGTATGACAACATGGCAGGAGAGAGGTTCTTACTAAATATAACCCTGCCGAGCAAGTCCGAGTTATCAAAATTCTACCTTGCAAGCCCAGGAATAAATGGCACTTGGGTTTTGTGGCCAGATGAGCTGAAGAAACCCAATGTAGCACATGGAACAGTCAACACCACCCGCGGTGGAGGCAGCCATGACACTGTCATGGTGGATCTCCTGCAAAGATCATTAGGGCTGTGGAGAAAGGGGGTGGAATGTATATTACAGGGAAAGAAAAAAGATTAAAAACCAATGCAGCGATGCTTCCCAAAGCAGGAGTGAGGAATGACTTTGAGACAGTCCTGCAAAGGAACAAATGTCAAAGTCCCGACTGGAGTCCTTTGAAGAATCTGAAGGACTTATCATCCGAAAGCAATTCTTAAACAACCGGAGAGGAATGCCATCAATTATGCAGAGATATTATACCGAGACGGCGTGTAAGTTGATTTATCCCACTCTAAGAGTTCAGTTTGAGAATTCAGAATCCCATAAAACTCCACAAGCTAACACACAAAGAGTAGCGCCTGTAGAGTTTAGCATTAATCCATATTCCATTTCATGATTGTGAAAGGGAGACTCCATACTGCAGGAGGACAATGGGTTTCTTCTCCCCAGGGCGAGAAGGTGGATCCGGACAGGAATTCTCGATTAAGTGCCGTTTCGCACAGCCGTGCTGCTAACCGTAACGCCAGCAGGGAGAGGCTGTGCGGTTTGCAGTAGCAAACGGCATTAGCGGCATTCAGCCCAACGCCGAGGGTGTTTCAGGAGCAGTGCGGCGCTTAACACGCTCACAGCGTAGCAGATCTGCTATCACCTCATTTTCAATTATTTATAATCTGTATTTATAAGCTGTGTTTCGTCACATAAACGCGTTGCGCTTCCTTTATGAAACTGACGCGCACCGTCTCAGCAAACGATAAAGCGTCTCCATGTGCCCGATTCTCCACTTTTCCTCCTTCCTCTCCTGCCAGAGTAACTCCTCCATCTTCTCTTTCTGCATGGGGTTCAGTCTGTCCCCGTCCAGCCCTCGGATAAACTCCCCTGCCCAAGCCTCCCATCACATTTGATCTCCATTTTTGAGACGGGTCTATATTTGTTTTCTATCCCTATTTCAGCGTGCACACACCTCTAAAACACAACTTACGTTTCCAAAATTTCTAAATATTTTAAAATCACGCCCTTTCTATTATTATCCGAACGATGTACCATATGACTTGCGTGTCAGAAAAGTCCAGTTAATTGCCCATCAAATGGGTCATGATGGAAGGTGGGACAGGACCTGCTTGTCCGAAAGCCTGCAAATCAGGCGCGATTTCTACGCCGTTCAACTCAAAAAGTTTACAGGATGCTAATTCCATGTGCTAAAAGCGAATACCAATTACAAATAAAATTTGTCATAAAAAGATTCATACACGTAATGAATTAAACAAGAGACGACGTGTGACTTAGAGGCACAGATGTTCTAACCGGCTGTAGATGAAAGGGGACGTTTTATTTATTTATTTTATTTTATGACAAGCCCTGATGTCTTTTGACCAAGGACATGTTCTCAGCTTGTTAAGAGGATGGCAGTCCACATGTTATGTGGGGGTGGTGCTGGAGAGAGTGTGCGGTGGGGGGGTGCATCACAGCAAGCCCGCCTCTTATAAGTCCCCCCCGCCCCCCACCTTCCCCGCAGCAAAAACAAGTAAATAGTTGGCTTCTTGCTGGCTATGCAGGGCAAGGTCACCCACCCATGGCGTCCTCCTCTGTGCCAATTCGGCGTGCTTGGTGAGAGGTGGCGGGGGCTGGCCCATCTCCCAGCATGCCGTACCTGCCATATCGATGACCAGCCCCTTACAATTAAGACGGGGGCCATCTCACACAACTGTGTTTTTTTTTTAAAAAAACTTCCTGTCTTGGCGCTGTGGGCTGCCTTTTTCCGTTACACCTCACGCTGATACCATGTTGGGGCTGGTATTTTTTTGAAGCGCCCCTAGACTGACCAATAACGAGGGCCAGTCAACCCTATATTCAGCGTATGTGCCACCTCCCACCCAAATGTACCCTGTTTTGTTTTGTACTCCAGGGCAAACTTTCAAGAGCATCTAAAGAAATAAAATGCTTAAAGCAAAAGGGCCTGACCGCTTAACTCCCTGGGATGTCTTTGAAAGAGCCACGTCGTGTGATTGCTGTGTAACGTCTTTTATGTAGATCACTCTCAGCCAACGTTAGACGCCAGGCTGCATGAGAAATGTGTTAATCCCGGGAACAATATAAGGGTTAGCCGATGCGTACACTGGGAAAGCCTTTTCCGTTTCCATGAACGGGCTGCAAATATACTGAAGAAGTGTACTTGACATAGTGACTAATGCTTATTGTTATTTTCTGGGTGATTCTGATTGATAATCAAACACATCTAGTATATGACCCCGTCACAGAAATACCTTTGTTATAAAAAGCACAGTAGCATTTGAATGACAAAGGCCCGCATCCACATGATGAATACATGCACTGACATATTTGCTCAGATCCATCTTACGGCATTTCATTTAATTTCAGCGACATTTTTTATTTCTTTTTTAACCACGTATTATGGGATCTCGACTGTGTTGTCGGCGGCGTGGTCTCAAAAATGTTTCGTTTTTTAATCAGCGTTTTAGTTTGTCGGACATCCCTGCCTTTCCGAAAAATGACGTCTGGTCGGCGGTAATCAATAACACGGATTTATAGCAGACGGAGGAATACCGCGCACAAGGCCTGTTTGGGATGGGTTTGAGGCTCTGTCGGGCCCGGGAAGCTTTTTAATCAGAGAGCAGATGGGAATCATGTGGGATAGACATCGTTCCATCAGCCGAGCTGCACTGTCTCTACATCACCGGTGAAATGACTTCCCCTCCACACTGCCGCCTTAATCTCTCCGTGCTCTATTGAGGTGGCAAATACAGTCATCCGTGTGTCATTGACGGCACAGAATGGGCCCCGCGGCCCTGCTGACAACTCCGCCGACCTCATCAAAGGTAACGCGCCCGAGGACAAAGGCACAAGCGGAATGCTTAAGTTCTAATTCTATAAAACGTAATCTTGCCCAACCCAGGAGAATCCCCAGTGCGCTTGCTGATAAATATATCGCATTGTGTCACGCCGGATATTGAGAGGTTTCGGGTTTTTTATGGGGTCTTATTAAACTTGCTTTTCAAGGTTAGTTTCAGCTCAATCTGCTGAGGCCAAAAAAAAAAAAATCTCTGACAATTTTAGGAAAATCCTCATTGACCAGTTTTGGGGACGGTGATTTTAATGTAGATATGGTATCGCGTCATGCTGAACGTCGGTCTGCTCGACTTCAGCTACACATTAGTACCATTTCCGCTGCCTTTTGTCAGGTCTACCAGTAAAAAAAGAAAATGCCTTCGGTCCCCTGTCTCCACCTTTGCGCAGAGTAGAATAATAATTTTAATTTTTGTTTTCGAGTGTGCTTTGATCGAGCCCGGCTGGCCACTCGTCACACGACGCTGACCTTATTTTGGCATAAAAAAAAACAGGAAGATCAAGATGAATTTTCTTTCAACATGCTGTACTTTTAATTAAGGTCTTGTCACGTTAGAGTTTTCCAATTACTTTTGTAAATGTCACAGTTAATGTGTTTCAGCTTCTGGTGGTAGAAGTTTTTCAATAGTTTAAAAAAAAAAAACTACAGTGCAAATGTAATGAAAGACATCGGCTCCCATCATGCCTTGTGTGTATCTATATGAATATATAGCTAAGTATGTGTATATTTAAAGGCTGTCGATACACGTATACAAAAGATTCCCCAGTACTAGTCCCCTGTAAACCTCCCAGCCATGTCTGGACCTCAGACTCCCCCTCCACCTTCGCAAAACACCTCAAGACCAACCTGTTCTGTGTTTTCTTACGTTCCCTGAATATTAATGTCGCACTTCTAGGCCCTGAATAGTCTTATTAGGTTCTTGCTTCCTTTGAGGTTGCTGTGTGACTCCTGCTCCAATCCTGCTTACACTCATACCTGGGTACTCACTGGAAGCTCAGCCTAGCTGCACTTACACCTAGTTCATTCAATGACAGCATGAAGCATCTGTTTGTAATTATCTATTTCACTCACTAGTGTGATGCTTTTGACAAAAGTGTCTGCTAATTATGTAAAATGTAAAGCAAAAAACATAGAACCTTACAGAGAGTAATACTATTTAACCCTGGGGAACCCACAGGGGCATTTTTGTCTTTACTTTTTTTTGCTTTCTTACTTTCAACCCTTTCATAAAAGTAATGCAAGGTTTTTTTTTTTTTTTTTTTTTTTTTGCTTTACAGCCCAGCGTTTCATATACGACCAAAAAAAAAAAATTCAAATCTTTACTTTGATGAGTGGGCTGAATGTAAGGCAGAAATAAAAGGTAGGGTCAGATATGTAATTAACCCCCCAGGACTAATGACATTACATTCTGTGCATCCATCTTCTCCCTTTTGAAAAGCTTATCATGGATAGTGGGGGGTCCAGTTTTGCTCTAGAAGACATCAGGGGCCTGAACGCGTATAAGAATCATAGGAGCTGTTCGCCATGTGACTTTACCAACATCACCGTAATTTACAAAGACAATTCCAGAAAAGAGGCTTATATGGGGATTAAATGGCTTTTTCCTCTGGCTTGTTGCCACTCAGTTACATTTTATGAGTGCATATATAGTGAAGAGGGTAAACGTTTGCTTGTAAAGCTAATTAATTAGCTTTACAATCAGAGATGGGCAGTATTTCAATTAAATGTATTTAAAATAAGAATTTAATTACTTTTAAGTATTTTGTAATTTGTATTTTGCTGGATGGAAAAAAACTCTGATGAAACTTGTAACAAAATACTTTGAGAGATCATATTTTTGTATTTAAAAACTTGTATGTAAAATATGTATTTTTTTAAATTATTTATTTTCTGTCATTTTAAGAAGCTTCCTCACCAGGCTTACAGACTTATAAATATAGCCTATCATCTTTGGCTAGATACAAGTAAATCATGTCACACATCCTGTTGGGCCCAGCTTACTCACTGTGAACTTTTTCACAGGTTTTCTCATGACCAAGAAGCTGCTTTGATGCAAATTGATTTAAGGTAAATTATGTTAAATACTTTATGTTTTTCGTAAGCACAATAAAATATTCTGTAAGATATTGGTCACTGAATGTCATTATAGCAAATAGCAGTGCTGTGCTCTAGAACTTGTGAATTAAATTGCTGGCCTGCTAGTGGTATTCTAGTTAACTTCAGCAGGCATGCTCAGGCAGTGGCATCTTGTGGTCTGTCATACAATATAAGGAAGACCTCATTAGCAATAAATCAGGCTAGCCACTTTTGTTCCTAAGGACAAAATTAATCTCTATCAGCTAAATGTAGGTGTTTTTATAGCCACTGAGCCTGTGTGAAAGGGAAAACCAACTGGTGAACTTGGTAGCTAAATTTTATAGGCGTCACAGCTGCTGTTAACGTTATACACATACACACCCCTCCCAGCCCCCTGCCTGTTCAGCTCACAAAAGGTTACTAAAGTTACAAAAGTCAATTTTCATTTCACAATTAACGATATAGCAAACGCAAAACACAAAATTATTATTGTTTAGCTGCATGTTTTATAAATATTATGCATTACTAGGGCTTTATTCCTCATATACTGTTACTATTCTGCATGTATTTCTGTATTTTCAAATTACAAAATACTTGTTTCTTAATTAAATAAATTTTCGCACTTCAGAGTGGCTGCGACATTAGCCGCTTTTCTCTTTTTGCCATTTTGTATTTAAGGAGAAGAAAAACATAGCAGAAGTGGATTTTGAAGACAATCTGAAAGGAAAAAGAACACCAACTGCTGTACTCCCCACGACTCCAAAAGAGCGGAATGGTGTGATTGCGGTGCGAGGAACTTCAGAGAGCACCATGGGACTTCCGGGCGGTGTTCTGCAGGTCTGTATCACTGCATATTGGACTGGCATCCTGCGCAGGGCGAGCCCCTTCCCCGCCCGGAACAGTGCCCCACACATGAAAAACCCAATGCAGAAGGCATTGGACGCTGGATGGATGGATGGATGAAATTCAAGCTTTTTTATTTTTGAAGACATGACTACGTGCTGTCACTAATGTGGGTCTAGGTTCTTGTTTGTGGCTTTGCTTACAGTTCTGAGGAATGAGGGAGAGATTGCTTTTACTGTAGTGGTGGTGGAGAGAGCCTTTGTGTTTCAAACAATGCTGTCAGCACTGGGGGCTGAAAGCGCGGCAACGCCGCATCTTTTTCTCTTACAATATGTGGGGATTAGAGCGACACACTGGCTGTCTGTTAGCTCTCGGCAGCTGAATGCCCCAAAGCTGAACATTGTTATTGTCACATGTCAATTCGCGAATCCCACTTTTCCAGTCAAAGTGTTCAATGCTAGATGGCTGGGCTTGTGTTTCCCTTTGTGCCGATGGCTGTCATTTTTTTTTTCTTTCGATCTCCAATCCATTCCTTCCTCCTTTCTTCCTACCTTCATTCCTTCCATCTTTCCTTCTATTCTTCCAGGAGCAGCCCGTTACAACCAAACTGTGACAAAGCAGGGTTATGCAGGTCCATCTTTGAACGAGGATGCGTGGAATAGGGCGCTAAGAGATTAACGATAATTACGATTCACGTGGCTCTCTATGTAGCTATCCAGTGCCCTTGATTCCTTAAAGATCATTTTGACCCGATATCACAGTTTGTTTATCCTGTATTATACGTGCATATAATACTCCTTCGTTCTATGAAGGAACGTGCCCTTCTCATTCGCTCGCAGTATTAATAGTCACGGGGAGTCACTGTAACTGGTAACCCCGCGGTAGCTTAAGCGATTCTGTCATGTAATGTCTCCTGTCACCACTGTCGGTGGAAAGGGCCTCTTCTGATTGCTGATTGACCTCGCCTCCACAGGGAAACGCGATAAATTCCAAGGCGCTCATGCAACACGGGAAAACTTTGGAATTACCCAGATGAATTTCATAAGAGGTAGGAGATCTGAGACCAGCATCTCAATGAGGGTCTCAAGGCTTTCAAGTCGGTGTTTGTCTTAGTCAGCTTTAAGTAATTTTGAAAATTAGGGACCAAAATAAGACCTGTGGTTAAATTAGGTGTGATGTGTGCCTACCAAACAAAGGTCCTTCAATCAAATATCTGCTAGTTTTACACAATTATAACGATTTTGTTAAAATCCTGAAAGGCGCACACAAAAACTGATACCTGCTGTTAGGACCGTTCTGCCAAAATACAAGCAAATAGCCAACAGACCGACATTCTACGGGACTGAAATATCTCCTAATGAGAGGAATTAGCATCCCGCTAATGACGTCCTCTCATGGCCGGGTCTGTGTGCGCGTTGCCGCAGTTGCCGCACATGGCGACATTCACCGCAAGCAGACCTGTTGCGTTTGGCTCAGGTGTCCGGCGCTCTGCCGCCACCGCATTTACACGCTCCTCGCTGGGTCTCGAGGTTCCTTTGTGCCGGTGCTGGCACGCAGGGTGCTCTTTGCTGTAGCATAATGCTGCGTCTGACAGCGCTAGGTGGGAGCCCCCTCTGTGAAATGTCTTTGTCTGCACATCGATTGCACTGAAGCCATGTGTTCATTGCCGGCAGCTCAGGAATGGCAGGAAATAGATGCAGCGGCCGCCAGTGAGCTTCTGCTTGCTTCTGAAATATTTACACAAATATATCCGCCATGTCCACTCCATGTCTTCCCGGCTTCTTAGCTCCCATTCCGTCTTTGGACAGCCGGTCTTGGCCAGTTGCACGTTCTCCTTGGGCTCGCTTCCGAATCATGTGAGAGTTCAGCTGTCGCTCCTCGGCCCGCCCGGCGAACACGACGCCTGTCCCCGTTCTCTCCTCCGGCTCCAGAGTCCCCCCCACACTTACCAGCCAGGCCACTTCTTTTCTTATCCGAGGCCAGATTTAGAGCTGGTGAGCAAAAAATACCGGCTGACACACCTGTTTAGCTGCAAGATCCTTCCTTTTTTACAAGCTAACAAGCGTCACCTGGATAAAACCTCACCTTCCAGTCCTAGAAGGAGAAGTACCGTAGAGTAGCGTGGTAAAGCGAGATGAATTAACGGCGCCAATGCGCAAAGACGATACCACTGGAACAGAATGTGTGCTTGGAGTGAGTTTAGCGTTAATCTACGGCAAACAAAGCTGCTCCAGGAGTGCGGTGTTGTATGTTACATCAGAGGGTCGATACGAGAAGCTAACATGATTCAGAAGAAACACTATCTAAGGAGCAGAGCTTTAAATGCATAGACGTATCTGAGAAGTGTCTGAAAATTAGATGTTTCGGAAATCCCCGGGTACGTAGCAGCAGGAAGATCTCATCAACAATCTTTAATTTCAATCATTAATTCCAAGGGTAACATCAAAAGTACATCAAAAAGCAGCACCAGCAAATGCAGAAAGTGTAGGTGGTCCAGGAAAGAGTATCATGCCCTGCTAAGATTTCTGTTCCTGGGCAACAGCATGTCAGTGCCACATAAAATGCATTAAAAGAAATGTAACGTGAAATTATATGGCATTAAAATTGTAAAATATTCACAATAAAATATAAATAAAATGAAAAATCTTATCAGTGATATATATTTCAAAATTTTACAGTATTATATTACAAATAAAATGTACATTTGAGGTGGAAGTCTAAATGATGGATTGAAATGCAATCTTAAAACAGTATTTTGCTGAATATCAAAGTAAACACATTTTTCATGTGTTTGGTCTATGGATGTATTTTATTACAACGCTCCTATATGACAATCCTTAAAGGTGCCACACACCACCCTAATCCTCAATGTCCCATGAATCACCAGTGACATTAATGTTATAAAGTAGCCTGGCTGATGTTGAAATTCTCTCTGGGAATTGTATGAAACCACTAACTGACTTACCCGACTTAGTCCTCGGTGCAGGAGGATCAGATGATGTTGACTGTTTAGCTTTCCTGCGTCCCTTAAAATATGATCACTGTTAATAATGCCATTGTTATTATTATTGAATTTCCGTTAAATGTTATTCTTTATTTATTTATTATTACAAAAGCACCAGAACAATTCAAATGGCAGCAGCCACAACCCATTTATCTCTCTGAAAACGTCGATACGAATCGTGTGTCGGGAGGAAAATTGCACTATTTTACTTGATGCCGTCTCAATATTCATCTAGCGCAGTGAATGTGTAATGTGATGGGTTTTGTGGCATTCATCTAAGAAAAAATATGACATGCTATTATGCAGTTTCCTTTGAGTCACAAAAAAAACAACAACTCCTTAATTTCCACTGCGAATTCAAAATGCAGAAATATGAATAACCTGGGGTCAAGCAGGCAGATGTAATACCAGACACCCCAGGGTACATATGGACATATTACATTTCAATTATTCTTATACATATTATTTTTGGGTATGTTATTTTCAAGTAGTGGAGTATAGAAGCAAAGAGAAAAGACATTAGTGATTTTCCACTGTTTTTCTGAGGCACCCAGTAGCTCAGTTTTAAATCCCAGTTGACTTTTACCATGGAATGACGGACATAACCGGACTACCTTCGTCATGTATGTGTGGTCATTAAAGAACAGACCCATTCCAGAAACACTGACGTTACTCAGGGAAGTAAGCTCGTGCGTGCTGTGCTAAGTGGGTACTAAACTGAGGGATCTTATAGATGGGTGGGCAGGACAGTCCTCAGGAGATGTTTGGAGTCACGCAGAATGTAAAGGAAGGTGGCAACTTTTACAAGAGTAGGATGTCTGAACAGAGCATGGGTGTGATTTAGAGACATCAGAAGGCAATGCTTTGGTTAAAGGTCCTGGCAGGTGACAAAAAAAGGGTCCTTTAAGCTGTTAATCATTTTAATCTCTAAAACCACCCATCCACCTCCTATTGGCTTATTCTATGTATTAAAAAATTTTTTTATTGATTTTATAGTACATTTTTTTACACTTACACGAAAGTAAAGACTATCATTTTATCATTTTGCAATTTTCATGAATATATTACACCTGGCCCAGATTTCAGAAAAAAAAAAACACAGAAAGCTGCATAAATTTTAAACAATGAGATTGACGTTTGATAGCTCACAGTCAGGTCATGTATTTCTTGGGAGGTAAAATAAATAAATAAGTGTGTATACAGCCAGAAATCTTATTACTCTAATGATCCGTAGCTTCCTTTAAGTGGCTTCCCATTATATTGCTAAGAAATGACAATGGCTATACTTAGCTTTGTGGATTAATGGTATGTGTGTAGCCCCATTCTGCCCCCCCGTTTGTCAGATAGACTTTGGCTGGCAGCTATTCCCAGAGATATCCACAGCTTCGCATGCACAGGAGTTTGTTTTCTCCACTATGGGCAAAAACTGCCAATCATCCAGGCAACAAAATGGTAGGCCTCCTGCATATTGAGGAGTTCCTAAATTTGGGGCCGCGTGTTTACGCAGCGGGCTGTTAAATAACCTGCACACACACACGAGCACACACACACATATGCATGGCACACGCACGCACGCACACACACACACACACACACACACACACACACAGATTCACCTACCTATCTAAATGAGGACCTTCCATTAATTTCTATGGGAAAAACCCTAATCCCAATTACGACACCCGTAACCCCTACCCAGCCATAACCTAAACCATAAGTAACCAACCCAAATACAAGACCTTTGGCATTTTTAATTTTTTGATTGCAGTCACAGATTTTTATAAAACTGAGGTTATCCAAATGGGGACCTGAAAAGATGTCCCCAAAAGTAGGGAAATTTCAGGTTTTACCACACTTTGGGGACCTTTTGGTCCTCAAATGTGATCTATGCAAACTCACACACAGACACGCACACGCACACACCGGCATCCTGAGGATTTGCCTCGCCGGAGTGGGGACTCATTAGCCTAACCAGTCATGGAGAGAGAGCAGCAACAAAAATAGAAAAGCAAAAAAAAAAATGCAAACAGAAATATGACAACACATAAATAATACTGGCTATAAGTGCATGATTATCCCATATTTATCATGTGCTTTTCCCCAGTGCAGTGACTCCATATTTCAGCTTCTAACATCATCAGGCTGTATTCACAGATGACTAACGGTGCCACAATGACGCTCATTGCTCCTGTAGCAATTTATTATAAAAATATGACAAGCAGGCGAAGCCTGGAAAGTATGATATTTAATTCAATACACAAATAAATACAATAAAAATGTTAATGATCGCTCACATTAAGGTTGTGGCGGGCAGAGTCCTGCTTGTGTTTGAAGTCACAGCTGCCTGCACTGTCCTTATTCACACCTGGCTCTGCGATCAGTACAGTACTCATTAGATAAACACTTCATCTTGCATTAAAGGGGGAACTAAGCAATCGATCAGCGTATCAGAATGAATCAACCAATTGACTTTCTTTCTTTCGTCATTCCTTCCTTCCTTCACTCCTTTAAAGAGCCTAACCTTTATAATCACTCTTTCAAATGAGCCTAACCTTACTAACCTAAAACTAACATGCCATTACGTCATTCAAATTTCTGCACACTGCGCATGTCGGCCTTAGCTGTAATTACAGAAGGCAGCAGGAAATTTGACACAAAATCCCAGAATGGAAGTTTGTACATCTTGAAATGGGGAGAACCCAAAATCATCGCCAATTTGTTTCAACCAACCAGTTGAGCACTCTGTGACTGTGACTCTTTATGCTCAACTGATTGGTTGAAACAAGATCCTGGTCTGGATTTTTTACTTTCTGGACCTGAAATTGACCCCTCTGGTATAGCGTGTATTCTTGATTCAGTGTTATGTATACTTTGTAGTGTTTTGCTGTTAATAATGCATCATATGTTCGTGATATTCATAAGGAGAAACGTGTTACATGAAATAACCACCTCAGTCCCTAGGAGAAGTATGTGAAGGCTTGTTAGATAGATAGATTTTAGTTTGTCCACTCTTGGAATTCAAAATAAACAGGTGTGTTCGGCCAGATGCTGTGGACAGAAAATAATATAAACAAAATCCCTACAGCTGTGCAGAAAATATCTGTGTTTTTTTAATGTATTATTCTTCTTGCCTGAAAGGAGAATGTAATATACATTTTCCCCGCATGCTGACATTGTATTCATGTATACTCAGTCTAATTCTGAATTCTTTTGTTATAATTTCATTATTCCAAAGGATAGATAGAATAATCTGACTACAGGCGCTTTATGAAAATAGGGTGTGGGAGAAGACGTATTTAAATGGTGATTGATGGTAAGGAATTGGCTTCTAATTGCATAACTGACACCAGCACTGCAGTGCGTAAACAGACTCTTTCGGAAGCATGTTACCTAGGTCCACATCTCAGGCTTTCTGTGATGGACTCACGATACGTCACAATTCGCAGGAAAATTTCCCCAATTCCCATGGTCCATTTGGCCACGTAGGACTATGGCCACTTGACCCGTAATGATTATAGCCTTGATAATGTGTTACAGGTTCATAGGGTGTTTAGACTCCTATTACCAGTGTTAAAGGAGGACAGACACGGAACTGAGTTTTAGCAGTTTAGAGTAACTTCTGTAGGCGAGTATAAATTAGATATACGTTGAACATTAAGCTCAATGAATTCAACAAATTATGTATTTCTTACAATTTAAAATGGAAGCTTTAAATTATTCAGGTGATTGCTTGAGGACTATTTAATGCGGCAAATTACTTTATTTCATAAGCTCTGGACAGCTGCGTCAGCCATATTTATAGCATTTATAATGCTGCACGTTGATTGCATTTGCAGGTAATGAGTTGAACATATCCCAGAAGTCAGTTATGATCAGAAATTTCATCACACAACATGGGGGGTTCTAGACCCTATTTAGGGGGGCTTCACAACCTCCAGTTTTTATTATTTTTTTTTGGATCAACTTCCTGAAAAAAATAAATACAATTTAAACCATTCAGTAACTTGTCCTGCATGTTCGGTAAATACAAAATCTAGGATTTGTGCCCCCAGGGGTCAAAACCTTGGCATGCCCCTGTCACACAACCTGTTTTTGTAAAACCATAATTCGTATTGCTGCCTCATCACATTGCTGGACATATGGGGACAGAACTAAATTCAAATAAACATAAGCAAGTCGATAAACTAATTAGCAAGGTCCACTGCGGGTCCACTGCAGGCTGACTTCTACTGAGAAGGTGTTATATTTTCTTTAAAAGAAACTAGCTTTTAGTCATGTCAGGAAATAATTAGGCCAAAATCTAATTAGAGAAGTTATTCCGCTGGACTACACCGACTAATTATTGTGGAAGTAGATTGTGTGGGTCTGATCATGGAGTGACGGGCGGATGGTAACTAAGGAAGGGGGCTAGTTTAGAGTGCACCTTACAATAACAAAGCAATCCATCACAACAGATCAATAAATCCCAATAGTTTTATAAATGTTCTTCTGAGACTTCAAACAAGCCCATGTGCAGAAAAATGAACCATCCTCATGGGAGAAGCACACATGTGACTGACAATCGATAGTTTCCTCGTCTGGCACCAAGGCCGATCGTCCTTAGTTAACGGCAGACGCTCCCCACACTCCTGGACGTCTCCAGCACTGAGAGCTTCCCGCTTTCTCTTTAGATCGGAAGGTTGTTGGTTTGAATCGCAGGGACGGCACAGTGACTTTACCGTTGGGCTCCTGAGCCAAGCCCTCAACCCCCCAAAGGCTCCAGAACAGGCTGACCCTGTACCTTGAATAACAGTGTCTGCTAAATACCTAAAATATGACGTAGAAAGCAGGACCCCTCCCATCTGGGCCCTGACCCTCTCCTCCTTCCGTATAGCTGCCTCAGTGTTCCCTAATGATCTAAGAGCTTGGGTGGCTCTTTGGTAGTCTGCTGGGTGACACCAGCCATACAATTAACAGGGTCACCACGTCCGGGCTCAGTGATGGGCAGAACATGAGCTGGGATCATGCACGATATATCTTAAATGAGACTAATCTTATGTAGCAAAACTCTGTGGGTTTAAAGAATATCAGGCTTATAAAATGGGTTTCAGCGTGCCTGAACATGCCCAATTCATAAGCCCACATGATTCTTAGCCCGCTTAAAACAGATCTGATATGAAGGCTTCAAAACAGAGATTCGCTGATATAAACATTAGATCTTAGGAGACTTTCCTGCATCTGCTCTCTCTCTCTCATGCGATTCCCTACTGCTCTTCTCTACTGCTGTTAATCTCCCATTTAGACTTTCTCACTTTTACTGAACTGGAAGTAGATTAAGCTGCACAGTCCTGGTCCTACAGAATATGACAAGCGTGGAGATAATTAGATCAATGCAAAAAGGTTACATACACTGTCACATTTTAAAAAACTCACAATAATTGTTTCCAGCAGGTGGCGTAGTGGTTCAGTGGGCAGGACCTCTGCAGTAGGGTGTATGAATCCCCTAACTCCTAGTGGGCCATGTTTGCTCCCGTTGCCCTGCCAGGTGGCTCCCATTCCCTCCTACAGTCCGACATGTGCAGTCAGGTGAATTGACATCTCCTATCTGCACTTGTATGGCAGGGGCAGCATGGAATCCTGACAGCTCCAGGTTCGAAAACTACCTCCAGTCTGTTTGGGTGGGGTTTGCATGTTCGGTCTGCTATCTTCCTGGAGTCCACAGTTACTACTGCTAGGCTAATTAGAATGTATTAATTGCAGTGTGTGACTATCCATGTGCGCATACTATGATAAGCTGGCACCTCCTTCTGGGCCTAATTCCACCTGGGACAGACTCCAGCCCCTACAAACCTTTACTGGATAAAGGGTCTGAAGATGGATGGAAAATATAATGCCGTTAGTATTTAATTTTGGAAATAAAAACCTTAATAAAAAGACAAAAATACTAAATGAATCAGTAAGTCAACACAAACACAACTTTCTTTTATAATTTAGCAGACACTTTGATCCATCGTGACAAACTATTGAAATAGTGGGTCAGACAATCCCTGGAGCAATTGGAGGTTAAGAGCTTTGCTCAAGGGCCCTACAGAAAAACCGCTCTGCTGGCCTTGAGATTAGAGCCAGCAACCTTCCGATGAAAGGCACGGTGTCCTATCCCACTGGGCAGCACACCATCCCCCTACTTGTTTGACAAACAGCTGGTGGCCATCACACTGATCTGAGGATAAACGCTTTGCCCATTCGCTTTGCTCCGGGGCATAGATTTCCGTTCCTGGAATGCACGCTCTTCCCCTCTGACCCGTCCCTGGTACGCTAATCCGGCTAACGTCCGCCAGCTAGCAGCTCAGCTGGGCCGCGGTCGCACAGCTGGAGAGCGCAAACCAACGCAGCGGGCTATAAACTGGCAGCGGGAGCAGCTGCCGCCGATGCCGCTGGCGGTAAACACTGCGTCTGGAGCGCGCCTCCCGCCAGCAGCGTCTGTTTCTGTGATCTCGAGGCCTCCTAATGGGGGGGTTCCTCTCCTCCTCCCTCTCTCCCTAGCTCCCAGGGCTCCAATTAACTACAGGTGCTCTCAATTAACTTCCTGCCGGCTCCTGCGCCGACGAATCCTCCAGCATCTGACACCTGTCGGACACCCGCCGTAGCTCCGGCACATTGTGGAGCGCGACACACTCCCCCGTACGGCACGGCGCGCCGCGGCGGCCATAGTGGCGGCTGATTGATGGTCACCTTGGATACGCCCTTATTGCTTGCACTTAGTAATCACAACACACTCATCTTAATTACTGTCTTTCTGCAATGGTTATTTATTTCATGGTCAGATCAGTTTTCATCAATATCATTCTGTCATTCGGTTTATCTCGGGGACGGTAGTTATGTTTTATTTCTGATATTGACGGAATAGAGATCCAGGTCACTCTCTCAGATATTAGAACTTCTGTACATTTTTTATGCCGATTTCTAAACCTGCAGTTGCTTAGGGATCCAACAAATCTTATATTTCTCTGATTTTCACTTGTTCTCCTGGCTTGTTTTCCTGGCCATAATCTCCTCACTTCACACTGACTGCGAAAATAAAAAGTGCTAGTAACGTAGAGGTCTGTTTTTTTTTTATTATTTTCCAAAAACGTGACATTACCCATTCTGTGAAACCTGTGAAAACTGGTATGTTCCCCGTGGCCAGGACTTTGCAGCTTTTTTTTTTTATAATAGGCCTCAAGATTATAATTTATTGTTATGAAGTTTGTGAGAAAAGCTAAATGCTGGGCAATTATCCTGGGGTAATTAAAAAAAAAATCTTTGGCTGACTGTCATAACACTAATGTCAAATTGTTCTTTGGATACGGTTGAAAACTCACAAATACGTGTCAAATGTAGCTTCATGATGTAACTCCTGCTTTTTAAGTAATGCCTTTACATACAGGCTGATGAAAAATGCATGAAAAAATTGGGATAATGCTAACAAATGGACTTCAAACCCAAACACACATACCTTCGAAAAGAAAGTTAAAAGCAACACCCTGCGATCCCTATTATAATTTCCTGCTGAAACAAGTGTATAATTTGCGCGTTTTTCTTAACTCTGCTGTCCATAGCTGTATGTACACATCCCCAGGATGTATACACCAAAGTCCAATCAGGCTTTGATACCCAACCTTTACGTGGTTATTCAGAATGAAATGTTTTGTCACTTGGCTGCCTCCTGTTGAGATCTATCCCTGGCATTTTCTCACAAGTTAAATTGCTGGATGAGCTCACGCTTAAACAAAAAAAATTGCGCTTTGTTGTGTACTTTTCAGTTAAAACTTCTTGTATTTGGTTAATGATACAGACAGAAGATGCTAAACCTCAGCAGAATGGAATATCGTTAACCTATTCATTAGTTCCTGTAAACAGCTATGTGTGTAAATTTTCACTGTAATGTTTAAAACTTGCTTACATATTTATAAGAAGTTTCAGAACATTTCCCCATTTTACGCAACATATAAAGCTCCGAATTAAGCCTTGAAATCTCGATTCTCCGTTTGTCGGATTCAGGACCGCAACGGACAGGAATGGGGGGGTGGCTTTTCAGAAGGATTCGCGAAACGCCAGTGACGGTCCGTTCCGATTTTGGAATCCTGAAAAGGTAAAAAGAAACGGGCAAAGTGTTAGCATTAGCATAGCAGACACAGGCAGCAGACGGGAGGCCGCCTGCCCCCTAGCCCGACACCACCAGCCCCGGGTACACAGGTGCATACCGGAACAGCTGAGCCGGGCCGGACCAGGCCAGCCGGACGCATGGCAGCCGGGGAGGAGGCTTTGCTGTTCTAACCCAACCAGAAATGCACCAGACAAATGCACCACACAGGCAAAAAACAAGTAAAGCTGTTCCCGAAATAATATATATTGGAACCTCATGAGAACTTCAATACACTGCAAACAATGTCACAAAGAGGAATATGAAGAAAGGAGCCAACCACTCATCCACCCATCCACAAATCCACAAATCCATTTTATATAACCACTTGTCTAATAAATAAAAATGAATAACTGCCTGTTTCTGTTATAAACAAACAAACAAATGCTAAAACTGTAATTAAGATAAAATCGTACTTACAGAGCAACATGAGAGCGAGGGGCAATGACACACATGACTGGGTATTATGGGATGCCCCTTTGTCATAAAAGTCTAAGATGAAGGCATTTAACTTTGAGCTTGTGACATGATCACGTTCTCACAAGCACCATCGCTGGCACACACATACACACACAGCAGGAGAGGACAGGGAGAGGACAGGAACGCAAGCAGGCAGCGAGTCTCAGCCCTGGCTGCCATTGTATTTATAATAATTAGGCATTAATTTCAGATGTTGTATGAGGGGATAGAAAATGAGGGTAATAGGAATTGCTTTACTGCGGCTAAGACAGAGAAAGTATGTTGGTTCACACTTAAAGCTGATTAGCAGAATTAATTGAAATTCTATTAAAGATTTCTCTGATTAGATTAGAAAGTACTGCCCCCAGGAGGATAAATGAGTAACTACATAATAAATACATAAACAAATAAATAAAGAAAGAATCTGACAAATAAATAAATTCACATATCTACATATTGGAAGTGAAGTAAGACTTAAATATGTAAGGAACTGGTCTCTTTTGCAAAGTGAGATTAGATAATGTGCTAATGTACTGCCTAGCTTGTTATACTGTACATTCACATGCTGAACACACGGGCCTTTTGAAGAGGTGTTCAGGAGTCACAGGCACGGTAAGGTTCAGATAGCAGCAGTGGTGGCCTAATGGATAGGGAAGCACACTTATGATTGAAAGGCTGCTTCGATTCCCCGGCCAGGTACCACCAAGGTACCCTGAGCAACGTACCGCCCCCAGGCACTGCTCCCCAGGTGCCGAATTACCTTCCGACTGCTATCTCACGTATGGTGTGTCAACAATGACCATTAATCACTTCGCTTCACTTAGATACCGAATGTAACCCTAATCATTAACAATCGAGCATGAGAACACAGCTCCGGCCAGCCGATCGATGTGTTCATAAATGATTGTGTCAGGAAGACCTGATTGACTGATACATACCGCAGAAGAGACGCTCAAGGTGAAAACGCAATACCTGTCAAATATAAACCCTACCGCTAGATAATGAGCTATCGAGCGCCCCATCTAGCCTCGTTATCTTAGCCTTCTTCATATGCTAAAATATGCCCTTATGCTATTCTCCCAGTGCGCGATGATTACGTTATACAGTAGCTAGCTAGCTAGACACCACAAAAACAAATAAAAGGATTTCGCACCTAATAATTGTGAAACATCTGGTTGTTTATCCTACCATGGAAACAGCTGTATTGCTTATTAGCACTGTTGCTTCACACCTACAGGGTTGGGGGTGTGAATCTTGTCTGCACTCTGTGGGGAGTCTGCATGTTCTCCTCGTATCTTGTTGTTCTCTCCAGCGACTCTGGTTTCCCCCTGTAATCTAAAGACATGCCATTGGGCTAATTGGTGTCTCTAAATTGCTCTTAATGTGCGAGTGTGTGTATGCGCCCTGTGATGTACTGGCATCCAATCCGGGGTGGACCCCTGCCTTGTGTCTTCCTGGGAAAAGCTCCGGGTCCTCCCTGAATCCCTGACCTAGAAGCGCAGTGGAAAGGTGGATGTATCCTTTCCAGAGCGCCTGAGATATAGCGCTCAGCAGTGTTGTTATTTGCCTCGGAGTATCAATATTTAATAAATCAGTGAAACTCAAATAAAGATATTGAACTGACATTCCATGCTGAAGGTGGACGTTTCCAGCAGGTGGTCCAGGTCCTGGATAGTAGGCAGCATACATAGAGGGTCAGGTTGGGAGCAGCTGCTGGAAGGTTAGAAATCACTTTAAGGTTGAGAATATCATCTTGGAGGTTGTGGGCCCAGACTGCAAGTGTGAGATTGGAAAATCGATGGCGTGTTCCCAGCCAAGCTTCCCAAATGCATCACAGTGGATCATGATCAGAGCCATACATCCCATGATTAATTTAGACTCGGCTTATCTAGTCTTCACTACAAGCACAGAACATCAAATTCACATCCGGACTATGCATTTCCAACAGGTGCAATATCCAATATATTCTCCTACCATGTATTTTTGATGCGATCCTCTTCAGCGAATATATTCGAAATATTTATGACTATTTGTCACGATGTCGTGTTAAAGATGCTAATAATGTTTTAGAAAAAATACAGTGCGTGTTTGTAATTGACTGAGAACCACATCTGAGGCAATGAAACCACCTGAGATGTGCCCCTCATTCATTGTGAGTCTGGTGTAACTGTGAATCTAATCACCGTCAACCAGAAGACCTGCCTGCTTCCTAGCTATAGATTTTATTCTATTGTCCTTTCTGGTCTTGTGTTGGACCAGAAAGTTGACCGAGCTAATTACTCTAAAGATCACGTCTCAGAAGTCCCTCTCGTCTAATCCTTGAAGGTAATGGGTCACAATGGTGTTTCTGTTGTGATATTGACATTTCAGTGAGAAAATTAAATCTTTAAGGTCAAAGAGCCTCAGGTGTTTTTGACTGATGCTCAATCTCCGAAATCAATCATTTTTTTTAATCCGTCAGTAGAAATAAATAAAATGAAAACTAAATTTAATTCAGCATTATTTTTTTATTATTATTTTTTTACTATTAGTGATGATGATTTTGATGGCTATGATGACAAATTTATGTAAATATAAAATCATCTTAAGTTAAATCGAAACATTTGAAAATTTCTGATCACCTTAAAAAATAAAAAGTCAGTGTCATTTGGATAAAAGCATTAAGCAGAACGAGTCACACATTGGCTACAGGCAGGGACAGTGAGCCAGACTGCGGAGGCAGCAGGACGGGCAAACAGGTGGTACGATTGTTTTTGCAAAAACCCCAGAGGAACAGAGAAATCTGAGAGGAACTTGGCCTCCTGGGAAACCACGCCCCCGCGCTCCCAACGCTACGCGTGCGCTTAAATGCGGCGCACTTAAGGACTCGCCGTGCAGTTATGCAGGAGCACCGTTCGGCCTGGTGCTCCTGTGATTGTTCTGTTTGTCTCACTCATGGCACGCGTCTGAGTGTGTGTGTGAGTGTGTGTGCTTCCCGCATGGATCCCTGCCAGCTCGCAGTTTATTTTGCTCGCTGCCTCTAGGCTACTCGCAGTGGGTGGCCAGCACTACCCTGTGCATCAGCATCCAATCACCTGGCTTACCCTCCCCCGGAGGCCTGCGTCTGCAGCGGGAGCCAGAGGCTGTTGAGAGGCCTCGCCCTGGCCCAGACTCATGGCTCCAGGGCCTCGAGGCCCCTGGGCAAAAGGAAGTCAGACAGGTGGGAGAATGGAGCCATGACCATCACCGCCAGCTCTTTCTGTCGGATGGCTTTTCTGTGAAATGTTTAATGATGTGAGGAACCCGCGCTAAAGCCGTGAAAGCAATTGATTGAGCTACATGATTCCCCGCGTCATTCCCACAGTAGCACACGTAGTCCTGTGTGTGCCCAAGCATGTGTGAGGACATGTTATAGATAGTCACTAGTTACTGCAGGTGCATTTACCTACACAATGTCACGTTTACTGATTTTATATCATTTCGAACAATGAAGCCTTTTTACTAATAGCTTTTCACACACTTTGGCTGTTTTACTAGATGTTAGCGTGCACAGAACATGAACCGACGTGGTCTGGACACACGCATGTGCAATCGCGCGCGTCTCGCATGGCACGGGCCCCGGCGCTCTCTGGGGGCTGTGGCGTTCGGGGGGGAAACCGCAACGGTGGGCGACGCGGCAGGAACGCGGCGGAGCGATTACAGTGCGTGCGATCGCGACCCCCCTTGAGCAGGATTAGGCATGAAGTCGGGCCCAGCTCTCTGCCAGATGCAGGCAAAGACCGGATTCCTCTGAGATGCCCGAAAAAATGAAGCCCCCCCCCCCAGTGGTGTGAAGGTCAAAAGCTTGGTGACGGTGAGGATTTTCCGGCAAGACGCCGGTTCAAGTTGCCACTAAATAGGCCTTGGCGGGTCAGGCAGACGAGGCGAGCTGTCAGAGCGTTCACACTTCAGTATTAGCATTTCAGACACTCCGATTCAGGGTCCCTGTCTCGGCTGGCACATTATCTCTTTTCAGGTGGCATTAAACTCGATTGATTTCTGCCCAAGATCAGAGGCTAGTGGATCCAGTGCCCATCCAAGCAGCGAGGATGAACCGACTCTGATTCTCTCAGACCGCAGAAGGCTTTTACTGCTGAGGGTAACAGTTTAATGCCTTTATAAGTCAGGTTCCATTTCAGCGTGCTCCATGCGATAACATTCAAGCTGAAATATTTTGGATGAAAGAGGAGACTTTGAAATATTTGGTTTTGTACGTATTTTCCGTTTTCAGAATCAAATACAAGTAAATTTTATATAAACCTTGCACTGATGACTAGTGACAGTTTTGCAGGTAAAAAGCTTGTAAATGCAAGTAGGTTACATAAAAAAAAGAATAATAATAATAATAATAATAATAATAATCATCATCATCATCAAAATGTTGTATGGATGTTTTAACACAGAGCATGATTTCTAGGAGAGAAACACCACGAAAATTCCGGAACATTCTTCATCGCCCACATCGTTGGACTAAAACCTCCTCAGGCCCACGTTGTTTTATTGTAGCCATCTGTGCGTTAGCAAGCTGCTAATATACTTTCACGTATGCATAGAGGTTCTTCATAAGCCATTATTAAATAAGCTGCGAATCGTAATAAGCGCTTAAGGTTTAAGTAAATATTTGAGGCCTAAATAAATGTGGATTTATGCGACGCATATGGGACGTAACCTACGGACACGGCTGAAGATCAGCTATAGGAGTGGTGAAAGTCCATGGGACTTCTTGAGCTGTGAATGAATATGGGGGGGGGCGGGGGTTAGTGGGTAGCATGCACCTGCCCCCAAACACTCTATCCTATGCCCCCCCCCCCCAAAATGCTTATTCTCAGGCACTCACGTCATGCCAGTGTCAGGTATGACATCCACAGAGTGCCAGTTACTCAAGTCAAGCCACGGCCCGGTAGGCAGGCGGTGACCATTAGGTGGCGCTGCACGGGGACCCAGTCATCTAACTTTGCTGACAGGACACAGGCCAGCGGCTAATGTGGCCTAACGGGGGGATTGCACACACATCACCAATCAGAATCAGAATCAGAAAAAAGTATTGATCTCAAAGGAAACTACTTATGCTACTACGGCATAGAGTCACATAGAGAGATGACAAGATCAGTGTGAAATATAAAAATAAAACTCTTAAAAAAGATGTGACTCTATATATATATGAGCCCCCAATTTATATATACAGTCGTCCATCACCACTTCGCACTTCGACTTTTGGCAGTTTCACTCTATCGCGGTTTTTTTAAAAACAGTACTGTGCTCATTAAAGTATATTCATTAAAAAGTTAATCGAGATCGAGTGAAAATGATACAGCATGCGCTCTGTTGTCAATTATATCCTCTTCCTATCCTAGCCACTTACTGGCTCAGCCTCACGAAAGTTCGCTTCTCTCATACACGCTTCTACATCGCTACGCATCGGACGCATCTTTGTTTGCGATTTCTGAGAACTTTTATCTAAGCCCCACGACGGCTCCTAAACGTGCTGCTTCTTCTAAGCCTTCTGCTTCTTCTTATTTTCATAGGTTAGTGGTTCTGTGTAAGAACTGTGTTTGCGTGTGTAATTTAATGTACCATAATAATAATAATAATATGATATTTGTAACGTCTAATATGTCTTATTTTGTCTAATATATTGGGTAATACAAGTGTGATGGTGACTATAGGGTGTTGTTTCATGTCTAGAGGGCTCTAATAATGTTACAAAACATATTTATAAGGTCGTAAACAGGTTTTCTATGCGCTAACTATGAAAATATTCGATTTATAAAGAATCCTACTCGACGGAAATACCTAATTCAAAATATGTTAAACTTTGCTGAACATTGTTGTCCCTCTGACATCTCTCCTTCTTCCCCTGGTGCTGTACCACCGTCCATCATGCCATCAGAAGCAGCACGAGCACCTGCATGCCATCACCTGCCTGCCCCATTCATTGAGAGTCTAATCTTAACATTTGGACCTAGTAAATTAGCACTTTGCCGTCCTGTTCATTTGATCTCTTCTGCTGGCCCCTGGAGGATGGGCTCCCCCTGTATCACTGCAAGCTAGTGATAGCTAGAGAAAAGCAAAGACTGAGTGGTTTTAACAGGACAGTCCAGTGCTATATTTTTCCCCCCACAATGCACTGCACATCAATAAACTAGGAACTGAGGAGAAGCCGAAGGGCTTCCTTAGCTACACATGATGCCACGGGTCAGTTTCCTGACAGGAGGAAACTGTATATTTTATTCACTCTTTTAGGGGAGAGGGTTCAAAGCGGCGCGGCTTGCCGGCACATCAGTGCGTGCCACTGCTTATCATTCCGCACGCTGGGAAGGAGACAAATCAGGCGGCGCAAATCGTTCCAGTGCTTCTCCGCTACCTAGCAAAGCTGCGTTCAGGCGGGGCTACATCGGCCGACTGCGCATGGCGGCGAGCCTCGCTAATTCCGAGCGCGCGGCCGCTGCGTTGGCAGAGAGTCACGTGCTCCGAACGACAGACAATCACCTTTTACTAGCTATCTAGGGGACGCGTCGTTTTGGTCCAACCGGTCGGGAGGTTCCGCCGTCGATAAGAATTCTGACGTGTGATTTAAGCATAATTAAATAAAATGTATTCATTCAGAATTAGCTATCATTCCAAATCTACATATAACTATAATGTGTTGACAATAATCGACGACCCGTGAAACTGGAATCCATATTTTACTTACTTAAATACTCGTATAATCAATAAAAGAATGAATATGAAAAAAGAAAAAAAAAACTGACGAGCAAGACTTAGAAAGTCAGGCTTTTATCCTAGCGGTTGATCCTGAAACAAATCTCTTTAATGCAGCTGAGACTTCCTAGCATGTCTGGGGTTTAGCATGGTTTGAACTGTGGTGTACATTGCCGCTCACAGCGTGTCTGACTTGGCTTCAGTCCTACCTGAAATCTCGACCAAAGATGAGTAATTAACAGCTCAGCCGCTGCGTCAGTCCCGGATTTATGCACCCCTGTCCTGTCGCTCTCATTCTGACCGACGGTATTACTAATTAAAAAAAAATTACAATTTCATCAGAAAAGATTAGTGGAACCACTGTGATGGGAGAGGATGTCTTTCCTGATCATTTAAATAATGGATAACTATGTAAAACGTTTCATCTACTATTGACTTGGATGAATCTTGAGTTCTTCTTTAATGGTTAAAAAAAGGCTATTTAAATTACACCAGAACTGTAAAGGTACACACATGTTTAAGCCCGCTCTTCCTACATGTCTGCAGCCTCAGTGATCTCACCAGCGAGCCTCACTCTGTCTGCCTCAGCAAAGGGGATTATTGCATTATCAAGTACCGGCGCAAAGAGGAAGGTTAAATCATCAGGGTCTCAACGGGCTGACAGTCAGAGCGATACAGGGGTGGCTATCCAGGCGGAGAAATAGAAAGGAAATGTCGGCTGGCGGTAGCGGAATCCTGGCGGGGGCCCAGTGTTAGGGTTCATCCCGGAACGCTCGGCACAAACAGAAATGGGATTTAGGAAATTAACTGGATCCTGACTCCGTGGCAATTTTCTGCGGAGTGACGCAAAGATGGGAAAGCCAGTGCGGGAGGGTCGATGCGCTGTCAGATGGGACGCCCTCACATCAGACTGCTACTTTCTAGAGGGTTTGCAAATTAATAAGCTGTGGCCCTCGTGCAAACTTTCTGACACGTTAGATTTTATGCACCCTACGACGCTCTTGCCTTAAAGCTATTACACTCATCACAGTCTGCACTTTCCTTACATCCCAATAATCTCAGCCATGGTCTTAATATGGACTCGGCGATCTGTTCGGCCCTGTAGCTGTCCTCTTCTCAGTCTTTTAGGCTCTCAGGTGTTCTTTTCACACTAGCTGAAATATTTTTTTCCACGTTTATTCTTCTGATGGGATCTGCCCTGCCCAGTAACTCCTGGAAATTGAAGCCCCGCCCCTGAAGAGCCAGCCAATGACATCTCATGGACCTGTCAGGTGCCTAAACCCCGAAGGGATTCCCACTTTAATTCTGCCCTTGAATGACCAGCCAATCCCATCTCATGGTTCTGACAGGTGCCTAAACCCAAAGGATCCTTACTTTAACTCCACCCCTGAAAAAAACACACTATCCTGTGTCGTGGTTCTGTCAGGCACATTAACCTGGGTGGGGGGGGGGTTCCTCAGTATTACTGTTGCATGCAGCCTGTGCGGTGGAAAAACAACATTTCAAACTGTTATAAATTCATTATGGCTAGCTGGAAAATGTAATATTGATTTCCTTTATTCATTTTCCACCATTGACAACACGGATGCCTCATTATACTACAGCCACATGCTGAAGCCGTCGCGTTGACAGCATTGCATTTTCAAGCCGGAATATAACATTTTATTTAAAGGTCATTCAAGTAAGACGTTTTTTTTTTTTTTCTCCTGCAGAAACGTTAGCACGTAGCACATAGGGCAGGATATCAACACATTCACAATCAACACACTGGACTGGACATCATGGGATATGGGGTATTGGTGTAAATGTGGGCGCAACCAGAATCATAAAAGGCAGGTGGCTGCAGTAAATATTAGTGCTGATTATAGACTATTAAGGAAGGTCTAGGCATTAAATGGGGTTAGGGTTAGGGATCAGGGTTAGGATCAGGGTTAGGATTAGGGTTAGGGATTAGGGAGCATACCAGACTAAGTCTGCCAGATAGTTCCATAAACTAGCAGTCCTAAAGCTGAAATCCAGACCACAGTATATTTACTGTATTTACTTAATCATTTATTTACTTGAGGAATTACTTGAGGTATAGCAGTGGAAAACTAGACTTTTTTTCTCAAGACTGAATCGATCATCTCAGTTAGATGAAATGAAACGTAAATGATCATTTTTAAGTTATTCCTGAAGTCTGTCAAGAAATCAAGAAAAGACATGAAAATAATACAGAATAATTTAATGTCTCCATAAATTTTTCAGATTTCTTTGAATCTAACATGGACTCGAATATATAACTGCATAAGTAAAATGATAATCCCAAATCCAATAAAAAAAGACCTCAAAAGTCCTCTCGTATTTTTCGTGCAATAAAACGCTTATTTTAAGGCCGAGATATGAAATAACTATCTCAATAAAGAATCACAGGCCTGAAGGAACAAAAGCTACATTTTCTTGTCAAAATGCAGCATCAGACCAGGGGATCAAACTTCACTTCAAATAAAGTGAATCTGTTGAGATTCAATGAACCGTTAAATGGTCAGATCCCTCCGTAGGTCCCTCCACAATGGACCTAACCACCGCATCTTTTATTCCGCGCTCACTGTGCCACACCGATAGATAGTTAAGACTCCCGATTCCAAATTCACAAGCTGGAAAAAGAAAAACAACCCTCGACCCATCCAAGGCGCACCGGTGCTGCCTGGCCCAGGTCTCCCCATGAACCCCAACCAGCTATAGGCATTTGGAAAAACAGGTGGATGGATTGTCCTCTAATTGTCCAGTAATTCAATATGTACAAATGCATTTATTTTAAATGGCTATTAAGCATTTATTTTGTTGTATATTTATTAATATTATTCTTTCTCATATGTGGCACATACCTGGCATGGAAAGCATATTTTTCATGGAGTTGTTTTAGTAAGGTTCCGACACCATCAATTTGGCTAATGTTACTGTTCGGAGTGAGGGAGTGAACTGGGGCCCGGCACGTGTGTGGCCAATGAAGACAAACTGCGTTATTAGAGGAAACGGCCTAATTGCTATGTAAATAAGTAATGTAGAACATTTCATGGATCTAAAATGTTTCCAATACCATTAAATGTTTTACTTTTCTTGCCATATTGTGTCATGCAGAAATCTAATTAGCATCATCACCTCGGAATGTATCCCTGATGCATTCCTGCTGCTGTAATACTGTGGATGAATGTGTCACGTTACACAATCTCATTCCGACCGCTCTCGTACTCTCAAGGTGCTTTCCGTCTGAATGCCGACGCGCCACAGCATCACTCACCTCGTCTCTGCGAGCTAATGTGCATCTACGGGCCGCGTCATATTTCACCAGCTAGCTATAAATCCTATTCAAGTAGCCCCAGCAGACTGATAGAGAACGTACGCGTCGAAAGATTATAATTCACGTGAAATGCAAAATATGCGGCCCCGCACAATTCGCACAGTCTCCAGTGTCCGCTGTGTTGATTAATCAAGGGCGTGCGTCGCTCGGTTAGAGAGCTACGACAACTCGCGCTCCCATGGGCTTTGTAACTACGCATTGATTAGAGGGGAATATAGCTGATAAATCCCCGCAAGGAAAGGATTCATAACATCCGTGGGGGATGGTGTAATTAAACGTGGCGACATCTGGGAGACTCATAGTGACATTGATCATGAGTGGTGATGACAGTGAGTGCTCCAGCGAATAGGAAAGCGACGGCATCGGGCGCAGAAAGCGAGGCCGTGGAGGAGAGGAGTCGGGCGCGGCGTGAGAGGAGAGCAAAAGGTCAGGCAGAAGAACATCAAAAAGGGGGAGCAAGAACTGAAGTCACAGGCATCGGGGGGAATTTAACATTTGCGGTGAAAGGATGGAGCCAATAGCCCCAGATATGGATTCGTACGGCTGAGTTATGATTTCTTTAATGTCGTCCGCGCAGACATTTCTCCTGAACTAACGTTAAACATTCATCCCGCATTATATTTAATGCATGGACCCAGTTCCATCCATTTTTAATGTTTGCATCACAGCACCTCTAGAAATAATGTTGTCTCTTTGCAGGTTTCTGGGGATAAATTGGTGCTGCTTCCATAAAATGGGGTCAACCTACAATCTGAATGGTATTTAAGCGTTTCAGGTAAATGAAAGAGCCGAGTGGGGAGTCGTTCTCGGCACTCCCCCTCCCTACTCCGTATTCCCCGGGAATTCACTGGCCGCCTTGCATGTTGTGCAAAAACAGAGTAAATCAGCCGCACTTATGACGGAATGCGTAGCAAGTTAGGCAAATGGCACAGTTTGCCCACACGGTTCCAGTTGTATTAGCCTGAGATCTAGCTAGTGTGCCAAGTCTGGCCACAGGTTAGAGTATAGCTGCACGTGAGATCAGTGGGGCGTCAGCCAGCACTCCAACAAGGGCCATCCCCGCCTCTCAAACGATCGGGAGAAAAGAAGCCGCTGAAGTTCACCCCGAATGTTCTCACTCTGTCGACAGGAACGTTGCGGAAACGGACAGCAAGAGCGGACCCGAATCGAGCACTTCAATTGTGGCAGATGTTTCCATTATTCAAAGTGCAATAACGGCCTGCATGTAAACAGTCCGGAATCATCGGGGGGGGGGGGGGATTCCTGGATGAAGGCTGTGTTTATTCAAAATCAAGGAAAGCGGAGACCCACTCGCGGTGGCCAAACGTGATTAGCGGCGATTGTTAGCATTTATTATGTTGATCGGTTATCAGCCACCAACCAGCAGTGGTGGATTTCTGGGAACAAAAGTCTGGTTGATGGATACCTTGGCACTCCAAGCAGGCATTAGAAAAAATTGGGTTTTCGGGCAAAATTTGCATTTATAATACAGAATACACCTTACTGTTATCATCTGAAATTACCGCTGCTACTTGTCTGATAGTACAAGACGGATGAGATGTAAATGCTGGCTCCACGTGTCGGAAGTCTCACATACTGTGTGATAAAGTTAGAAATGCCCGCGGGCTTCAGCCCCCTATTCTGTGCTCCTTACATTTCCAGAACACATTACATTTCCTTCTGCATTCCCAGAAAACCAGAACAGCAACAAACAAACACCAACAACAATTATAAGGAGACAAGTATCCCCTGCTTTACGAACTTTCGGTTTACGCCGCTTCGCTTTTACGAAAGGCCTAGGCCTACATTAGCACCTGCTCTCGCAAACTAAAAGAAATCGGAAGAGGAGTTTTTGCGTTTATGAAAATGCGAGGCATGCAAAAATAGCGTTTAGTCTTTTTTTATAGATATATAGGCATGAGCATAACAATGTTTCGACCAACGACAGGCCGCACATATGACAGTGGTCCCATAAGATTGTAACAGAGCTGAATAATTTCTATAGATGTCGTAGTGCTAGGCATTATTCACGTGTTTGTGGTGATGCTGATGTAAGAAGCCTACTGCGCTGCCGGTCGTGCAATACTATAGCAAACACAATACGTGATAACGATAATAAATAGGTATGTTATTGGTTTTTGTATTTATTATACTGTATACCATATAGCCTAGGTGTATAGTTGGCTTTGCCCTCCAGGTTTGTATGCTCTAGGACGTTCTCATGATGGAGAAATTGAATAACATGGCATTCCTCAGAATGCATCCCTGTCATTAAGCAACGCAGGACTGTACTGATTCTTGTAAGTGAAGCTACACTATACATACAATATTTCTGCTTTATATAGGGTGTGCATTTGTCATATCGTTCCTGCTTTTACTCTAGCCTAGTCTTATTTTAAGTATTATGTGTTATTTGGTATGATTTAGTAGGTAATTTCTTCACCCAAAATTTTTTCCTGTATAAATTAATGTGAATTGCTTCCTCTCTTTATACCATTTAAGCTTAGGAAAGGTTTCATAGGTACGGTCTACTTTCGTAAAAGAGAAGGATACCTGTAATAATACTAATAATAATCATAATATATATAATTTCCCCAGTACCCTACGAAGGATCATTTAGAAGATGGATGGATGGATGGATAGATGGTAAACCGAATATGTGTAAGAGTTGAAATTGCTTTCAAAGTGCATTGTACATTGAATAATTTTTTAATAATTGATGAAATATGCTGACTACACAAGTGAAGGAATAAGCAAAACTGAATAAGTAAACAAACACTAAATAATTACTGTGGAAGCCAGTAAGTAAAACTGCTGATTTAACCGCAGACTCTAACTGATCATGAGCATGACTGATGTGTTTTTAATCATTTATACGAATGCCTTGAGGAATGAAATGAGTCTGAGGAACGTCTAATGAAGAGGGAAGGCAGAAATGCTGCTGTCCATGTCATAAGAGCGGGGAGCATGATGTTAAGTGGGCGACCGGCGTGTCCAGGAAGACCCACCCGCATCCACGTGCCATGACCCGAGAATCACTCAGATGATGCACGCTCGGATAAACATCTGTGCATCTCTTTGAAGATGCTGCAGACCCGGGGAGGTTTTACAAAGTGAGACGCACAAAAGTCAGCTCTATGATGTTCTTCCCTGAGCTGTCAGCTCCCACAGGTATTGGAGCACTTTGAACAACACAGCCCTGTCTAACAACAGCTTCAGGTGCTTCCTCTCTACCCATATGTTCCCAGTGCCCTTGTAGACCATGCAGATCTGCACAACTTCTTAGCAACCCTTTGACAGCTGAGTTGCCCCACATTTGAATTCGAAGCATTTAAAATAAATAAATTGAACCATAAAAAATGGAATGTCGATTCACAAACATATCAGGAAATTATCCTCCAAACGTAAATAGTCACAATGCTATCGTTCACTGCTTCCCAGCCAACCCATAATTTCAGTTACCACAGATGTATGTCGAGGGTGCGTCTGCATAACTGGTGACCTGACAAAGATCCTTACCAGCATCCAGTGTGGTCTGAAAGAGTTCTCAGATGGCTTACATTATTTCCGCAAATAGTCTATGGTGCCTATTCATGAGCTGTGAGGTGGTGAGAAGCAGCAATTAAATGACACAAGAAACTGTCTATCCCCCCCCCAGCCATGCCTTGTGCATCAGTCCCTATTGTTTCCTGTCCCTTCTGAGACACTCAGTCGCCAGTGAGTGAGCCCAGGAAGATCCACGTTCCAGGACTGGCTCCCTGATTCCCAGGGTGCAGAATGCACCCTAGCCAGGCCCCGTTCCCATTCATTAAGCCTCAGTCTGTCCCAATGCCCTGTCCCACCTTTTTCCTCCCCTGATCTGTATCCCCTGTGTCACTCTCCTGTATTTTAGTCCTATGTGGCTTGTTCTATCTGCCTCTGTCTCACTCTCCATCTCTTCTGCTCCCAGGTGCCCGCTGATGTCTGCTTCCTGGTCTTGTCACATGTCTGTCCTGTGGGGCCCTGGTCTGGTCCCTGCCTGTTCTGTGCCCCTGGACTTACCGTTTGTCCTGCCCCATACTTTTCTGTCCAGTGGCTCTGTATTTATCCTGTGAGTCCTGTCATGGCCTGTCTAGTCCTGTGTCCCATTTGTCTCCAGCCCTGTCATTTGGTCCCTTTTGTCCCCTCATCTGTTTGTCCTTCGGGGGGGAGAGCTCATCGGACCCTCTCCCCAGCATGGCCCTCATGAGCCACACCTGTTAACCTCTTGTCTTACCTCTTGGTCCTGCTGTTGTGTAACTCACTCCAGCTGCCTCTTATTACCTCCCTTGTAAATAAGTGCTTCCCAGTCCTGTGTTCCCCTGTCCTGTCATTGCCATCACACCCTCCTGTTGCCTCTACCCAGCCTTCCTCCATTCATCCCATTCTCATCCTCGGCGATCACCTAGCTATTGTTCTTTTGTGCTTAATAAAACCCCTTCGGCTTTATAACCTCGCCCGCCCCCGCGTCCTTCCTCCCAGTGTTGCCACGCCCCTGGATAGTTTATTAATTTGTACCTTTTTTATTCTATCAAATTTTTTGTTACTACTAATAAATGAAGTAAAAATGAATATGAACGAAGGCTGAACCCTAGGCTGCTGGTTAATTTCGCCGTTAGTGATGGTCCCGCTGTCCCTGGCAGGAGACCCTCCCCTCGTGTCACCTACCAGCCGATGGGTAGCAGGTGTCACCGCATGTCCCCTTGCTGAATGATCTATTGATTTAGCTCACTGACAGGCACCGCGAGAGACATATGAAAAAGCTCCTTCAAAACCAGCAGGGGGGGTCAGTGACTATTGATGTTCCACTACACAGTCACACACCCCCCCCCCTTACTCATAGCTTGTAGCAGTCGCATGGTATCTGCTTTGCTGCAACCCCTGCGCGTAGTTCATGGCTTCCCCTCCCCCCACCTACCCGTCTTGTACTGATTTCCTAATTGTAAGTGGCACTGGCTTCAAGGAGGACGAGTCCCGCTCCCCTTCTGCCTGTCTTCCTCCCTTCGGTGACAGTTTTACTCGGATTTTACCCTCTGCTAATTTTTTACTGCAGCCACAGCCACACATCTGTGGCGAAACAGCCGCCTGTAGAGAATGCGAGCCGTAAGCTCACGTCAAAATTGTCCATTAACTTTGTAATTTTCTTTCCATCAACTTACCAATGCTTCGCATCTCAGCGGGGTGAAATTTATCAAGTCGATTCACTTCTGTTTTTACCAAACTGCCTGTATAATGCGGGGTATTATTCGCGGTAATAGGGCTATGTTGGGGAGAGCCTTCGAATGCACGAATATATGGGCCAAGATGATCGGACGCAGGGAAACCTTTTCCACTTTTTTTGTCTTCCTTTTGTGTCTTTCTGTGCGACTGTGATTGAGTTTCCAGTGTTTACAATCAGTAACAGCCTCTCACTCAGATCCCCATTCAGAAGTACTCCTCTACTCTAACATCCTTTATCGCTTCTCTGATTGACTGCTCTATCTTCATCTTTTCCTGGTAAAAATGAAATTTCACTGTGGGAGAATTGCTGCTTTACATAAATGGTATTTTAAAGGGGCCGCATTGAAAAGTCCAGCCACAATAATTGCCCTAAGGTGTTTTATTTTAATAAGATGTTTGTCCCTGTGCAGAATTTATTTTTCCTTATATCAAACGGTTACAAAAGCAAACACAGAGCGAGTGGAGAAGTACTTCCTGAAAGACTAGAATATTAGCATAGATTTCATTTTGCTTTGTTGCACTGGGAAAAAAATATCAAAAAATTTGAGAGAATAGAGTCTACTGTCTTAGAAGGAGCAAGACCTTGTCTTCAAGATGTTTAAAAACAGGGAAGTTCAATACATCCTGTTGTGACTTCACCATCTAATTCGAACACTAGCTTAGACATGATTTATTTAGGCCTCTTACAGTCCACACAGCTACAGCCTCTGGTTATATATAATAAAATATACTGTTATCTATGATGCATAATTATTATGATGCTGAAACTCAATTATTCATTGGCCAGGAACATGACTGCGCTTACAGATGTGGAGGACTGTAATTACGGGCAACCACAAAATGCCTGGCCACTTCCATACTATATGACAACGTGTAAAGAACCTGCAAAGGGTAGTCAGGCTGGCTATTTTCTGCATGTATTTAGTCCACTTCTGTGAATGTTTGAGCAGATCCAATAGTTTATTTTTCTTATTATGTTAACTCAAGGCCACACTCGAGAAAAATAATCAGTTTTTTGTAAGAGACCTGAAATCTCAAATGAAAGGTGTCATCATTCATCAATGTGAACTCCGTCATCTTCACCAGCTAATCACGAATCGAAGGGTGAGTGAAGCCATTCGGGTGTTTGCTGTCCTTTTTTTTTTCCTGATCCGTGAAGTTTCAATGCAGCTGGAAACACTTACGTCCCCCAGTGTTTTCTGCTGAAAGATGAAGCCCGGGCAGTGCAGAATCACTCCACTAATGTAACTCTGAAAGACTGTAGCAGCCTTACTGATTGGAGAGAGAGAGAGCGAGAGGGAGAGAGAGAGAGAGCAGGTGAGCGAGAGAGAGAGAGAGAGAGAACAATAATCCGGGGGTGAAGGTGTGTGAATCTGACAGGCAAACAGCTCCAGGGCCACCAGCTAAGGGAGTATTGATTTGCAAATTACATCAAGGTAGCACCATGTCAAGCTGTTTCTAAGCTGGAGTGACAGAGGAATGGTCTGTAATGAGTGCTAACATCACACTTACTGCTGTGCTGGACCGGCTGCAGCACACCTATTTTTTCACATGAGTGATGTGAGCAAATAGCTTCAACGATGAAGATTCTTTGTATTATCAGTTTTAATAATGTCACACGCAACAACAACAACGACAATAATAATAGGAATAATAGTAATACTTCTGTTGGTGACGAGGCTGATGAATTTGGGCCTCGGATTCAGCCATTTGCTGAGCCCCTCTGCATCTTTCCTGGAGGACGCTCTGTGATAGTTTGGGTGGCTTAGTGAACTAGACAGCATGACAAGGGCTATTTTCAACAGACCTGAGGTGCATTTTCCTATTTCCCCTATTCAGGGGCTGACAGAAAGAAAAAGGGATGCAGTTTTGTCAAATCGGAGGGTCTCTCTTTCTTTGGGGGAAAAAAAATAAATAAAAAAAACGTGTGAACACAACAAGTCATAGAAAGCAGCCCAGCAGGAAGGGAAGACGGGACAAATGCTACAGCTGGCTGACTGTCTCAGCGGCCCTCTAATGGGCAGTGGGTCCAACCCCATCTAGGGTCAGAGGAAGCTATACACGCGTTAATCACTCTATTAAGAATCCATTGTGAGTTACTATCATTGAAAATACTTAAAAATAAATGTAGAAAGACCCTAAAAAAACGAGTATGTGGTGAAAGCCCATTTGCTGCAATTACCGCAGCAGATACACCACACACACACACAGATATACACATATATATATTTGGATTTGTCTCTCGGCTTCACACATTTTTGTATGCTCCTGGCAGAGTTTCTTGGGAAATTATGGGTAGCAGTACTCAAGCCTTTCCACCGACTTCCATGGATATAAAGTCATTCATGTTCACAAAATCCAGCTTTCCTGAAATCAAAGTGTTACTAGTCAGATAATCACATTAAAGTATAAGATCGATATGTGGATAGCGCGTGAAGCTCGCACGAGCTACAGAGGTCGGCGATGTCTCTGTACTTAATTGCTATTAGTGTGTTTTATTTGCACAGTGGCAAACGTCTTGGGGGGATTTCAGATGGACTCTGGGAAGAGCCTGAGAACAGAGTGGATAAAATTATACGAGTCTTTATTACTTGGAGGATTTTCATTAATTTCATTTGGCCAAAAGTTTCAGTTATTCAGCCAAATGGACAAGTTACAGCTTTAGCCATATAAAAATACTCCAAACTTCAAAGATAGATAGATAGATCACAGAAATGTAAAATGGAGCTGTAGGTTCTGTCCATCATTTAAATGTGTAGAGTGGGGTACATTCCAAAATTTCAGGGATAGCACTTCCTATGGAAAGAACCAACTAGCTTGCTCAGGGACACACTCTCCATGTTTGGCAGTAGTTCTGCCCGCTGTGTGTCTGGAAGTTCAAGGGTTCACAGGGAGCTGCCAAAAGGTTCGAGCCCGTCTCTCGAAATAAAACCTTGTCCTCAATTTGTGACCTAGTTGCTTGAATTTTGAAGTGCCTCTCTTTGCTTGGGAGAGTCTCAGTCCCACCTCGATGTAGACCTCTGCTCCGCGCCCCACACCCCACAACCTTCTAAACAGTAATGCTTTGTGTATGTGTATGTGTGTGTGTGTGTGTGTGTGTGTGTGTGTGTGTGTGTGTGTGTGTGTGTGCGCGCGTGTGGGTGGGGGGGTGTCAAGTTTATGTCACCATGGAAACAGATGCTGTTTTTCCTCAGAGTACCAGTAGCAGTCATGCTTTCTCACTGGTCTACTAATGCTCAGAACGATGTGCTTTGCTAGGATGTTGTGGAAATGACGATGCTCCTCCTCAAATCACGTTTCATTTCTGTTTCATCCTTTCTGAAGGTCCATTGTAAAAGTTCAGAGCCTAGTTGCAGTTTGTCTGTGCCAGTCTCATTATTTTTGTTAGAATTTCACTGTTATCTTAAATGGGTCCCAGTCTTGTTTGGCAAGAATGGTTTATTACCAGTATAATTCTATCCACCATTCCCCTAACCACTTGTACTGTGCAGGGTCACATGATCAACACAAATACTTTCTCTGAAAGGTCTTTTTTTAGTAGGAAGTTCTTGAAGACCCTGGCTTGTATTGTGATTGTTGCGGGTCTGAATCCTGGGATGTGAGTTCCTCCCTTGAGCAGGTCTAACTGGGATGGCTGAGGATCACCTGACTGCAAAAATAGATGCAGCTGTAATGTGCTTCAGATAAAATGTGATAAAGAACTAAAACTAAAATTAAATTAAAGTGTGAGTGCAGCAGTACAGTAATAAGTACAATTTTGAGCTTTCCGATTATGGCAAATTGACAGCTAGGCTGCGATGGACAACGGCTTCAACAGGTTGAGCTTAAGGAGTTCTAATGTCAGCTAGTCTTTACATTGTGGCCCCAAGGATTCACGGGAAGTGTAAAATCCAAAAGCAAAAAATGATATGCGATTGGCTCGGCGTGAAAATCACCGAAAGCAGATGGGCAGTGATATGAGCCAATCTGTAATTCACACACAATTAATGTCTGGATGAATCTGAAAGCCTTTCACTTTGAGATTATACGCTGAAGTATTCCGAATATAGGCGGCTAGCCTGACTCTGGCCTAAGAGTTCTGCCTGAATACCTGTCTGAATACAGTTTTCAATTGCCTAGCAACCACTTGTTCTTTGACCTGCTCTGGGACCTGTGTGGACTTATATTCTTTTTCCCTCCTTTTCCTTATTTTTTAGGAAGCATGGGATCTGAATACACCTTGCCTTCAACTGAATGTAAGAACAGTGCCTGGGCTCCAAGTTCAAATGGAGATGCTCTGTGTATGAGGGCTGTTGGAGAGCGTAAGCTTATCAGAAGGGTGGATCCACCAGCATTCCGGGCAAAGCCGGTTCACAGAGTCACGTGACGTGAACAAGCTGGCAAAAGCAGTAGTCAGAGATTCAGGTGGAGTGGTCATTTTGGCAGGTACTGGGAAGACTAGCAAACCCCTCAGCCCAGACGATGAGTACAAAAAGATCGACAAAAGCATACAGAAAGTGCACTCACTCTCCCAGCATGGACAGTGCCCCCCCCCCCCCACTATCGTAAACCACTTTCATAAGATCTTGCAATACCCAGGTACTTTGCAGCAAGCCAATCATGATAAATTAATTAATCACACAATTAAGAGACTGGTTTAAGTGTAAGCGAAGATCTCCTCACGGTGTAAATGCAGTGCCAAGCTTTAAGGCAAAAGTAACAGGCGAGTCAGTCACAGAATGGGATCTTAAATGCATCAGATGTTTAAAGGGCCTCTGACTGCTGCCCATGAGCACGTAATCACACATTTACAGCAGCCGGGTTACTAAGCAACCGACGCCAGGATACAACCCACTGCCCCTGGCAACTTCACTTGTCTTTAATGTTCTCAAAAGAGATGATAGGAGCACTACATGTGTATGTGGAACGATTTAGGAGAAATGCGATCACGGCGAGAAGGAGAAAATATATAAATAAACAACTAAATACAGCCAAGTCCAGATCCCGGGCTGCACAGTTTAAAGTATACGTTGTCAATGACATCATCAACATCAACAACAACAATAATAATAATAATAGCAATAATAGGGGTGGTTCAGTTTGCCACACAACTCCAGAGTTTGTTTCCTGGTTCTGCTCTTTGTGACGAGAGCTTGCGAGTGGGTCTCCACTGGGTACTATGTCTGCAGCATTGCTTCTTATCACACTAGGGTGGAATGAGTCGGGGGCTAAAGGTGCTCCAAGCTGGTGCCCCGTGCAGTGGATGGGCAGAAATGTTCCATTTCCTGCCTCCGGTGGGTCCAGGGTCAGCCCTGTGATGGGGAGGCTCCTCCTGATTAGTTCCTTCAGGCATTTGGAGCTGATCTGGCTTCCCCAGCAGTCCACAGCACAGAGAAGCATACTGGCTACTCCATTCTTGCACGACATCTCCAGCAGCTAGCTGAACATTGAAAGACCTGAAACTGCTTAGAAAGCATAGTGTCACTGCACTGTCCGTCCAGTCCACTATGCTGTTCTGGGGCAGCTCCAGGGACTTGTAGAAGTACAGCATTAGTACAGCAGTAGAAGGTGACGGCTCTCGGGGGCTCTTTCGCATGCAGGAAACCAGCTGCCAGCTCCTTTGTCTTCTTCCTGCAGCACAAGACCAAGTCCTCCGCCAGCCTCCGACAATGTGACTCATGTGTGAAAAGAGAACAACTGGTCTGAAGTCCTTCTTTGGCAGCAGGACCACACGGGATGTCCAGAGCCGGGCCGCCCTCTGCGGGCTCAGGAAGTGGGAGAATAGGTAGTAAAGGAGCCCGCAGAGCTGGCTGGCGTATGCCGGCTGCACCCAGGGGCTGATTGTCTCAGGCCCTGTGGAGTTTCGCCAGTTCGCTCTTCACCTGGTCGGCAGAGAAATATGGTCTGGGAGGTGAGATGGGGGTGTCGACCCCGAGTGTGATGTCTTCAGCGGGAAGGTGTGAAGATAGTGGAGGGAGGAGGGGCAGTGAGGGACAGAACACCCCCCCCCCCCCCAGCTGGCAGACTGAGACTGGTGGTGTTGGGGTTGGGCCGGACTGGCAAGTGAGAGTCAAATCTGTTGAAGAACAGATTCAGCTCATTAGCCCTGTCCATGTTCCCCTTCACCGTCAGCTTTCTGCCCTCCTTCTAGCTAGTGATGGTCCTCATCCCACTGCAGACCTCCTTCATGATGTTCTCTTGATCTCGTCCCTGTAGTGGTTTCTTCTCCTCATGGAGTTGAATCTTCAGTTCCGCCTGTGCCTGCTTTATCTCCTTCTTGTCTCCAGACCTTCTTGTCTAACGGGTCCTTCGAGTCCTTTGTGATCTCGTCAGAGAGAATGTCCCCATCTGTCTCCTCTAAGCCGTCCTGCACAGCCTCCTGAACCTCCTTCATCTTCGTCCTCCCGGCCCCGTAGCAAATTCAAAGCATTTACAAATATATTTTGATATTGCACTTCAACTTGGCTAAAAGCGAAACCTGATCTTACAACTATTGGAACAGAATACTGATGAGCCGAGTATTTGTGTAATCAAAGAGCCGTTTGTGGTAAATTCATAAGCGTCGATGTCAATGATACGTCGCAAATCTATCATGCTTGTATAGACAACAATAATGACCTTGGAAATCAGATTTTGTAATTAGTCAACATAATGCAAGTTTGATGTAATCTCAGATTGTACAAATGAGTACATAAAGGCAATCTCGAATGCAATTTAAGTGAGTAGGAGAACGGATCAGTTAACAAGCCACTTAATAAGGCACTTTATAAGAGCCTTGTTAATTTTTATTTGCTTTTATTTATTTAAAATCAGGCACACGGCTCTACAAAGGGAACAGAACACGTGGCAGGGCGAGCGGGAAACTGCACACTGAGCACGATGCACAGATGCGGGCAGCAGGAAATGAGCCTCTTCATGCAATAGGGAAACGATGTGTTAATGCTCTGCGATGCTTATGAGGTCAGCATTTACTGCCCTGCTGCCACGCCGCCTCGTTTTCTCAATTACGCAATTCTCCGTGATTTGGTGTCAATCACCGCCGTGGGAACAGAGTCCTTCGGTTTCATCTCAGTGCCTAATGCTAGAAATTACTGTTCGATGACTGTTAGCCTCACATGCAATTAAGAGAGATGACTTTGATGTAATTGGAAGGAAATTGAGGTTTGTTTGGTCACTGTAAATTAGACGGGTTGTCTTTGAATTTTAGAAAGGGGCTTGTTATAATTCGTTATTGGGACAAGAGCAGATTGATGGAGCATAGCTGAATGGTTCTGTGGACGGTGCATTGCTATTCACAGTATAAATAAAACATAAATAAATCTGGGCCTTATCACTGGGCAGGATATGTGGTTGGAAGATGGATGGATGGATGGATGGATGGGTGGGTGGATGGGTTAGACATGCTACATAATAGGGCTACATGGTTTCCAGGGATGTGTGAAGGTTTCTAGGGCTGCTGAAGATTACACCAATCCTGAGGCCAAAGTGTGATATGGTCTGCTGCAGCAGTAGTTCCCAGTCCGATCCTCAGGGACCCACAGATGGTCCATGTTTTTGCTCCCTCCCAGCTCCTTGTCAGGCAGTCGTTAGGGGAGCTGGGATGGAGCACACACGGACACTATGCGGGTCCCCCAGGACTGGACTGGGAAAGACTGAGATACAGAATTATATATCAGGACCTTTTTTGTTGTTTGAATGTTGATTTCCAGAATTGAAAGTGGCAACGTTTTTCCAATCACAGAAAGTTTCTAATAGGATTTGGATGTTTTTTTTTTTCTTACTTGATCTTAACACTTTTGTTTAATTCTATATTAGATGCTGCCAATTATTTAGTTTAAGGTTCTGCTGCCTGCTGAAATTAGTAGCACGCACACAACACACACTCACACACTCGCACGGCCACGCACACACTCGCCCGGCCACGCACACACACTCGCCCGGCCACGCACACACTCGCCCGGCCACGCACACACCCTGGCACGGCCATGCAGTGATAGCATTAATATCAGCCTTTGAAAGGTATGAAAGCCTTGGCTCGCACTTCCTGCCTTTTGTGATACCGTCTCGCTGTGTCATCTGCGACGAACGAGGACGTGGTTGAGCAGTCATCTTCAGAAAGGCCAGGAGGAGCCGAGAAAGGGCTCCTCTCAAAATCCACCACCCTCTCTCTCTTTGCGTCGCTCTCTATCTATAATATGTGTGGAGGTCATACTGCTGTCACAGAGGTCTAACAGGTTATTTCAGATAAGGATTTAAGCCAACAAATTCCATCTTCGTGCCAAAAGCTAATCAAGCTTATTCAGACAGAATGAAGCAGACACTTCCACCCTGCGATAGAGAAAAATGCATCTGATATTTATATATATTTTGTGGCATGTATTGCTTAATATTAAATCAGTGTCACATTGCCCACTGGCTAGCACAAATGACTTTCAGTCTCCTGCATACAGAATAGTAATTATTGGTTATACTGTGAAAATATCTGGCTTATTGACAGACATGTGATAGCTCGGTGTCACACAATGGCTATGATGTTTTAAGTAGCGGTTTGATTGATGATACATCAGGCCTCCGCGCCGCGATTGCAGATAAGCAGCGAATATTTGAGTGTGCTTAAAGGACAAAATATTTTTTTGTGTCATTTAAAATGGTATGCTGCAGGGTTTGCAGTGGCTGCGTTTGTGAGCACTGAAGATAATGCTTCGTGCAAGTCAAAATGAGGGGGAAAATGGCTAGGACACAATCACGAGATTCCACCTTCCAGAATCCCGACTTGTGGATACTGAAAAGATTGCGGCTTTTCACTTTTCCTCGTGATCCATTGGTTATATTGACGGCCGGGGCACAATTTGAACCGGGAAATGGAAGACAGATGGAGCGTTTGTAAAAGACAAAAAGGGATTTAGAGGCTTTTGAGAGGGTAGCTTATGTATCGGTCACAGAAATTCAAGGTCTCTGTTGGCTACATTCCTCCAGAAGATTCCTTATGTCTTGGTGATATTCCGAGGAAAGCTTCAATTTCTTACCTAAAGAAAAGCACCTAAAGTAAAAACCACAAAAGCGTTCGGCAGAATAAAATATATACTAGGTCATATAATAAAATATTTATTTTTAATGGGAACCATTTCCACTGAGCGTTTTATTTTTAACACTGATGGAAGACTTTCTTCTTTGATAAATATATTGAATTTTAGTGTAAGGCCACAGGCATTATGTGAAAGAATCTTCAGTAAACATCAGTTTTCCATGAGTAAATGAATAGTGTTTGCTCAGTACAGAAAACATGAATTTAATGTAACCAGAATGACTTGCTGAAAGACATAATGAGTTATTGACTTTGAACCATTACAATATAATCTGAAAGTAAAACAGTTGTTTGGAACCAATACAGAATTTATTTCACAGTATGGAAATATTACTTCTTTGGTTTTAACCTCTTCATTCTTGTCTGTCCCTGGAAACGATGCCTTTCTCCACCCATCTTTGCACAGAAATGTGATAAAACACTTGTAGTCCCTACGATTAAAAAATTTCATTTTGAACGGCTGGCAGTATCTTGAAAATGATCACTTCTTAGCTGACAGCGGAGAGCATTTCATGATTCTTGCGAAATCCAGCTATGATCAAACACATGAGCATTGTTCTTATTCTCCTGACATCACGACCCACACTCCTTAGAATCGGAGCTAATGACCCACCTGGCGACATTTCTCCTGTGCATACCCATCACCTTCAAAACTCATGAAGGCGCACAGCCGACGACGCCCGGCGTATAATGGAGAGTTTGGCACCAAAATGACGTGTGCGGTTTGTTCCCTCATTAGCTGAGGATGCTAATCGCATTATGAACGGCAGGTACCATCAGTCACCAACGTAGGGGAACTTGCGGACCAAAAGGCGGGCTTTTCTCCTAATGGGTTTCTGCGATTTGTAATTCCTGCAGTTGCTGAGAAAGCTAATTAAACATGGCCTTGACTTCGAAACCGGTGTCTATCTCTGCCCTGCGACACAAGCCGTGAGGTATTTTCGACAGCAAAGCACTGTTTCCCCAGAGTTGCTGGAGAGCAGCACTCATTTCAGAATCAGAACCTGAATCCCTTTATTCGCTATGTGCAAGAAGTACATTTGTTTTGGTGCAGGCATGAAGTGTAGAATTTAAAACATACCGTCAAGACAAAAATACATGAAAAAAATAAAATAAAGATAAAAATAGAGATAGAAAAAATAAAAAAACATTATTAAACAACTAAATAATCATGTATATGTGTAAACAAGAAGTGTGGTATAAACAGTGTGTGTTATCTGCTAATATGCTTAGAGTCAACAGGGGTATGAAATGCAGTGGGTGACTAAGTATGGACAGGTCCCATAGGTACCAGCGTGCTACTCCTGGGTCTTTGTTCTTAGGGAGTCCAGACACTGGAAGGCCACCATATCCTGAGCGAGATTGAAGTTTACTGCCAGGGAGATGCCTGGTCTCATTTGGAGGGATTCCGTCTGCCTGCAGAGATGTACTTAATGTACAGGTAGTTGGACCCATGCTGGGCTGAATCTATGCACAGACCTCACCATCCCTCAACACGCAAAATGTCCACTGAAACTATGTAAAAACTGCATTAGCTTAAATAAGTAAAGAAGACATCGGTTTGCAAAGAACATATATGTGACATGATCCAGAAATCCCACCTTAAATATACTGATTTCCAGGGGGTGGACATTTTTCAGCTAGGATGGGGTGCTGGTGGTACAGTAAAATCTGCCAACTGGGGCAGGTGGGAGGCTCGGGCTAGTGGTAAAATTTGCCAAATGTTCAGGGGATTTGGAATGTCTGCGTGATCCTGTATTGTAGAACCTCCACATCTTTCTAGCTGAAATACTGGAGAAGGTTTCTCATTGTTGCTGCATTTGTGGGTTCTATTTTAATAAAAACACAGGACTCGGCACTCGGGCTTTTAACAGCCTTTTTCTTCTTAGTACTCTCTCAATAGAGCAACCTGAGCCATGGCTGCTCGCGCTGACATCTATAAATATAGAAGGCCGCATGTGTCTATGCAGGGAGTGTTAGCTAATTAAACGAGATACCCACAATGCAACGTTACGCAACGTTTACATATCGAAGACAAACACGGGCATCAATCTGCTGGAAACCGTCAAATTCGATATACCCATTACCACGATCCAAAATTCAGCATTTAATCATAATCCCTATGAAAAATTTAGCTAATCTTCTTTAAAATTATAATCAGAATAATAAAAAAAAAAAAGATGTGGGAATCTCGTCATTATTAATTTTCGAGAAAATGTGGAGCCTTTGTAGTGCTTGCCTGTGATTCCCCCCCCTTTTTGATGTGTGCCCCCCTCCCCTCGATTTAACATCACAGCTTTTTCGGTCCATATCAAGGACTCGGTGAATCGCTTCATGTTCTGGGTGATGGAGATGAAACCGTGCCAGGGAGGAAGGGGATCAAAAGGATGCCTGCGACTGGCAGCCTTGTGAACCATTAACCTGCAAACAGGAGGCCGGGCTCAGCAGAGGCAGGGGCGGCTTTAAAACCTCTAATTAAGTAACACACCCACGGAGCCACACGCCGACGGCCCTCTGCGGGCAAACCTTGCATAACAGCAGTTCTTGGATATGCCTCGCTGTGGCAATTTATTTTCATATTTAATTATTTTATTTATAACGATTTCCAGTCCGCTAATCCTCAAATTTCATCATCAACCTGAATATAAGCACAGTTTGGAATGTACTCTTCTGCTAAGCAGCGTCAGGTATTACTATGTATATCCTTTATTATTATTATTATTATTATTGTTGTTGATATTAGTGTACATATTTGGCCAAGTGTACTTGTATTGTGCTTGGACATACATCCTGCCGTTGCTGTTGGAAATGTAGGGTAGCAGTAAGTTGTGGATTTCTAAAAGGGACCAGCTTTTACTGCAGTTTGGGGAGCCCAACGTAACCCAGTCACAGTTTTTCGTATCTCCAGAGGTGCAAATTCAGGTCCAGAACGTAAAATTCCAGAAGATTTTATTTCGACCAATCAGTTGACTACGACGAGTCAAAGTCACCGAGTACTCAGCTGATTGGCTGAAACAGAATCTTGTTCCGGAATTGTCCTTGGCACCTCTGCATGTAACCGCATTCCACTCGCTTAGAAGTTAACAGTACTCGCATCCTCCAAAAGCAACGTCCTCCTCCTCCTCCTCCTATTGTTATTATTATTCTTATTATTGTTGAAGTAATACTTTTGAATTTGGTCTTGTTGGGTGGTGTGGTGTGGTGAGGGCAGGACCAACTGAAACGTTCACTCCACGGGTGTCATTGAACACCCTTCTTCCGTGTGTCATGGCACTGTGCTTTTCCTACAAAACTGAATACCACCTCCCACACATCAAAGTGCCCACCCCCCAAATCACACTGTAGCGCTATGCCAGTATCTGCTATACACAAACACCTCCGTCTCAGCGACTGGAAGTCCAGAGTTTGTTCTGCTTCTCCTAACACAGCCGCGTGAAGGCGATCTTCGTCTTCTAGACGGAATGAGCATTATGTAGAACCTCACCGTTGGGGTGCGGTCACCTACTTGGACAGCATCGCGTCCGGAGCGTCCATCTGCTGCCTGGCTTACCTGTAAATAATTGGCATGCATATTTCTCATCCAGAAGGACATTTAAAATAAGACAGATATCTACACGCACACCGCAGTGCGGTAAAATTACTGACAGCAGGGATGCCATTACAGATGTACTGTATGAATTTCCATTGCATTGCTAAATATCATGAATGCCTTAAATGGGTCACATATAACTAAAGAAGAAACTGAATTTTGTTAGGTATAAAGTTTATACATAAAATACATAATGTGGCTTGGGACAGGAACTGAGGGCACCGCTAGTAGGTGACAGTGAGCCCTCTGGGTACGTTTATCAAGCCCTATTATGAGGTGTAGGAAGGTGCTGGGCCAGGTACAGAACTTCAGGCTGAGCTCTACAGGTCAGGTCCTCACAGGGGACGATCTGAGGTCAGTGGGCTGATATGCAGGGCAGAGGCCAGGGTCAAACCTTTGGATCTTTCTGGACCATCGGTTCCCGGTGACGTGACCAGCGATCCATCACAATAATCTAACAATTGCATGATTACCACATAAAGTGCAGCTAAAACTAGATGATCATGTGACAATTTTATCACAGCTATACTGTGATTCTTTATTAGTGTGCTTTATCCTATTGTCGTGGATCCAGTATCGTTTCATTATTTTCTTCAATGGTCAGGTACAAGGTGAACAAACCCTAATTCAATTATATACTCCCTGCTATGAGGCCAAGCTTCTCAGAATCATTGCCGTCTCCTTCACAAGACGATCACCCTGGTGCAACTTTTTCACTCAATTATGAAGCCTTTTGTGAGAGTATAACGGCTTCATTCCTGCTAATTCTAGCAATATATGACTTACACAACTCGGACGCCATGGTATTACTGGGGAATTTTCTAACCATATTCATGTTAGCAAAGCAGTTTGTTAAATCATTAAATCACGCCATCAAGGACCTCCAAGCTACTCAGGATTGTAAAATGAATAGGAGTAAATATTTGAGAAAGAAATGTAATGGTCTCCAGACTTAAAGAGTTTAAATTTGGAAAGGGATAGGAGTACGCCTTTCATCTTAGTCAGCCAAGCACATCAGTTAAACCAGTGTGTATTTATGCTGAAATGCCAAGTCCTGATGCTCTTACAAATGGGCATCTTACAACATAACCTTGCAGTCCGTGGCTATATTACTTATTCATTTAGCGTATCCTGGTAGGTGGTCGTAAAGGAGGGGTCTGGAGCCTATCCCAAGCAGCGCAGGGCAGGTGGCTAAGCTGCACTCTGGATGGGATGCCAGTCCATAGCAGGGCACATACCCACCCACACACACAGCCTCCCACACACATTCACATATTATGGGGAATTATACAGACACCAGTTAACCTAATTGCATGTCTTTGGACTGTGGGAGGAAGCAGGAAGATCCAAAGGAGACCCACGCAACACAGGGAGAGCATGCAAACTCAACCCACACGGAACGGGTGTGTGATTCGAACCCTTAACCAATCCGATTTGAAATTACAATCAAAGGTCTCCATCGTGGATGAAGAGTCGATCTCATTAGTAAAATATTACCGCCACTTGAACGTCAGTGTACCCTGGCACATTAGTCTCAGTTTTATGACAATTTTTTCTGCAGTCAGACATTTTCAAAGAATAAGGAAAAAGACATCAACATGTTGACTCAAATGAGTATTACCAACTTTACCCCAATTCTACAACACGATTTCTTGTAATAAGCGTCTAAAAATGTACAATTCCTTACAGCTACCATGCGGCGGTCAGTAAATTAACTTGAGTCGCGGGTTTAATAGAAGCCGCTCGATAAACAGCTTCATTACATCACCTGTAATTGGAGTTAGAGCCATATATAATGCCATTTAATGGTACATACACCTGTCGTGCGAATTATATGGTTTAAAGGCCAAAAATTACATTTATTTCATTAATGTTATACTACAGCATTTCTCAATTTGTTACGATTTTCTGCTGCAATGTGCAGAACACACGTATCAGTTTGTCCGTGTTTTTTGACCACTTTCAGCGGTACGAAATATTAAACATGTACTACTCCATGTGACTGTGTATATGCTTAACAAGTACATCGAATGCAGAATGGAAAGAGGACCCAGTCCTGGAATGAATATGTGCCTTTAATTATTAACCTACCACAGGCTGAAATGGCTCAGGTGTATTTATAGATAAATGTAAGATTTTCATGTACTATATTTGTGCAGTGCCTTAAAAAATGTGTGAAGTCAGTGTTGGGGATTTATGAAATAGATTCATTTTCAGTTTGCTTTAATCGAACCGCCACCCTCATCCACAATGTCTTGTTAAGATATTACGCTACATTTCAACACTGAAAACCCAATCAAAGCACATTAGTGTGGATGTACTTTGTGCATATAACTTTTAAAGTATTAGGCTAATAGTCTATAATTTATAATGTTGCCTGGATCAGATAATGTTTTCCTGTGTTGAATAGGCATATGTTTATATTATAAAGATGATGCACGGTAATATGTCCGGATTGAAGTCCTGCACTGGATTACAAATCCATCCATATTCATTATGCACTTTATCCAAACAGAGGCAGTGCAGGTAATTGTCGGTAATTAACTATTTATGTCTATGAGTCAGAGACAGTTTCTGCATCTGAAATCCCACAGTGGAGTCCAGCACAGGCCAGTGCCTTGGGAAGGGAACAATACTGTCCGCGCCTTCTTAAATATTCCAAAACTGTAGGGACAAGCTAATGGATTTGCCATCAACCAGCATATCCAATTACACATTTCGCTTTAATGCATAATGAAATGAATGAGCAAATAAACAAAATTAGGCAAAATAGCATTTAGCTGTTCGACATTTGCAAGACTGTTGGACTATTATTATCGTAATTTTCTTTCCGACCGCCAAATTGACAAACAGAATGCTGATGATCATTGCTTAATTATTTTGGGAGACGTTTCTTAAAAAAAAAAAAATAATAATAATAATGATAATAAGAAATAAAAAAATGCAATAATATTATACTGAAAATAGGATTTATTAAACCATACCCTATATTATTATTACCAAAAATCCTGTTATCTGCACATTCACAGGAGCAAAAGCAATTATCTGACTTCAGAATAGGAGCACAGGAATTAGAGTAGAGGGTGCAATGGATGGACAGTTGGAAAGGATGTTTGGTCAAAGTAAAACAATAGTGCAAGATGACAGGAGGGCAGGGAAAGGTCAGCTGACAAGCTCAGCCAATCATGACCCTACAAAACACTCATCTGTTTGTCAGTGGCACTGACAGCTGAAACCTTATTCTACTTTTCCATCCTGTGTCCCTTATCTTTCCGCCAGCATTGAAGCTCCTCATTCAGATATTTTTGTTGAATTATATCTACATGCCTATGAATGCTTTACAGTTTAGACCCATTTAACTTTGTTTTCTCTAGTCTCATCAAATTCCAGCCCTGCAGCCAATAAAGAATTTACTATCGTACAATACTAATTGGTAAATCCACATACCTCTAAGAAGCTAAACAGACTGATAAAGAAGGCTAGCTCTGTGCTGGGGACCAGACTATACTGTAGCCCCTAGAGTTGGTAATGGAGAAAAGGATGTTGCACAAGGTACTAAGTATTATGGACAATACCACAAACCCCCTGCACAACCTACAGGCTGGACAGTAGAGTGTTGTCCATCAGAGACTCCTTCAGAGGAGTTGGTCTTCACCATAAACCTCCACCTTGAGGTCCACAAAGGAGCTGGTCTTCACCATAAACCTCCACCTTGAGATCCACAGAGGAGCTGATCTCTGCTATAAACATCCACCTTGAGATCCACAGAAGAGCTGACCTAAACCATAAACCTCCACCTTGAGATCCACAGAAGAGCTGACCTAAACCATAAACCTCCACCTTGAGATCCACAGAGGAGCTGATCTCTGCTATAAACATCCACCTTGAGATCCACAGAAGAGCTGACCTAAACCATAAACCTCCACCTTGAGGTCTTCAGAGGGGCTGACCTTCACCATAAACCTTGAGATCCACAGAGGAGATATCCTTTACCATTCTGCAGGCCTGTAGCCAGAAATAAATTTGATGATAGTTCGGTTACCCTCAGTATATCTTGCCACTTTGGGGGGGTGGGGGGGGGTGGGCACATGGATTTCTAAAGGGGATAGGTAACAAAAATGATCTTTTTGCACATACTGGAGTATAGCTGGAAATTTTGGGACCCCTGACAAAATGTTACATTACCCCCCCTCCCCCCTACATTAGATTATTTTAGGTAAAGTCTTAGGCCCTCTTGAATCTGCCAAGGTATCGCTGCCCCTACTGTGTGCTTTCACACACACACACTTATGCACGTACGCACGCAAATTGTTATTTGTATTCTTATTCAGATTCCTGTTCAGATTTCCATTCAGACACTCTCCAAGTTCCAAGTGTCTAATGCAAAGGAATGCCAGGCACGAATATTATGCCAGGCAGATGCAAAGAACATTATGAATAAGAATAACCATTCAAACAGGTAAAGCGTATGCATGACTGAAAGTACTACAAGCCAGCATGACAAAATGCAATTAGCAAATAGATGTTTTACTTTTAAAACCAGGGAAATGTCGTGTATTAATGGGTTTTTGCTTCTTTGAAAATGTGCAATGGCATATTCAATAACATATGGTCAATAATATGTTAGCAAATTTACATGATCAAAATTAGCATTTTAGACATTGAATGTATGTAGTGCATTAAACGGCAGAGTGAAGATGCTTGTGAGGATATACCGCCTTTTAGGCGGCCATCTTGACAGGCGATCACTTCCTGTCTCCGATAGGTAGTACTGAGAAGCACGGCCCCCGTCAGCTGACTTTGGTGGCCGAGCTGTCCTCCCCCCGAGCTGCAACAATGTTGTACCTGTATGGCACATGATAAGGTTAAGTACCATTTGGCAGTGACACTCAAGTGGTTCCCAATTTGCCTGGACTGCTTGGAGTCTCTGATGCGATTCCGGATGCCTGCGATGATTAAACCCCCGTCTAAGTGCTGGAGATGCTTCAGCGCGGCGAAAGTGCATTTGGATTCCTCTGTTTTGGCAGAATTATATTTGTAGTTGGGCAGTAATAAAATGCTGGGCTTCTTGTTTTCGAAAGACAGCGCATCTGATCGCCTATTAAGCCGACCATCAGAGTGTAACGAGATTTTACCTCCAAGTTCTCATGGACATTGTACAGGCTACCGAAAAAAAAATGAAACTGACAACTACAGAGATGTAACAAAATTAATCAAGTCATATAAAAAGGCAAAAATAAACAAGAAGAACATTAAACAACTATCACTATATGGAAGCTGTTGAAATGAGCAGGCCAGTTGAAAAGGGCGGTTAGTTGTTTCACCACCTAAGTGCATTTACACCAAAAGCTTTGTCCCCTCTGGCTGGAAATTCAGCTTTCAGAAGCTAAATGAGATGCTTCATGGTGTCTTTCAGGAACACACAGAGCTCTAACGTAAATTCTGGGTCTACGAGTAATTAAAATCTTGAATTTGATTCCAGAAGGTACTGCAAGAGAGAGTAAGGACGCCAGGAGGGGAGTAATGCGACTTCTGCTGTGGAGCCGCACAGCAGAGTTTTGCACCAACTGCAGGCGGGATAAAGCCTGATAACTTGGACCACAGTATGAAGAATCACTGTAATCTTGCCCAGAGCTAATAAAGGCCCGAATTACCTTCACTGCATTCCTAGAAGACAGAGATGATCCAGTTCATGTGAGCATCCTTTATTCTGGCGCGCTATAGATCACGACTCGTACTCGTTTTGCTGCGAGATTCTAAAAAAAAAAAAAAACAACTGGACAGGTGGTACCCACATGAAGAATAAGTTATTAATTTAAACCTTGCTGGAAGGTAAATCGGTTAATTTTACCAATTGTAGACCGATGTGGCATTTTAATGAAAAACACCAGTTATGTGGATTCTAATGACCGGCGTTTCTCACAGTAATCTATGAGAGTGAGGTGGAATACAGTGTCAGCAGCAGAACAAATCTTAGGCGGGGGGGCTTATTGGGTTATTTTAGGTTGAGCACCTTTATTTGAAACAAACCCATATTAAAGGTGCTTGACAGGACACAAATAATGTACTATTATGCTCCTGCTTATGCATTAACCGCAAAGTCTTGGTTTGTACTGATCTCATGTCCATTCATCATTAATAAATAATGACATGTCTTTTATTTCAGTTATTATTTCTGTTACTATATCTGTTAATTCTGCAAAGCTTTGTGAACTACTGAAGGAAAGAGTAATGAATGGCCTAAGTGAAATAATAAATAAAATATTCATTTTTTGTTCATCCTTAATGAATCGTAACGCATCATTTATTGCGGGTAACTACTTTATTTGTTACAGGACTGTACCCGTTAATTCGGCAAACCGCATGATGATGCCGACCCTGAGAGAACATGTCCATGCCGTTTCACGACAAGACAGAGCAAAGCGTACGGACAAGCACTATATGCGAATCAGATTAAAATGACACTGTCCATGGTATCTGCATTCATAGCTAGAGAGCCAAAGTTAGACATGGCATTCAAATCTGCCAGTACCACCTTGGAGAGGGGAGGAGACTCTTTGTTACTTGTCTCGTAATAGTAGCATGACAGAGAGAGAGGCCGGGAACAGAGAGGATCCTGCTTGTGAGGCCGCTGATTCACTGTGGATGCTGAAAAGTGCTCTCTGGGAAAAAAAAATACCCTGATGTTATGCTAAGTGATACCGTAAATTATACTTGACTGACTGAGAGCAAGTCTGGCTATTATAAAACGCACAATTTGGCTGAAATGTTGAAATGACACATTCTTTATAAATGTGCCCGCTGAAACCTGCTCTAATTCTAAAGGATCCAGCTGCAGATTTGTTTCTGATGAGTACTTGTTGGAAATGGCAGAAGTCTGGGTCTTAATAATCTTCTGACAGGTTGCATTTCAATTTTTTAGCAAAGGCAAGGCATGGGGGGGGGGTGGGGGGGTGGAAGAGACATTTAAACCAGGAAACAGGGATTAAGAACAGAATGTGAATTTTCGAAGCCCGAGGTGGTGTTTCTGTTTGCATTATGCATACGTGTGACAAAGGAATCGCTTTAGGGCAATATGTTCACACACCGGGTAAACCTAGAAAGCTAAATCTATCTTTCCTCCATCACTTAATGAACTTCACAGAAGAAAAACAAACAAAACATAGAATATCGAAAAACAAAACATCAGTTTCTACATGTAGTACATAGACCCCTTTAAACAATCTTTCCAAATTGTGTAGTGCACATGATTTTCAGAAAATTGCGAAAACCTGTATATGTCTAGTCTAATACACATAGTCACAGAAATATCATCTACCAGTGCAGATGCCCAATGCTTCTTAAATGGAAGTATATTGAAATGGACTTCACAATAGATTCCTGGTTATTATTTTTAATCCATCCATTTAACTGAAAGTGTGGTTTAGTAAAATAAGGTGCTGAACCACCTCTGGTCATCATATTCTCTCTCCATGTTCAGGAAACAACGCAAAACCAGAGGTCATTCAGGTCCAAAGAGCAAAAATCCAGACCAGGATTTTGTTTCAACCAACCAGTTGAGTATTTAGAGTCTCAGTCACACAGTGCTCAACTAGGTGGTTGAAACAAAATCCTGGTCTGGATTTTACTCTGTGGACCTGGATTGCCCACCTCTGCTGAAGACCCATCTGTTCCAGGAATTCCTGTACCAACCTGATGCCTCGCTATATTCCCTGAAGGCTCTTATTGTCGCACTTTCTGCTGATTTGAATGGCTGTCTTATTAGGTTCTTGCTTTGTTAGAAGTACCCAGGCATTCATTGGAAGCTCAGCCTAGATGCACTTATGCCTAGTTGACGCCTTGACAGCTGTATGTTTGTTATGTGCTATCTGCCTCCCTTGTAGACAAAAGCGTTGGCTAAATGAAAGTGAATGTAAAATGTAAATGCAAAATAAGTAGTGATGCAACGCCTCATTTTGGATGCACACAGGACAATATGCCTTACATTCTGTAGACACACACTAGAACGCATTTGTACACATTTGCAGGTTCCATCACAATATCAGGCGCTAGGTGTAAATCAGTTTACCTGAACTGCTGTTTGCACTACCTTCCAGTGTCAAAAGTGTTACAAGTTGTTTGCAAATTGTAAAATGCTCATCAGTTTGTTTGAGAACCTGTTATACATTACAAATCCCCATTTTTGAAATTCATAAATCAAATTATAACTTTTTTTTCAGAACGTGAGATAAAGTATTTTTAGCCTTTATGCTTCTATTATCGACTTCACCGGCATCTGAATAAGACCTCCTCATTCAAAAGCTGAATGTTTCTTTATTTCTAAACACATAAGCAATTAAGTGAAGTATTTTCTGTTTTTGAAACACTGGCTTTAGCGCTACGAGACATTAATTAAGGCGCAGAATTGGTTTGGACTCGTAGATACAAAGTAAATAAATTAAAACTGGAAAATAGTACAATGCCATAGCGTTTATTTGATGTCTGCAAGAAGGTATAAGAGCAAGCGATTAATTCAGCACTGCTCTTCCGGATACATCTCCCCTCAGCACTATTGTTTGAAAGTGGAATACCTCTTCTTTCATCTCCATATCACATATTCTATCACACGGAATTCATAAGCGCTTCCGTTTTACATGGCATTGATACCGCTGTATATTTTATTGAAGCGATTCAGATCAAGAGCATAACGTAGGCAGACAATAGTGCTGTCTGATCAGGATTTTGACTCGCAAAACGCAGGGTCTTGTCCTTTTATTCTGATTGAGAGATCACTGGGAGCTGAGAGATTTCAGTTAATAATGTAGGGAAACTGATATCTTTCTAATTGGATTGCATTTTTTAATACATTTAGCTGTCATATGTTGTCAGGTGAAAAGCGTTTATATTTGCCACGTTGAAATAACCTCAAATGAATGTGATGAATATTCTTGCATTTTGCCCTGTGAATCTTAGTAGAGCGTGCCCAGCAATGCTTTAAAAAGCACGATGCGGCCAGTTTCCCAGAAACTGAACAGTTCATTATCCTGCACTGGCCTCTCGATTGAACAGATCATCGCAGCCACTGCTTAGATGAGCTTTTTCCATGAATTTTTGCTACCTCAGCAGTCATCACACACTTAGCATCTACCAATCTTCCTGCTTCTGCACAGGCGACAGACGTAACATTAAGGCTTAGACGACAGGTAAGGCGTTGCTACCTTTTATCGTTTCTTGATTAAAATGTAACAATTTGTTGTTTCTGCAAAAATTTACCCTATATATATATATATATATATATTAGGGCTGTCAAAATTGACGCGTTAACGCGGATTAATCCAGCGTTGTGATTAAT
>JAODKM010000075.1:6466309-6484515 GCA_026780845.1 Petrocephalus sullivani
TAATAATAATAATAATAATAATAAATCAACAACAGAGATCAAGATTCCAGCAGACATGCACCCATTCAAAGTGCATCAAGGAATAATGAGTATTTAAACAGCAGGGAATCCTTGAAAGATAATTACAATCTTCAGGCAGCCTAATTAATCAAAGGATTAATGGCTTCAAATACGCTTGACTCTAATGCCCTGGCTAGCTATGAGGGACGGTAACGGTAATAAGGACACTGCTAACGGGTACTGTAACGGGCGAGCTTTGATCCGTGCAGGTTAGTGGCGCAGGGCGGTAGGTAGCTGGGTAATGCTTGTAATGAAGGTTGGGGTTTCATATCTACTGCTGGTTGTGCTGTGACGTTATTGACATGAGTCTCATGGTTTATATGGCTTTTATACTTTAAACACACGAGTAAACACATGGCTGTTTGACGTTTGCTGAATGCATGGGAAAACAGGGGGTGGTGTGCGGCTCAGTGCGTAAGGACATCGTCTGAGTTCGGAAGGTAGCTAGTTTAAATCCCAGTGATTTTGCCACTGGGCCCTTGAACAAGACTTTTAACTCCCAATCGCTCCAGGGACTGGCTGTCCCTACTTTCTTAAAAAAAAAAAATGTATGTCAGTTTGGATAAAAGCATCATCTAAATAAATAAAAATGTAAATAATTCATGCAGTGACTGACAGAGATGTTAAAGATGTGGACTTTGGGAGCTCATAAAGAAGATAGCTTTATGAATACATGATTACAGCTGCACTTCTCTTAGTGCCTAGTTAACTTTCCCGTTACTTGCCAGCCATTCGTTCACTTCATTCACTTACTGTAAGCGGTGTACTACACTTTACAGTGGTGTACTACACTTTACATGCCCATCAGCACTTGTCACCCTGCTTTTCACACACAAAGTGTAAAGTTCCCCGCCATGATTTAATATGAAACAACAGTGAATCTCATGAAGCCATTGATATCCTAGACTAAGGTTCCGTTATCGGTGGAGATAACTAGAACAGATCTGGGCCGATCTCTCTTATCGGGCTCCTGAGATTCTCGGAGGCAGTGCGGCAGTTCTGTGATACCCTGCAGGGGTTTATGTTTTAGATCCAGTATCAGAAAAGTGAAGCGTGGCCTGTCTTTGTATTGGTTTGATATTGTTGATACTACGCTCTTCTCTCTGTCTTTGAAATGAGTGCCGCTATGTATCTGGGTTTTCTAGTATTTGTTTGTTTGTAGTGTGACACTATTGTCTCTGCTGTTTTTTTCTTCTTCTTTTTTTTTACAGGGCTAACAAAAAAATGTCAGAAAGGGTCACACTGGCACACCCGGTTACAGTGAAGCCCAGCACTGCCGCCGTACTCCGCTACTTTTCCTATTAAGGTTACTCTCTCCGCAAGAGGCCTCGGAGATTAATTGGATACAAAGAAGATGAATCGATTTCTTCTACTGTTACTGCCGCTGCTCTTTCCCCATGCGATTTCCGTGGGACTTTTGGCACCCACGAGAGGGAGGCGGCTTAACGATCCGTCAGGAGAAGGCGGGAAGACTCTGCAGCGCTTCAAAAGAGGATGGATGTGGAACCATTTCTTCCTGCTGGAGGAGTACACTGGAAATGATTATCAGTATGTGGGCAAGGTGAGGCTCTGCGTGGCTTCTGCCCAGTCGGGGTGGCTTGTGTGTACAAAGTGTGCAGCAATTACAAAATTGTAAAGAGTCGGATGATGGAAGTCCAGAAACATCAGCTAGTAGATAAGGTAACAGAGGGAAATACCCAGATTTATGGTTTCATTATGAAACTGCGATACTCATTATGCACTAGTCAAATAACCAGCAAGGGAACTCAGGTCATTCGAAATATATGATCAAAAAATGAAATCTATTCACCAAGGTCAAAATGTTTTCAGCTAGCTCACCTAGTGATCAAAACTTACATTCCCTAGCCCAAGGAAAGATATGCATCTCATCTTTAGAACATCACATAAAATTACCAAGCTTTTTTTTTCCCACTCATGGTCTAATGAAACAGTGCAAATCAAATTTTATCCTACGTAAAGCTAGACTGCACTGTATACATTAGCTGTAGTTTGGCTTGTAAAGAGGGTGATTAAATTTCGCAAACTGAAAACATGCAGTCTATTTATAACATGATATCGCATCAAGTACACCGTAATTAATCTTACATTCCAGGTGACGCCACTTACACTCGTGCCGTGACTCCATTACAGACTTAATTACATCATTGCGCAATTTAACAAGAAGCGGCTTAATTAAAGTGTCATGCGGTATTAATGAACAATATGTGTACGTCAGTGTCCAAGCTGTAGTTATTTTGTCTGGCTGCAACATCAAGTGTGAAGTAAAACCAAAGTAAAAGGCAGGGGGAAAGCACACGCCAAGGAATTCTCTCTAGGGATAACATTTGCGTGTGAAAAAAAGAAATGCAATGGAAACATTAAGTCACCATAAACACGCAGCGACGCTGCCTAGTAATATCACTAATCTGAATAAAATAGCATCAGGGGGGTATCTGCAGGGTGAGGGGCACAAAGGCGCGTGGGGCTGTCCGTGCCAGTGTGCCGTCATCCTTCTCCTATCTATATCCTGCAGCAGCAAGTGCTCCGGAGTTTGCTGGAGAAGAGCGGCTCGGCTTTGCTGTTTCCTGCCTCCCACCGCTTTGTGTCTCTCTGCGCGCTCCCGTGCGTGCGCGCGCGCGCGTCTGCAAGGGGACGGAATTTCAATTTATCGAGCTGTACTTCTGTCAAGGGCTAAAAATGCTCTCCGTTAACGAGACAGCGACTCGCTTTAATGCAAGTGCATTATAATGCATTAAATTTTTAATGCAGTCCCAGGCGCTTCGCGGCTCTGTAATTTCTATAATTTCGCATCGAAGGAAAAGGCATAAAAATAAAATAGAAGAGTTAAAAAAACGGAGGGCTATAGGTTGGAGCAAGGGTTCGACTTTAAGGTTTTGAGACCGTGGGGTTAGTGTTCTCCCAAATATATTCTTACATTTCACTTGCAGAAAATGTGTCGCCTGTTTTGTTTTCCTACCAGTGAATGCCATCATTTTCTGCGCGCTGACAGCCTTACGTAACATTTGTCGCTATAATGTTTATGTATAATATCAGGTATTTAAAATACACGGCACTTCCAGTGTGGGGTGCAGAAAGGGGGACGGGAGTATTTTCAGGGCCGCCCTTTTTCCCTTAGCGCTGCACATCCTAAGTTCTCACAGTGTGATGTGGCCGCAGGTCGTGATTTATTGTGACTGATCCTAATATGCCAAGACGCGGCGTAATTTAGCGGGAAAGGCAAAACCCGACCTCTGTACGTATCTCCGACAGGTCACACTAAAGTATCCAAGTTACAGAAATAGAATTGTTATTAGTTATGAGTCGTCTGTTAATATCACACACACAGAGAAAAATGTCTTGCTTGCCACCATACAGCTTCTTCTGATCTATATATCAGCTTTGAACGCAGTTTTTTTAATTAATCTCACTTTATTTTCACTTACCGTCAGACGGATTTATTACATCTCATACTTCTCAGAGATAAAGGGCACCACAATGCATATAATTACATGAAAGAACTTGCATAATTTGATTAATTGGATTGTTCTGTATCTGCCAGTTTGGTACTTGTACTCATAAAAGTGTGTACTTCTTGTGAAGTAGTTCAGCCACTTAGCTTATAGTACACGTGGATTTTCACTTGCTGGCACCACAGAGGACACGAGTGCTGCTAGTGATGCTGGCAGATTGAAATGGACTTATTAGGTCAGTGCCCCCGCAGAAGATGGCACACTAAGCTGCCACCTAGGTCACCTACTAGGTTCTGGGACTTCATGATGGACTCAGATCCATTGATGGTGCATACAAGCCTACATTAAAATGTGCTATTCCTACATCTGTAGGACGTATGCACAGAATGAGCATACAGCGAACTGAAGTACATAGCTCGTCTGCCTTCTTCCCAGTGAGGCAGAAGTTAGTGAGGCGTACAGACAGCTTTATAGGGACATCCTAAATGTAAGATTGAAATCTGCATGCAGAATTCTCTTTTGTAAATATGGGTGAGTTTCATTCTCAAGGTGCTTCCTGTTAGTAACACACGTATCCTCCCCAGCTTCACTCTGACATGGACAAAGGAGACAGCAGCGTGAAATACGTCCTCTCTGGCGAAGGGGCTGGCTCCCTTTTTCTCATCGACGAAAACTCGGGGGATCTTCACGCCACCAAGAGGCTCGACAGGGAGGAGAAGGCCTTCTATACGCTCCGAGCTCAGGCCGTGGACAAGAAGACGGGCTGGCCACTGGAGCCCGAGACTGAATTCATCGTCAAGATTCACGACATCAACGACAACGAGCCCAAGTTTACGAAGGCGATGTACACAGCGAGTGTCCCCGAAATGTCGGAAGTAGGTGCGTAAACGAAGCCGTGCCAGCAAGACTGAGGTTTCCATCGTGTGGGGACTTTAGCTACCAACTACGGCATAGCGGACCACAATGCTGCATGTGCGACAGCGTTTTTAGCGAGTTAGCATTCTCTGATGTTGTAGCTGCGTTTCGTTAAGGTTGCAATTTTCTTTGCCCCTTGGCTACTCATATGGCTTAAGAAGGTTTAAGTGGAGACGCTTCAGTCTGGCCTTTGGTTATACGAGTCCGAGGGCACATGGAGTCGCTGCGAATGGTGCAACAGCTTGATGATAAAAAGCCATCAAGGAGAGGTTTACACAATCACGCATCATTGGAGGTCATTTCAAAATGACTAGCTTTTCACGAGAATGAAACCTCATTGCTGAAAAAGCACTAAAACAATATAAACAGTTTCATTTTAATTTTTAATTAGCTTCAAAAATGTATTGTGGAAAATCTCTCCTCCATACATGTTATAATAACAAATCCTACCAGCAAAAGTGTTCTTATTTGTGAAAATATCAGGTATCTATTTCTTTTTTTTTTGTCCGAACCACTGGAAGGAGGCAAAAGTGCATTTTTAATTCTGAGCCTGATCAAAGCATTCCCGTAAAACTCAGTCAATAGAACAGATGTCTTGATTAAATGATTAGCTGAAAAGGGGGGTTTAAGCCCTGACAAAGTTTAAGAAATAAAACAACCCACTCACATGATTGTCACAGCAATTACGAGACAGCTGCAGGACGACGGCGTGTGAAGATAAGAACAGCCCAGTTGAAAGTGTAGATTTAATCTGGTGCTATCGTTCTTCATAGACCTGTGCGATGAGCCGCTGTTCTATAATAGCGGCAAACTTCTGTAGTAAAGGTCAGGGACAGTAAGGGAACACCAGGGAGGAATTCAGGTGACATTTAAGCACTGGATATCAATTCACATTGGAGGGTTTTGTTCCTCCCATGAGAGGAATGTCATCGTCACATGGTAGTGCATGCTGTTATTGTGAGAGCTGGGATTTGTGTTTTCCAGGGCTAAGTCACGCGGACACTCTTGTGTTTGTGTGCGCAACATCATCAAATTATTAAATCATCAATAAACGTCAAATATTTGCACGCACATTGCCGGTGGTCTGGTGTTCCGTGTGAACATTCAGACCCGCTTATCCTGCAAAAGGAAAGGCGCATGAATATCATCTTTATGAATCATTATCATGGTTATTTTATGCACTTTGTCTGATTTTGAATTCATCAAATTATTGGAGAACCTCTAAGAGAAATTCTAAGATGTTGTTATTTATTTTTTAACAAGTGGGTATGTAAGAGCTTTGAAGTGAACACATCGAGTTATCAAGAGCAGAGCCCTCCAGTTAAAATATCAGTGGGGTGATGCATTATTTAAGCTCTTTTAAATCTTGCAAGAAAACATTTACACTCCAAAGAAATGCAATTTCCAAATGTTATGTTCTTTTAATCATGTCGTCTTTATGCAGCAAAATTGCAAAGAAAAACCTTATGTAACTAATATATCAGCTTTTGACTTGCATTATGCAAATACATATCCACTGATAGTGTTCAACTTATATATCCTGTTTAGAAAATTATCTGTTGAAATAATCTAATAGCAAAAACATTAAACAGTTTTTGTATGAATTTTACATATTATTATATCCATCCATCAATCCATTCACCTACTGTACCTGCTTATCCTGGTCAGGGTTGGAGGGGTGGGGTACAGCATTATTTGGGGTACACCCTGCACTGGGCACTGGATATATATATATATATATATATATATATGTTTGTTTGTTTTATGATGGTGTGTGTGTGTATAACAACAGTATCACGGGTCATTTCGGTTGCCGACAGCTACATTCCATTTCCAAGTCGTCACCCAGTAACCTTGCTACCCCCTCCAGGCACGTTCGTAGCTAGAGTCACAGCCACGGATGCTGATGACGCCACGTACGGAAACAGCGCCAAGCTCGTGTACAGCATCCTCCAGGGACAGCCGTACTTCTCAGTGGAGCCGGAGTCAGGTGCGTGGAGTGGAAGGCGAAGCCAAGACCTGGATTCTGGAGAGATGACGGAGTGCTGGCTGTGTCTAAAACGTCCTTCGCTTGCACCATGTGGTTCTTAGAAATGTCTTTATAATCCTTTCCCAACTGCTAGATTCTATTTACTACATTATCTACATATGTATTTCAATAAGGAAATTTTCATTAAATGGTAAGAAGATTTAAAAACGCCTGTAACCCCCTCCCCCCACCCACAACATATCAGAGTCCACATATCTCTCCTCCGTGGGCTGCTCTGTTCCCTTACAGCAGCTGGGTAGTCAGGCAATAATGTTATTGCGTTTTTGGCTGTGGTATTTTCCAGGAATAATCAGAACAGCCCTGTCTAACATGAACCGGAAAAACAGGGAGAAGTACCAGGTGGTCATCCAGGCCAAGGACATGGCCGGGCAGACAGGGGGGCTTTCTGGGACCACGACGGTCAACATCACCCTCTCGGACGTCAATGACAGTCCTCCACGCTTCCCACACAGTATGGAGAAATAACTGACTGTTTATCTTCTAGTAGAACCTCTTAGACTTGCTGCTAAGGTCATTGGAACCTCAGAAGGCTTGTCGAACATCATGTTTCCTAGATCCTTATTGTAATGTCTGTTGTACATTTAGGCTCCTATCATCTCAGCACTTTGGAGTCTGCTGAGATTGGGTCGGCAGTGGGTCGCATTAAGGCTAACGATGGGGATGTCGGAGTGAACGCCGAGATTCAGTACAGGATCATTGATGGGGACACAGGGGATGTGTTCGATATAGTCACTGACAAAGTGACGCAGGAGGGCATTATCTCTATAAGGAAGGTGAGAATTGTCAACCTTTTAGGTTTGGGGAAATATGTAGGAAGCCTAGATGTCAAATGGAGAGTGATATGCACTTAGTCGCGTGTGAGAGTTTTATGTACACAAAAATGTTCTGAGGGCATGAAAAATTTCTTGTTCGTAGCGATAACCAATCAGATTGCAGAGGAGGTGGGTCCAAGCAACTAGAGGAGGAGACATCACCCCACGTCCTTTAGTTGCTTGGATCCACCTCCTCTACAATCTGATTGGTTATCTCTGTGAACCAATAATTTTTTGTTCTCAGAACATTTTTGTGTAAAACTCCCATGAGCCACTTAGCTATTGTGTCTGTTTTGGAACTGAAGGAATGTCTTCCCATCCTCATTGCATGGTAATTATTTCAGAAAAGTTTCTGTTTTGACTGTGGCAATGTGCAATGAGTACTGACCCTCTGTGTGAGGTTAGGACCCTTGAGAATCCCTTTCTATGGTACATTACATATATATAAACATATACATACATGAAGACATACATATTATTGACTTTTTAGTAACAGAACACTTTAGTTTGACCTCCAGTTACTGCATAACTGCATTTTGCCAGTGTAGAAACACACATATTTCAGAAGTACCATCACTCTGTTATAGCATTGTTGTGTGAGGAACAGAGTAGGTCCTCTGGCTGCAGAGTATGGAGAAGAAACCACAGTAATGACAGTAAACCTTTCAGCCGCTCGACTACGAGAGCAGGAGGATGTACACGCTGAAGGTGGAGGCGGCCAACACGAACCTGGACCAGCGCTTCACACACCTGGGGCCCTTTAAAGACACGGCCACAGTGAAGATCACGGTGCAGGATATAGAGGAGCCACCTGTGTTTGGCACCACGCCGTATGTTATCGAGGCTCATGAGGACACGGCAGCAGGCAGTGTCATTGGATTGGTGACGGCGTGGGACCCCGACGCCACGGATCACCCTGTCAGGTCGCTCTTTTATCACTATTACTATTTTTGGAATTTGGCCTTTAACCTTTGACTTTTACCATGGGGCCATATTGAATAGTACATGTCAGGTAGAGCTGAACAAAGACAGTTGCTATGCAGTCCTACTGCTCTATAACCAGTTAAAACGGGGGAAAACACTAAAACAATTTATTCCAATTTAAACTGAATTTGAGTAGAGCGCAGTAAAGTATTTTGCTGTGTTAGATCATCCCGTGAATACACCGTGTGTTAGATCAAAGCCTGTGGAGAAGGACACTTCAGTCCCATAAACGGTTTAATTTATTTATCAAAAGGTGCACCAAGAAATGACAAAAAAACAAAACACTTTTATTTGTGCTGCATCAGATCGCATCACAGAGGGAGTGGCACACTCCATCCGAGGTACTCATTTACATAAACTCATTCATAAAATCACGATCGGTAATCAGGGCAGATCGGCGAGCCGCCCAAGGCTGTTTGTCCTCGGGATGTGAGGGGAAACAGCTGATAAACGGCGGAACTGAGCCAAAAAAAAAAGAAAGGAAACTCCCAGCAGGTATTTGTGATCTTGTGTATGTAATTCAGTTCTGTTTCCAGGGGGAAAGTAAACAGTAAACAGGGCTCACTCCATTACCCCTGCTTACTGACAGAAGCCGGAATTACTCCTGCAAATTGAAACTGACTGTTGGGGGAGTAGGTGGCCCCACCAAGTTTCCGGCCGCTGTCTGTAGATACTTCAGGGATTTTAAGCTTTAAATGTACTTTTTTAGTTGAATTATTACTTTTTCAGTCGGGCATTGTCAAGGATGCATAATGTTTGCACCCTAACGTTTGAGATACCGACATTCCCGGGGAGTTTAAAAGTGCGACTTTAATCGCTGCCAGGTATTAGCTGCAACCTTGGGATGAAATGCACAGAAAGTATTTCAGGAGACAGACGAAAGCACACACTAATTTTGAATTCCACTCGTGAAATTCAACCCAAAAAATAACAGGCATCTGAGAGGGCCCGCATCTCGGTGCCGTTTTCCCACTTACGACTATCTCTGAAAAAAAAAAGAAAGAAAAACAGCAACAGCTTCACTACTGGGAAAGGAAGCTGAATGAGTCTAATTAAATTATTTTAATCAGGTGCTGGAATGCCGCAGCAGAGCAGAAAGCGGCAGGTCCTGCAGGGGCCCCAATGAGCGGCACGACTCTGCTTTAATTACCACTGTGCAACGTTTCAGGCCAGGAGATCGCTAAAGACCTACAGACGTGGCACGTGACCTACGGACTGCCATCGCATGGCCTTCTAAAAACAGAACAAATAATTAAGCATGCAGCGGTTAATTAGGCAGGAAACATGCTTTTTAAATGCATACTGTGGCAATGCATTTTTTTCCATATTTATCCAGCTTCTTAAACCACAAATAAATGTACTCCTCTGCGTCTGCCTTTTCTTACAGATACTCCATAGACAGGCATACGGATCTCGAGAGGCTGTTCCACATCGACTCCATCAATGGTTCAATTTCCACGCTAAAATCACTGGACCGGGAAATGTCAAAATGGCATAACATATCAGTTGTTGCCACGGAAATAAGTAAGTATATAGCATTTATAATTTCACTGGGGCTGTCCATAACTCATGTACCTGCATAAAGAAAATGTGTGTGTGTGTGTATAGTTGGGATGTTCCTAGATATCATCTTGCTATCATTCTCATATATGGTCATTAAAAATATTCACAGCCTGATTTACTCATTCAAGCCCGATCCGAAATTAATTGTCTTGATGAGCCTACAATCAGCCAGCTCTCATCTCTGATTGGCTGTCGTGTTTTGTTACAGGCAACCCGCGGCAGATAAGTCGAGTCCCCATTTTCATTAAGGTTCTAGACGTCAATGACAACGCACCGGAATTCGCTATGTTTTATGAGACCTTCGTATGTGAGAATGTTAAAGCTGGACAGGTACACATCCTAGTGACAGTTTTGACATTGAACGATTCAGTCTGGTTGGACAGTTAATGAGGACAGAATACATGAATATGTTCATGTATAAGAATACATGAACATAGACAATACCAACAATCAATAAACTCTTATACAATATGAGTATTGCGTTTGTGTCTGTGTGTGGGGGGGATTTTAATAATTACAATTTTGCCTTGTCTGCAGTTAATACAGACCATAAGTGCTGTTGACACAGATGAGCCACTTATCGGACATAAGTTTGTGTTTGCTTTGAGTACAGCTAATCCAAACTTCACAATCCTCGACAATGAAGGTAAATAGTCCTCTAAGAAAATATTGAATAGACTTTTTGAATAATCATATACTCATTTTGAATAATCAAGTTTAGAAATTCGCTGGCAAATGGGTCAGACTATTTTTGCTTCGTGAACGTCGTAAATTCGGATTTTCTTAATGATGGCCTGAGATTTTTGTATTTGACAGGGTTTAATAGTGAAATGCACCTCCTGGAGGTCTTCTGACTGTAAGGTTATTCACATCGCTTGCAGATAACACTGCACGGATTCTGACCCGGAGAGGTGGGTTCAGCCGGCGGGAGATGAGCACCTACCTCCTGCGGATCGTCATCTCCGACAACGACTATCCCGTCCAGAGCAGCACCAACACGCTGACTGTCCGTGTGTGCGCGTGCGACGGCGGTGGCAATGTGCGCACCTGCAGCTTGGAGGCGCTCTTGCTCTCGGCCGGCCTCAGCACCGGCGCCCTCGTTGCCATCCTCCTCTGCATCATCATCCTCCTCAGTGAGTGGCCTTCCTCCGTGACGACGGGATGCTTGCTTGAGCGGTTTAGGTTAAGTAGCTTGTACTAGAATGTAGCTCAAAATAAATATATTAGCCTTCCTGTCGTAAGAAGCCCACCCTGCAGCTTCAAATGTTCTTTTGAGTGCAATAATATATAAACCCCGCATTCCATAATTAAAACCACAACTTGATTTATGAATTCTTTTATTTAGCTAATTGTAGCTTTAAATATGTACGCAGTTTATTATTCTGGCCTTATTTTCTTGGAAGGAAAAGGAGGTCAGAAATCCCGTGAGCTAAATGTCACGACTGCTAGTGCGGGGTCTTTTGGAGAAGATAAGACCTTGATGAAGCGCAGTGCTGACTTTTATCCGGCAGCTGCATGGAGACTCTCGCACAGAGCCGCGTGTTCCTCCACAGCAGGGGTCCTCTTATTGACAGGACATCAGAGATTCCCGAAGCTCTTATTCTGCCAGGCGTGGGGGGATAAGCGTCTGCAGGAGCCGCCTGAGGTGACCCTCGTGTGTCAGATCCCGACATCGTTCAAAGGAAATTCGTTTGAACTGAAAAAGCCAAAACAAACACGCATACACAAAAAGCGTGAGGAACTTTGCCAGCCTAATGGCACAAAAAGGCACGTTGAAGGGTGAAGAGAATTTTGAGAAAATGCGACATACATGCAGTAAAAAGCCGGATTCTATACGTGTCATTCTATAGCTTCATTTTTGCATAATTATGAAAATGTGGCTCCTTGACTTTCCGAGTTTTTCATATTTTTCACACGGAATTTGTTCATTTGCCAGAGTTGTCCAGGGAGATAGTCTGGGCTGAAATGAAACTGCTCAGTACATTTTTAAATTTTCCATGAATAGCAATAAACCATGTAGTCTTCAGGTGTGAAAGTTACTGACCACCCCCCACCGCCCAGTTAGCTAATTTTGGACTGCTGTTCAAGAATGTAAATCAGGCTAGCTATGAGAATCATGACTTCCCATCTGAGTGAAGCTGTCGGCACGCAGCAGAGACACTATCTCGCCACGTTGAAAGGGAATCTCTGAAGGCTCCTGGAAATAAGTTGTTGACACCTTTTGATCCGGAGAGAATTACGGATTCATTTATACAGCTCTGGGGCTCTATAGAGCTACAGTCAGAGCTATCATCTAGATGAAAAAAATAAAAAATTGCACAGTAGTGAATATTCCGAGGCTTGCTTGTCCCATAACCCGAAGAGCATATAGTCTTCACAAAGAATCCTCCAGGGAAGCCCAGCACTCTCTTTCCTTGCTGAGGTGAGCGTCATGAAATCAGTAAGCTGTTCATCTCAACGTTTCCCAAAACCATCTGTCGGATTATGGGGAGTCAAAAGTGGAAGTCTTTGTCGGCAAGAGCCATATTCTGCGTTCAAGCAGGGCATTCCTCATATGAGTAGAGTTGGCAGAGTAATGGTTAGTAAAGTGCTATGACCGTAGTGGACCGCAGTGTTAAACGCCACTCAATTACGAGGTTTGGGGGGCACCTGTTGGCCATAAACAATCACTACACTGGTGCGGGGCAGGGGTCCAAAAGGAAATGGGCCACAGAAAAAACAAACTTGCCCCCTACATAGGAATTATCGAAGTTAAAGTACAGCCGGACCATCCACCCACTAGAAATTCAATGTCATAATGGCAGGGGAAAAAAAACCTGCCTCACTGAGATGTCATGGAAATCCCTGAAATAAGCGGCTCGCAATCCCAAACTGACAAATGTCGCCGATTTGAAGCACTTCTCTGCGGAGTAGTGGGCCCAGATTGCACCAGAACCCCAGAGATGCTGATCGATAGTTATTGAAAGTCTTTGTTTGCTGTAGTAGCTGAACAGCTTATTGAATGTACGGGCCATTTGGGTCCTGCCGTACTCTCCTTACCAAATGTATTTATGAAGGATCAGCTTCCTTTGTTCACACAGGTTCTCTTTTACCTAAGAACCAGTCGGCGTTGAAGATCAGAGAAGATCCAGCATCAGAAATATCAAATTTGACAAAAGTGTGAAAAAAACGTAACTATACTATCACTACTGGAGTTATTAATAAAGGGTCCTTCTGCTAAGACTTTGATATGAAACGATGCTCAGAGACCATTTGCTGTCTTCCCCTGATGGAGTTAAGAGCCTCTTAAAGCCGCGATAGATGATCTCAAATGTGCTCTTCTATTTGATTTCTCTCCAGTGATAGTGGTTCTATTTGCTGCCCTGAGGCGACAGAGGAAGAAGGAGCCGCTGATATTCTCCAAGGAGGACGTGAGGGACAACATCGTGAGCTACAACGACGAGGGCGGCGGCGAGGAGGACACGCAGGCCTTCGATATCGGCACACTCCGCAACCCAGAGGTGATGGACACTACGAGCCTTCGCCGGGATATCATTCCAGAGGTCCTGTTCCCCCTCCGTCGGACTTCGATCATAGAAGAGAACCCGGACGTCCGAGACTTTATTAACAGCCGGCTGCAGGAGAACGACTTGGATCCGACTGCCCCTCCTTACGACTCGCTCGCCACATATGCGTATGAGGGCAGCGGCTCCATCGCAGAGTCACTGAGCTCACTGGAGTCTGCGGCAACAGACGCTGACCACGAGTATGACTACCTCAGTAACTGGGGACCCCAGTTCAAGAAACTGGCTGACATGTACATCGGGAAGAACACAGGAAAAGACGTTTAGTCCCGAACTCTCTGGCGCCATCTTCTGGTCACATGAAAAAGAGAACACACGAAAATTGGAATATAATTTAAAACAAACAAATAAAAAATTATTAATGGCCTTTTACATCCTCTGTTTTTTTTAACCTATTTTGTAATTGGTTATGACTCTTTTTGTGAATAACTGTGTAAGCAGTGTGTTTTGTAATGATGAGGTATGAAGTAAGGTATTCTTGAATACTGTGAATATTTAAAGAAAAACAAGCTTGTACTTTAAACTGTATTTAAAATAGCTAGATACCTGTAAAAATGTGTTATACTGAAAGGCCTATTTAAGTATTTATCTTTTTTTTTCTCTCCATGTGTTATTTGGTAAAAATCTGTGTCAAACTGTGGAATATTTTCTTGACTGTGTAAAAATGTAATACAAATCTGTCTAGAATAAGTTCCTGTACATTGATTTTATGTTGTGTGGATGCCAAAATACACTTTTCTATATATTTTTGCATATTTTTATTAAAAAAAAACAATGCCTACAACCATTTTTATTTAGAGTTCATCTGAAATAACATTTATTTGGAAGAGTGAATTCATTATTTACATAGCTGTTTTCTTGAAATGCGCCATTCTGGTGAAATCTTTACAGCACATTTCTGTATGTTTCTATATCCTTCAATAGGTGCTGGCCGGCTCTTTTACAGGTTTTACAGGCACATTTCTCTCTTAGCATGCTAAGCGAAAGGTACATCGCTTACATGAATCACAAAGAGTTATGAGGCTTCTTCAGTCCAACTCCATACGTTGAAAGGATGAAGTTTAGAGTTTAAAAACTGCAGCCCTTTCGGGGGCAAATATCCACACAGGCCTAGTGCCTCATGCTTAGAGAGTTTCTCGCTTGTCTTTGCTGAGATATATTTGTACTTTTTCCATTTCTCCACCTGCCTTTCTTCTCCCTATTTGGATGTTTCCTGACAAATCAATAGACGGGCATTTCATCAGCCTGGGCCCAAAATGGACCGAGCATCACCGGCTCCCTTACCCGGCTTATCCTCTAATAACCCCCAACGTGCATTTCTCAGAACCTCTCGGACCGGTTCTCCGATTCGCGTTCAATACAGCCTCCGGCACTATGCCACACGAAGACGCGAGTCCACTACTTAGAGCGCCCACTCGCACACTCCGACGGCACCCTGAAGGTCTCACGCTAAGAAATACTATTGCCATCTTCATTTGAAGGCTGCTGAAGGTAAAGAAAGGAAAGCATGGCGATTTATAGAAATGCCGATTGTTTCCCTTAATGACTGAGCCCGGGATGAACTTTATAGACCTTTAAAATGCCATATTCCACCCGGCGTAGAATGAACCATAAAAGTCTTTGCTTGTAATATTGAAGAAGGCAGGCAAAGGACGTTCGAAATCCCCGTATTTCTACATTTTCCTTAATTTCACGTTAATATCTTAGCGTATAATTTGGTATCTGTAATACCACTAATGAGCTCAAATGAAACCTTTATGTAGTCTCGGCTCCACGCTACACGGGATAACGGGAGATGAAATTTTATCCTCACTGGTCATGGTGCAAAAAAAAACAATGAATAGAATAGAAATTTGCACGACATACTGTATAAGCATACGATATATTTGCAATGTAGACATGAACATATAGGTGCAGGTTTGTTATTTCTGGGACCCCCCACCACTCAATAGGTCACTGTGGGGCCCTCTGCCCCCACTAGTGTAGTGGCGGTTTTTGGCCAGCAGGGGGCCCCTCAAATCTGGTGTGGTTTGAGTGGTGGTTAACACTACTACTGTGGACACACACACACACACATAAATAAATAAAAAACACATACGTGATTAGCTGGGAAGATAGCACAAATGGGGCACAATGGGTAGAATGGATAGATGGAGGGAATGTGCAATGAATAGATAACATAAGATAACAGATTTCATTTTCAGTGTTCAGGGTGCAGAGTAGGATGCGTTATGAGTGCAGCACAGGACAGAGGAAAGTCACCTGAGTGCTTATCACAAAAGTAACAGGGATGCAGTTGCAGACCAGATGCAATATTCTTATCTTAAATACGTCATACAATCTCATATAATCTTTACCTAAGTCTTAGAATCTTCACACCAAAGGAAATTCACTTTTAACGAAACGGTCTCGGCGAGTGACCTTGGGCCTTGACCATCACTCGATCCTGTGCTTCTGGGTTTGCTCTGTCCACATTAAAGAAAAAAGCACACCTTTGCGCAACGGGACAAGGATGAGCGAGTCAGGGTGGGAAATCACACACACGGGCCATAGCAGATGCCGGTAAGCGCGGCAGTCGAGGAAGGTATGTACTCATTACCCACACTCAAGTGGAAATGAGCTCATGAAGTAAACGAGCCCAAGTCACATGACATCACAGCAACAAAGCGATGAAGCGGAGGAACAACAGGAAGACAGGTGGGTGAACTTAAGCTGCAGACTGCATGTAGATGAGCCCTGAATGCAGCTTGTACTTAAAGCAAAAATATAACAGCTGGAAAGCTCCTTAGCAGCTCTCAGAACTGCGCACTTGTGGCTGTCAGAAGCCTGATTTCTGTAACAAGCTGCTACATGGATACTGTTTTAGAGAGGAATATATCATCACAGTCCGATTAAAGACAACTATATCCACAATTATTTTAGCATGAAAAAATGTATTTTCTAAGAAACGACTTTATGAATTCTACCTAAAACAATGTACCAAGACACGTTTAACGCCACGCATGGAAACCTACCTTTACACAACTATCAGGGCATGATTTAATGTCCTTAATTTACTTTTTGTGGATAGTTATCAGTGAGGCAAATATATCAACATCAACATCATACAAACTAATCGCGCTTTACGTTACAGTTAACAATGCTAGTTAGCTAGCCAACTAGCTGCCGATGTTAAGTTCTTAAAATTACTGATAAAAAATAACCCAATCAAGGCACCGCACTATCATGAATACATGAATACCTCTTTTCATTGGTCACTTGTGCTGCTCAGTGCTCCAGTGCTGCTTAGTATAGAAGCTGCTTTACTCTTTGTCCAATGTGGATGTCTGTTCCCTCATTCCGCTTACTGGTATTGTCCAGTCGTAAAGCTGCTTTGCTGGTGTACATTCAGGTATCGTCCAATGGGAGCTCTGTGGGATGGTCTGTAATAGTACATCTATTATTAAATGTACATCATCTGTATTATCTGCCTATATAAGAAGACCTTCAGAGAATAGGTGTGATGCAGGGCTGGATGCACACGCACACACACACGTTTGTATTGCTAACTTAGTGAGGACTGTCCATTCATTTCTGTGGTAAAAATCCTAACCCCTGGCACGACACCCTTAACCCCTACCCAGCCCTAACCTTAACCATAAGTAACAAAACAAAATACAAGACTTTTGGAATTTTTACTTTCTTGATCGCATTGACAGCTTTTTATATAATGATGTCTGATGTAGTGAGTACCGAAAAAATGACCTCACAAGTCATGTTTTTTGAAGATTTGCTATACTTCTGAGATCCTTTGATCCTCACAAGTTTAGCAAAGCCTGTACACACACGTTTGTATTCCTGTCTTAGTAAGGACTGTCCATTCATTTCTATGGGAAAAACCATAATCCCAATCATGACACCCTTAATCCCTACCCAGCCCTAACCTTAACCATAAGTAACCAAATAAAATACAATAATTTTGGCATTTTTACTATTTTGATTGCATTCACAGACTTTCATTAAATGAAGTCTTGAGTACTGAAGACTGAGCTTACTAGGCACACACACATGCATACATACACAGACCGAGCTGAGACCTGCCACTGACCACTAAGACTCTCTGCCACCATTTTACTTTTAATATTCTTTCCTGATTCATTTGTGCATTACGTTGAAATTACGTCAGATCTTTCTGGCTTCTGCTTATTGACAACCTGAATGAATGAAAAGAGAGAGCTTCACCCTTTATGGATGCCATTGGGCCTACAGCGTATATGGCAGTACATAATAATTGGTATGGGGCAGGCGATGCTTTGGGAATAAATCAGGCCGAAACCCCTGGTAACCCCACTCGATTATAAAGGCAGAGCCTTTCAATTAGCGATGCGGTTTCACCGCATGACGACGATCGTCACGGCAACCTCTGGTGCTATTCGGCCCTGCGCTGAATGGATCATTTTTCTTGGTCAAATTAGCAGACAGCTTGGAGACCATACATCATACACCCCCCAAATTCGAGCTACTGTATATCCGGGTGTTAGAGAACATCAACCACACACGATGTTCATTAAGAAGCTTCACTGGGTGCCAAAATAGTTTTTGGATGGTTTTTTTATTTGGGTATCACTGCAACAACTGGTACGGCAGCCAAGATGTGGAACATATGCGCCGCAATTCATCCAAAACAAAGAAGACGCATATTAGACTGAGTGTGCTGCCACCTGCTGGTGAGACAGGCATCTTGCGCTCACACTGGGAGCTTCTTCACCTCTTATAACAGACAGGTTATAAGTGTTGGGGGCTAGGGTGC
>JAODKM010000075.1:6503909-6515352 GCA_026780845.1 Petrocephalus sullivani
GGAGTGGGGTGATACGACATAGAAACCTCAAATACAGCGGAGGCGCGATTCAAACCCAAACCCTGGTGGTGTAAAGTGACAGTGCAGCACATTCAGGAATACTAGTTTAAAATACTTTGCGCCTGGTGAAGAGCCTGCGGATGGTGTGTGGGTCTGCAGCTTAGAATGGCCCGCCTGTGATGGGGATGCTGCTTATTTGAATCCCTTCCTTGGCAGATTAGTCATGTTGGGCCCCTGAGCAAAGCCCCTTGGCCCCCACCCTGAATTTTTCTGCCTCTGCTTTCCCAAAAAACGTGTTGCCTTGGATAAAAGTGTGGCCTATAATAAGCAAATCTAGCCACTGTGTCATCAGACACGATAATGTTTAGTTTCACAAGATTTCTCCCTACGTTAAGAGCCACCGATGGCTTGACGAGCTGCCTCTCTTTAACGAGCTCCATATTGCCCTCCTGAAAATTAGCCGCCTTGTAAGAGTCCGTCACGCCGCCTCCCAGAAGGGCTCATTATCCAACACAGGTGATATTAAACATCAGCCTTGTTATTACGGACTTGCCCCCAAAAGCCATCTTTCCCGTCATAATGACAGCGGCGCGTGAGACGGCGCGATATCGCCGGTGGCGTGCAGTACGGACAGACCCTCCATAAAGCTGGAAGCAAGGTGGAGGAGGAGGGTGTTCCAAAGTCGAGTAGCGTCATTGTAGATATGACGAAATTGACGGCAAATAACGGCCATATGCCATACATCAAAGACAACCCTCTCTTATTTCCCCCAGTAATAACTGTCAGCTCCTGAAAGCTGGTCTTCTACTGGGCTTGGGTTAAGAAAAAGTAAATATCCATCCATAATTTCTGATGCCCGGCTGCAGAGGAAGAAATTAAACATCTTGTGCAGATATACACCTCTGCAGCTGACAATGCTAACAACCATTACTACAACTCATACTGATTCTAATACTATTTTTATGTTCATTTTTGTCCATATCAACAAACAAATGAATTAAAAAAAAACTTACGAAAAAGGAACTTTGCCTGTGATTGTCCAAAGCAGTAGCATACAGGAGGTAATGGGGGAAAAAAAATTTAAAATATTTATTTATATATTTTTTTTCCTCTTGGAATTTATATATACATCCATCCATCTACCTTCCAACCATTCATCCTGGACAGAGTTGTTGGTGTAAATAGATTATGTTTGTCTGTTCATTTATGTTACTTTCAACTAAGCGAGTGAGTAAATAAATAAAAATAAACGATAAACAATACTGATGTTATAGACCATGAAATGGATTTAACTGACCAGAAGAATGAGGTCGAGATTCCGGTGACAAGTGTAAGACGGATGCCTTGGAGCACGTCATTCTGCAGAACACGACACGCCGCGAGGGTGAAGTGTGCGCCGCAGTCTCCAGGCTTAAGCCAAAGAGAGCAGACTAACAGCGTTATTAAGATACCACACATGGGTGTAGCAGAGATTTAGATATTGGGGGAGATAAACCAAGTTTAAGTGCAAAGTTCTATTTATTGGGAGATGAATGAATCCAAATTAAATATTGGGGAGGTACATGTCCCCCCGTCAGCTCCGGCTCCTACGCCCTTGATACTTTACAACTTTCCAGGCTTTTGTGATTTTACACCCCCATGTTGGAATGAAATGGAGTGACAGGAAAAATAACTGCGCTGAATATAACAGATTTTTAACAGAATACAGTGCGAATCTAGGGAACAGCTTCGATAATCTGTAAAAATAAAGATGTAAGATCCGCTTCCTACATACATAATTAATTTTATTGTAACAGGTAATGTCGCTAAAACGTTTGTAATGCGCGTGGTTTACCAGGATTTTTTCATGGATATGATTGTTTATTATTTTATTATTGTGACCAAAGCTTGATATTAGCACAGTGGGTATGAATCTGTCACATCTGTATCCCCATGATGGCTTTTGACAGAGTTCTATATATATCCATCTAGTTTTAATGATATGGCCAGTCATGCGAAATCCACATCTGATGAAAGCTATGAGATTTTCTTTTATTATTATTAATTTTCACAATAACTCCAAGACAACTCATTCTACAGTAAAATGGATTTGGGATTATTAATGCTGGGTCTCTATTGGGACTCGTGCATCATCATGGCCTAAGCTCTTAGTCATAAAAAAAAAGATGAAAAGGGAAAATTGTTTTATGAAACAATTATGGCACCCTGGGGCAGAAAGTCCCATTGTGATAATCTGCTCTGTTTCATTAAATGGGCTTTAAGGCCAAAGATGGCGGGCTCAGGCCTCTTTAACGAGTGGTCATTATAGTCAGTAATTGATATGTATAGTATTCTAATGCACAGTTTTTCTGTTTTGTCATCTGCTCATTTTGCATTGTCACGTTGATGCATTATGGGTAATGCTCATGGTTATTATTCCATTTCCCAGTTTTCACAGGCATTTCCTCCTGACACACTGATTCCACACCGGGCAAGGCAACACCCTCAGTCAACTATGACACCTGTGACGTTTCCAAGGAGGCTCTTGGGCGCTGCTGAGGTGATGAATCATGGAGTTTTGGATTCTTCATCATTATAGTCATCATCTTTAACATCACCACAGTTAAAGCTGCATCCCTACCTGCATCATAAGGGAAGAAGGAACCACCCTAGCACTTTCCCCTAACCCTAACCTCTAAGCCTAAACCATAACCCCAAACCCTAACCTGTGACTTCTAACAATTAACCCTAACTTCTAAGGCTAAACCATAACCCCATACCCTAACATCTAAGCCTGTTACTGTACATAACCCTAAGCCCTGACTCTAACTCTAAACCATAGCCCTAACCTGTAACTTCTAACCTACCCCTGACATCTAAGCCTAAACCATAACCCAAACCTGAATCTTTGCAATCTTCTTACAAGTTTAATGTTGTATAATGTGGCTTGAGGCAGAATAATTTATAGGCTTGTCAGAATATTAACAGATTACTCTGGCTTCAAAATGTGCATTTAATTTTAATTTTGCATTTATTGTAATGTGCTCATTGGTTAAAATGAAATTATTGGGTTTTATGATAGCTCTTCACAACTGTCAACAGGAGAGTAACGCTTCCGTAAGTAATAAATGTTTCATGATTAAAAAGAAATACCTAAAATGTGAATTAATCTGAGAGAAATTACAAAAAGTGTGTGATTTCAGCACTTACTGGTTATTGAATGTGAAAATCTTTCTTTGCCCTTTTTTCTATAACTTTTTATCAATGTATTCCTGATGAAAAGATGCCATTCCAGCGTTTTAATGCTGGGCAAAGCTACAATGAAATCTGCTCACCTTGTACTTTGTTAAAATAGCTATGTAACTAACTAAACAAGCACCTAGCTATGCCAGTTATCTCAGTAATCAGCGCACGATGGAGCTTTCACGCTGTAGTCTTGGTTCTGCCCTAAAAAAGGATACTCTGTGCTTTGGGGTAGCACTAATTGGAGCGTGTCCAACTGAAATGATGAGTGAGGCCTGTCCTGATAGCGTGCGGCGTGGCAGCACGGCAAGCAGCCACCTAATCAGGTCACATCGCCATAAGGGCCACGCATGCAGCGAATCCCGACTCGGATGCGCACTAACAGCTACGATATGCAAGCCAGTGCTGTGGCTGGCCCCCCCGCTTTGCACAGCACAATTATTTCGAGTCTATCCTTTTTAATCTTACATTAAAATGTTTTTTTTTTCTGTTACTAAGGGAGTTCAGTTTACTTTGATGTTGATATCAATTGCTTGTTTAAAGAGTTTCAATTAAAATGGATCGCTGTTCATGTTTTTTGTTTGTTTTTCGTCATTTATAGTGTAAAGCAGATACTCATTCCAATACTAATGTATGTATCATCCCATAAGGCACAAGGCAGGTGACACCCTGGGCCGTAGACCGTCATTTATGCGTGAGGTTTCACACTTGATTGGTACACTTTCATTTTAGTGTATTGCTCTATTCAGAATGAAGCTGAACCTCTTCATTGTGTTCAATGCGCAGAAAGCATGTGATGCATATACTGAGACTCCCTGACGCCCTGATTTTAGACAAACCTTTATAAGAGAGATTTTCTTCCTGTGTTTAAGGCACACGCTTGCAGACGTGTGTATTAGACACTTGAGGACAGCAGGTGAGACCGCAGTCTAGAAAGGTGCTGACGGCATGTGTTGATATATCTGGTAAGTAATTCATTCCTGTCCTGTGCGTCTGTTTACCGAAATGTTTCTGCATAAAAGTGTAATGACCAAGGGTGACGTGTAACAGAAAATCAGTTAAATATTCAGCACTCACTTGTGTCCAACGCTTCTGGAGATAATGGTACTTCGGCAAACTTGCGAGGCAGAGGTGTTTATTTCATTCTGTCTCAATTACTGCACCAGCCCCCTATACTGAACGTCACTCCCAAGACCATGGTAACTGGAAACTGTTATTTGGAGGCTCATCCATATTCTGGCGATGTTGTTAAACTCATGTTGTCAGTGCTGATACCTTGACATACATGCTGACGACGTGGATGGGATCTAAATCTCTTCAGCAGAGCACTCTCCTACCTCACCTGTCTGTAAACAGTGTCCTGGGTCTGCATCACGCATCTGCATTATTGGATGCGTCTCTAAGCTCTGCATTTACAGTGACCCAGTATCACATAAGTGCTTATGAAATGAATGGGTTTGCACAAGCTTTTGAGTTACTCCCAGGAATTACTTTATCCAATATTGCCATCTGCTTTCCATTTACAATATAAAGTCGAACTTGAAATGCTAAAATGAAATATAATTTTCGGGTGCAACACAGATTACGAGAACTCATTTTAGGCTTCATACTGGAATGCGTGTAAAGAATTTCTTGCATAAATGTCTCTGACACACCTTTGTCTCTGAACTTTGTTGGCAACATTTTTCATTTGTTTTTCAGTCATAGTTTAATATATGCACACTGATGAATATCTCTGTGTCTGCCTATGAGGTGCTTTCATAAGTTACGGGTGGTTAACGGGATATGTACCTGTGTGTTCACTCCTGATGATGATGAGTGTGGTGGTGATTTGGATCATGATAGTGATGTTGATAATGATGGCTATGGAGATGGAAATGTCCATTCAGGCACGACTGAGTCTCTGGGTGAGTGAATGAGTGAGTAGGTGGGTGGGTAAGTAATTTAGTGAATGAGTTGGTGAGTAAGTGAGTAGATGAGTTAAGGGCCTTATCTTTTACCCAGCTAATTTCGCCACATAAACTCTTTTTAACATGAAGTCCACATTATACAAGGGTAATAATATAAAAAAGCAAGAATAAACAGAAAAACTCCACACCTTTGGTTTGGGGCAGGCTGGTGGTGCTGTGGTTATGGACCCAATTGTGTAACTGCAAGATTGCTGGTTCAAGTCCCTGATCCACAAGGACTACTGAGGTACCCTGAGCACAGTACCGTCCCCAAGCACTGCTCCCCAGGCGCTCAAGTATCTGCCCCCTGCTGTATCACAATGTCACACAGGTTAAAAGCAGAGGACACATTTTGTTGTGGTGTCCCAGCAATGGCAATTAATCACCTTCATTTTAAATGTTTATATTGTTGCCATAGTATTCTAATATTCATAGTCTCCTCATATCTTTCCTATTTGACAGTTTGATGTTTTCATTGCAGTTCGTGCATAACTCATATTACTAAACCTTGGAACTGTGTGTACAAAGAGGTACTAAGAAGTCCTGAGCATGGGATAATTTATTCATAAGCTCACCTATAGCCATTGGTCCTGTGTAAGAACAAGCAGCCGATCTGCAGTGGAACATTCGAGTGGTCCTTTTGGAGATGGATGGCTGTCAGACGCTGGCACATAACGGACATTTAAACGGTCACATTTGCCATTTCCTCCCGGAAAGTGAACAAGCGCGCGGCCTGAAGTTGTCACCTGATGGGGGCAGGTGGCTCCTAAACGACGGAAGTTAGAACAACCGCCATGAGGAGGAATTTATAGCTTCTTGAAATAGGTCAACCTCTGACAAGGACGTCATGCGTCAACTAAGAATGACAGCTCAGACACACTTCAGGCTTTATATATGTCATTAGAAGAGGCCTTCATATGAAAAACATTATTTCTGTCTTCAACAGCTCTTTCCTTATTAGTCTGATTACCCCAGAAAACACTCCTCCTATCACAAAGACTCACTACTAACACACATACACACAGATGTTTGTATTCCTCTGTCAGTGAGGACTGTCCATTCACATCTATGGTAAAAACACTAATCCCAATCATGACACCCTTAACCCCTACACAGCCCCAACTTAACCATAGATAACTAAACAAAATACAAGACTTTTGGCTATTTTAATTACATTTGTAGATTTTTATGAAATTGAGGTGTATATTGTGGGGACCGGGAAAATGTCCTCACGAGTTTATATGTAACAGGATACAAGTAACATTTGGTTCCCACAATGTGGCAAATACACCCCCTTACACACACACACACAAGCACACATGCTTATGTGCTTTCAAGCTGCATCCACCTCAGTATCTCTGGAGAAGTTGCCCTAGAAAGCGGTGGATTCCCAAGTGGCCCTGTCTCTCCGATTAAAGACTTCCGGAGACTTCTCACAAAACCCTGCACTGATCCGCTGGTTGAACATCCCAACAGTGGCGGGTTCGGGGGGGATGGCCCTGACGTTTGGCCAGAAGTGTGCCTAGGGACGCATGCAGCGGACCACCTAACTAGACAACACCGGCTCCTGACTGGCCCCGAGCCTCCCGGAGACTGCAGGCCGCATTGTGACTTCTCCTCGTTTAATGCCTCCATGCGAGAGCACACACTCTTCCTGGAAGGGAGGGGGAAGCGAGTGGAGACTGGGAGGTAAAACACTAGCGAGAGAGAGAGGGAGAGAGAGAGAGAGAGAGAGAGAGAGAGAGGGAGACGGAGAAGGCAGAGCAAAGACACAAGCAAGCATGATAGCCTGCGTTACCAACTCCGAGCTTCAGTCCTGGGATACTTCCACTACCTCTACACTTGACTGTCTGGATTAAACTGGGAGCGATTCCTCAGAGGGATTCCAAAGACGGTAAGAGTCCCTTTGTGTGAGTCCAGCCGTCAGAGGGATTACTGGGACAGCAGAGTAAAATGAGTTAGTGACAGAGTGGGAGCGTGCATCATTACATCATTGTTACAAGCTGGGCTCCGTGGTGCAGACGCGCAATTTGCGGGGAAATCTGTCACAGATGTACATAAAGCTCACATGTTCGGGTCACTTCACTGTGTTTATTATTAATCTAAGACCTAAATCTACGGCAGTTGTTCATCTTAATAATAATGCTTCATCCTTCAAAAATGATTTTCAGCTTTCTACTATTATCAAGTTTCAGTTTCTGGTTTCAAGTTTCATTTATCTCACAGACAAATATACCCTGTGTATGTGTTTAGTGAAATCTATATAAAATAAAAAAAGAAGTTTCTGAAATAAATGGGAATTAATATTGCCTAAATATGTAATGAAAACCTTCACACAGTTTAAGTGTGTAACGCAAACCATGATATGGGTGTGATGTGCATTGGATGCATGTAGACCTTTTCCTGTAAATCTGCACCACATGTAGACCTTTTCCTGTAGACCTACACCACATGTAGACCTTTCCCGTGCCGATATTTCATGGACTACCTCTAACAAAGTGTAAGAATGGTGTGAATTTAATGTAGAGTCAAGCTGTCTTTAAACACAGTACTAAAATTAAACTTAGGGATTTGAAGAGCTCTTGGGATAAATGTGTCCATTAGACCCTGTGCTGCAGGTTTAACTTGGGTATGGCGTTAAAGTGGACTGTGGCTTTCAAGCCTTCTCATTACGCTGCAGGTAATTATTTTAGCCATGTCGATAAGAGTTTGCATCCTGCAAAGCTCCTGTTGCTTCCGAAATCATCCAGTTGCACTATTGGGACACTGTAATAACAAGCCAATAGTGATTACACTAGTCAGCTACGGTGTTATTACTTAGTCATACATATAATTAATAGCCGTATTGGTGTAACGTTACTTCATCTATTCATTTATATGATGCATTGATTTGCGCAGGCTCTCAGGATGTGGCACTCATAGTTGGGGAATATTATAAATGAGCAATTTTTCTTTCTTAATGATTTTTACATCCACCCCAGAGAGTTCAGATCGGTCCGGTAAATTTTACTTGCGCTGCAAGCATTATTTCTCATGGTATTCTCATAAGGAACAGCGGTTTAGTTTTGCATCATTTGGCTGACTTTTGCTGGGTTTTTATTTTAAGCACCATTTCCCATAGAATGGTGATAAGGAATGGTGATTCTTTCCTTCTCCCCTCCTGCGGTGTATGCTCAGGTTCCCAAGTATCCTTTGTACAGGAAATGGTATGATCTCTTATGGAGGAAAGACTGAACACAGGTGCCAGATATTTAAATGGGTTTATTTGGAACCTCCACAGATAAACCGCATGAATCTGAAAATCATTATATGCCGTGGAACGCCTGGCGCCCGCTTCCAAGGCTAATCGCTTCAAAGCAGATCGACTTTATACAGTTTCCAGCCTAAAGCCTTTGATTCGACTTTGTGCCTCCCTCATCAGAATTCCATCGCCATACCTGACTCCCAGCACCAATGTTCACATTATTCTGAAGACAATGTCTTTTGTTTCTTATCTGAGTGGATTCATCATGCAGTCGAAATCCGTCGCCACCATCTCGCCACGTCAAAACAAAGCCGCCGTGATTAATATCGATGAATATCGTCATATTCATTTCATACATTTTTTTTTCATTTCTATTGTACTTGACCCATGAACACCCAGCGAATCAAGGGTCAGCTTTCACAGTCTTGTTCTAACTGCACGCATCAGTTGGTGGATGAACGAGCACTGTGGAACGCTCTGGTGGTTTATGAATGCCATGTTCAAATAAACCAAGCAGCATTTTTTCTAAAGCTTATGGCCGTATGCTGCATCCACCTCCGATGGATCATTGGTGGGTGGAAAACTGGTCATCTTAGGGACATTTCCTATTAGAGACTTCCCGTTTAAGGTTTTCTCTCTTCTTGTGTTGCTGCTGGGATATGATCCCTTCATTGTTGCGATTACTGTTGACGTAAGCTAGCTCGTACAGTATGAAGATTGTGACTAGCTGGTCAGCAGAACACGTCGCTTCAGCATCTTCTAAATACGCGTTGTGCCTGTTTAATATTTAGTGATAGTGGATATTTGTGGCCAACAGGCCTCATGCAAATGTGTGGTTCTGTGATGGTTCTAGTGATCTCTGAATAGTACGGATCTGTGCCCTGGTCTTCAGATTGACAGATGCTCTCTTTGGTTCATCCCTTTGAATCTTCTTATATCAAAGAATCCTGGCCAGAAACTTCAGGCCAGCCTTTCTTGATTAATTTAATTAATGAGGAGGTTCTGAGAGCCATCCTCCGCGCGGACCTTCTGATCTCCCCCCACGCGTGAGTAATTTATCCTGCTATGTGCCGAGTTGCCATGCTCAGAACCTGCCCTGCTATCCCTTCATGAAAATACAGGAGCAGAGCCCCAGCGATTTTTCATTTAGTTTAGCTCAAGCACTGCAGGAAAATGTGAAACTGTGAATCGAACCGGTTTCTAAATAAACATGGTCTGCTCAGAAGGACAGTATCAGGGGTCCGATCTCCGGATCCAGGTTCCCGGATTGTCCAATCAGCCATGGATCTTGTGCCAAGTTTCCTCCCTAGATTACTGAGGACATCTATACCTTGTTTACTCCATAATCAGTTAAATACCTTTTGAATCCGTTAACCCCTCCATGGGTATTGTGAGTTCTCTATACTAAGCATTCCTATAGTGTGTCTCTTTGTTAGTTTCACCTCTGTCTTCTGACCCTTTGCCCGCTTGTTTGACTATGATTTTTGGATTCTGACGCTGCTGAGTTCTCTCCTGGTTTGGTTACTGATATCTTTCCTGTTTAATGACCCTGAGTTTGAATTCTGTCTTTGTTATTGGTGAAATAAATCACTGTAGATCACTCCACAACTGGACCTCTGCATGATTCATTACAGACAGACCTGCGAATAAAATGTATCATTTCTAATATTCACTGTACAACTCTTGGTACCTTCCTCCAGACTCCACAAGAGGACTCATTGTTCATCATCCCCATAGCCTGACTGTGGTGTGACTTTATTATATTATTTTGACTTGGGTCTATAAGTCTGCCAGCCAAGTTCCTGGGTGTTTACATGTCAAATGCACACAAGTTAAACAAGCTGGAAGTCAACAAGACCAGACAGAATACCATAAAAGAAGTCCTGTAAAATAGCTGGAAAGCTTTGAAACAGGGTCTTACTTTAGGAAGCTTCCATACTTCCAAACTTTTAAATTTTGCAGCATATAACAGGCCCACAGTTCTGGAAAAGGCAGAGGAGGGAAAAGTCATGGATTATTCAGCAACGCTCATGACTGATAAAACGTCCATGAGATGGCACCACGTCAAAAAAAAAAAAAAAAAACTTTGCCGTATCGCCTCAGTGAATTTGAAATCTGAACCGAATGTGTCCTGATAAGTAAAAGACTCAGCTTCTCACTGCTCTATCCCAGTGCTGGTTTGAGAGTCGTGGAGAAGTATCGCCCACATCCTCCTATTAGACACTAATGATATTCTTCATGGATTCTGGATGGCCACTGAAATCCACTGAGATATTTGAATGAAAACATTATGTGCATCCAAAAGTCAACTCATTAGCATCAATTACTTTCAGTGCAATTATTTGTTATTCGTTTCCCAAATTCTGTTTGTCCTGAGACTACCCTGGGAATATGGAAGGAATGTATGGAAGGAGCTGGAAGAGAAGAAGTGCTTAGAAGATGGGGATGGGGAGAAGATGGTAGAACAAAATAAGAACCTCCTCTAGATATGTGATATGTTGAAGGCACTTCAGTGAGTCACCTTACAAGCCATTACTCACTGTGCAATGACCTCACCTTTATTTTGTCCTGAGTAGAGGTGACACATTTTGAAGCATAAAGGAACAGGTGTATCTCATTGTGTTCAGGGAGTTTTGACTCTATCGCCAGGACTCTATCACCTATACGAATCTCCGAAAAAATATTGTAATAGAAGTAGCGGAGCTCCAGGAAATTAGTCTAACTGAATCCCTTCTCCATCAACCTGGCACCAAGGTTGACAGCAACTCCTTCAGCTTTTTAAGATAAATGCCAACATCATAGAAGCGGGAATATCTTGAGAGTAAAATGAGTCTCTAGGTGCTGGTTAGGTCTCCTGCTCATTCTTCTTTATAACTGCTGAGAATGGCACTTTTAAGGGGTCTCAGGATTGACAATAGATAATGACTAGGATTGATATATCGGGACTTTGAGGGAGTCACTGGAGGACCGGTGGTCGCCCCCCGCGCCACGCGGTAGATCAGGCTAAATCGCCCCTCCCGCCCGGTGG
>JAODKM010000075.1:6521123-6539615 GCA_026780845.1 Petrocephalus sullivani
CCCACCCCCCAGATAAAGTAATGGCATCGTGGCGAAGTGCATGCTTTCATTGACCAGCAGCCTGCCGTCTCTTTCCGCGGAGCTTGTGAAATGTTTGCAGGCTTAACAGGTCCCCCCGTTACGGGAGCGCAGGGGGGGGACGATGCTCGGGGCTTGTGCTGGGTGATGCCAAGGGGGGGACACGTAGCGCTATCCGCTGGGGGACGCGCGTCAAAAGCCACAGGCGAGCGGTGCACCGTGGACGGCCGGCTTGTGGCGTTGTGCCGCCCGGGGGACTGGGAGTCACCTGTCCGACGCGCTCGGTGTTTAGGACGCGTCCTGTCATGCGTTTGGCAATGCGACACTGGCCGGCGGATCCCAAGCGCAAGCGTGCCTGTTTTCTGCTCACTTTTCAGCAGTAAAGAGTCGGGCGACACTTTACCTGTCACCGACGTGCTTTGAAAGCCACTGGAGACGTGTGTAATTGCTGCAACAAAATTACCTTGGCAAAAAAAAACCCGACAACTTGTTCATCTCGTTGATTTTTAGTGCAAATTGCGTACTTTGGGGCGGTCTGGTGAGATGCGGTTAAATCCGCAATATGTTGAATGTCACGAATGAACTTCGGATCCCATAGGACACCGTGCAGGAATTACATTTATGCTGTAAGACTGATGCCGATGTAAAGGGATTTTTTGACAACCTTGTGGACGAAAGACGCACAATACAGCTAAAATACACCGGTGTGATTCAGGGAGCCGAGCGGCCACGCTTACATGTATGTGTATACAATGTACATCTATACCTTCCTCATCTGCCGCGGTGCCATTTCATGTTAGATTCTGTTTGGATGCATCCCATCACTTACAGGCGCTCGTAAACGCACAATTTCCTGTTCATCCTAACGCTTTCTCGGTGTCATGCTGTCTTATTGTAGGTGTTGTGTACATAGAGCCCCGTAAGCATGCATGTATGTTAGGCTGCATGCAAACGCTCTTCAGATCAACAGCTTTCATCGCAAGAAAACCTTCCCCACATTCCCTTTATTTACATACCTAAGAAAAGGGAAATGTTTTATCCCCCTCCGGGCTGTATTTGCCTGCTTACTTGATGACAATAAAAGTTTTCAATATTTAATGAATTTATGGAAATATGGGGGTTGCAAGGAACCGATTGGGGCACGTGAAATTAATGCAGCTTTTAAAACGTATAAGGTATTTATGAGCGTGTAAACATCCCAAGGGGATGGGAACTGGAAGACAACATATTGTATATGATTCTAAACGTCAGTTCCCGCTCCAGAAATCCTCCCAGGCTGTGAGTGTACTTGTGCACCACTGTAAAGCAATTTTCTGGGAAAGCACAAGTGAAATCCAGCCTGGAGGCAATTAAGCGGGAGATACCTGTGAATCGGCTCCCTTGCAAATCAGCCCGACAGATCTCTCCATCCGCCTGAAGCCCAGCCGGGATATGGGAGCTCTCATTCCCCGCAGGGCGGGTGGCCGGAGCTGGCGAATGATCCTGTCACCTGTAACCCGCAGATAAGGCAAGCAAGGCGTGTGCGCGCTGTTAACGCCCCGTGTGCGCGCTGTTAACGCCCCTGAGCTGCGCCCGCGGCATGTGATGATGCAGATCTCATGCGTGAGCATCGCAGCCAAAAAGGGCTAACTTCTGCTTTTTAAAATGCGATTAACTTCTTTCCTAGTGTAGATCTTGTCGTTGGAGCTGAAGTCCGGAAGCTTGTTAGAGCTCCCAAATCTGTCACGTTTCGAGGTGATGGGGAGAGACGCGTCTTCTCTCAGAGCTCACGTTAGTCATACTCGGTTTTAATATCCCTGCATTTTTTCTGCACCCGCCAGGCACGTTGGCTCGCTGGACACTGCTGTGTGCTGGTGGGTGGGGGGTGTTCGTGTACAGAGCCCCTGTCCCACATTGCCTACAGATCCCCACCGCCTCTGGCCCACGCATAATGGGGTGACTCGCTGACCACATCGTCCACTCACTCTGCTGACAGGACGCCCTTTCGGTCGATGACGCCCTTTTCACGGTCCGCCACCACAGCTTCGGGGGAGGGGGAGGGGAGGGGGGGGGCTTTCTGGCACTGTGGAAGCCATGTCCTTTAGGGTTGTCTTGGAGATTACCTGTGTCCCGCATAGCTTTGTGACTCAGCAGGTCCCTATGACTTAGAAAGGGCCACTGTGGCCTTTTGGGGACATTCCTGTGCATACAGCCTTTCGGGGGGGGGTAAATTGAATGACAACTCAAGGGAGATACAGAGGCTTCTTCCTGTGGCCAGGGCTGGCCACACCCACTCGGATTCTGTGGGTCCTGGCACGTCCACGCCACAAAGAGATGCACTCTGTTTGACTCGGAGGCGGGTGTGCCCGTGGGTCATGATTATAAAGATGTCTGTCAGCAGATGAATCCGGGGGGGGTGGCGGCTTGGAGCTTGTCGCACTGGAGCTGGGTTCCACGCAGAAGAGAAGAAGGGTGCTTCTGCCCCTTCTGGTTTCCTGGATTGGGAATGTCACTCTGGCGTGTGTTCCCAACCCCGGGGAATCTGTGCCGACCCGACGTTGTGGTGCAGAAGCCTCTCAGCGAACCGCTAACAGTCCCGTCGCCACGACTCAGAAGCTTGTCCTTTTTCTGCCCCGCGAAGGAAATGGCTCGATCCGTGCGGCTCTGTGCCTTTTGAAGATCTGCAATCACCTTCCCCGCCACGGACGTCATCGCGCACTGTAGGCGAAGGAGGTGCGCGCCAGGGTCGCCGATGACTCGGGGCTTGGCCAGCACTGTGACCAAGGAGTATGCAGGCATCCGAGCGAGGGGTAGCGGGGACTGACCAGATGAAGTCAGTCAGCTTTCGGGGGGATGAGATTAAGGTGGAAGTAGAGTGTGCGGTCTACCTTTCCCTGTCCTAAACCAGCCATCTCGGGAAGAGCTTCCCGCGGTGATAGTCTCTTGTCTGCACGTCGTCAGCACTGAGCAGCGCCCGCTGTATTTAGTGTCGCGCCAACACAAAGTGACACGCGTGGCAGCTGACTGATGCTACCCCCCCACCTCAGACTGTAATTTTTATGTCACTCAAGCACCCCTCCCCCCCTTTGTGGTGACAAGTCGTTGGCGAGATGCAGTGATGCCACTTTTATGAAGAGCGGGGGGGGGGGGGTGGCAAGAAACCTGTGACAGACGGCACTGACATCGTGGAGCTGACATCATGGCTCTGACTCGCGGCTCTGATATCCCGGAGCTGACTCGCGGCTCTGACTCGCAGCAGCTACGCTTCAGAGGCAGCTTCGCCGGGATAACACAAGCCAACACTTTGCCGCTTGCAGATTAAGCGTCGCGGTCCCCCGCGGTACCACAGTTGGCCCCACCCAGATGTGAACCTGTTGCCATTTTTTTATCATGGATTCAGCCTCCCTGGAGGAAGCCAGTATTCCCAGGAACTCGACAGCTGCGTGGGAGCCGCTTTCTGTGAGAGTACAGCACCGTCATGGCCATCACCGGCCTTTAGCGTCGGCTTGAGCTCACCTGAGAGGCATCTAGCCTTTCGCCTGCCCTCATTCCTGCCCCCCTGGGCAGCAGTGACTCCCCCACCACCCAGAAGCCAAACTCCTTCCCAGTCCCACCTCCTCCCCACCCCAGCATCTATTAAAACCCCCACACCCTGTTTATGAGAGTCGGGTTGCCACCTAATCATATGAGGGGGGGCTTTTCATAGATTCTGGCTTTTCACGGTTAAATGGGATTGCTCACCCCCCCACCTTCATCACCAATGAGTTGCATGGTCTGCACTCGTTCCTCCGAAGCATTCCGGCCTCGCTATGGGAGGGCCTGGAATTCTGCATGGGGTGACATCACCGCGCTCTCCTCCCGGATCGTTTTCTCTCTTTCTCCTGCTCCTCCCTTTCCTGGTTCTGCTCCCCCCCCCCCCCAGCTCCATGCGCGATCTGAGGTGTTTTAATTCATTAACATCCCCGGGGGTGCTCTGGATCGCAGGGGTCCGTTCCTCTCTCCGCCGGTGGAAAACGACGGGAAAGATGCCGGCAAGGCATTGCCAGGCGGAAGTGGGCGAGGGGTAGCGGTGGAGTGAGGAGCCTGGCGGTGTCAGGACCCGATCTGGGCTGTGGGAGGCGTCCGCGTTTCTGCCTGCTCTCCTGGATGAGGAAAGAGTGATTCAGAAAGGTGATTTTACAAAGCTGATTTCGCAAAGCTGATTTCATAAGGAGCTCAGACCCCGAGCGTGGCTTGCGGGACACTTCAATAGCGGCTTTTGAGCCCTACTGACGGCGTGAGGCTGAGGTGTGGCAAGCAGACATGTACAGTTAGCTGGTAACACACAAAGTGTGTGCACATATGCACACACTCACATATACATGCAAATACACAGACGCACAAATAGCTAGACACACAGAACAGTATACTCTCTTATTGTAGCATGTAAATACCGATCTTGACGATCCCTGTTTGGAGCACCCCAGGGGACCAATGTGACTCTACCACAAACGCTGCACCTTATAAGCCATGAGGCCACCCGGACTCTCGGGCCAGGCTAATGACAGCCCCCCCACTCTCAGCACGCTAATGACAGCCCCCCCACTCTCAGCACCCAGGGCCACATAGACACAGGGCACCACCATACGTGTCGTTACCTTAGTGAGGTCCGCACTAATTTCGGAGAGCCACGGCCAGGTCCCCGTTGGTGGCTAATGAGATCACCAGGAAATCAGCATGTGACTCACACATGGGGGGGGGGGGGGCTCGAGGGGTCTGCTCCACCCTGCTACTCTAAGGTCTTGTCTTGTACATCACAACTGCTCAAGTCTCCATTTTTTTCAGTTCATCTCACTCTGGAGTAAGGTGGTTATAATTGATTGTGTTGGAAGTGGTTGTATTTACACAGCGTCTGAAATTCCTGAGTGGGGAAAAAGACCATGCTAAGGCACCCAGGTAGACTAAGCAGGCTGTGCAGTCAGTAAAAATGCCTTGCATCCACTCAGAAATGGCCACCCCTGGGGGGAGGGAGCAGTACGTCTATCGCTGATATTTATAAGCTTGTTAATATTTTCAGATTATCCTGAGTCACACGCAGACTACTCAAAACAATCAATTTGTTTGACAGAAGCAAGAGCTGTTGCTAATGGCGAGGGGGGTAAATGTGTGGGCCTGCGTCTTTGCCAGGGTGTGTGGCCGGCCCTCCCCGTTAGCCCCGCCTCCATAGGAGGGGCCATACAGGGAGGTAACATCCGTGCGACGAGTATCACCGGTACTGCACGCTTGGCTGCCCCCGGCGACAGAATCTCGTTAGCGGAAGGCGTGTTAATTGGAAATAAATTTCTCGCCGAGACGTCGCATTGCGGGGCGAGAACTCGCTAAGCCGAACGCGCCGAGCCGCCCAACCCCCCCCGGGCGCGGCCCCCGCGGCTGGACCGGCGTGTTCCGCGATCCACACGCTATTAGTCTGCTCGCGAACATGCAAATTGCCTTTTGGGGAAAGATTTCCAGCTCAGACAGCCGCACACCAGGCCTGGCTCCTGCTCGCCGTAACAGGGTGGGCCAGGAAGGTTTTTGGAGGGCAATTACATATAAAAAGAAAAAACTATATTGAGGCTGGGTGGGCCAGCCTTGTGATTGGGTGGGCCCTGCCCCCCCGTGAAGCCGGGCCCGCCGCACACGCTTACGTGGCCTTTTTTTTCTGAGAGACATTACCGATAATAATTGTGTGTTGTGCATGTTGCGTGTGCATGTTGCGTGTGCACTTACATTCGTGAAGAGCCTGTGAAGTCAGTCTGTCATTATTTCTGCTCTCACTGCAAAGATTCTCTGTTTCGTTTTTTGTGAAATGTACTCTTCGGTGAAAAGGAAAGGAAAAGAGGTAAACGGGAAGATGTAGGCTGTTTATGTGGGGGGGGGCAAGTCACTGTGGCGAATGCATTACAAATCTGTGTGTGTGTGTGTGTGTGTGTGTGTGTGTGTGTGTGTAGATACGCACCTGCTATCTGCATGCAGGAAAACAGTTTTCGGAACAGCCCCTTTACATTTCTGCTCCTAGACATGGCAAGTCTCTCAACGCAGCCGAGCACGTCCATGAAGATTTTCGGGGCGTCCAAGCAAGCTGCATGCTCCAGCTTATCGGGGGGGGGGGGGGGGGGGGGTTCCTCACCGTTGTCCTCATGTTTCTAAGCTCTGTTACCTCTGAACAAAGACAATCTCTCTTCTGGAGCTGGAAAGACCTCATCCCACTGGATGCATAATCAGAAAACCCGACAAAGCGCATTTTCTGGGTGAGAAGACTTCCACATCCCTGTCCAGGTCCTCTGCCAACATCACACATATGTCCAAATCTGTAATCTTCTGTTTACACTAGCTTGCTATTTGGCAGGGTTCCTCTGTAGAAATATTACGTAAAATAACCACAATCGAAAGATGCTCGTGCTGATTTGCATATCTGGATTCCCTTTCAGTTTCGTCTTAAATGTAGAGCACAGTGCAACCAAAATAACATCTATCCATCCATCTGCCTTGCACTTATCTGGGTCAGGGTCCTGGGTAACAATATAAAATGCAGTGCTTAACACACTTACCTAATATGTATAACATTCAGTATAGAGCAATGCATGTTCTTTTCTTCTGAACATGTCCTGCACAACGGAAATAATGATGATGATTACAGTGATTACAGTGTTAATGATGCCCCTATCCCCAAAATTCTCCCAAACCTCACAAGTGTTTAGAATGAGGAATGTCACACGTTAATGCTGTGAGCGGTACTACTACCCGGACATGGACACGGCTCTGTGTGTGGAACACAGAAAACACGTAGGTTGTGTCAGTCCAAACAAAGCAGCAATGCGTGCAGGTATGTGGCTAATGAAGAAATAAACATTTAAAAATGTACATTAAGCTAGTTTAGCTAGACAATCATTAGCTATGTAGATACTAATCAGGTAATGGTAACAATGTGCCACAACCATATTTCTTGATAATTATGTAGATGTACTAAAAATATACCTCAACTCTTCAAGCCGGATTGGACCTTTTCACTTGGCCAGTAGACAATGTCACACACCTTACATTTAGCCCCATTACTAAATAAAATGTACATTTCATTCAGGGGACATTTTGATCATAATCATAATCATATTTTTTAAGAGAAAGCAGGGCCAGGCAATCCCTGGACCAACTGGGGTCATGGCCTTGCTCAGTGGGCCAATGGTGAAGTCACCCTTCCAACCCTAGGATTTGAACCAGCAACCTTCCGATCACAAGTACTGTATGATGCCCCAGCCTGTTAAGTCACACATTATACCAAATAGCGTTCCCATTTCACAATGTATTTGGCTAGTTATTGTGCATTGGTGATCATGAAAGAATCTACAGGCTTATTATGCCTAAGTTGAAGTACTGATGTACTTGCATGCTACACTTGCCTTGTACATGCTTGGGTAGTCAAAGATAAATTATCACAAAGAAAGGTTTCTGGGATTAAACCACAGTTTTAAATAACCTTAAGCAAAGCAAGTCACTGGTAATACCTCATTTGTAAAATTGAATCTAACAAATGAACAGGAGGTTGCATATATATCTAAGGGAATTATCTGAGTTTTTAATGGAAATGGCTGGTAAGTATCTCACAAGCTGTCTGTGCAGAAGGGCTTTCTGAGAGAAGGGGCCCAAAAATGCCCTGGGAAACCTTTCACAAGCAGATGGGCCGTTTGCATAATAAACAACTTGCTGGGTGGTAAACGAAACAGGGGAAAGTAATTGTAAATAATCCCGTACCCAGAATTGTGCATTATTTACTTTTTATTTTTAGAATTGACATGATATGAACATGACTGTACTGTGGTTTATGCTTCCTGATCCATGGACATCGCTGTCTCTACCGTAAAATACAAGCTGTACCATTGTTGGGCAGATCAGGTCAGGTTGGGGAGCATGCATTGGTAGAGCGTGTTTCTGCCCCTTCCACACTATGAAACACCTGGGGATCCTGGTTGACAACCCCCTGGCCGCACATGGTCCCACGGTCTGGAAATGGCTGTCTATCGGCAGCAGCCAGGTGTTATGTGGGTGGCCCCTTCGCCTGGTCCAGCCGCTCGGGTTCTCAGCAATGAGGATCCTGTGAGCCAGAGCACTCTTGGGGAATCGTGCCACATCACCGGAGTGCCGTAACTGATGCTCCCTCACAATGCTGGTATAATGTGTCTCATTCAGGACTCCCTGAATAACCGCACATTCGACACAAAGTCAAGCCAGTGGTATCCGAGAATTCTTTGAAGGGATGCAGTATCAAAGGAGTCCAGTCTTCGTCTTAAGTCACTGGACAGCATCCATGTCCAGAGGTGGGTAATGGTAAATCCTTGTCTGGAATTTTAGTCTTTGGACCTGGATTACCCACCTCTGCCCATGTGACACTAAGACTTGCTCAGTCTCTTGAAAGCCTCAATCAGAGCCTCCATTGACTCCACAAATATCACAGCATCATCGGCAGAGTTAAGATCAGTGAATGTGTGGAGCCATTATTTCTCCAAAACTAGATCACTTTGAAATCATATTATCCCACAGGCCAATGAGAAATCCTTAAACTCATTAAAACCGCCTCTCTTCCCTAATGTCACAACAATCTCCAGGTACAGCTCAACAGCCCTAACAGAAGACAGACCCAAAAAGGCTGGGCATAGTTCCACAGGGATAGAGTCTTCGGAATGATTATGATAAGGCCCTGGATCCGTAGCATGTTCCCAATCCCTGTCTGCTTCAGGGCCTGATTATCGCAGGAGACGTGCTGGAGTCTTGTCAGCTAGATACACCATGTTATCTGAGGCCAGCTTGCAGGTTTAGGTTTTGCAGTCAACGATGATACATCCTAATGAAGACATACTTTGGTTTTGCGGTTAACATACATTCTTATTTGTAGGGCTGGGAAATCGCGTTAACGAGTTGTATTCATTTTAAAGTCATAACACGCAATTATTTCTTTAATCGTGTTAACACGCAGTTTTTTTTTTTTTGCCAAATGGGAGAGTATTCGCAGAAATTTTAATGGAGATTCCTTCCTGGAAGAAGGAATTCAAAGCTGAAATCAAAACACTGAGTTAGTATCTCTCGTGAGGCTGGTGTTATCTAGTTTATTTTTTTTTTTAATTTCCAGACGGATTTATACGTAGGATTAAAATATATTTTTCATATATGTTACTATGCTTACTCAAAGGCTGCCAAGCCCCTCCCCGTATAGTAGGTATGGCCACATTTACTCACATCTACAGTGTGTAGTGTCAGACGTCTTAACATTCAGCCTGTACTGCTGCATCCTCCTTGTGTGCAATCATTGATACCCAGCATGCCGCTGGGTGGTCCTCTGACTCAGATACTTACATTATGCTCATTATATTTAAATACGTATACAGAAAGTACCTCAATACCCCATGGCCCGATATTGTTATATTGCCGCACTGTTTCTGGCTGAGAGACATGGATGCTATCCAGTGACCTAAGACTAAGACTGGACTTCTTTGGTACTGTGTGTCTCTGGAGAATTCTTAGGTGCCGCTGGTTTAGCTGGTTTGTGTTGAATGAGAGGTTGCTCAGGGGGTCCCGAATGAGGGCGTATCAGGCACGGCACTACCGTCATGTGACGCGATTCCCGGAGAGTGAGCCGGCTCGCAAGGTCCTCATTGCTGAGAACCTAACCATTTCCAGGAGGTGGCCAGGGGGTCACCGACCAGGATCCCGAGGTATGTTGTCCTAAGTTTGGTGTGGCAGCATGCTGTACCAGTGCGTGCTCCTCAACCTCACCTGACCTGGCCCTGTTTGCTTTTGTTATGATCCTTCTTTCACATTATATTGCGTTGTATGCTGCATCGCGGTCCATGGAGAAACTTCTCACTATGTTTGTGTCTACAGCTGTTGATGACAATAAAGTAACCTTCACCCTAGAATATTATTCACAATATTTGTTTAATTTTCTTGTAGGTGTTTTGCCTTAAACTATAAATATCTTTCATGTTATTAAGTCCAGTTTCAGTTGTTGTCAGACTTCTGTTTTTAGAGTGATTTGCCAAGTAGATTTTAGATTGATCACGCAGTTGGAAGTGTGTTGATCTGCCTGTTGACTAGATGCAATCATATGTACATGTGCTGTGTGCCATTAATTAACAAGGTGCACGATTAAAAAATAATTATTTAGTGACCTACTTATAACACAATTCATTCTTGTCTCATTGCCATCTGTGCATCTAGCCTTTTTGAAAATATTGAAATTGAGCTTGTACTGGCTTGCAAGTGGTATTTGAATTGAACAAACTCTACATCACGAGAATAAGTTAAACCATTAAACCAACATTAAAATATGGATCATTCTCGTAAATTTGAGAATTAAAAAAAAAAATCTGTACAACAATTACAATGACATGCAGTACTCTGATTTCCAGGATCTCCACATCTCTTGACCTAGATTTGATGAATTACTTTTGTTTATGGCAGAATTATATGGTAACATAACAAAGCAATCTACCCCAGAGGCAAAATCAACAGTTTACTTAATGAAATTGCATAATTTTATTCTGGCTTCAAACAAATTTTAAAATGAGAGAAAATTGATATGTTATGATAATGATTTTGTGAGAATGACCTATATATTCCTCATTGTCTTAATTCTACATTAATTTAGGGATTCAGTGCGAAAATATATATGACAGGCACGTTTAATCATGATTAATAATAGTTAAATAAGATGATTAGTGCGATTAATTGGTTCATTTTTTTAATCGAATGACAGCCCTCTTTATTTTTTATATGTTCTTAAAATGCTTAGAAGTCCATGTCATATCTGATATTAGTGATTACAAGTTAGTCATGAATATTAACAATAAAAGCATGAATCTCAAGATTAGTTCATATGAACATGCATCAGGGGTCTGAGGGAACTGGAGCATTGCCCCAGGCAGCATAGCAGAGAGGTGGGGGATACACCCTGGATAGGATGCCGGTCCATCGCACACACACACACACACACACACACGCGCGCGCGCTGCGACGCTACAGGCATGTTAGAGACACCAATTAAGCTTCCCGCATGTATTTGGACAGCGGGAGGAAACCACAGCACCCAGCGGACATGCACTGAACATGGCCTGAGCAAGCAAACGCCACACACACACACAGACTTCCTGCCCAGGAGGTGACAGGCCTCCCTGCCACACCAGCACTCTTGGTGCCACCCTTTTTAAGCAAGTAATTATTAATTAAAAATTTTGGGTAATACTTTCATTTTTGCAATGATCAACAACGTTAGCAATAACATTTCGGTGGGAATTTTGTGTCCCTGCTTCTGTGTGACATATTTGTGATAGCCGGGAATATTTTATATTTATATTAGGTACTCATAAAATGCTTACTCACTTTCCTGGGAAGGCTGGTTTGCACAGAGATCCTATGAGCCCATATAGATTCAAGTCACCTCTTCTCTCATCAGCGATGAGTCAAAAGAAGAAAAAGAGGTGGAACATAGAAAAATGTAACTGGATGCGTTCCTTTCATTTGTCTTCCAGCTGTGTTCTGAGGGATCTGTAAGGAGAATTTCTAGCGAGGCGTCAGACATCATCAGGCACGCCGTGTGGAGTATATGAACGAGTTCCACCTCGCCGGCTTGCGGACGCTTGACGGGGTCGTCTGCCCGCTCCCGGGAACGCCAATGCACGCCAGGAACTGTTTCCTGCTGTTCTGCTGGTTTCTCCTGGATGAAGGCCTCCTGGTCTCCTCGCAAACCCCACCCCACAGCCTGCTTGCAAAGCGGCACCACCGGACCAGGGCGGCGCTGAAGAGGAGCCGGGCCCCGGGGCCTCAGAGGGTCAGGCGGAGCTGGGTGTGGAATCAGTTCTTCGTGCTGGAGGAGTACATGGGCTCAGATCCACAGTATGTCGGCAAGGTAAAGTGACCTTTACACTTCTCTGGACGAATTATGAAAAGAAGCTTTAAAGGGGGCTATGCTCACAGCCTAATGCTTCCCAAATGCTTATCGTCTCAGTAAAGACCCAGATTCTGCCGGATTTTGGAAATGTGTTTTTTTTTCCACATCATCCACTGTACTTTGAGTACGAAGAGGTACCAGAATGGTTTAAGTAGTTCAGTGGTAGAATACAGCAGCATTGTTTGGACAAGTTGAAGAGTTTAGAGAAGAGCACAAGATTACATGTGGTGGAAAAGCGTGTTTTACTTTTCAAATATCTCCAAAGAGTTCCACAACAAGGGCTGGTTCTACGCAGGGGCACAGGGGGGCCATGCCCCACCAAATTCTCTGCCTGCCCCACTAACGCCAGAGACTCTACATTGGCGGAGCTTTAGCTTTGCAAATGCTAAATATCCACCCCGAAAAATCTGATTGGTTGGTTTGTCAAGAGTAAAATACAGTGTGTCATCTGTCGTAGTTGTATGCATCCTGGCCGATCTCTCAGTCGGTCTGTAAGATTTTGGGCTGATATATCAGGAAATATTTACATCGAGTAGTAGTTGGATTACTATAACAGTATAGTAGGTGGCCACGTTAGATAACGTTAGCATTAGCTGCAATCTTAGCGTTGGTCGTGTGTATCTTTACTTTTCTTGGTATTCCTTTTCTTTCTTAGCTTCTCTGACTTTGCTCTTGGGAATTTCCTACATGTTTTAGACTGATTTCAAGCTAACGTCAGTACATGCAACTACCACACACAATAACCAACTGACAAGCAGGACTAAGGTGGGCACTTAAAAAGACATAAACACTGGGGCAAACAAGAAACAGGTGCAAGTCAATTAACTAATCGGGGGGGGGCAGGAACAAGCAGCAGGTGGAACAAGTTAACTCACAGACCTAGGGAACATTACAGACAATGGAACCAACAAACACCAAGCAACACGAGAACACCAGGAATAATAAAATGGAACAGAGCGACCAAAAACATGAGGGGAAACCTAGAACCGAAAAACACAAAAGGGAAAACAGAACACAAAGGGAACAAAAATACAATAAATACAAACCCAAATCAGCATCGAACCCATGACACAGAGAACAGGACCACACACTCAGCCCACTGAGCTATGCAGCACACTAGGGGTAAGTAACAGGGAGGGGGGGGACCAGGATGGGGAAAGACACAGGAGGAACACCTGATTGGTCTTCTTGTGAGTGATGTCATTCCTGGGGATCACCTGATTGGTCTTCTTGTGAGCGATGGCATTCCTGAGGAACACCTGATTGGTCTTCTTGTGAGTGATGGCATTCCTAAGGAACACCTGATTGGTCTTCTTGATCTGAGTCAGCTGGACGCAGAATTTATTACCTCCCAAAAAATAAATCATCTTCTTGACTCGGGTTAGCGTGCAGACCAAATTATTAGTCAGTGCTACGATGGGGCCTCAGTTATGAGTGAGATTAGGGGTGGGGTCCAGGCTTTGTTGCAAAAAAAGATTTATAAGGTAAATATAGTCTCTATATCCACTGCTATAATTACCAGCTGCTCTTAGCATTGGTTCTTGCAATGGAGGCAGAGCCTTGTGCAAAAACATTTTTTGAGATATCAAGATCACTACACTCCTTGTTCCCGTCATGTCACAGAGTCACAAAACTATTAAGTCTCCTCCCTTAAACGCCTGCTGGAGATTTGGTGGACAAGTCACCACGATGTGAGAAAGTGTCTTGTGGAAGATCAGGAAGCTACCCTTAATACCCTTTGTCAGTGTAGCAGATGTGAATATTTGCACAGAGGCATTAGGCTTGTTGATGCTGAGAAAACATAATTTCTTTGAAATAGGCAGATTCCTTCTGAAAGTGCTTGGCACCTTGAAGCCTGCAAATGCTATTTTACAGGCTCCTTCTGTTGACCTTTGCCCTCCTGGTGAAGTAGTCAGTGCATCTCTACAGGCTCTGAGGAAGTTAAGATGTGATGACTCACTAACTAATTTTGAGATAGACACCCTTGTTCCCGCAACTAAAAGAAAATGAATTATGAGTTCACAGCTTACAGACAGTGTTTCATGCACTGTAGGTCACACCAAAACCTTTGAGAGTCCTAGCCAGGCTCTGAAGCGAGCTCTTCTCAACATTCTGGACAGACCCATTGTGGAGATGGAGACCAGGTTCTCCAGAGGCAATCTGATGATGGTAGTGCATTACCTTCTCGTCCAGTCTTCCGCTTTTCTGGATGCTGCCTTGTTAAGCAGCTGCAGAAGCTGGCAGGTACTGCATGCAGCAACAGCCCCTCCCTCAGTCTTCCCCTTTTCTGGATGCTGCCTTATTATCCCCCTGCAGGAGCTGGCAGGTACTGCCTGCAGCGACAGCCTCTCCCTCAGTCTTCCCCTTTTCTGGATGCTGCCTTGTTAAGCCCCTGCAGGAGCTGGCAGGTACTGCCTGCAGCGTCAGCCTCTCCCTCAGTCTTCCCCTTTTCTGGATGTTGCCTTGTGAAGCCCCCTGCAGGAGCTGGCAGGTACTGCCTGCACCGACAGCCTCTCCCTCAGTCTTCCCATTTTCTGGATGCTGCCTTATTATCCCCCTGCAGGAGCTGGCAGGTACTGCCTGCAGCGACAGCCTCTCCCTCAGTCTTCCTCTTTTCTGGATGCTGCCTTATTATCCCCCTGCAGGAGCTGGCAGGTACTGCCTGCAGCGACAGTCTCTCCCTCAGTCTTCCCCTTTTCTGGATGCTGCCTTGTTAAGCCCCTGCAGGAGCTGGCAGGTACTGCCTGCAGCGACAGCCTCTCCCTCAGTCTTCCCCTTTTCTGGATGCTGCCTTGTTAAGCCCCCTGCTGGAGCTGGCAGGTACTGTCTACAGCGACAGCCTCTTCTAATGGAATTTGTGTTGCAAAAATCATGTTAGACAAGAAGGTCACCTCTGCAGTTGCAGACCTCTCCACCATTTTCAAACACCTCCAAGAGTTTTAGGAAGCTTTTCTTCACCTCCATGATCTCTATGTAACTGCTATTGTGCGTTTTCTCCGTTTTGTCACGTGTCGTAACACCCTTCCGATGCAAAATGTTACACGAGAGAAGGAAAAACTTGGTGATTCTGGCTCATGATGAGGCCATAGCAATTGGACTAGATATGGATGAATTTGTTAAAAAATGAAAATAGGTGGGAAAAAATTAAAAGGGAAACAAACTCAAACATTATGGGTGCGGGGTCAAAATACTAAGATTATGCATTAGTGGGTTTAAAAATATTAATTATAACTATGGTTTACTTTAGCTTTTGTTAAAAAAAAAACATAAAACAGACATTTATAGCTTAAACATACAAGTATTACACTAGACCTTGGCGACCCACCAACATCTCTTACTGCCCCCCCATTGAATGGAGTCTAGAACCGGGCCTGTCCACAGCACACATCCAACTTTCTTACTTCTGACCCTTACTTCTCATTTGCTACTTTCTTTTTCATTTATAGCAGAAGAACACTCCTTGCTGATGGCTTCATCACGACGCGTTCTATCAGATCGCGGCTTTCGCACACATGCAGACACCTCAGGAGCAAAGGCCGTTAGATTGCCTCCTCCTGACACGTCTAGGTTGGGCCATCATTATCGGCAGGCGGGTGGGCTTTTCCAGCTGATGTGTCAGACCGAATTGATTTCATAGAACAATGGCGCAGTGCGAGAGCAGATACTCTCGAGGGAAGGGATGGCACTTTTGCCCAGTCCCACTGTGCCTGTCGTAGATTTCAGGCAGCCGAGGAAACACAAACAGAGACTCGTACGAATCAAAGACTTTCCAGAGCTAATCTCGCAGTCAGTCTCGTAGAACAAGCTGCGGACGTGGCCAGTGAGGGGCTTGGAGAGAGAGGAGACTCCATCTCCCTAAATTTCATCTCTGCATCTTTAAAACAAATTGATTTTCGTTTCCCTCCACACTTAGAGGGTTAATTAAATTTTCAAGAGGTATTAAAATGGTGATGATTTCTGATTCCGCTGCCCTCATCTTCTCCTTATACTCAGCCCTGCCTGTCTGAAGGAAGCATCCCAGCACCCCGATAAATTATTGAATCTGTAATTAATTCATTAACTAATTTGCATCCATTCACTTATTTCCATCCAGCTGCCATAATTTATTCTCTGTGAACTCTGTAAATTCGTGTTCTGTAAACCACACGGCGGATGAGGAGTGGATTAGGTCGCTGTGAAATTCTACACTTTGTCAGAATGAATCTGCTTAATTACGCATAAGGTTGTCGCTCTCATAATCCTCATAAATCATAATTAATTATAATTAACTTTTTAAACAGTTGACATTTATTCGCAAAAATGCACTTTTAAAGACTCAGGCCATACATCACGCTGGATGTTATTTGTATTTAAACATGGAATTTGGGTGTCTGGGGCTTTCCCTGCACATGTAATGAAGTGGCTTAAAATAACTTAGTGACAAAAAATGTTAAGCACCCATTCAAAGTGGTGGAAATGAAAAATGAAATGAATCTGCACCTAGTGAAAGGTTGTGTGACTGTATCGCTATCATTATAATATCAGATCACACGGACAACAGAGTCAGCAGTATAGGCACACTGCTGGTCCCATGTCAGTAGGGTGTGGCACCCCCCCCCCCCGACCCGGGCCTGGATACATGCAGCGATACAGTGCAGAAGGGAGTCGTACAGCCGTTTCCTCTCCTGCGGCAAGTCGATCCACAGCTGTCGTACCTGGTCCTCGAGATCCTGCAGATTGGCACTGGGACTGAGCTAACGTCCGATCTGATCCCACACATGTTCGATGCGGACGCAGGATGTCACTGACATCCGTCAGGGTCCCCCGAATCACTACCAGAGATGACCTGAAGTCATGGCCTATGGCTCCCCAAACCATGACACCAGGAGTAATACGGGTTTGTCTCTCCACAACCTAGACAGGATTGGTCCACTCCCCTCCACGCCACCATACCTGCATACAGTACATGCACACCCTGGGGCAGGAAGGTGGTGTAGGGGTTAGGGACGCAACCATGCAATCGAAAGGTTGCCAGTTCGACTCCCCGACCCACAAGTACTGCTCCGGTGCCCCGATCAAGATACTGTCCCCAAGCACTGCTCCCCTAGCTGCCCCCTGCTGTGTCATGATGTCACATGGGTTAAAAGCAGAGGACACATTTTGTTGTTGCGTGCTGTGGTGTGTCAGCAATGACGATTAATCACCTTCACTACGACGGCCATCCGTGGATTCATGGCTCAACGTGGTACGACGCCACTCGTCATCAGCCCATGCCTCCCGGTTACGGCACCACTCCAGTCCAGCTGATGCCAGCCATAGAGACCCAGTAGGGCATGACCCGGGGTGCTGTAGGAAGTCCAGTACCTGTGTCTGGATGGCAGATGCCATGGGGCTCTGTAATGCTTGGCGTGCAATACACATGCACATTGGTTCTATGAGGCATCCTCTGTGTCTGGTGACTAGACGTGCCCGCTCCTTACAAATCCAATCAGTTACATGCCCATCACTGGTCTGCATGTGTACCAAATTACATCCAAGTCTGACCGTTACTTCTGGCTGTTAGGTAAAATATTCACACGAATGTAAAAGTCTTATACTGTATGAACATTATTATTCATTTAAAGGGATTAAACTTTGTGGGGTGTTTGTGGTTTGTGATTCTGGGTTGAGAGTGTTACCATTACAGCAGTAAAAAGGCAGTAATCTGCACTTTCTCAGGCACCTCCCTTTAGGTCTGAAAGTGCTGAGAACGTGCTTGTGTGTGGAGTCCACCGAATCACGTGGGCACAATGCTAATGAGACTCTGTTAAAATGCTAATTCCCCACCGCGCCTTTCTCCCGAAATCCAAGGCTGCTCTGGCACGCAGGGGGGAATTGCCAGGTGTATAGAAAGTTTACCCCTGTGATAATGCCCCAGCAATGAATCCCTTTATTCACTGGATTAGGACTGATTACCTAATAGCATTTTTAATTAAAAATCGCTCAGTATCCCCCCAAGATTACGGAGTGGGAGAACATTTCGTCCTGGTGGATTCCTCCACTCTGTGCAGGCAGACGGGTTTTTGTTTCAGTGTAATTTAACAACTTGCAGAGCTGAGTGAAGTCAGCGGTGGGAAGTTTAGCTCTTTGCCTTTTGTCTGCACAGTACAGCTGTCAGATTAATAAAATGATAGATGGATAGCTAGATAGATTCAGTAGATAGACAGATAGATAGATAGATAGATAGATACAGTGTAGATACCGTAGATAGATACAGTGTAGATACAGTAGATAGATAGATAGATAGATAGATACAGTGTAGATACAGTAGATAGATAGATAGATAGATAGATAGATACAGTGTAGATACAGTAGATAGATACAGTGTAGATACAGTAGATAGATAGATAGATAGATACAGTGTAGATACCGTAGATAGATACAGTGTAGATACAGTAGATAGATAGATAGATAGATAGATACAGTGTAGATACAGTAGATAGATAGATAGATAGATAGATAGATACAGTGTAGATACAGTAGATAGATACAGTGTAGATACAGTAGATAGATAGATAGAT
>JAODKM010000075.1:6544381-6555888 GCA_026780845.1 Petrocephalus sullivani
TGCCTGTCCTGTATCACACTGCTGTCTGTCCTGTATCACACTGCTGCCTGTCCTGTATCACACTGCTGCCTGTCCTGAATCACACTGCTGTCTGTCCTGTATCACACTGCTGCCTGTTCTGTATCATACTGCTGTCTGTCCTGTATCACACTGCTGCCTGTCCTGTATCACACTGCTGTCTGCCCTGTATCACACTGCTGCCTGCCCTGTATTACACTGCTTCCTGTCCTGTATCACACTTCTGTCTGCCCTGTATCACACTGCTGTCTGTCCTGTATCACACTACTGTCTGTCCTGCATCACATTGCTGTCTGTCCTGTATCACACTGCAGTCTGCCTTGTATCACACTGCTGCCTGTCCTGTATCACACTGCTGCCTGTTCTGTATCACACTGATGTCTGTCCTGTATCACACTGCTGTCTGCCCTGTATCAGACTGCTGTCTGTCCTGTATCGTACTGCTGTCTGTCCTGTATCGCACTGCTGTCTGTCCTGTATCACACTGCTGTCTGTCCTGTATCACACTGCTGCCTGTCCTGTATCACACTGCTGCCTGCCCTGTATTACACCGCTGTCTGTCCTGTATCACACTGATGTCTGCCCTGTATTACACTGCTGTCTGCCCTGTATCACACTGCTGCCTGCCCTGTATCACACTGATGTCTGCCCTGTATCACACTGCAGTCTGCCCTGTATCACACTGCTGCCATGTCCTGTATCACACTTCTGTCTGCCCTGTATCACACTGCTGTCTGTCCTGTATCACACTGCTGCCTGCCCTGTATTACACTGCTGTCTGTCCTGTATCACACTGCTGTCTGTCCTGCATCACACCGCCGTCTGTGCTGTACTCTTGTCCCCCCCCATACACCTGTCCCCTTGACTGATGGCGATGCCTCCATAGGGGTGATCAGGACCGCCTTGCCCAACATGGACAGGGAGGTGAGGGAGAACTACCATGTCCTGATCCAGGCCAAGGACATGGGTGGTCAGCTGGGCGGTCTGGCTGGGACCACCACCGTCAACATCAGCCTCACAGATATCAATGACAACCCACCCAGGTTTTCCAAAAGTACGCTGGCAGTCGAATGACTGAAGCATTCCTGTGAGACTTTCACAACGTGGGATATAATGAAATGATAAGTCAAATGTAACACAATTTGAACTTTCATTTTTATTTCATTTTTATTTCATTTTACCCCTTTGTAATTATCCTAAACATGGCATATTAATTATGTTCTGTTAGTGTTGAGGTTTGTGCTAAGTGTGTAGAGCTTTGTTAATTACCACTCCTGGTTTTCCTTGCAAAAGGTATTTTCCACCTCAGGGTCCCGGAATCGTCACCTATAGGTGCAGCAGTGGGGAGAATCAAAGCTCACGACCTCGACGTCGGAAAGAATGCGGAAGTGGAGTATTCCATCGCCCCTGGGGATGGGGGAGGCGTGTTTGAGATCACCACCGATGAGCAGACCCAGGAGGGGATTATCACCCTCCGAGAGGTTGGTTGGGCCCTCAGGTTTCCTGATTCATTATGAAACCTGAACAACACAAAGCATTTCTTAAAGAAAATAGCAAACCACTAAAACATTACATTCTAATAAATAATAAAGAATAGACAGTAGTTCACAAGTAAAACAGAATTTCATTGAAGAATTATAGAGCAAGTTTGGGATGTTTCTCGCGTGGTTAGGGGCCATTATTGGAGTTCCTGGAAGGTGCATCAGGTCCTTCTTCACAGGAAGTCTTTCTTGTCCAGAAATCTGCCTGTTGGGAAGTAATAATTTCTTTATGTGATAGAAAAATGACCATTAAAATTTGTGCGCGTGTGTGCGTATGTGTTTGTGTGTCTCGTTCCACTGCAAAATATTCGCCATTTTTATCTTCTCCAAGTGTTTATCTGAGATAAAAGCAGAAAAAAACATGCAATTTTCAGGCTGCCTGGACTCAGCCGGACTTTGACCGGGTCAGATTAGCGGTTCATTTCCTCCCCATTTTAAGCCATTATCAAAATCTCAGTTTTATATCTAAACAAATTGTTTTCTTTTTTTTTATTACTATAAAAGGACTCCTGCTTGTCTGCCTGAAAATTGATAACGAGATGAATTTTGGGCCTGAATTGTAGGCTTCAATTACACATCAGAACAGCCATTATCAATGTGCTTTGCTGACTTGGCTGAGTGTTCAGACACTGTGTTAAACACAATGTGCTGTGAGGTAATAAAGGGTAGAATGAAGTGGTGCTAGCCCCTGCTTTTTGCTCTCTGCTTCTCAGAGATTATTCAAATGACTGCATTCCCTCCTGGAAAAACTACTAATAAAAAATATGCATTTGGATGGATGGATGGATGGATGGATAGATGGATAAAAGGATGGATAGATGATTAGAGTGACAATATGGAGATCTTCACAAGTACAAGGCTCTGGGCCAGTTGGAGAAAAATCCATCGTGGGTGTTTGTGAATTGCAGAGATTGGGCTTGTCTATTGGACCTCGGCGTGGCCAATCGTTGACAGGCGCCTCAAATAGGAGCAAAACAGGCAGCAGTCGATGGCGAGTGGAATGACGACCTGGCAGGTGGCACCGTGGAGCCGAGAGCAAATGGCAGGGTGCTGCGGATAGATAAACAGCTCAGGCTTTCCCCGCGCAGCCAGGAGACCCTCTGCAGGAGAGCTCCTGTGCCTGAATCCGACGAGGCTTCCAGAAATGACCCTCATGGCGCTGTGGGGCTTCCTGAAGCGAGTGGATTCGGGATCCCGGCTTGCTTAACCCATCGCAGTGTCCCTCAGCCGCAGTCTTGTTCTGCAGTCCTGTCATGAAGCCAATGCTTGGTGTGACAGCTTGGGAGACCTGGGGGCTTTGGGACTCTGCTGTTGTCCATCTATAGCACCATGTGGTGAACACTGATCTTCATCAAACACTGACTGCCGAGCGTGTTAAAAAAATGCAGTCATGAGGTGGTCATGAGGAGCTCAGGGTCTGCTTGAAATGGCCCAAATGATATATAAAGGTGACTCTGGGTAAGTTGCCTCTGACCAAACCCAAAAATGGGCCTCTGGTAGTGAGGGAACAATATTCATAAGCATTCCCAAATTCCGAAGAAAATCCTACTGTTTGCCCCAAACTGAGCTTCTTTAGACTCGGTGAACTACAGACAAGTTTACTGTCTTTATAATGCAGATTAAACAAGTTCCACACCAGAGAAAGCAATTTATTCTGTGCAGGGACAGTTTCTTTCGCTTATAATAAGTATACATTATCTGGTCTGCTTATTCACGTTATGCATGAGTTTCACCAAACATCAAATGTGCCTGGAAATCTAGAAGTTAATATAAAGACTGATGCAAATAAACAAGTATAAGTCAAGGACTAGAATACGGTCCAGTCTGTCATGGCATGAGGGATGGATAGGAAGCTGGTGTGTAATTTCCCATAAGCCTTTGCAGTCGGCTTCATATCCTTCTTGCCTTCATGTCTTAGCCGCTGGACTTTGAAAAGAAAAGTGTGCATACCATCAAAGTGGAGGCATCTAACCCACACGCAGACAGAAGATTCCAGCACCCGGGCCCGCTCAGGGACGCCGCCACCGTCCGGATCAGCGTGGCAGATGTGACCGAGCCTCCCGTGTTCGGCAAGTCGGCCTACGGCATGGACGTGTACGAGAACGCCCCTGTCGGTATCATTATTGGAGCCGTGAGTGCTCAGGACCTGGATGTGGGGGCCAGCCCCATCAGGTGACCATCGTCGGGGGCTCGCTGCCTTAAAGGCGAAACCTTGTTTATCAATACCGCTAACGATTTGTAACAGCTAACGATTTGTATTAACTGTGTAAAATCTGTTACAGTCAGGGCTGCCCGTTGGGGACAGAGAGGCCCAGACACTGGGGGGCCCACTTGACAAACTCTATCATCATCACCCCACCCCTTAAGCTAATTTTACCATCAGCAGCCCCCTCCCCATATACTACTTTTGTGGGGAAGCTGAGATCGTATACAAAGTGAGAACAGGACTTGCGCAATGCCAGTATAAATTCAAGCTATTTCACAATAGCTGTGCCTCTCAAGCTAACAAACAAATAAATAAAATATGTAGCTTGATTGATAAATAAATAAGTAAGTCCTTAGCCATGAATTAGACAGCAGTATATGGGTTTTTATATATTTTCCAAGTCCCACGGCAGGTACTATGCCTCTCTGGGGAGAAGCAGAACATGGGAAGACGATGAGCGTAAACAACATATACGCCGTCTGGCGTAAAGCGCGGAAGGCAGCCGCTGTCACTTTTGTCGCGCGGGATTCACATCTGAAACTTTACACTTGTTGCGGCTGCCATCCCCATTCCGCAAAGCCGAGGCTTTGAAGCGCCATACAGAATAAAGGCCTGCTTGCAGAACATGCCTCCAATGCTGGGACATTAACATTCCGGAAGAGAAACTTTAATGCGCCCACCACTTTTTAACGTTACTTAAACTTCCATAAAACCTTCCTATTAATTCAGGCTTGTCAGGGACATGGGTGATTTAAAGTCGCCCTGTAAAAGAAACAGAGTCTCATTAAAAACCTGCCTTATTTTCCGGGAAACTGCCAGCTTTTGTTCATATTGAATATAAATTAAATCAGAGTCTGTGCAATTTGAAGAGAGCCGGCCGGGGAAACATCAAAGTGTGGTGCTTTGCTGTGGGTATTGTAATTATCCTAGGTGTCAGTCATACCGGATAACCTGCAGTCCTGCACCTGATGAGGCATGTCCGTCCGAATCCTACGCAGCTCAAGCTAAACACACTCCCTGATAATCTAGCTTTAAGAGGAGGACACTCATTTTATCCCACGACTCAGAGAAGCCATAACTGCAGTTAAATGTCAAACCTATGGTTACAGTATTCTCTTAATTAGTGCTTGAAGTATCAGGTAGTCATACAATGGACAGGTTTTTTTTTATTAATTGGTTGATTTATTTAAGTTGTCTATTTATTTTGCTTAATTAATCCATTTCTCAGTTTGACCTTTCGCATGGGTAATGTAAAGGATTGCTTCTGCGTAATGCCGATTGATTATTGATTAGAGTGATGTCGGGGGCCGGTTTCTTGTTTTCAGGACACCACTCAAAAAGTCAATTTGGGCTGTCCTGCCCACCCTAGAGTAGTGACTGCTTGTAGCCAACCTTTGTAGTCCCACACTAATATGGTGGCAAACAGTTCTGCAGAGTAATGGGACAAGAGATAAAAATATTGAGATGCATATTGATTTCTTACTGAATCAAATGGCAGAGCTCATGTTAAACCGTGGAAAAGATGGCCTCTTTTCTCCTCCATCTCTGACACTAGTGCCAGGCTCAGCATCATCCTGGTTGATGCCTTATATGCCTTTAATGTATTCTGGGTCTGTTTTCAGATATTCCATGGACTGTAGGGAGGACACAAACTGCTCTTTTGAAGTAGACCCAGTGAAGGGAACTATTTCCACCACTAAAGCCTTGGACAGAGAGGAGATCGCACAATACAACATCTCCATAGTGGCAACTAAAGTTAGTAAGTATGACAGCAAATATGTTATTTACCCTCACAATTCCTCAACTGTAGCTGTAGCTTCTACTCATTTCTAACCAATTATGTAGTTTTACAGTAGTATTTCTCTACTCGGTCCTCGGGGACCCCCAGACCATCCATGTTTTTGCTCCATTCCAGCTCCTGAAGCAAAAACTTGGACTCTCTGTGGGTTACCAAAGACTGGGTTGAGAAACACTGTGCCACACATAGCTTCTTGTCATGTTTTAGCACCATCTAGTGGATAAGTATATCTTTGCCAATGTTCCACCATCAGGGGTAGGCAACCCTGACCATGGAGTGCCAGCATCCAGCAGCTTTTCCATCCTCCTAACCCTAACCCCTATCCCTGACCCTAACCTCCTACCTAGGATTGCCTCTATTTTCAACAAATGAAAAGCTGTTACCTTTGTATGTGTCTGAGAATCGCTTGCCATCTCTGGTACAATTTTAGGGGGTTAATTTTAAATTAACGGAAATGTAGCTGTAATTGCATTTAGGACAGTAGCTTGTATTGTATTAGTGCAGATGTCAGAATCAGACAATAAATCTAAAAACCCAGAGCTGTGGATTTCAAGAGTTCTGAATGCCATCAGTCAGTAATATTTATTACTAGTAGTATATTACTAGTTAAAACTGAGTTACAGATATCTTCAATATGAATTTTTACTAGTAACTATATAGTTCTTGATAGTAAAATTATTATTTGATCTAATCAAAACTGAACTACAGATATCTGGAATTTGTATTCTAACTAGTAAAAACTGAATTGTGCTTGTTTGTGTGGTTGTGTTTGTCCACCATGTGATAAAAACCTGTAATTTTGACATTGTGGGGACCACCTTTTCAGTCTCTACAAGCGGAACCTTTTTTTAAATCTGTGTCTGCAATCAAAAAACTATAAAACTTGTATTTTGTTTGGTTACTTATGGTTAGGGTTAGGGCTGGGTAGGGGTTGTGAGGTTTTTCTCACATAAATGAATGCACAATACCAACGTGTCTTTGTGTGTGTGTGTGTGTGTGTGTGTGTGTGTGTATTTGTCTGCTTTACCAAATCATCCCCAATCCTCACACATTTCAATGGTGGCTGGTGGCCTAAAAAATTGAAAAGGCATGAAGATGATACAATTTGCAATATTACAATAGTGATTTTTTTCAAAGGAGAGATAACGTGCTTTTTTGTATTTAGTAATGAGTTCTTTTAAAGTTATTAGTTTCATAATTTAATCTCAAGAACAGACCATGCAGGTACTACTCCTTCTACCTCTATGGACCAGGCATCTCTGATCTGTATTATCTATTAAAGGATATTTACACAGGGCTGGAGTGAGATAGATTTTATTTAAAATATTAAGGCTATTTATTTATTTGTTGATTTATTTTCAGTTCTTATTGAGACCATTTCATTTCAGCCTCTGTCTTCCCTCAAATAGCTTGATATGCACGACAATGTCTGACTGCGCTTGTGCACATTCCACAGGGAATCCGGACCTTTCCAGCCAAGCCGTGGTCACCATCCATGTGCTGGACGTTAATGAATTTGCCCCGGAACTCATCACACCCTACGAGACCTTCGTCTGTGAAAACTCCAAGTCTGGCCAGGTGTGTTTTCTGCACACATCCGATTGTACAAATGACAGTAAACAAATCGTGCTTAAATCGTTAAGTCCTAGTAAAGCCAAAAGTATATGAAATTATATGAAAAGTATGCAAATGCTATTACCCTGAACTCAGAAGACTGGGTTAGAAGAGGGGAAGGTGGCGCCACCTGCTGTTTGGTCGGAGGACACTAAATAAAAGTGAACAAATACACAACATAAGCAGAAATTGAGAGAAGACCTATTTCCACGCTTATGACAAACCTTTTTTTATTTTAGCTACTCTAGGGTGGGAGGGTGAAGCCTACTTCGTTCCCTCACTGTTCTTACATATTTGAACTCCTGACTCCGTCCTACGCAACAAACACAGAGTGAGGCGACGCATTTCGCCCTGAGGCCTCATCACACAGTGTTATATTATTAGAATACAGCTGTTCTCATTCATTTTTTAACTAATTTGATTCTCTTTTTGACTTTCATTTAGTTTGAAGCGACTGAAACAGCTACAGATGCCATAGGGCTGACATTGCCATACATTCTCTAGAGTAACTGAGGCGTTCCTAGGCAATATTTTTGATTGAGGGGTAATTTTTCCCCAGTGCATCTCAGATTCCGCTGCATATTCACGGCCATCCACAGACGCTCTGCTTCCAGGTCGCTCTCACCATCAGGCCTCCCCGCCACTTCCGGGAGGTTGGCTTCTGCTGGAGAGAGAGGCACTCTGGAGGTTCACCTTGGTGATTCATCAGTGTCACGGGCCTCAAAGCGCAAAGAGATATAGCACACTTAAATCTCTTTCTCTCCCTGTCCCACCTGTCTCTTTTTAGGTCATTGGCGCCGTTTCTGCCCAGGACAAGGACCTGTCACCCACAGGACAAAAATTTGTCTTCAGATCACCACCAGGAGACGTTAAAAGTGATAATTTTACAGTCTGGGACTTTGCAAGTAAGTTATGTTTGGGGAACTTTATCCAAAGCAACACCAGAAATATAGTTTTACTGCACTTATGGATTACCACCTAATACGTGTCAGAAAGGACCCAGGAGAGGATTTGGAAACTACCATCTCAACCAGAAGGACTGGGATTTCACTTAAGCGCCGAGTTGTAAATGTGTGCTGATTGGTCAGTCTCCTATAATCACGCATGTGTCACTAATGTTAATGTGAATCAGCTGGATGAATATTTTAATCATGGAAACAAACCAGTCAAAGTACAAGACAAACCAAACAATTTAGCCAAGCTCGGGATATTTTCAGTTTTAAAGTAGTTTGTAAAACTTGAAGTAAGGCCCTTTTGTCATGGATTAGGTGGTGAGCCTAATAGCATTCCACCAGGTTTGGTACGGAGTACAGTTTGTAAACACTGTGCCACTGCTTGGTAAAAGGACTAAATACATCATATGATCCTAACTAAAAGAACTTTCTACAACAAAAGGCAACAGTTTTTCAGCAAAACATTTGGAAAACCACATCCCTAAAAATGCCTTGTTGTACGTTGCGTACCAGTGCTTAAATGTGATCGTATTTGTGCGATAGAGTTATTTCATTTTCTGCAGTTGAGTGCGGTGAAACCCTTTTACTGAGACCCATGTGGATAAAGCAGGTTAAGGTGGGCTAATGAGGTAGTGAATCTCCTCCTTATGTGTGGCACCATGAGCTCCCAAATATCAGGTTCCGTGGTCCTTTTTTTATTAACACGCTTGCCACCTGCTGATCGACAGACAACACTGCGGGCATCCTGACCCAGCGGAGCGGCTTCAGGCGCCGGGCTTTGGACCGCTACCTGGTGCCCGTGGTGGTGACTGACGGGGGTTACCCCCGCCTGAGTGGCACCGGCACCCTGACCGTGCGCGTCTGCTCCTGCGGCCCAGACGGGGGGCTCATATCCTGCAGCGCGGAGGCCGTGTTCTTCCCCGCGGGTGTGAGCACAGGCGCTGTCCTCGCCGTCCTGCTGGGTGCCGCTGTGCTCCTGGGTAAGAAAAGAATACTGTCCACTGCAGAGGCAAATCGTCACCACTAGGTGGTAGTAGAGTCACAAAGATGAATGGCCAGGAAGAAAAGGGGGTATAAATGTAATATTTGAAGAATTGAGAGAATGTATCATTTTTGGTTCCTGTTCGTATTTTGGCTCTGTTTTTTTTAGAGTTTGGAGACACTTTCGTGAAGGACGTTCTGCTGCTATTTTCTCATTTCCGTCCGTGAGGCGGGTGTCCTGTTCTGATGTCTTTCCACAGGGAGGCAGCATTTTAGATGAATATAAATAAGTGTGGTGGGCCGTTTCTGTGATAAGGGATTTACAGTGGCGCAGCGCGCCGGCTCTGCATGTCATGTTTTTGGCTGGCGCCCCCTGCTGGCACACGCGGGCACAAACCTGGGCTTGTTTGGCGTTCCTCCCTCGCAGTGACTGTGCTGCTGTATGTCGCTCTCAGGCGGCGACGGAAGAGCGCGGTGCCCGCGGCGCCGGGAGACGGCGACGTCCGCGAGAACGTCATTCGCTACGACGACGAAGGCGGCGGGGAGCAGGACACCCGCGCCTTCGACATGGGCGCCCTGAGGAAGCCCGGGCCGGCCGAGGCCCAGCTCCATGCCAAAGGCCCCGCCTGGGCGCCCCCCGCGCAGGACGTCCCAGATATGTGGGATTACATCCACCGGCGGCTGGTGGAACGCCCCAGCGAGAGCACGCCCCCCCCGTACGACTCATTGGCCACCTACGGCTATGAGGGCAGCGGCTCATTGGCCGGGTCCCTGAGTCCCATCGAATCCTTCACAGCGGAGGCAGAGGAGGACCACGGTTACCTTGACGACCTGGGGCTTCCATTCGCCGGCTTGATAGCGATAATCAGCAAACCGGAGAGCCACCGGGACTCAGAGGAGGAGGAACGACCCTGACGGGAGTGCCAAGCCAGCTTCCCGTTATTCTTATTTCATTTTTAATGGGTTTTACGTCCGTCCATCCGCATACCCATCATCTGCCTGTCATCTAAGCGCATTCCGGGCTCAGGGTCGTGGGGGGGCCTGGAGCCCATCCCAGGCAGAGCAGGGCACAAGGCTGGGGTCACCCTGGATGGGATGAGGGCTTCATGTTCAGTTCTCTCTTTATTTCTATCCAATTTAATATGCTTCTCTTTTCCGAGATGAGCTCTCTGAAATATCGAGGGCTGGAGCGGTAAAAGCAAAGTGAAAGTAAAGCTAAAAAGCTGTGGGGAAAGCAAATTACGCATTTATATGTGCATAATTTATTTTAATTGTTATGTTTTTGACACGAGTGAAAGAAAAGATTGCATGGGAATTTTGAGAACTCTGCAACATAATTAAAAGTGCCTCAGAAATGTCCTCTTTAAAAATGTTAAAAATATTTCAGCTCAATTCCTTAGCAAAAGACCTAGTTTAACTTCCAAATCACCTTCCTCCTTTAAATATATCACAAACTGTCCCTTGCTTTGCCAAAAATACCCTGATCATTATTTATATATCTTTTATGTACATATTTGATTAATATGTTCAATCTTCTTTACTCGAAAAACAATATTTCTTGGACTAATTAATGTCTGTCGCAGTATTGATGATTTCAGTATGCACGGATATTTGTTTTTTGAAACCCCTGTTTCCAGTTCTTCACATGATTGTAATGATGATTTTGTCAGCAGGATTACATACATGCAGGCCTGCTCTAGATACACACACCCTGGGAACCAGCAGTACACTTTAAAATGTCATAAACCGCAGCTGAATTCCTCACGGTCCAGGCTTTGCTATCACATTCTTTTCCTTCTGCGACTCATTCGAATTGCTGTATATTTTATCGGTTTACAATTTCATTCATTTTGCCGGCTGCAGGAGGCATATCTGCACAGAAACAGCCAGCGTTAGCATCGTTCCCTTGTGTTTTGACGTCAGCCAACCTCCGGCAGCTCTGAATGCAGAGAGATGTATCCATGTCTGTCATGTGTCATTTAGTTTGTCATGATGTAGTGCGACTGAGACACGTTAAGCATGTACAGTAGACAGGACTCACACTTATGCCCGTCTTTAAAAATGATTATTCACTCGCTGAAGCAACTCAGCATCTTGGCAACAACGTCAGCACTTTGTTTACAAGCCCTGCCCTCTCATTTGTCATATTTCCATGACAGCTGATACATATGTAGCTTGCGTATGGTGCCCTTTGAGAAAATGAAAGAGTGTGAATATATAGATAGATAGATAGATAGATAGGTAGATAGATTCGATTTTCTTGGAACAGCTTCATATAAATGTGTTTGAGGTGTTTGCCAGCATCCAGGGTATTAGGGGTCTTGCCTGTCCCGGATGTAATGTGCCTCACATGATGATGGTGATACCAAGCTTTTTTCCAAGGCTTGGAGGGACCT
>JAODKM010000075.1:6617309-6629392 GCA_026780845.1 Petrocephalus sullivani
CCCTAAATGCATTGAAGCAACTGCCATGTGATTGGTTGATTAGATAATCGCATTAATGAGAAATTGAACAGGTGTTCCTAATAATCCTTTAGGTGAGTGTATATATGTATATATATATATATATATATATATATAATGTATATAAGGAAAGAAAGGAAGGAAGGAATGAAGAAAAAAATAAAACAATGTGCAACCAGATGCATCCCAGTGGTGATAAAACATGACCGTTGAACATGAAATGCCTGCAGGGGATGTCTGAAGGGAGCTGTTCACATATTTATTGGCAGTCTGATGATGGCATTACTGGGATAATATGGCTTGTAAATACCTACATACTCAGCATATGTATCTCACCACCAGTCATAAGTGTCACATTAGCAAACGATTGCCATATAACTCCATGAGGAATCATTGATTGACAAACTACAAAAAGTATATAATTTGAAACAGAAGTAACTATAGTACAGGCACAAAGGAGGGTTCCATCTGGATTTTATCTTTATTTGTTTGTAATGTCTGTCTTGCTTATTTTGTTTGGCTGATAATGATGAAACAAATACTTGTTTTAGCAGATAGCTGTTTAGCATTTTGCTTTGTTATTGCTGATGGTAAATCAGGCTAGATAAGCTGCAGCTAAGTGCCCCCCCCACCACCCCATGGCCATGATGCAGCAACAGCAATCACATTACCACAGACAACCTGACACGCAGAAACAGGATTATGTAGCGGGATACATTAAGCCAGCCATTACTAGCCCAAATAACCAGGTGCCCCTGATTAATTCCCATGTGAATTAGATCTGGTATAGTGAGTAACTTTCCCGTGATCATCCGTAAAACATCTTATCTAATCTGAGTAACAAATGCACATGCTTCTTTTCTGCGGTTATTAAGCAGTCGTCTGAGGGCAAATGCTTTGTCATTTGGATTTACTGTCCGGGGGATGAAATTGGTATCTGCCTGGTTGCATTCTGCAAGGTATAGTTTTATAAGACATATATGGCAATGTAATATTTCAAATATTAATGTGCGCACTAAAGATTTAGAACACAGTTTATTTTATAAGAATGCCGTGTTTCTCCACGTCCTTCTTGTTAACATTTAGTGCATGAGGCTAATATTGTGGAAGTGAGGTATCAAAGCCCACTTTTCTGCAATATTACAGCATTCTTTCCATTGTAAAAAGCAGCTATATAATGAACCGAGCTTTTGCTTTGGCAACCCCAAGAATGCGGAATGTCTAACCTTTAGACATTATATCTGAAACAATGCTGATAATTTCTGAATCACACACGAAAGCCTTCTCACTGACTTTTAACAGTGTATGAAATGTATTATCTGCTTTGGTAGCTGTAGTTTCACTGTATTTCTGTAAATGCCTGAACTGTGATATTCGTTTATTATCTCCACAGTACTTTGGTAAACTACTGCTGTTTTAAATGTGCTTTATAAATAAATTTGATTGGATTTGACATCTTAACACACAACAAAATTATTCAAATGCTTCACATGCAGTTATTCTCACAGGGTGTTTATATTCACATTAAATGATTATTTACAATCTATGGTATTTATATAAGCAGTTACTCTCCTCAGCATGAGTGGCTTGAAGATGGATGGATGATATTTATATGAAACGCTCCATACAAATAAAAACAGGATAATGGATGATTATTATCATGCTACACAATAGAATATCAGAAAGTAGCACAAAGACAAAAATAAAGTTATTCTTGCTTTTCAGAGCAGGTGTAAATATTATCGCTCTGCTGAGTAAGCAGTATCTCCTCTCGCCTGTGCTCTGGCCAGCTGGTTACATTAGCTGATAATCACGTCTTGGAAAAAAGAGCCAGCTGGGAGTCATTAGTAGTGAAACATCCACGGCTTTGGAATGACAGTTGTCAGCTCAGAAGCCACAAAATATCATTCTGTGAATCTCATTTAAAAAAATTATACAAAAATTGGCAGTATATTATTGCATTTTTTTATTAGATTATATGGTAACGCTTTACATTAACTGCATCTTCATAGTGCCTCTATAATGCATTCATAGAACATTCAGTGTACCTTCATAATGCATTTATACCATGTTCATAAGAAGCATGTAAGTATACTGTAACATTCTACATGACTATGTTACAGCTTTAATATACATTACTGTACTAACAAACTTTTTATGATTACACAATTATAATGCTTGTTATTAATATATATTACAGCTGTCATGCGTTGTTCACTGAACGTATTATGAATGTAATGCTTTAAGTACTGTATACTTACATGGTGCTTATGAATGTTCTATGAATGCATTATGAAGATGCACTGACTGCTTTATCAATGCAAAATGAATGCATTATGAAGGCTCAGTTAATGTAAAGCAAGGGTGGCCAATCTTATCCAGAAAAGGTTACTGTGTATGTGGGTTTTCACTGCAACTCCCTACTTAGATAATTAGTTAGAGGACTGATTGGCTGAAGAGTTGTCACACTTGGGTTTGAGCAACCGAACCTAAATGTTATCCCAAAAACCTGCATACAAACTGGCCCTTTCTGGATAAGATTGGCCGCCCCTGATGTAAAGCGTTACTGATTATATTGCTGATGGTAGTGTTTTTCATTTTATGTTCCTAGTATCTCTGTCCTGAAGTTACTTCCAAGGTCTAACAGCCAGAGGGCTAATTTTATTTCCTATTGATGCATTTTTCAGTGAAAATTATAAGAATATGAAAAAAGTACTTTATGTGCAGTCCACGTGGAGGTGATGAAGCTAGCAATAAAAATTAAAATAACTATTAAGGAAAGAGGGTTTTTAATTTATTTTAATAATGTAATTTCGTAATGTTTGTATTTGGTTGTAACAGACGTACTGTTGGCGTGAGTTTAAGAAGCAGCAAAACCTTAACACTCGTTTTGCATTCATGTTTCGTTTAATATTTACACTTCTTTCGTAGGAATAAACAACTGAACTAGACATTGCAAGGCAAAAATTAAAGCTTTAGAAACAAACTATCCTACACTGTAGTATTAGCTTTGCCATTGTCCTGATAATCCCCTGAGATGGTTATGAATCTGGGCTGCCTCTTACACAGAGTAGAAAGAATATTTGTTCAAATATTGGACTTGCAAGCACTAGGCAAATATTTTAATATGCATCTTTATACTATGATGGCAGCAGACGGGGATGAAGGCGAACTTTGTACTCATTCTCTTCAGTAATTTAAACACATGGCATTGCGCATGTTATCTGTACTTTAATTAGCTCCATGTAACTCCTGGGGAGTTAAAATAATCTCCTTCAGTGGAGCAGTAGAGGACTGACGTCAAGTCGACAAAGGCTAAGCCATTCTGACAGAATACAGCGCCGCTCTTGTGACTCCATGGGTCTTAGCAATAACTGTTATGGAGGTATCTGGGGCTTTTAAGGAGAAGAGGCGAATTCTCTAGCACTGATCCCACACATTTCTGACTCTGGTGTCACAATACCTAGTGCTAAACCAGGATGTTAATCACCCATTCCGTATTACTCCAAAGCTGTGTATCTTGATTAGGGTTGGTAATGTGGTTTCGGTTATAATAAGTGTCAGAATTCTTTAGAATAACTCCTGTAAAGGAGAATACACAATGTCACTGAACTGGCTTGTATTGTTTTCTTAGTATTGAACAGCTGTGTTAGGATATGCGGGAAAGTTTCTAGGGAAAATGGTAGACACTGCAGTGCGTGAAGATCCCAGGAGTGTGTCTGTTTCTGAGAGGCTGGGACTGCCATGTCTGGAGCCAACAATCGCAGCATGTTCAGAAATGCTTAGATCAGGCATCTCAGCCGTCTAAACCTCAGTCGAACAGTAAGTGAATCCCTTGACCCTGTCTGTGTGTTGTACCTATTCAGTTACAGACACATGATTCTCCGTCTTTTTTCTAAGACCAGACATCTTGCATCAGCAAGCAGGTTTACCTAACAAACTGCCCACTGAGTGTCTATATTTATGTGTATAGACCCAACAGTCCTGTTTCCATGAAAAAAATGTATATGCTCTACGGCTTTGTTACAATAATAGCTTTGATCCTGATGTCTCACTAAACGGATTTTATAATTATTATGTCCCTTAAATGTTCCACCAATGAATCACATTGCATTTAGACATCTTAACGTGACTATCAAATGAGAAAATACAGAATTGTGTTTTTTTTTGTATTGGAGTTTCTTGGAGTCAGGCGGGAGAGTGAGAGGGGTGTATCCGCGCTCTCTCTCTCTTTTGCACCGTATGAGGTCCCTGCTTTGGTGTAGATGTGTCTGCGTGCATGCTTCTCAGTGTGTGTGTGTGTGTGCGCATGCATGCTTCTCAATGTGTGTGCATGCATGCCTCTCAAATGCCACATCAGCAGAGTGATTTCGGGCGCGTTGTTCACACGCCTCCTCTTGTTTCCCTGCTGAAACAGCAGTTTTGTACTTTCTTCCTTCTGAGGATCCCCCCCCTCCCCCCCCCCAATCACTGAAAAGTGAAAGACAAAAACATAACTGTGCTATGCTGAGAGCTACCGGTGTCACGTGATCCTGTTAACCAGGCCTACTGTTTAGTTAAATTTTTATTTGCATTGTCTTCAGCAGAAAGGCTTGTGTTTCCTCACTGTTGGTTTCTCAGAATATCTTAGTGTTTAAAGCCTGATGTATTAAGAGATTATTGCAAAGAACAAGACTGCAGACTTCTGTGGGAGGAAGTTATTAGATGGCTGTAACTTCATACGTCCATCCATCTTCCATTCACTTCTTATCCAACCATCATGCTTTTCCTGAGTCCAACATCTCCCTGTATAAACAAGAGGTCACATGTCATTTCTTTAACCAATCACAATCTCCGTTGTATGACATCACAACACTGACCCATTTTTTCTCATTTTCAAATTCAAGGCTTCCAGGGGCCTGTATGTGGTCACAGCCTCTGTGCCAATGTTTGGAAGGTCTTCAGTTTGAGTCTACTTGTTATTGTTGTTATTATCATCATCACAAAATATACACACACAGCCATTGCAGGTAAGCATGTTCCTATGTTTTGTAGCGATGACATAACGATGAAAAAAAGCATACACAGTAAAGTGGGTACTTTACAAATCTGTGCACCGTGTCATTTAACAGAAAACACTGGTTTTAAATAATGTGATGATGTCATACAATGAAGACTGTGATTAGTTAAAAAATGTAACAGAAGCCCCTCCCTTGTTGACCCAGAAATGCATCGGAATTGGGAAGGTCAGGATCTGCAACTCTGCAGATGTTTTGTCATGATCTTACAATGATGTACAGTATGGAAATAGACCTTCAGATACAAAGCCACTAAAGAAATTGGGACAGTGGTGATTCAGTGAAGCATTAATCTTAATTTATGGCCAATTAAGGCTTAATAGATCTGCAGATTGTATTTGCTGTGTTCTCTGATCATCACAGAGTCTAAAAATGTATAACTGAGCCACGATGAGAAAATTGCCAATAACATACTTCCATGAATAAAAAACAACCTCTAAATGTGTAAAATATATGACACATGTCATACATTTTGCATTACATTGATGGTCATATTAAACAGATGAATTAGTACGTAGATTAATAGTTTAAGATACATTACCTGTGTCTAGGTATCTCTAGCTGCTGTAGTAGTGCAAAAAAATAAAACAAGAAGCTTAAATCTCCATATTAATCTCCAGTAATGCACATCCCTGAGTGTTAATGAATATCGGTGTGCAAATCTGGGGGCTGTTTTGGGGCAGTAAAGCAGGCGAATGCACAGCTACCCCACTGAACTCCCTGTAGGAGCTTCACCTGAATGAGGGGTTTCATTAGGCTAATCAGGCACAGGTGTGAGCAATTAAGAGGCATTTTAAGTCAGCATGATGCTGTTGGATGGATGAAGGCACGAAGATGGAAACGATGAGGGGTGGGGGTGCTAAAAGGCTATTGTGCTAAAATAGTGCTGTGATGCTTTATATTATATTTTACTATTTCTTCAAATTTCAGGGGACTTTCAGCTAGATCAGCGTGTTCCTCCCTGGCCTTGTAAGGTAATTCTTCATGACTGCACTAAATGGCTAATGTGTAACATTGTATTTCCTTGCTCTGCGCGCCTTTCCAGAAACGGGCCCACCATTCCAATCTAATAAATGACTTTCCTAAGTCATGCATAACCACAATTTTTTTTATTTTATTTTTTATTCTGCCACAGCGGCTTTCTAGCCGCCTGCTTAGTGAGTCATGTACGTTCAGGGGTCTTGCTGCGTGCCTGGAGACCGGAGACCCGCAGCATATGTGCGTTTCTTCCTGCAAAATCTTCTCATGCAAACCAGGGAATGGTGACCTTTAGTCCCGAGTACCCAGAATTCAGTGCGGCAACTAGGTGCTGTTTTAAGGCTTTGGCATGATTACTCTGGGGGTAACCGGCGTGTTTGGCTTGAGTGAAGAAATACTCGATTCTTGCAAGACAGAAATTAGATGACACATGAAGGGGAGATCGTTGATATCTTTCCCTATAATGGAATCTATGATCCTTTACTCTAGGGAAGTGAAATCTGAGAACTGTTTCACAGGGTAAAATTAATCCTGCACCATTCTCCATCCAGCTCATATGAATGCTTATGTTTATCATTAATATACGGTGAATACAGATGGTAGCTTAAAACGGTTCTCCTCAGTTTTCTTTCAATCTATCTGCGACCCTCTGCCCTAATAAATGATGAAGCCACGTGTTCGATGAGTCTTATACACGTGCACACTTGGACCGGGCAATAAAACGATAACCCCAGTTATCACGATGTAATTTTCCTCAGTGTCAATATAACTAATGCTCAATAAAAGTTCCACATAATTTAATTCAGGCAGTGCGTTTTGCATCACGATGAAATGTTTGTCTGGGCTGGCAATCGTGCAAATAAGGGTGGGCAGGCAGGCAGACGAAAAGCAGGGCAACTGACTGCGAGTGTAGGTAAGTCCAAAGCAACCCGTCCAGTAAGGGTAGTCCAGCAAAATCCAAAATGAAATTGCACATTAAAAGCCAGTCCATGAGAAATCCACACAGTAATAATCCACAGAGAATTCAGTAATGCTAGGACGAATGTGCGCGGTGGCATTTTTTTACATTTATTGTGATAATCGGCGATATTACCTGATTTTGAGTTTTTAATCATGAAAATGCTTTTTTTGAGCCATATCACCGAGGTCTAGTGCACACGGACATTTCTCAGGTATTTAATTTTTGACTCTAGATTTTAAACTCATTCTGGGCTTAATCATAAACCACATTATTAAGTAATGTTACAAGGAGTGTTTATACCTTTTCGGTGTTGCTAATGTTATTAGCCTGTTCAATAATTATTGTTCAAATAAATGAGATCAGCAGAATGGACGGCTTCATTTTCTCTTCCTTCCTGTGAGGGGCACAAACTGAATGGCCACTAGCAGCTTGTTTAAATACTGTCTACTGTATAAGCTCTCCAGATTTATATATAAATGTTCTGCAGTTTTTGTAAATTGAGGAAGTCACCTGGCCAGCTGGGTTAAGAGCGGACCTCTCCCCTACTTCAAAAAGAATTATTGAAAGATATAGTCCAACCCTTTGACGTGGAAACCTGTTGGTTTGAGATAAAACATGATGGAAAACTTCAAAAAGGAATGGAATTTGGAATCCTCACAAAAACTGAAAGCAGACGTGATCAATTTTTCATCCTGGTGTAATGGGCCCTTCTTGATGTGAATGAATAGATCAACAAGTGGTGGACCCTGGCATTGTTTACAAAGCTTAGTGTCTCCTTCCAAGTCTTTGGGTCGCCCTGGGAAATCATCTCTTTTCTGCTTTGCCCGGACTTGCCTGCCAGTTCCAAGAGGTGAGGCCATTTAATGTTGATGTACTTTATGAAAGTGCTACATGAATGCACTATTCAACAGATCTGCACAGCAATTAATGAAAATTTAATGAAATGTAATGGAAATGGAGGGATTGGAAATTGCCCATTCAGTTTCCCATCATGGGCTTGGGTGGCTACCTTTTCCACAACATTTATTTCTTCAACATGTGCCAATACATGTTCTGATAATGGTCCTGGCACCAAATGTTCAGCTATAATGTCTGCGAGCCATGTTGGACACGCCATACTGAGGACATTCCAAAGAAGCCCAAAATTCAAGTAATTACCTAAAGTGTTAAGTACTTAGTTAATATACTTCCTTGTAGGTATATTTATTGACAGCTGACTATTATGCCTTGACAGTACGTCCTTGAAAGGGTGGCTGTTGGCTTCAATAGTAAAGTTGCAATTATGATGCAATAAGCATGTCCTGGTTCATTTGGTTCACTGTGGCTTAAACTCCATACAGCTTCTGCCAAAAGTGGCCAGTGTGAGCCAATCGCTTTATCTGGAATCTTACTGTAGGTGTTCATAGCTGCTACTGATTGGGCCAACATCTTGGACGATCAGAACCTGCTCTCAGTACAATGGAAAGATTAGCTAGTTCTTGTAGGCCATGCAGCTTTCCCATGCACTAGCTAAACTGAACAAATGCCTCCCACCTGCCCGACCCGGTGAGAACCGGGTCAGGTTCCTCTGCCGTTGGTTTCCTGGAAAATCTCTGGAAAACAAATCCCTACCCTGCTTTTTCTTATGTCAGTGAACATTGAGCCTCTGCACTTTTTGCGTGTTCAGGAGAATCAGATTTTTCTGGTTATTTTCAACAACAGCCCTACGGTCGAGTTACCAAGATGTGTGCGACTCGGGGCTTCAGAAGAGTGCCTCTGTGGTAGCATGCCGGATGGCTGCTTTTCCATGTTGAGCTTGGCGGGGGGTGGCATGGGTAGCCTTGACGTTTCATTAATAGCGTCTGGAAGTCTGCTTTTAGCTGCCATCTTGCTTGTCGATCAATAGTCACAACAAGCTTATTATGGAACGAGGTAGGGAAAAGGTAACAGGGAAGTGCTAGTGCAGTACTGAAGCATTCATTTTATTATTGTTCTGAATGTGTGTGTGTGTAGCTGGGTGCAGCAACCTCAACGCCTCCTCTTGACCTGTCACTCCACACCCCCAGCCATAACGTGTCAGAAATCCACCTATCAGAGTAATAATACTAATACTAATGCTATCTGCTGTCTGTATTAGCATCACTCATTTGTTATTGCTCTTCTCTATAAATATTTACTCACTATAATACTACAGTGTTCTACTTTCAGGATATTGTATTTGTGTACTGCCCGAGTTTAAAATTTATTCGCATCATGTTTACTTGTTTGTATTATGTGTACTGTCTTTCATGCACAAGAAATATCCTCTTGGGATCAATAATATCCATCTTAACCTTAAATAAAAATATCTAGGGGGCAGTTTTATTATTGTGCGACGAGGCTGGTATCTTGTGTTTTACTGCCTAAACAGAAGACGCGCTTCAGTTTTCTTTCCCTGATGAGTTTAAAATTTGATTCCCTGGTTACCGCATGTCAGGCCAGAGTAAAGTTTCGTATTAAGTGGGGACAATTTTATAAACAGGTTCACGGGAACTGAAATCTGTTTACCTTTACAAGGTGCAATCTTTAGTTGTGAAGCCCATGAGAAGAATCATGGCAATTCAGAATTGATAAATGGACCATTGTATGTGGAGATAGAAACAGAACAGGCAGCCATTCTGAACCACATAAACATAATGAGCTCTTTTGTAGCTAAATCAAGTGTAGAAGGAACAGAATATGCAGTGATTTTCTTTCTAAACGAAGCAAGTTAATGTCTAAGATGACAGAGGTTATTTTAAGCTGTTTCAATTCATAATGCATTCGGTTTCCTCTGTGTTTTCCAAAGCCCTATAGTAGTTCCAAGTAATTTTCAATTTATGTATAATTATTATTATTGTTCTTTTTTCCTATTAAAATGACTAGCCTCTGAATAGGTTTCCTGGAATTAATGCACTTGATGTCCGCTATTACCAAGAACTAGTTTGCTTCCTGTCATAACACTCTAGATTACATATGTAAAAATAAGTGAAGGATGAACAACAATATGTTTACAATTTAAAAAGGACTTATTTTCCCTTCATTATGCAGAGGCTTCATAATGAAATACAAAAAAAATGTCCTATTCCTCTAAACAAGGGACACATCTATATATAATTTTTCGTGTCTTCTTTGTATAACCGTACAGCAGCAACAGTTTCGTGTAATGTTTTCTGCACTGCTCGCAGCACACACCCGGCATATCCGTAAATTTGGGGTCAGATCCACTTGTGTTGCCTAGACATCCACCATCTGTTGGGCCGTAGCTGATGCTGCAATGTGGGGGTTAAACAAATGTAGGGATCACCGGTAATATCTAAATGGACTGCAGGTAATGTAATAATTCTTCCTGGACACTACACTCTCCCCCATAGAAGGTCACTGGTAAGTAGTGAGCGGGAGAGCGCCCCCCCTTGCCGTCCCTCACTCTGCCTCGCGTACCGAAAGCACGGCCGAGCTTTCCAAAGCGTCTTCTCCTAAACCGCATCCCCTGCTTTGGTAACTGAGCCTTTTAACTTCGACGCGTCTGCGCGGCACCTCGGAGGGCTTGTAAAAATAGCACGGCTCCTGCTGCCTACTACGCACTCAGGCATTTCTCGGTGGGTATTCGGAGAAGCGCAGGGAGGCAGGCCGAGACGCTACATTGGGCCTGCGTCCATGTGTTCTAGGCTGGAACTAGTGAAAGACACAGCCGCTGGAGTGACGCTGGGCCGAAAGGCGGCAGCACCACAAGCACAGAGTATATACAGATCGCGCCTGTTTACAGCCTGCGACAGACTGGCATCTCTGTGTGTTTCTTGTGTTACCCACCAGAGTCACTGTGACGCTATGCAATAGAAACAATTGAGGAAGCTGTAAAGATGGATATACAGTGGTATACTAATGAGTTTTGTATTAACATTTTGGCAGTTGTAACAGAAAGATAATATCATCCGGAGCTTATATTTGACGTTTCATAAATAAACACATTTATAAGTTTCTATAAGGGGGACTGTCTGACCTCTGGATGCTGCCCTTATTAAACGAGTCAGCTGTTAATCACCTCATTGACTTTAATTGAAATGGTCCATTAGTCTGATTTCATCAACAAACACTGATTAAAAAGACTGAACTAATTGCCCCCCCCCCCATACAGTGGTGAGTACCATCACCCATAATAGCAGGGACATTTTCCCACAGCTATCTTGTACTTGTTGCTAGCCTATCACTGGGGTTTGTGATAATCACGGGATTTGTGATAATCACGGGGTTTGAGCCGAATCTGGGTCTCTGAAGTATTATCTGCCTCACTTGTATGTCATTTTGGACAAATAAGTAAATGTAAATGTAGATTTCATGTGAGTTAAACTGATTTAAAAAAAAAAACTGTTCTGTATGGATCTTAAGACTACTGAGATGCTACCCAGAACCCGATTTAGAGGAAGTACTTTCTCAGGTAAGGTCATGCCAATCCCATCCACTCCAGAGCATGGCTCGCTCTTGGGCTCTGACAGGGCTACCCTGAGACTGACAGGCATTTACTCCGGCCAGTGGTCACATCCTGCCTGTACCTTCTGTTTTTGCCATCTTTTATCGCATTTATACTTTAAACCTGGTGCTGCTGGCATTCCCTGTTTACGTTTACATGCCCTCTGTACAATGCCCACCCCCCCCCGCGGGGTCCGACTCGCACCCAGAGCAGTGTCACGCTATGCCACCGCAAGATCCCCCTTCTCAGATATGATCTGTATGGTGGTAATAATCTCCCCTTTAAAAGACCCCGTCTGATGCAACAGTCTAGCAATGAGCCGTTTAGGGAAGGCTGGACAGGCCCAATGAGCGAGTGATGGCCCGCTTAAACGTGCGGGTAACGTCGTCGCCGACATCATCATCCTAATTAACATCATCATCAGGGCTACAGGAACCGGGGGATGGGGAAATTGTACTTCCCCAATATTTAATTTGGCTTTATTCAAAGTCTTCCCCTCTCCCCGTGCCGTCTCTGACAGTGTTCCAGTTCCATTTCTAGTTTTTAGTACTGTTTCCCACGACTCGGTTTTTTCTTCCTTGGTTTTTTGCTTTTTCTGTTTTTC
>JAODKM010000075.1:6660690-6683369 GCA_026780845.1 Petrocephalus sullivani
GGGGGGGGGGGGGGGGGGGGTGGGGGGGGGGTGGGGGGGGGGGGGGGGGGGGGGGGGGGGGGGGGGGGGGGGGGGGGTCAGAACTTGACGTATGTGCTTCGGAGAGTCTGTTAGCCAGTGTGTTCAGGGGGCTACTTTTCCTGGCTTCGTCCCAGCTGGCCTGCAAAGTGTGACCGTTCGGTTCTGTGCCACCTGGGTAGTGCCACTTCTACCAGGATTTTAGGTGTGAGCCTCTTAATTTTCCCGAGATCGCCACTGCCGAAGCCTTTTAAAGTCACTAAAACGGGCGAGTGGGATGTGTGCTTCAGATTGCCGGGAACGCCGTCAGGAGTCAGGCACACGTCAGCGCATAAACGAAGGAGAGAGAGGCAGGTCCGACGGCCAGCCGTACAGAGCACAGAACACGGCCGTCATCGCCGTCATCGTCGGGAAGGCGGGTCGCTCCCAAGGTGCGGCGTGCAGGTCACCGGGAGTCACCGCATCTTCGTTAAGATGGCTGGCGTTCCAATTTATCAGCCTCTTAAGCGTAACAAGCATGTTTCAGTTCCCATAATGGGAATCATCAGTGGGATGAACCACGTCTCTGAAGTTGGGGCGTCCCGTCCGAGCGCTGGTCAGAATTAGCATGTCAAGGTGGAAAATCAGCTTCCCCCTCCAACCGCCCCCACTAACGGGGGATCCGGTGGGATTTTATTAATCCCATAATAAGGAATGATTCCCGGTAGCCAGGCCCAGGAGACTTGGGGACTGCAGCGCAGAGCCAGACAGCGAACGCGGCGTAACGGGGGAAGATTAGAAAATACATGCTGCCTTACCGGAGATGTGGGGTAATAATTAAAGGAGAGTGAGCAGCATGAGTGTAAAGCTCTCCTGACGTCCCCATTAATCTCCGGCTGGATAGACTCCCTTTTCATAGAGCTTCTCTGTCTTCAGCTTATTAGGGAAGGAAGATTGATCTCCCCCATACAGTGGGGGTGAAGGTATCTGCATTTACGCTGAGCGCGAGTGGGCTAAACGCGCTGTGTACATGCTACCATCTGCAGCAGGTGGGCTCTGTGTTAATGCGGGGAACACAAAATGTAAGCATCCTCTACGGGCTGGGAGTTCCCCTGCAGCTCAACGGCTCTGATTGGACAAACACCCAAGGGTGGCCAGCAGTACAGCCCGTAAGCAAAGGCAGCATGGTCGATACTCTATATGGATGACTCACACTGAGGCGTAATCTTGTACCAGGCCTGAAGCTGGGTGCATGCGTAACTGAAGCCAGTGATGTCAACAGAAGTTTCTGAGTATTTCTCTGATTCTCCATTGACGTAGAATATATCTCACACGATAAAAGACAGGATGTCTTCCTTAAACTAACCTTCTGATAAGTTACCAGTACTGGTTAGTGTTGCGGTTGCAAACTGGGACTGGAAGTCCATCCTTTACAGCAGTGTTCCCCAACCCAGTCCTCTGGGAACCCCAGACAGGCCACCTTTTTACTTCCTCTCAGCTCCCAGCACACCTGTGCCAGGTATCCGGTGTTCCTGATTGGCTGGGAGCTGGGAGGGAGCAAAAACATGGACTAGGTTGGGAAACACTGCTTTACAGGTTATACGGGTTAATTACTGTTTTCAAACATTAACTGTGGCTCATTTGAGAGCAGTCTTATCAGGGCCGTGAGCAACTCTCAAGGCGATCAGCGTTATTTCATTTCAATATGGTATTTTATTTTATTTGATGTTGTGAAAAGATGCAGGCCAGCAGGCAGGCGAGCAGACAGACGGACAGATGGATAGCGTTGCCGATAAGGGTTAAAAAAATGGGAGGCCTCAGTTCCTGTATTCATTTAGTCAGACCAGGTGGGCTAATAGGCTGGATTAGTCTGGGTTTTTTCCCAGTCTCCATCACCTCTGGGACGCTGGGACGGCCGTGCCGGGAGTACAACGTGAAATATAGGATTCCATTAAGGCAGGAATATCCGCCTCCATCCGCGGTCCGAGAGGCCCCCGAGCCCCCAAATGGAGACGCATGGCTCTGCCCTGCGTGGAATCATCAGGCCCGCTCCATTCGTATGGATCGCGCAGCCCGGTGTCCAGAACAGTGCTGGCTTGGGGCTATGAAAAGATTCAGTTACATGTCTGGGGAGCCGGTCCTGCCATGGCCAGAGATGCCAGATATGGATGGAGACATGAAGGAGGCTTTATTACCCAGCCACACTTTGGGTTTATTTGATAATGCACTCACTTCCTGCAGGCAAGTCCAGGAACGAACCGACAGGGTCCACAGAGAGCCGAAGCTGGGGCCTTTCTGTCCATTATATACATTTATACTTATTGTGGGACGGTATAAAATTTGCCGTATGACCCACCTCGTTATTGTTAACCGATAATGAGCTCAGGGTACGCACAATTTCACCTGTTGTGGGCACTGGCGCACGGCCCTCCTGAATAGAGGGTGAAGCAGCTGAAATCAAAGCAAAAATACACAGCATTCATTTCCCTAATTAATCATGCGCTTTTGTGCAGGTGTGGGTGCTAATCAGAGCCTCCTTATAATCATGACTTATAATCATGATTTAGGTGTACCTGCTGTGTAGCGAGGATGCTAAGCACCTCAACACTTTGCACGAAGCTGCGGGGCTTTCGTGGCAAATTAAAAGTTCGCTAAAGGTGACAGTTGCCGTCTCTGTTAATATTGTAAAAATGAGCTACTGACCAGGCTCTTGTGGGCGAACTGTTTGCTTCATGGAGAAAAAGCCTTTACGGTGACTTGCAATACCATTCTGTAAAATATGGAGCTAACTGCTCATGCTGTGGCTAAGGTAGGTCTGCAGAGACGATGTTTGTTAAAAACCTTTTAAAAAAACCATGCCTATCTTATTGTATTAACTCTGCATAGCTTAGATGTCACCTACATTAATAAAAGCAGGTAAACCTTGGGGATTTCTTTTTAATACACCTAGACATAATGGCTATATCTCTGGTAACATTTAAAATGACTTACAGTTCTTTTGCTATGGAGTTTGATTATTCTGAAAAGCTGAATGTTCCAGCTTGCAGTCTGCAGGGAAAGCATTCCCATTGGAGGTCCTGTGTGTCTGCCCACCTCGTACGAGCCGGCCAATCAGGGAGCGGCAGGCGGGCAAGACGCCCAGTCATCTTTCACTGGGCACACCTGTACCATACTATCAATCACACACACCTGGCTTCCTGTGCCCCCCCACACCTCCCCATCCCCTTCTCTCGTCTCCGTTTCACATGGTCCTATATGCTGGAAAATCATAGCAATTTTTTTGTTGTGTCATGGGCAAACTGCAACACAACAGATAGCAAATGTCCTTCCACAGTGATTTGGAGTTCTATAACTATGTATTGGCATTTCGAATGCAGGACCCAATATTAAGTTTTAAAAAGCACGTTAAGTGGACATTTATTATCAAACAAAGCATGTAAAGGAATTCGCTCTTCCCATGAAAATTACTCATGATCACAAACTGACGTTTCACTTTCCTTGGGTTTCCTCCCGTGTTCCAGGACTTCTTAAGCCTCTCGGTATACTTTCATCTTCTCCATGGATATCCACCTGAAAAGAAGCTTTGCTGGGACGGAACCTGGCCAGCAGCTGGCTGTGGCTCTAATGCTGATTACGTGCTAGACTGTACTAGAATGTTCTTGTGCTAGAATGTAACATAATATAGCAGTAATGGAGAAAAGTCACATTTTGCATTTATCTCATGTTGCTTGTGGGAGCTTTACTCACACAAATATGTTCTGAGGGCAAAAGGAAAAATGATTGATTCAGAGAGATAACCAATTAGATTGCAGAGAAGGCAAGCCCAAGTAACTAGAGGAGAAAGGATCAAGATATCTGATTGGTTGATCTTTGAACCAATCATTTTTCATTCTGCCCTCAGAACTGAACTGACTGGTGAACTTCTGTGTTTGAAAAGAGGGCAACAACTTTTCATGTAAAGTGACACCGCCTGTCTATCTCTTCCTCCTCTCTCCCTCTCTTCCCAGACCAAGATGACCATTGGCTTCAGCTACTGATAAACCTCAATAAAAAACCCACAGAAATCATCTTCCCCCCCCCCCACCCACGCACAATGTGAATGATAGCAAACGCATGACGTCAGCAGGATGAAAGTCTCTCCCTCGATGGGCAGTTAAGCCATGGACATTAACAGAACTATCTGGACTGGCCTAATCTGGGTTTAGCACCGTTTTGCGTCGCATCACGGCCTCTAGGGGGCATCCGCCAGCCCTTCGTCACCATGTGGGTCCCCTCCAGCACCTCCTGCCTCTGCCCCTTGCTGGTGTGCCTCAGCTTTATCCCAAGGAGTTATGGGAACCCGCAGCACGGTCCCGTCAAGGGCCCGAGGAACCACACCCGAGCCATTGAGGTGGAGAAGGACATTCACCATCGGCCCAAACGTGGCTGGATCTGGAACCAGTTCTTCGTTTTAGAAGAACACATAGGATCGGACCCTCAGTACGTGGGGAAGGTAGGATCTTTCATTATTAAATGACTCTTGGCCTGATGTCACCTGTGGTCATATGTATTTTAAATTAAAATGAGTGGAGGCAGTGCTAGGGTCACTGAATTCAGCTTTGGGGTAGCCTGAGGCAGTGCTGGGGTCTCATAAGGCAGTTTGGGGGTCACTGGAGGTGGTGCTGGGGCAGCTTGAGGCTGTGCTGGGGTCACTCGAGGCAGTGCTGCAGTCGCTCGAGCAGTGGTGTGGTCACTCGAGGCAGTGCGGGCGTCACTGGGGGTGGTGCTTGGGTAGCTTGAGGCTGTATTGGAGTCACTGGAGGCAGTGCTCAGGTCGCTCAAAGTAGTGCGCGGGTCATTGGAGACGGTACTTTAGTCATTAGAGACGGTGCTGGAGTCACTGAAGGGAGAGCTGGGGTGACTTGAAGCAGTGCTGGGGGTAGCTTGAGGTGTTGCCGTTGTCACAAGAGGCACTGCAGGAGTCATTTGGGGCAGTGCTGCAGTTACTGGAGGCAGAGCTGAGGTCACAGAAGGTGAAGCTGGGGTTATTCGTAGCAGTGCGAGGGAAACTTTTGGGCTATGAATATGACACTGAATACAAGTGATAATGCTTTTATTACTGTAAAGCACGCGACATTCCTGAGTGTGTAGCCTTCCACCTTCCTCAAATGCATCCTCTCTCTCCACAGTGAATGACTCGGAGTGAGCTAGGGAGCCACGTGGTCCTAACATTCACACTGTGGCTCTAATGATTTCTTGTTGCCGATGAGATGCGCGCAATGCTGAGCACGGCCAGCAGAACACAGCCGAGGGGTTGCCTGTTACTCCCTGTGAAGGGGAGCGCAGTTACTCACGGTCTCGCCCACTGAAACATTAATCTGAGTTGCCGTGTAGATGCAGCCGTTGCAGTGGCATCACCGGCCTCTCCGAGGCACTCTGCATCCTAACTAATTACTACCACACCATTTACCCTGCATGGACACCGTGTGGCTGATGTTTATGGTGTGCGGATCCCATGCGGCTGATGTTAATGGTGTGCGGATCCCATACAGCTGATGTTTTATGGGAAGTGGATGCTGCCACGTAAGAGATGTTGTGGTTGCCTTTACCAGTGCAAACCATACAGTGGTCCAGCGGATAAATCGATATTTTATGGCTGACGTGGCATATGGTTAATGTACCTTTGATATTTTTACAGCTTATTTTATGGATATGGATTGCTTAATAATGGAACTGCTGCTATAACACCAGTGGTTACCACATTAATAATGTGCATACACTGTTTGATATAGTAATACAGTAGCTAGTGGTACAGTCTGAATGGTTGGAGATGCTTCTCCTAGGTTTCAGATGGAGGCCACTGTGTGCAGCTGACTTCCTCGTGCCCTGCATGTGATGCCCCTGTCCCAGTTCCCATCACTTTCATTTTTCAGCGCGGGCCGCATGCTTTATGGGCGCGCCTCGCACCCTCGCGTCTGGGTGCGGCAAACTTAAAACAGCGCCGCGGTGTCTCATTCGTAACCTCGGGTCCTACCTTAGATCTACACGGAAACGTATTCCCGAGAGACCAGCCAATAGGCACGCTCCCGCGAGGCACTGATGAATCAGTGCAGAGCGTGTGTTAACGAAAGCATCCATCCAATCTCTGCTCCGTGAAGGCCTGAAGGGCCTGAGAGTCAGAAGGGCCTGACAGCCAGAAGGGCCTGAGAGTCAGAAGGGCCTGAGAGCCAGAAGGGCCTAAGAGCCAGAAAGGCCAGAGAGTCAGAAGGACCTGAAAGTCAGAAGGGCCTGAACACCACGTGGCTGCGCGGGCTTTTCATGCTGTTGCTGTTAGTGTTTGCGGCTTTGCTGCTAGGGTTGAAAACCCCGTTACAAATCCTCACGCTCCACCCCGCCTTGTAAGCTATTGTCTGGCCATTGAATTGCGTTTATTGCAATGCAGTATCTTTCTAGTGACACTATCACAGTTTTTTTTTTTACAAAGTGACTGCGGACAGGATATAAGAAGCTGACCTGAAATTGCTAAACATTGCTTCCTTAAGTATCCTGTAATTTGCACTGATTGCTGTTAATTTATATATTTATTCATTGTTGAGCGTTGATTTATTTTAAGGCAGAGATATGTCTTTGATTAGTGCTCTTGCAACAGTGTGTCTGGTTTAATACAAAAATGATAGTAATAATCATTTTTGCTGTTAAAGATATTAATTATCGCTATCACTTTTATAAATGCTCATCTAGTGCAGGGTTACAGTGAGTGCGGTCAGTGTGCGCATGCCGCTATTCGCGGTTTTTATGCGCGCACACACGCCTCTCTTCCGCGTTATTTGCATCAGGCTCGCAGGCTACCATCAGCTTGCACTTACACACCCGCCGTGTTAAATATATTGAAAGTGCATTCCGGCCGGAGCGGGTAGTATTAAGCGGGCCGGGCAGCGGCCGGACTCCCACACGGCAGCGCCGAGGCTCTAATGCGCTCGGGCGATTATCCGCGTCGCGGTAAAAGCGCAGTGAGTGCGGCAGGAGCGAGGCGGTTGGGGAGCGGCGGCACCCACGCAGAGGTGCCGGGGTGCTGGCCGTCCCTGCGGCTGCCCAGGGTCCCCCTAATAGATCGCTGCCCCGAAACGATCCTTGTGCTGAGTGGAACACTTTTCGCACTATATATGCCGTTTTTTCAATAAAGAGCAGACATTTTAATTTGATATTTCAGTAAATGATTTACATTTCCTTAGGGACCCAAAGCCCCAGTGCGCACTTACCACCAAAGCATTCGAAAGCCATTCCTGTTGGTATTAGACGATCTCATTGTAATGCTCACTTGGAAAAACGCATCTAGTTCAAATGTAAAAGGTATCATATTCTGAGCTACTGAATAATTAACATCTAGAAAAAAAATGCATCTCATTATTGTAATATTTTTAAATATCCTTGTTATTTCTCTTTTATTTCTCAATAAAATGGCCTGTTTCGTGTTCAAATTTTAAGAGGCTTCTTCATGCTGACCTTTTGTTTACATGTATAATACTGCATAGCTTTACAGCCGATGTATATATTACTGTATTAATGTATGCAGTATGCGTGACGCCAATGATAAGCAGGGTAATCTATTATTGAATGGCCTCTAACTTCCGTGTACCGCACAGGGCTTCCATACAGACGTAGCTCGGTTCCGTACCAGTATATACCACCAGTGAAACTGGGTGTCTGCCTGGGGCCCCCAAGGTTTGTGGCTTGGCCCCCTGTAGGCCTTATGAATAGGATGTTTTAAAGGGCTCAAGGATACTTTGGAGTCAAGGAGGTCTTTCCCTTCACCCCCTTAGCCTCTGTAGGAAGCAAGCCGACATCCTTTAATATTAAGGACATCCACTGTGGAGTTAGCAACTTGCAAGCTCCATTTAACGTCTGTGCTGAGCTTCGAATAAGAGAGCATCAAGGTGCAATGACTTCAATTAGCACCTTGTCTCAAAAAGAGCATGCCTTTGAATGACCCTGCCCAATAATGTGTTGTTAGACACGGCACAGATGAATCCACACAGAAAATGGCTCCCTGTAAAACTTTAGAATGAGGCGGTTGTTCAGACAGGTGAGATGCAGATATTTAACCTGAAATTGAGTGCAACCGTTGGGCACAAACTTGACAAAAGCATCTTGGTTGCACCTGTGAATGCACATGTTCTTTTCAACTTAGTCCTGATCTTTACGAGGAGAAAAATTCACTGGATATAGCACCTTAAGCTTGGTAGATGTGTTTGCCATCTACTTTCGACACTGTTTACTTTGTCTGGTAGCAGTCGGCCTCAGCCATTGCTCAGGACTGCAGGAGTAAATCACAGACATTGGGTTTTAACTGCCAGACTGAGGTGTCCCTTTTTGGCTATCCTACTGCACTGGAAAAATAGTTCTTATAACGCGAAAAAGAATCCAAACTTGGCTATATTCTTAGTCAGGCGGCTGGGACATCAACTGAATATTACCACACTTTTACCTTTCGTAAAACTTAAAGCGAAACAAATTCACACTTCTTGTGAAAGGTTTTGTCAGAATGGCTCATCGAGATAAAAAAAAATATTCAAAATGAAATGCAGCACACTACATTTGGGAGCTGGAAGAGCGTGGAGACCTTTACCTGATCAAATAAGTAGAGGAATTTTCTGCTAAAAGCACAAGTAAAACAGTATTGATGTGCTGTGGTTCCCTTTCCCACATACTCTAATATGCCATCTAATACAGCTTTGAGCGAGAAAGGGTTCAGTTAACCCTAAATCAAACAAATGTCACAGACATAATGGCATTTTGTCAGTTTAACTTAATATTCACAGACCTCTAAATGCATCAGAAATCATTATGGATGTAAAATCAGCTTTTAAAACAGCTAAGGTTAAGCCAGCCTATAAAAATGAGATTTACTGGGATTTTTGGACTGATTCCGAGCCAATTAGACTTGTGCTTCTTGCTGGTAAAGTCACCGGGGCTCTAAGTAACGGTCCAGAGTAGTTGAGCTTTGTTCAACAATAACCCCATAAGGTGCAGATTCTGCGGATTTAAGAACGACAGGTATTTCTGAGGCCATTTAATGGATTTTCTCTGAACACTAAAGCTGACCATTTACTTATATTTAAAAATAGCATTCAAAAGAGCACCATAATCCGCTATGTAGATGTCCTGATCAACAGTCTTGGCTTAGCGTGTGCATTTCTTATGCTTGCCAAAGAATATCAGGTAACGCCACTAATGATTAAAATGGGCGTACTGAGTATGGCATTTTCTGTCATTCAGAGCTGGAAAATTACCTTTACGACATGGAGCAAACGCAGCGTATAGCAAGCAGCTGAAATTGCGGCCATTCCGGCTTCTTGTCTCTCATATCCTGCCCTCCAGGAAATCAGTTGTGAATCCCATTGAAGGAGCTTCAGTGCAAACATGAAAGGGGCATAGAGACGCAGGATAACGGAGCGTGTTTGTGTAGTGCAAATTAATCAGCAGCATGAATTTAGGTAAATCAGATTGAATGAGGCTTAAGCTTTTATTGCTGTGGCACAGCAGTCAACACCATGGCAAATTCCGAGGGGCGTTGTGATCAAACTGCAGATTTTACCACGGACATGGTGTTTAAAAATGTAGCCCACGTAGTATTTTACCACAGACACAGACGAGGCTTGCCGTGGACACAGCTGTCCGTGTGCAGACGTGTTGACGATCCCTTGCTGAGGTACCTCGGTAATATTTCCAGTACAGTAAAGCTACATTGTATGACTGTCTCCTGCAGCTCTGACCCACAGCTTTGGACTTGGAGTTCCAGGCTGAGTGATACAGCACGGAAACTGTCAGCCGGCAGGTTTGACTGCGGCAGGATGGCCAGGAAGGGGCTTAATCGTGTTTCTCAGTAGCTTCCAAAAAAGGAACCGTGTGCAGCTGTGAGGCAGCAGTGGGTCCGTCAGGACCACCCGAGCGATCATTGTTAAAGGAGCTGCAGTGATCCAGCGTGACACCAGCACTCTGCCGGCAAATGGTGCAGCCGGGATCCTCTGGGAAACTGGGCTTTTTTTTCTAAAGCTTGTGAGTGTTTCAAAAGATGCTGGGTGATTCCCAGGCTCTGGCAGCTACAGCTGAAAGCCAAAATGCCGGACGTGGATACCGACATCCCAACTGTGGACTGTGACATGCTGATCGAGTTTTTAGGGCCTTTTGCAGTTAAGGAGAGTATAGCAGAGGCTGTTTGTCATCTCACGGCCCCACGAGAAAAAAAAACACGCCTATTTGGGCTTTGGGAGGGTTTCACTCAAACTACACACATGCAGAGTTACAACCTAGAGGCGTATGGCCACCACCTCCTTCTTATCGTTTGGCTTTTCCTATTGTCATTATCTGTGAGCGAGCATCGGGCAAAATGTGAGAGTCACCCTTGTAGCGCAACTCTCAAAGCACACATACCCTCCGCAACAGCTCTGGCCGGTTCCCTCCTCAGGCTCTGCCTCGGTGCTTGGTCTCCGCTCCTTTGTAGTAGCTTTATCATCTCTCCACTCCGTTTATTGTACCCCTCTTCTAATAACAAAGGCACAATAGGAATATATATAATGACTGTTTAAAAAAAAGAAAAGCTGTTATCTTTTGTGCTGAAGACTCCAGGACTGGACTGTGATTTAAAAATAGTGATTTGATAAATCCTGTCTGAATGAGGTAATGGGTCCCTTAACAATTGCACATAAATCTATCAGATCTGGGGGAAAAAAGCCTCCTTATCGAGCTATTGAAGTGTAGCAATTCTGTGTTCCGGTACGACCCCGTCGTTTGAGTGAAAACTATGTGATGGAGTATATATATATATATTCTCCCTCTCTCCTTGCTCTGCTACTCCAGTCACATTTGAGTACTGACAGCATGAAAAAGAGAGGGCAAGAGTCTGTGGCCGAGCCTGTCACATGTCTACACCCCCCAGGAGTGAGAACGATTTGCCCCAGCTCCCCCCGAGGTGCTCCTATCATGTGAGGAGAAGTTCGACCCTGTCCAGATACACCACAGGCACACACACTGTCTGCCAAAATCTCCAGTGTCAGGGAAGACGCAGATAAACACTGCCCACTGGGAGCTGGCTGTCTGGGGAGAGTGCAACTTTAATTCCTTGTCAGGAAATGTACAGGCTGCTGTATCCCCAGAAGCGTTTACATCAACAAACCCAAGCCTGTACAACATGCATATTCAAACCGATACACGAGACCAAGCAGGCACGCACATATCTGCACCAGCAAACTGCTATAGACGCATTCTTCCAGAATGTGTGAAAGAGGCATACGCTGCCCTGAGTCCTTCAAAGCTAAGGTTCATGGTTCAGCAAAAAAGTTTGTTGGTCTTAGTTAACAGGAACCCATGGCTATTAGGTGTTGTCAAGCCTTGAGGACCATATAAACAGCTATCATTCAGAAGTGTCTTTCCAGATCTTCAGGCTTCCCATTCACGGTCATGGTTATGAGTCCATCTTGCTGCTAGTTGTCCTCTTCCAGGTGTAACGATCATGTAGTTAGTTGGTTGAGGAATTCATTTGCAAAGCTCAGCTCACAGAGGGCTCATTATTTCAGCTTGTTCCATTTCAAAATCCATACTGGTCAAGAGATTTTCCGGATTTTCCGGCTTTGACTTTCTAGACTCCATTTATTAGGTGATGCATCTTGTTTACCGGTCCTGTCTATTTCATCCAGAACATGGTCGGAAAACTCTTTCTTTGTCCCCATTGGTTGTTGGTGCATCTGTTTGACCATCATATCAAGGGGATTCCATGGATTCAGAGGGGCATCAGTTAGTCAGTCATATTGTTGTATCCAGACACATCCTTTCCAATGTTCCTCTGGACTATGAAACACAAAGTTCTTCTTTCTTGTTCATTTCCTGCATAGTAAATAGTGTGTTACCTTCTTCCACTCACTTTGGAATAGGCTCATTGTCCCCACTGTGATCCTGCATCAACATGACTCTACATCGCTGGCGCCTCTGCAAAGACCTGCTCGCCATTGGTCATCCGGACGGGAGACAGGAAACTCTGGCCATCATAGCCCTTAGCTACCCTCATACGTATAAAACTCCTCACCCTGGAAGGGCACTAGTGCGCAGTACAGTGAATTCAGCAACCGTGTTTCTTGTTAAATAATTAAATGTAAAGTAGCCCAGTTCTTGGTCGATTTTCCTCTCTTCAAGGCTTTGAAGAGAACATGCTGCCTAGAGACTGAAAAGCAGCAAAATTCCTGTTGCAGCCTTGAATGGACGTTGAAATAATGACGGTGCTGTCGGTCGCACCTTGGCCCCCTCACTACCTGCCTATTGTGCTATTCAGTCATAAAGCTGGATTTGTACCCAAGCCATTTAGGTTAAGTACCTTGCTCTGGGGTATCAGTGCATTGTTCTACTCCATATTCATGGCTCCTTCTCCATCCTCCAGACATTCATCTCCTTCTAGGCACATCTGCACAGAATAGGGACTGGGAGAGTGCAGTGCAGATATATAACGCAGCAGGTCAGCAGTGCCCCTGAAAGCGAAACTCCTCATCACTGTTTTCTAGCTTTTTATTTATTTGTTCTGTTGTTGTTATTTTCTTTTCTTTTTTCCCTCTCATGGTTCTTAGTGTGTTCATTAAAACCAAAAAATCAAAGCATTTCATAGATTTTTGCATATTTCTCTGTATGTTTAGTTGGAGGTTCATGGAGTTCCCCTTTGCCTTCAGAAGCCTGAAGGCAAATTCCTTCCCAGCGGGACTCTCGCTAGTTTTGCAACAACCAAGATTATTCAATGTAAGATAATTACAGAACCCTGGTGGCAGGAAGGTCTTCTTCAGCAGGGCTCCTAGTTAGCATTAATCCTGCATTCCTTTATCTCTCTCTGAGTCGCAACTTGGACAAAAACGTCATGAAAACATCACTTCCTGTCATAAACATGCCCCTTTTCCGAAGTTGAAGTCGGAGAGAATTTTGTTGTACGAGATTCCCCTGTGACGTCATTTCAACATGGCAGCTTGCACCGTCAATAATAAGTGTTTCACTGCTTCTATATTTTCAAAACATTTATATTGTTAAATGTATTACTAGTTATCAATGTAATTGCACGCGGTCTTTCACGTGAAGTAATAAATATCTTTCCATGAGCTTTTGTGCTCAGATCACGACAATAACAGCATGTTCGTGGAGGCGGCCATGTTTGCTCCGAGTTGTGTAGCTCGAACGGGAAATTGGTCGGTTGTGACGTCTCGCACCTCAGAATTTACGACTTTATTGGGATAATTGAACGCACCATAAAGCTAATGAAAGTGGCTACACGATAAGGTCATAGTTTCTGGAACATTCCTGAATGTCAGCTGTAGTTTGGCATCCATCTTTTACATCACATTGCCTGGTGAGGGTCACTGGGTTTTGAATATCTGTAACCTCATACATCCAATCCAGTGACCCAGGTTCAATTGAAGTCCCAGGCCATCACAGAGGTCCAGAGAATAAAAGTCCAGACTAAGATTTTGTTTCAACTAACCAGTTGAATACTCTGTAACTATAACTCTTTATACTCAAGTGGTTGGTTGAATCAAAATCTTGGTCTGGACTTTTACTCTCTGGACCTAGATTACCGACCTCTGGGCCATCATAACTGTCCTCTGTTTTCACCCAGTACTTCAAAGCCAGCATCATGTGCATGCGTTTGATCAGGTTATGCCTTATGCCTGAGATACAGCAGTTGCGAGACGTGGGAAAAGTATCATTTATCTGTTCATGTTAATCTAATATTTTCTGCTCAGATGATTCTGAATTAGCATATTAATGAAAATATCTAGGATAACTATGTGTTATGAACATTGCAGGCGCCTTAATGCTCTTTAGAATTTGTTTTTTACCAGACATATGATTAGGAATTCTGCATATTTGCCACAATAAACAGTTTTATTTTCCATATGCTTATATTGACTGTGGATTTGCGTTTAATCCTCGATCCCATTTGGTGTTTATTGAGAATGGTAGTGATTTAAGCGATGCTAGGCGATGGCGGGCCTTCCGCCTGTCCTAGAAATTTAATGTCAGCGTACAGATACCGGCCCACGCACATGACAAGTCCTTGGACTGAGGGAGAGAAGCAGAGTGCCAGGGATAGCAGAGCACCGGGGATAGCAGAGCACGAAGAGAGTGGGGATCAAACCCGCACCCCCGAGGATGAGAGAACACAGCGCTCTGCATCGCCATCTTCCCGTGCGCTATGCCTTCATTTGTGCCACGATGAAATATCACTACGGTTACACTGCTCGTTTGATATCGTGTTTGATATAGCGTTGGACTGTTTCTCATTCCCGCTATAAATCCCCTTCACCTCGGCTCCCTTTGCTCGACTCTGAACTTTATCTTAGCGCGGTGTCTGGACTTAGCCGCGGCCATGACAGCAGGCATTCGTTTCAATGAGTGTTGGCGTCAATCACCAGCGTGAGGATGGAAGGAGAGCCCGGCCCGCCACCCTGAATGCACGCCATGCAGCCTGCTAGGAAAAGCTAACCAATTAGCATCATTAATGGTGCTCTGGTTTCCCACAATACGGGCTCTTCAAGGTGTCTAGTGGACATGAGTGACCCTCCCTTATTCCTCCTCCCAGACTATTCCTAATTAAACCACAAGGGCTGTGTGATATCTCTACCCTGCTGCCAGGACATCGCGTCCCCATTGGCGTTAGCTTTTTCTACGCGCCGCAGCGAGTGCCTATGCATTCATTTAGACGACATTTACTTCCACAAGCACACTCATTATTTATCTGCTCCCCGGGCCCCCCTTAATCCACAGCAGTGACCCTAAATTACGCTCCACTCCCTTTACGCAGCAGGACATTCTCACGCCGACGACAGGCGGCCGCGCTGAACGGGGTGCAGCTCAGAATTTAACCTCCCGGTCACGGGTTGCTCCGCTAATGCTCGCTTTGCATTGTGGGTCAGCGTTTCTGGCTCCTTGACATTACAATATGTTCCTATCTTTCTAGAGACAAGCAATTAACTAAGAGCTGGACAGAAGAAATGCTGTAGATGAAAGCGCACGCAGCCATCGTCTCGCGGAGCGGGTGTCACTGTCGCACGACATTTGTTTGCATTTGGTAGGGGGGGGGGTGGATCTTGAATTATTCAAAATGCTAATATAATTGTAACAGCAGCTAACATAGCAGTTAAGCAGTCTCTATTTTTTATGAGGTTATAAGTTCAAATCCCAGGAAAGCTGTGCCCTCAATAATGGTTTTTTTTTCTCAACTGAGTCTGAATAAAGATTAAAAAAAGTGTAAACCATATCACTCAAAATTATTATTTATGAGTTGTCAGTTTAATTTTGTTATGTGATTTCAGTTAATGGGATCAGTAATTCTGCCTCACAGTAGGGACAATGAAAACTAATTCAAGCCCCTCTTTCATTATCATAGGCCATTTGCAGTCTATTACTCTTATGTAGATGTATTATTATTTTTAATTGTAGTAGTAAATGTGCTAGGTGTAAGTGAGCAGATCTGGTCACCGGCGCTGTGGAACATCCAAATGCTCCCGTCGTTTTGTCTCTGTTGCCACAACAATAAAGTATAATGCATTTACTTTCCAATAATGTGGCTCATTGTAATGCGACTAATCTGGATTAAGTTGGATTAACCTGTTTAGAGTAATGACCCCCCTCACCCCACTACCACGCGTGTCCCTGCATACACTCTAGCGTTAGAATTATATTTGAGCCAATGCGCAGATTTGTTCCAGCCAGGTACTGCAGGAACTGTAAATTAGCCTTGAAAATGTCACAATGTGCCTGACACATGCCTGCAAGTCCTTTCCACAGAAACAGCTCTGTGAAATTCTGAACAAATGTTCAGGCCAACCTGAGGCCACCTCTAAAGCCAAGTACCACAGACAGTTTTTACCAACAAGCCTTCCATGTCCTTCTGTATGTCCTTCTGTATGAGGGGCCTTCAAATAAGCCTCACATTGTTCAATGCTTCTGTTTGAAATCACAGAAGAGCAGGCATTTTGTGTCAGTAATGGTACTGTCCAGTTCTGCTTTACTTCCTATTTCCATGAGGGCTCTGCTGATATTTGCTGCCATTCATGTATTGCCATTAAAGAGCAAAGACTCCCAAGGCAAATTTAACCACCCCCTGCGGATCTTACGTCCCATGGGGGTCACATGTGTAGGTCTCCGACATCTAGTCCATATCACGGGTCATTCCAATTAACCTCTGCACATGGATAGTTTTCTTTCTGGTAAGGAAGAGTAGGGTTTATAATCTCCCATAATTTAGTGGCATGTTTAAAAAATTTACAAATGCAGTTCTGACTGCTGAATTTTGATTTATCATTCTTATTTAAAATGGAATGCTTTCAGCATGACATTGTCTTCTTACAACTCTGTGTGGTTTATTGTGTAAGACTTGTGCACTAGTGTGTGAGTGCATGAGTGTGTGACTAAGATGTTCTTTTTTCTTACAAACATTACAGCTACACTCCAATTCGGACAAAGGCGATGGCTCTGTGAGATACCTCCTCTCTGGCGAGGGAGCGGGAACGATCTTCCTCATCAACGAGGTTACAGGAGACATCCACGCCACCAAGAGCCTGGACCGCGAGACGAAAGCGCACTACGTCTTACACGCACAAGCCATCGACCGGCACACCAACAGGTCCCTGGAGCCGGAGTCGGAATTCATCATCAAAGTCCAGGATGTCAACGACAACGCCCCCAAGTTCCCGGACGGGCCATTTGTTGCATCCGTGGCCGAGATGTCCGACGTGGGTAAGGCTCTCAGACCTCAGTCTTTGATACCCCACGCAGCAGTTGATATTAGCAAGGTCATCGTTTTCACTGCGCACATCCCCCGCTGGATTATACCTTCTGTGTTACCATCACTCACGGCCTTGTAAATGGATTTTTTTTTTCCCTTTCGACTTTATCATCCAGAGCTATGGAGATAATATGATTGAATGCAGGATTATGTTTGGAGAATCAGGCTTATGTTTTGCTGTCTAAGCAGCGCCTTTCGAGATCGCAACACGCGCTTTGGCTCTCGCCTGGAATGTGGGTTGATGTTTTCACTGCCTCTTTTCATCACTCTTGCGATATTTAAGTTCTCCTTCTCTGCTGCAGGCCGCATCCGGGCGGGGGGATTCGGTGTAGCTGCATGTAACATCATTTCCCATGCAGCAGTGGATCAGCATTATTGCCGGTCACAAAAAACCTAGACGTAAAACACGGTTGTGTGCGTATCCTTAACCATCCCTTCCCAACGCTCTGAATCGCACTGCAGAAGGTCTTACGGCGGTAAGAAAAATGTGTGCTGTGTGCCCTTGCGTTTATTTACTAGAGAACAGTAAAACAGAAATCTTTTGCAAAGCACACAACTCTTAAGTCCTTAAAGATGGGGGTGGTGTATGGCTCTCTTTGCCTGTAGTGGGAAGGTAACCAGTTCAGATCGCTGGGTTGGTGGAGTGATTGCACTGAGCAAGGCCCTCAACCCGCACCCCACCGCACCCCCTCGCTTTCTCAGTTGTACATTGCTTTGGATAAAATCATCTGCTAAATAAATAAAATGTTAAAGATCGCATCATGCATTTTTTGTGACGATTACACCTCCATCGGAGGTTACCTCTTCCTATGCTCTGTACGAACTTTAACTTGTGCGGTTTAAGCCGGGTAATGAGCGCCCGTGTTTTAATTTGTGTGCACATTCTTTGCTAATACCTCTGCACACCAGCAGCATCACTCTCCAGGCTTTAAGGGGGATTAATCCTTCTGCGGAGGCCCTGGAAGTCTCACTTACGACACGGGGGAAAGGAAAGGCCCTGAGCAACCTGCCCCCTCATGTGCTTTCTCTGTGCGGAAGATTAAGCTTGTTTTATTAGCTTCCTTGTTTATATATTTTCCATCCTGTTGGCCTGGTAATAGTGTTCTGCCTCTGAGAGTAGTTATTATATCCCGGGCTGCCAGATACACCCGTCCCTATATTGCTTTTCATTGGAAACTGGCACGCTTGTTTTCCAGTGACAAAGTCGGTCAGAAATGGCATGAGACGACGGCGAAGTGCAGAGCATTTGCTGTTCGTCAAGGAGCATTCCAGGGGGAGTCTTATCGCAGCGAGTTATTGATTATGTAGTGACTATTGATGGGCTGTTGTCATTGGGTTTGTTTTGCTCTTTTGAAAAACAGAGAGGATGTTAACGGTGGAATGGCACCAGCTGACATACACTGCACATTTAGGACAGGAAATCAATTAACGAACATCTGACCTTCTCCAATGACCCCTGGCCTTTTTTTTCCTTCTTCTTCTTATGAACTGGATTTAATGCGTTTTGGGCCACCTCAGGTCACATGATATGGCATTATTCTCCCACACCTGACTGTGCTGTGGTAACAGCAGGCATGATGTTATGATGTTTGATTATGGAGGTGCTGTGAATTAACTGAGTATGGCCCGAAATGTCATAAACATTGGTTACTTTTGCTTTCATAAACATGATCCCTCGGGGGATGCTTACCCTTTCTCCACATTACCATGACCCTGCCGGTCAGCAAAATTCCCAGCGTGATTGCTGAGGTGGCCTCATCTTGATGTTTCTCAAACGATGCAGAAGCTCATTCCCCTTCTCCCTTTACCCCTTGAGGGGTACTTGAGGGTTTGATAGCTCGGCGGATGGCGTCCCACACCAAACCCATGATTGATGCAGCTTCTCATGGGCTGAAATGGACGGAGGTAGCTTCGGTCCACCGGAGGTGATTTTAAAGCAGCCACATGCCAGTATATTAAGAGCTGTTAAACAGACAGTTGTGTGAAACATCACGACTCTAATTATCAGCCAATCAGTGCTGATTAATTAAAAGCCATGGGATGAACGTGCCGCAGTGTGATGCTGTGGAACTAGCGGCGAGCTAACGGATTAGCCTCTCGTCTTCGCTCTGAAAAGCATCGAAATGGCAGAGTAGCTGCGTAACAGGCACAAAACTCCAGGGAAAGCTGCAGCTCTGTCACATGCCACGGCGCGGCTGGCAGGCATCTTAATCCCATTCCTTCTTTTCGTCTTCGCTTACTCTCGCCATAAATAATATCAGAGTGAGGGACTGAACAAACAAACAAACAAACAAACAAACAAACGTTTGTTTGCACTTTGGTGGTTGGGAAGACGACCCCTTTCCTCAAAAAGGCTAGATTTCCCTGTAGACAAACTTACCAAGGCCACTGTTTGTGTGTTTAAGCTCCTCTTCGCAAATAATCAGTAAAATATTGGATCAGTGACTAATGTAGCGCAGTTATGAATGACCGTCAGTGGCAGCGAGACAGAGCGAAATGAATAGAGGGCTGAATAGAGGTATGAATGGGCCATTCATCCGCACCGTTAGCAGCTCGAGAACCGGTGGACGAAGTGTCGGCTGTCAGGTATGCTATATTCTGATCACCTTTTTCTTTTTCCTAAATATCAGCCTCGAAAACCTACAGGATTTTGGAAAACAGTTATAAATGCATCAGCAAGCAGGCTGCCGAGGAAATCAGCATAGACATCCAAAAAAAGTATCATCAAGGATCACCTCTGCTTGAGAGAGAACCCCAAAATCAGGGGCAGCTTTTGTTCATCGTAATTATAATTTGTAGCAAAATAAAATCAGATGTCTTTTTGTTTGCTTGTTTTTCCCAGCTGATGCTTTGAATTTTGTCACAACGCCCACCATATATATTAACAGTTTCAGCACTAAGGTATACCTTTTCATACCTCTATAGCTGAATGGGATTATCTACCTAGCACAGCATTTAGGAATTTTGCTATAACATATTGAATATTTTCATTCATCAAAAAGAATCATGGGCACAGATCGGGGGTGTTGGCATTGAGGTCAGACAAGGGACCTCTGTTCTTGTAGAGCAGGGGTGGGTAGAAAGGGCCGTTGTGTATGCGGGTTTTCGCTGCAACTCCCTAATTAGGTTACTAATTAGAGGACCGATTGGCTGAAGGGTCCTCACACCGGGGTTCGAACAGCTGACCTAAAGGTTATCCAAAAAACTTGAATGCACACTGGTCCTTTCCGGATAATATTGCCTACCCCTGCTGTAGAGAGATCAGACATATCTCAGGTCTCTGTTTAAAATGCACGTAAGGTGCATCATCCGGCAGCTGTTGGCAGGGTTGAGAAGGACGTGGATTTAACAGGAGCGGGTTAAAGCCCAGATGGGTGCTGCAGTGTAAAGCAAGGTGCGTCAGTAAAGCAGTCAGCTGCTTAAGTCCTTGTCTGGCAACAAACTTAAATCCCGGGGTGTAATAAACCCCTGCTAGGTGACAGGACATTTATGTGGCAGATGGTTTTGTCGAAAGCAACATCTTAGCGAGGAAAGCTTGGGGTCAGGCAGCGTTCAGCTCCCCCAGAGCAGTTAAGGGTAGTGCTGAAGGACCAAATGACAATGCGATTACTCTGCCAGCAGTAGGACTCAAACCCACAACCTTCCAGATACGAGCACAAGGCCCAAACCCTCAGAGCTGCACAGCACCCTGGGCTGACGTGATAAACTCTGCTGTGCTTTAGAAGCTGGTATTTGAAATCTGCCTTCTTGGCCAGTCATTACTGCGATCCAGCCTGTTATTCAGAAACGCATTAACAGGGAGGCTTCCTCGGCCTCACCCTGCTATTATAAAGTGGGACTGCAACTCGGTCACGCCCGACTCTACCGATGCATCTCAGTGGCTATAAATAGATCCTCATTTGAAATGAAACTGAAAGTGGAGCCGTTTGGCTGGAATGTGTATAACTATGGGTGGCACGGTGGCTCAGCGCTCAGACCTGTCACCTCGCATCTCTGGGATTGAGGGTTTGAATTTCACTCCCACTCTGTGTGCCAAGCTTCCATTTTCTCCCAGTATCACGTGGGTTTTTCCCACAATAGGCAGCTGGACTAACTAATGTCACTAAATGGTGTGTGTGTGTGTGCGCACACCCTGTGACGGAATAGCACCCTATCTGTGGTGTATCCCGGCCTTGTGCTGCTGGGGATTAATGTCAGGTGACCTTGTCTGGGATTAACACTTAGAAGATGGAGGCAATGCAGATATTTCCTGAGCATATAGTACATTTCTAATGTGAGTTTAATACAAATATCATGTGCTATTGGTCAGTTCGGAATCCAGTTAATTATTTACCGGAACAAACAAATTTTTCAAGGGGAAAAGGTTTTCTTAAAAGCCAAAATCAATGTTCTAGACAGCTTTTTCCATCAATGATGTAAAAATGCACAGCTGTCTGTTTTAGTGATTAATTCAGTTTTCAGATCACGGCTGAGCACATAAAAGACCAATGAATTAAAAACAATGGCCAAATTAAATTAGACTGCAATTGAGAGACAGAGAACAGGGACCAAATGAAGAGAGGCTTGCCTCCCCTTTAAGATGCCACCTCGCCGCATTGAGAAGCAGATAAGAAGTAGATCTGATCACAGCATTAAGAAGCAGATGGAGAAGTATGGGCAGAAGCCACGTGTGGGAAAATGACTAGGGAAATGAAGCCTATTAGACGCAGTACACCAGTAGAGGTCACCGTAACTACCATTAAGGGGCCAGCATCTACTGGTTGAATGGCTCATTGTATTACATTCTTCGCAATGCATCCACAGTGTTTCAACACAACTCAGATATTACAGTGCACACAATAAAAGTCCCTGTAAATTAAGACTAACAGTTACTTTATGGAGTACCGTAGAAATAGACTTTCACTCGCCCTGTTTGTAAAGGCGACCACCGAGCAGACTGTAACCTCCGGCTGAGGTGTCAGTGCAGTCATGCACTGCTTAATGATGTTTCTGCAAACGATGGACTGCATGCACTACGGTGGTCCCATAAGACTATAATGTAATGGAGCTGAAAACTTCCTGTCGCCTGGTGACATCGCAACATCACAGTGCTATGCATTACTCACGTGTTTGTAATGATGCTGGTGTAAGCACATGTACTGCACTGCCAGTCCATACAAGTATAATACTTAATAGTGAATATAAAACATCTACAGTATGTTACTGGTTTACGAATTTACTCAAACGTAAATGTTGTCTTAGAGTGTACTATTTTACAGCGTAATCTTGGTGTGCAGTAGGGTATTCCAGCTAGGTTTGTGTAAGTACTCTCTGTGATGTTTACACAGTGATGAAATTGTCTAACAATGCATTTCTTCTGTCCCCATCATTAAGCTGCACATGACTGTCACCATCAATCTCACTTTGAATCACATCTCCAATGCTAGCTATGTAATGTCATTTTGCATGGCGTTCGACATACCGGTAAATACAGCGGATGAATGCAGATGTTCTGCAAGAATGGCACTGAATTCTGCCAAAGCAGACACCTGTTACACAAAATTCCTCCTGTTAGGGCTTGTTGCAGATTCACTGTGACCTCTAAATGCTAGTTCCTGTTGTCCAAGATGGAGCGTAGCAATTATCATCTTCACTAAAACGTCTCAATTTTTTATTACTATTATTATTATTATTATTATAAGGGGAGTGGACCAGTCCTACCCATGTTGCAGAGAGACACGCTAGCATTACTCCTGGCATCATGGTGTGGGGAGTCATAGGCCATGACTTTGTGGTAGTCAAATTCAACCCTAATCATCTATGGCTCTAATAATCCTCTATAATTCTATCGCTCTCACACATTTAAATAAAACTCCGGACCTCGCATGTGATGAGTAAAGTTTTCTTC
>JAODKM010000075.1:6735500-6750162 GCA_026780845.1 Petrocephalus sullivani
GATGTCTGAACCCCATAACATGGAGGACACAGGGAATGGAGCAGATGTCTGAACCCCATGACCATGGAGGACATGGGGATGGAGCAGATGTCTGAACCCCATAACCATGGAGGACACAGGGGATGGAGCAGATGTCTGAACCCCATAACATGGAGGACACAGGGAATGGAGCAGATGTCTGAACCCCATGACCATGGAGGACATGGGAATGGAGCAGATGTCTGAACCCCATAACCATAGAGGACATGGGGATGAAGCAGATGTCTGAACCCCATGACCATGGAGGACATGGGGATGAAGCAGATGTCTGAACCCCATGACCATTGAGAACATGGGGATGAAGTATATCTCTGAACCCCATAACCATGGAGGACATGGGGATGAAGCATATGTCTGTTATATCATATGTATCATATGTGACATAAGCATATGTCAGTTACCCTCTCCAGCTCTATTGACTCTTCTGTGCCAGATCTCCACCTTCTGGAGCTCTAGTTCTGCCTCCCAAGTCTTCACAGACGGAGCAAGACCCTCCATCCTGTATCTTCTCCACCAGGCCCCTTTAGCTGTTTCTGAGCAGGCCAGTGTGTTAACCTGATCGCGGGAGAGTGCTTCTCCAAGACTGAGGAGGCCCCACCAGATAGCAGCGCCGACAGAAATTAAACATCAAACATTACTGCTAGTATTTCTGTCTACATGCTTTTTTAACAGTCTAAATATTTTTTTGTGCTGCTCAATTTCCCTTAGGATTAATAAAGCGTCCGTCCTTCCGTCCGTCCATCTATCAAACAGAGTATAATGTGGGGGAAAATGCAGTTTCTGTAACTGAACACCAGCCCCCAATACTGGAAATGTCAGATGGAGCACTGGGCTGCAGTTTCTGCTCCTGGTACCTGCAGTCATTTATTTTCGCCTTTTGAGAGTACTGCCACTTCTTACTCTCTCTCATACGTAAGCTGTGAGTGTCTTTCTCTCAGCTGTGCATGAGCAGGGCTGCTGGTAATATTTCTGCCATATGAACAGCCCTACAGTGTAATTACTCCTGTATATGAAGTGTGCCGCTGTCCCATTACCCTGCTATGCTAATGTTTCATTACTCCATCATATGAGCAGAGATTCTGCATGTGTGTCTGCCTATACGAAAGGATTCTGGTCTCGGGTGCCTGTCTATACCTGTGTGTGAGTGTGTCTGTCCGCGCCACGTTTCTGACTCCCGAGGGCTGAAGCTCTATCCCCGAAACCATATTCCAGTATTCGGTGTGAAACTGATTCCCTGGTCTAATCTTTCCTTAAAATATTATGGTGGAACTCTTTTGCAAATTATGTGGCTAAAGGGAACTTTGATAGATAGTGGTGTTACAGTGTAATGGTTTGGAATGTGACTGTGTAATTGAAAGGGTTCTGGTTCGAGTCCCTGACCCACAAGTTCCACTGAGGTACTTTTGAGCAAGGTACTGCCCCCAAGCACAGCTCCCCGGGTGCTAAAATAGCTGTCTACTACTGTGTCAAGATGTTAAATGCAGACGACACATTTCGTTGTTGTGTGCCGTGGTGTGTTGACAATGAATCACTAATACGGATTATTTTTGTCTGTACTATTAGCTATTAGACATTAATTTCCTGGCGTTGTTGCACGCAGGCAATAGAACGTCTTGAATCTTGAGACTTCTCCAAACTTCATTACGTCCCAGCGAGTGAGGAGCTCCTTGCCTGAGGCCTTTTGCTGTATTTCTGTTCCCAAGTCTTTCCAAAGTCTGCTTAATTTCTGCTCCACTGGCAGCTGTCCTCTCTTGGGCACCAAGAGGTGTCATTGGTGTCATTGCAGAGAGAGACAGAGAGAGAGAGAGAGAGAGAGAGAAAGAGGGATTGGAGGGGGGTTAATGCTATACTATACTATACTATACATGCCACTTTTTACATATTCGGCATGTCCGTTACTGTGTATAATACATACATATAATACAATACATGTTCTGACCATCCATGCTCTCTACCTTCCCACATGACGGCATGGTACCCGGGGTGGGAGTTTTGATTCAGTCCCAGGGAGGGGTGGCATGGAGGATGTGACTTACGACCTGTAACATCATGGGTGCAGCCTTCAATCTGCCTCCATACACAGGCCGGCGTGGAGACCTGGCTCACTGATGGACTTCGGCTTTGACCTCGATCACAGTTTACACCTTGCTTTTAGCAGGCAAGCCCACTCTTTCTATTTTCAATAATGTTAGCGTGGCCCGGGGGGGTTGGGCAGGCAGTTGACCTTGGACCCCCAGAGGTTTTTTTGATCCCTACTTGCACTGGTGGATATTTCTGGTCCAGAAAGTAAAAATCCAGGCCAAGATTTTGTTTCACCGCAGTAGGTGAGTACTGCGTGACTGTGACTCTTTACACTCAAACTTTTGAAATAAAAATTTGGTCCATATTTTTACTTCCTGGACCTGAACTATCCACCTCTGCCTGCTGGTTTTTGGTTCCTCTCCCTTGTTGCCTTCTGGCTTCCTCCCTTTCTTTCATTTCTTCGTGCTTCTGTTTCCCCGTTCATATTGCACGCTCTTAATGACACTGCAATGTATCACAACACCCCCATGTAAAGCGCCTTGGGTTTGTTGTGAAAGGTGCTATATAAAAATAAATTAAACTGAATTTAATTGAATTGAATATATCCATTCTTCTGTTCTTCAGCAAGAAACAAGAGTTTTCTGCCTGGCTTGTAACAAGCTTCCATTCCAGTGTGAAAAAATTGCATAACCCAGGAAAATGTATCTGACGGAAGCAAACACGCTTTCCTCAGCTGGTTACAAGAGGGTTTTAATTTTAATAAATGCTTGTAATGCTCCCTGAAATCTGCATAACTCTTAAATACATTTTTAATGCACTACTTTCACGTGTACCATGATCTAACCCCTGACCTGAAATTCCAGGCATGATTTAAAATGCTTGTTCAACTGGCTGCTGAAAATGACTCTCCACATATGCGTATCTGTAATGCACCGCACCCGTTAGAGCTCTTATAGGAATTAATTCCCATAAAACCTGACCCGGAATTTGTAATATTTCAATGTACACTCAGTGACAAAAAAGTTAAGCGCCCAGACGGAGTGGTGGAAATGAAATGAATCTGCACATGGTGAAAGGTCGTGTGTCTGTATCGCGGTGATTGTAATATCAGAGCAAACGGACTAGAGTCGGCAGTATAGGCACACTGCTGGTCCCATGTTAGTAGGGTGTGGCACCCCCCCTGGGCCTGAATACATGCAGCGATACAGTGTGGAAGCTGTGGTATCCTCTCCTACGGTAAGTTGGCCCACAGCTGTTGTACCTGGCCCTCTAGATCCTGCAGATCGGCACTGGGTCTGAGTTGACGTCTGAGCTGATCCCACACAGGTTTGACTAGGGAAAGATTGGGGGGCCTGGCTGGCCACAGGAGGACCTGAACATTAGGCAGGCAGTCCATAGACACACCTGCCGTGTGAGGACGGCTGCTGTCTTGTTGAAAGACTGTACCAGGGTGCTGTCTCACGGGATGGTGTACCTATAGTCCAGCTAGTCCACACCAGCCACCCGGCCTCATGAAAACACTCAATGTGACCCCTATCAAATTCCCGCAGTTACTGGTAATGCCGTCGAATGCATCTACAACGCATCCTCTGTGTCTGGTGACTAGACTTGCCAGCTCCTTACAAATCAAATATTTTCATACCCATCGCTGGTCTACACGTGCACCAAATTACATCCAAATTAGATTTTACCTTCTGGGTGCTTAACTCTTTTTGTCACTGAATATGTTTATTATGTAGTTGTTTTATTTGTAGGTTATTTTTTTAATAATAGTACTCCGGGCAAACAAGCAGTACATTTTTAAGTGATGTCCCTGACACTGTGTACATTGTCTCTACAAATGTGAGCCATACGCACTGTGAGTTAGCTCAGCTGTTGACTAATGCACAATGTTACTGTGAGTTAACACAGCAGACAACCACTGCTGTGTTACTGTGAGTTCGCACAGCTGTTCACCCGTGCCATGTAACTGTGAGTTCGCACACTGATGACCAGCGGCGTGTTACTGTGAGGTAACACAGCAGGCGACCAATGGTGACCATTGATGTGTTACTGTGAGTTAGCAGAGCTCTTGACCAATGCCATGTTGCTGTGAGTTACCAAGCAGTGCCATGTAAAACCAAATTTCCTCACTGGTCATTTATTCCTCCTGTTCCTCAGTGAGCACCAGATCAGCCCCCCGCTTGTACATTACCTTGTTAAAACCTCACTGCTCCGGCCAAGCTTGTGAGTCTCGCCCTTATTCAGTCTCGATCTATTTCTGCAGTTAGTTATTTAGAGCAGTCACTTGTTGAGCTTTCACAAGCAGCTTTAAGAAAGTGAGGGAGGGGGAAGAGACTTCCATGCTGGATTGTATCTAGGGTTTGTCTCGTACGCTGACATCTGCTTCATTCGGCCTACGATTTGCTTGGAGAACCAGCTTGCTGATGGACTCCAGTTACATCCTGCTTTTATCAAAGGAAGATCATTTCCCTTGTATGTATCCTTCATTGTTTCTGGCATTCTATCTTTCCCTTTCCCAGTTTCATGCATAATAATGGTTTTCCACATACTCCTGTCAGGTGCCTTGGGATGGCTGTGTTGTGAAAGGTGCTATAGTAAAAACATGAAATTGAATTTGACCTGGTAATGTGGAGCACATGCATCGTGTAAGTGTTTGTTATGGAAGGTGGACACTGTCATTCTGATGAGTTAATGATCTTGATTTCCCCGTGTCTCCAAAGGATGTGTCTCTGAAGACATCTTGTGTTTAGGATTCATCTGACAGGCAGTTCGAGTGCGTGACTAATTCAACAGCTAGGGACTAATTATACCAAAAGCTTTGTGTCTGCTTACATTTTGTTTGTTTAGAGAAAGAGAGGCACATCGTAAATGTCACATTTCCATCAACAACAGATTCATATGCCACTGATACTTTGCATACAGATTTATCATGGAATTTAACAGTAAGAATATATACCATGAACTGGGCATACCATGAAGGACAAGATCTGTGACTGAGTGAAGGGGGATCTAACAAAAAAATGCAGGGGACAGGGCACAGAGTCACAATGTGCTTTATATTTTAATCAATGGAAATGATCCTCTCGGGAAAAATGTGACTTTCTTGCATGAAGGCGAAGATCTCCGAAGTGATTTCCCTATCAAGTCAAACACATAAAAAGTGCCAGGACAGACCACTCAATCAAGGTGTTACCATGAAAATCCACACAGATTAAATCTACATATTGTCACTGAACAAAGAAAATCACTCATGTTCACTTTCTTGATGATTTTGATTTTCAACTACAGATGTAACACGCCCATCAAAAGATGATTTATGATCCCATCTAATTAACTAATATTTATGTTTGCACTAGTTTACGTTTGTAGTCATGTTGGTCATTTGTGTGGATTAGTTTATACTGCTGATTTTAAAAAAGTTAATGTTGATAGCTATATAGCTAGCTAACTAACATCATTGTTAAATGTGAATACAGATGGTCCACAAGTTACAATGGTGTAACTTACGATTTTTCGATCTTACGATGACGATAGCGATACAACGAAATTGTAAAAATATTTAAAGTTTCGCGCGGCAGACAAACCTAGCAGGATTTCCAGTTCATTACATTTATGACTCCCTTTTACAGTGCATACAGGCTAAGAATTTGCCATATTTTTTTACTGTGCAATACAGTATTGTAATTAATAAATACATATATAGTTTATACAGTATGGTAATGAAAATTGGTCTGTTTTTCTAAATACTAAGTACTGTCATTTGTTAATTTATTAGCAAATTACAGTATACTACCCCATACTGATCACCATTCCTTAAGACTCCTGGGTAGGCTAGGCCATGTCTTGACTTACGATATTTTCAAGTTACGATGGGGTCATTGGAACACATCTCCATTGTAAGTCTGCCATTTACCGTTCACTGATGACTGTGTAAAGGTCAGTTTCTATCTGTGACGCTAAGAGTGTCTCATTACTTTATTTCAGGTTTATTTTGTAAAGTAGTTTCTGAAAAAATATGGTTTTTTTTCCTGCTCCTGAAATACTGGTTATTTGGAGGTGTTTTTCATTGGACAATGATGCTATACCGTATGTAGCATATATACTACATTCTTATTCATTCCCAGTAGAGAAAAGGTTCTCCTGAAACCTGTAGCGGATAAGTGGCTGGAAGACTGATGGATGTGTGTTCCGGACAGATTCTAGAAGGTTTTCCATCTTCAAGCTGAATTATCTTTGTGGTACAATTAATTGGAAACAGGTCAAAGGCTTCTGTGATGATGGGTAGACAGACAGACAGACATTATATTGCAAGTTTAGACTGGCTTCTGAACTGGCACCAGAATACATCAGCTTTTCCCTCAGAGTTGGCTGCCAGAAAGATACACATCAGACCAAAGTGTACTGAATCGCAGGTGCCACAGCTTCGGAGTGCTTTGAAGAAATGGCTCTCACTTATCACGGAGGGCGGCAGGAGTACATTTGGGGGGGTGTGTGAGCTCCAGTCCTCCACAGCTGACGATAAACTCCGGATTGATGAGGTGATGGGTCAGCACACCATAGAGTCAGGGCAACAAATGATTAATATATTAAGACATTTGTGTTAAATCCTGTCTTCAGAAATTCTATTCCCTTTGAAATGCTGTCAGCTTATATTTCAGCGGTAAACACAGCCGAGTAAGAAAACACTCCACAACTGTGGATCACTTCTGACGTACTGCAGACAACAGGCCTGCCAGTTTGGCACAATAAGGCCGAACGAGCCTTTTCCCGTGTCGCTATGAAGTGAGGAGAAACATCTCCCCGGACGAGGCTGCACACATCAGTCCATGAAAAGAAACAGACCACACATCAGCTAAACTAAAAAATTGGCTCTGTTTACCTCGTCTTCCTTCTTTTTCACAGCTACGTGATGTGCTGATGCTGATAATAGGGACGCCCATTTGTTATCGTGCGTAAATCACATCCATTTGGAACGTGGTGAAAATTAAGTGTTTTGCACATTGTTAAACAAGTTTGTTTATTAAAGTTCATTTGTACTCAGATGCCCCTACATTTTATAGAATATATTTTATACAATTCATGTTTTTTCTATTATAATTATTGTATTTTCATTTCTTACTTTTTTCTTAATTGTGAAATTAACAAAATTGTACATATTTCATTTTTACCATTTGAGATGTTATAGATACGAGCTAAAAAAACTGTGCTATTAAGGTCCATCCTTACACAAGTTAAGTGAATATCAGTTGCGATTTAATGACTGGCCAAGAACAGTCATAAAACTGTAAAAGAACATATGTATGTATATGTATGGTTCGAAACAGAGACAAAAATCTAAAAAAGTAATTTTCCAGCAATATAGTCATTTTAAGAGAGATCCTCCCCAGTGCTTATCGAATGTTATCTAATTACCATTTCACAGTGACCATTTACCAGATTAATTATCTCTACAGTTATCCATCATATACGTTCATGTTAGGCTATCTTTGGGGCCATACAGTGCAGCCATTTCAGTGGCAGACGTAAATTAAAATGATGTCCCCGAGACCCAAGCGTGCAGTAAATGAGGGTGACGGGCTAAACGCCGCGTAAATTAGATGCCGGCTTCCTTCCTGAATTATGAACAGCGGGGTCCTTTGATGTGTTACAGACAGGTTTACCTGCGATCAAGGGGAGCATGAATTATCCAGCACTGAAGATGTGAGGAGATGATAGGATTTGATAGTGGAGAAGATCTCTTCCCATTTCCATCCGTACACATTGGATCCATATAAAAAGTCATCAGTTTCAGCTACTTCTTCTTTTTGTTCTGTTCTGTTCTTTTTTCCTGAACAACTTTTTATTCTGAAATAATAATTAAGTTAGGGTTGGGCAGTTAGCAACACAGATTTCTAACATAAAACCATCAACACCACCCCTACCAGTACCATCATCATTATTGTTTCTGCAGAGGTCGTCACAGATGTTCTCTCAAAACACAAATGAAATTTGACCATACCTCAAAAACACTTTGACCCCTGCAGTTGTGCGTATGAACTCTCACGGACCGTAATATGCATGTTCAGCTACTTCTACACTAGCAAACCAAGGCATGTTATAGCGCTACCTACTTAACGTAGCTAAATGATGATACAATGCTTCAAACGGCTTATAGCCAGAGGCACATTAACGTGGTCAGAGGCCCCTGGGCTATTTGCCTTTTCAGAGGCCCCCTACCGTGTTCTACAATGGTGTCGTTTTCAACCAGGGGGATTTAAAATATTATTACTAGCGGAAGATCCTGGGCCACAGCGTGGGTAAGCCTGTGCATTAAAGCCTCTGCTTATAGCCACATAAAACGGAGCCAGCGAGGTTGTTGTGAGGTTAAAATATTATTTGTTCTGCATAAATCTCCTGGCTAGTTTTAAACAATGTCATAATGGATGCTGGGATAGGCCTGATGTGCATTTATTTGTAAAAGTAAATGGCTAGACAGAATTTTGACTGGAGATGTTTTTTTTTTTTTTTCTGTTGAGCATCTGTGCCATTTGGATGGACAGCTTGTGAGTCTGCGGATAATTTTGGCGTGTATCGGTGACGTGGATGTCTCTGTAGCCTGCCGCCCCTTTAATCAGTACACAGCAGCCCATAAAACCTCCATCTGTGTCGTACTACAGGATCAAACATTAGTACTAATTTTTTGAAGAGTCTCTTGAAGGGTGCATGTAAACATAATTAGATCATTATTGGAAAAATTGTGCACACATCGCTATTTTAAGGAGAAACATAAGCAGTTCTTGACTCACAGAAACAATCTCCTCCACAAACGCTTACGTAAGTGTAGTTTAACGTAAGTTGAATTTACTTTCTCATACCATTCAAGGCATGCTAAAAACATATAAGCCAAATATACTAGTAATACATGCTACTAATGAACTTTTTGCATTAGTGCTTCCATAAGCTCGATGTATTGTGGGTATTTTTTGGCGGAAGTCAGTTTAACGTGAGTCGAGAATGTAGCGATAAGTTTATACCTAAAGTTATCGTACTTAAATGTCATGATGATGATGATGCAAATCCCCAGAGTTGCAGTCTACTTGTACAGATCCTAATTAACAAGTTCATGATGTTCAGGTTGCAATTGCAAATTACATTATATGCATTTACAACTTCAGCACAACATTTAAGAATCACTAGATTTACGAAACAGTATTACGAGGTCAAGTCACAGATTTTCAGATATGTTTTCGGATCTGCAGTTCATTTTTTACGTACAATTACTTTAAGAATCTATCACCATACGAGAGCTACCTGGAAAGTCAGCTTACCAGGGTTGCCGTTTCATTTGTCTCTTGTCATAAACTGATCTGTCTCATGTCCTGATTCCTTTTGTCCCATAACCCAGGCTTTGCTGTTGATGTGAGCCCCAGGACCGGTCCCAGGCTTTCGAAATGATAGTTCTAATAACCATTCCTCTGCAATCCCTGTGATTATTTTTTTTTCCTTTTCACATCCTGTGAAACAGCTCGTCATTTCGTTTTCTTGAATGTAGCCACGTTTTGATCCTTCTCCCGGGCCAAGCCCATAATTCCTCAAAAGGGAATCCCGCCCCCTAGGTAAAGCGATCCTTCCCGTCCAATCACACGGTTTGACTCACCGCGGTGAAACTCTTCTGGCTGGATCGTGACGTCCCCCCCGGGCGCCGACTGGCTCCGCTCACACAGAGCACCTGGTAATTCAGCGGGCCTACGGCGGGGAGGGTGGACCTCATTACCGGCCTTTGTGAGCATGGCCAGCAGCTCTGGAGGATTTCAGGCCGTGCTTAATGAGGGGGTATATTTAAATTCCGGCACCTTCCTAGGCGTCCGGATTGCTAACAAATGTGCCGGAGCATATCAGAATGCGGATGGCGCTGAACCGCCGGCGATGAAAATCCGCTCCGGCTTCGCTCGGTGGGAAAACCGCACGCGTCCAAGGAATACTGATCCGATTTCTGACAATCACTGAGAGCTGGCTGTTTCCCCGACAGCACTGATCCCACTAGGGGGCGATGCTCGTCCCCCTGCTCCTGTCACAAGGGGCTTTGGCACTGCTGCTGTCCTCCACCACGTCCAATCGCTTTAGCGCTCGCTAATTGTTTTGGCCAATCCTTTTGGTCCCACTCGAATATGTTTGTTTGGCAGCGTAATTTCATTTTTTTTTCCCCAGCTTCGGAAATGCGTGGGACACGGATAATCCTGAGGGCTTCAGAGCGCGGCGTGTTTCGCTTCATTCACTCCGGATTAATATTGCTTTTGACCAGTCAGTGTTTCATGCCTGACAGGGAAAGATGCAGAGGGGAAAAGACACAATGATCGGTATAAAGGCCCTGCAGATTTTATAACGGTGTATTCTGCGGTATTTTTCCCGGGGAGTCTGGGTTGGCCAGCAACAGGACAGGAGGGCCCACGCTAAGTAAACATGAAAGGAAGCCGTTATTTCTGCAGGCGGTGATGGCTGTACCGATGGGTGGGAGGCTTTGGGAATGATCCCGTCTGCTTCAGTATGTAGGACAGGCGTGTGGGCTCCCGGGGGCCGATCCAGGGCCCAAAAGGGAGGGAGGAGGGACGCTGTCAAACTCCCCCCTCCTGAAACACCACACCCCATTTCGCACTTTAGTCATTTGCACGTCAAGTTTTTGGTTCGATTTGTCAAGCCGCTGTACTGTATGGGCAGTACAGTAATTAAACGTCGTTGCGTGCTTAGCACTTCTAATTAATCACAAGCCCAGCAACGAAGGAGACGTCGCATGAGTAATGGTTCTTGGATGGGTGTTGATTGCTTTTTACCTCTCGGTGTCAGACTGCATGGAGAAGGTGCTTAACACCTGACATCAGCTGTCACCCTGACTGATGTACGTATTAAAGAGCCATCGTCTTCGGCAAAAAGTGGACAACGTCACCCGGAATTTTGGGAAGGGAGTTTTTTTTCGTAACCACACTTTGCCATCAGCAGCCATACCCAAAACAAATTCTATAATCAGAGGTTGACATAAGGGGTACACAAGTACGAATTTGGCGGATAAACCGTAAAATGCACGGCAGTTTCTTGTTTTAACAGTGCAAATGCACATAGGCGTATAAACACATTTGCACCGTTATGATGAAATTACAGAGCATTATAAATGTTACTAATTACACTGTAATTTCTTGTCATAGCTGCGTAAATAAATACGCATTTGCACTGTTATAACAAGAAATATATGCGATTGCCGCGTATTTTACTGTTTGTATGGTGAATGCGTACTTGCGCACCACTTATGTCAGCCCCTGTCTATAATGCTGGATAAAACTTTTGTGGCCAGGATAGCAGGCTCTCACTGTATATAGGCAACTCTCTACTTACGTAAATCTGGACATACGCGAAAAATATCTGTGATATGTAGAGTTTACGCAAGCGCTAACGCTAAAGGCAACTTATGCCTGTACGTACCTTTACACTTCATCTTTCCATTTATTTTATGTGTTGCTTAGTGTGTGTTATTTGTATATTTCTGGTTTATGTCTTATTTCCTATAAGGCTGTTTTTCTCAATCTAGTCCTCGCAGACAGTCCACACTTTTGTTACCTCCCAGCCCCTAGCCAATCAAGAACCCCGAGTACCTGATGCAGGCCAATGGGAGCTGGGTGGGAGCAAAAATGTGGACTGTCTTAGGATCTCTGGGGATTGGGTTGAGAAACACTGAAGTTATCTTCAATGGTACTGGGGGGGGGTAAGTTATGTGAAATCTGACTCAAATAAGGGTTTGTGGGACGGATTGCTCACGCAAATCGAGATACGCCTATATTTGTGAGGAATATTTATTTGCAGACTCTCATGCGTGGCCCTGAGGGCCAGTCCCCCACTCCACGAGGAGCCTGCATAGAATCGGGGAGGATCTACTGGGGACAGTCAGGCATCGCGTGTGCTGGCACCCGTTCCATAGTCACAGCAGGAGCTTGGCACCTCAGCTGGGGGGAGTTTGGAATGTGGAGAAGCTGGCAGCGTGAGCGTGAGACTGTGCCAGCGCCAGGTCCGCGGGCCTCCGTGTCGTGGACACACTAATTCAGCCTGGCAGTCCTGGAACCCAGGTCTGGGAAAGCTGGAGGTGCTAATCATTCACTGGAAGAGCCTCTGTCAGTACGAGTATGTCCGGCATCTGCAAAGCACCAAGAAGCAGGGGAGATTCCAGGATTTTAAAGGTGGGGAAGGCCACAACCTTATCATTAGCCAATTGGATGTTTCCAATCAGTGAGTGACAGGGAAGGGGGCACTCCAGAGGCCAATCAGCTTTCGGCTGGGGCTGGTACTTTCATGTGGACCAGCCCCTGTGAAGAACCTCCTGACGTCCGCTGTACCCGTGTAAGATGCGGTAGCTTTTGAGATAGCGGGCCTCGATCCCAAGCCGGCGGTCGGTATGGCGTTCCCCGCTTCAACTGACATGCGGAGATGAGAGTTTATTTTTAGGGACCTAAAATAGAACCGTGTAGGAGGGGGTGGAGCCAGAAGCTCTGCGCCGCTGCGCCTTATCAGATGGGGTTTGAGATTTTAATAGGCCTTGGTTTGTATGCTCCCGGCTCCCTTTCTTACATTTACATTCAGCATACTTAGCCGAGGTGACCTTGGGCGCGCACGTTATAAACAGTGAATACTAGTTTGCTATCTGCACAGAAATTCATTTCAGAAATATGTGGGGAAAAAAGTGTGTTAGGCTTAATGTAAAGTAATACATATTTCGGTACATTTTTTTGTAAAAAAAAATGACAGTTGCCTCAAGTCAAAAGTGAAGTAAGCCTGTTTTACCTGAACATTTTGTACTATAACTATGACCCTGACCAGGATTAATGTTTGGAAAGTTATTTTATTATTATAAGTATGACCAGTTGTTGTCTTTGTGCATCATTTGAAATTTGCACAACCTTGTGTTTTTCCGGAATATTTGTTATGTTGGCATATCCTGACGGTCCTGAAGCATCTAAAAATGGAGCCTCAGAATGCCATCCAAGCAGTCTGAAATATTTAATGTGGGCATCCTTTGTTTTCCTGCGCTGCTTACCCTAGCGAAGGACCGCAGAACTACCCGCCTGACTTTGGAAATAACAAAATAACAACTTTAAAGGGTAGGGGGTTTGAGTATGGAGATGGTGGGAGGCTTCATGCAGACATGCAGGGTCCCCGCAACGGCCGCCTGTGTTTGAATGTCTCCTCCGTTTTTTCGCTCCTCTCCTCTTTCTCCATCGGATCTCCTCCCTAGAGCTTCAGTCTGTGAGGATTCCTAGCAGATAAGCAGCTTCCCGCAGCCAGCCGCTCGCAGGCCGATTCGTGACGCCGTTGAAAGCAGAAGACTCCGATAAACAAGCCTCTTCTGTGCTCATCTCCCAGATCCCATGGAGAATGTGGCTAATGACGTACGAGGTCGACGGCTGGGGGCCACTTCAGCCGTTTATTATGCCAAAGGAAGAATCTTTCCACCATAAGAAAGTGTGCAGACTAACAACTTTCTGTAGACCCGATGCTGGTCAACCCATTAGGCAATCTTGATGGCCATCTACAGCGCCATCTTCAGGGGTAGAGCTGACACAGCAAGCCATTTTTACTGTGTCTCAGACAGGGGGCGCCAGCGATGAAACGCACCTAGGGCGCCACATGACCTTTGACCCTACTTGGTTAGGTTATTCTTTAAAAAAGCAAAAATATATTAGTTCTACCACAAAAGCAATTTGGTAAGTAGAACTCGGCTACATCTGCACAAATTTCATTGATGAAAATGTGTGCGTTCACTACTGCTGAGCATGTTTTACACGTTTCCTCCATTTACTGAATTAGCATTCCAGTGTAGACTTAGCCTTATGTGCTAGCGAGCATGAATATCCAGCTGCTGGAGGACTCACCTAAGTGACAGATCATTTTTGCTGGCAGGAAGACGGCAGCTAGATGCTACTGTGGCTGACAGGTCACCCCGGGCTCCGTCCATAATGAGCCTCTGTTGTGTCTGTTGAATCAGCGGATGACACATCGCTACACTGGAGCCTGGCATCTCTGCAACCTTCATTACATCCATAACGTTACCGAGAAACATGCACAGTTTATTTTGTACCACAGAGCCTGCCTCCGGCTTTTAGGGATTCCGATTTTTTCCATCTCCTTTTAACCCATATTGTTCAACTATCTTGTGTCTTGCTTGTTCTTTTTTTCATTTAATGAATCGAACATCCCATTTGTGGATTCGATGTTTTGTCAAAGGTCTGAAATGTATGCCTTTGGAATAGACTGCAAATAAACGATTACGTAAAGTCACTCACTGACCGGAGCATCAGTCTCTGATCCCTGTAGCTGTCCTGGACATAGGTGGTTTTAGGCCCTTTATTCAGCTTCAACCACCTAATATTTTGTCTCAGTCCTCCGTAAAAATATGTCATCCTATTTTTCCCATATTTTTTTAAACCATCCCCCACCCACAGGGTGGTGTCCTGTCTATCTTCAGCGGGGTAAGCCCCTCTAAAGCTTCAAATCCTCTGGGGAAAACGGGGTAGGTGCTGATTTTCCGGAGTGGTTTGCAGCAAACAGCCGCCCCCCCCCCCCCCCCCCCCCCCCCCCCGCG
>JAODKM010000075.1:6750262-6767849 GCA_026780845.1 Petrocephalus sullivani
CTCTCTCTTCTCCCGGGGGTACCCCCCCCCAACCCCCAACCACCCCCGGGGAACAGGCGGGGGGGCGTCCTTTCCCGGGGGGGGTGACGCAAACCCCCCCCCCCCCCCCCCCCCCCCCCCCGGACCTGGGGGCATGGTATGAGTGGCGGCTCACTTCTGCCACTATGCATGGTCCGCGCTTCTTGTCTCTTTTGCATTCGGGATTCTCAGCGTCGTGACCAACAGCTAGCTGTCCTACAAAGCAGAGAAGGTCATCTTGTTGGGTTTTGATCGTTCTTTCCGTTTTTTTCAGAGCTTTTTTGGAGCGTGAGGACTTCTTTTATAGCCAAACACCACATTTCGGTCAAACGAGTTGCTCGTGTGTTAGGCTGCCGATCAGCAACAGACCCCACATGTATACAAATCATCACGCGCCCAGATTCACTCTGTTTTCTCCTTCTTCTTAGGATGCTGACAACCTGCATTTGGTTTCATGCCAAAACGACTGTTCATACCCCAGATAGCTGTCAGTTTCGGTGAGACATTACTTTGTCATGGTCTCGCAGCACGCCGCCTTGATCAGCGGTGACGATTCCTACACGTCCCTGCGATGTGAAGCAGCAAACCTGGATGGAACAAAATAGCAGCTGTCAAGGATTGTAGCTAAGAGAGGCTCAGAATCTGCAAGTAGTAAGAAAAAGAGACCCAACTATGTGCAATCCAGCCTCTTAGTGGTTTAGGGGCAAGAGCTGGTGAAAAATGAGTGTACTTTTTACACCCTACATCTTGCCAGCCTCTAACTTTGGTTAGATATGTTTGGCGTGGTCTGGGACAGGGAAAAAAATCATACTATTTTGGATGCCAAAGCGGGCAGCTTGTTTGTTTCTATCTCTCTTTTTTTGCTTATTTATTTAGCCTGAAGCTTCTAAATAACATTAGAGCAAAATCTTTAATTATAACTGAGAGGGACACTTTGGCACTCAGGTGAACAGATTCCAGGTTCTTGACAATTGGGTCATGGGTATCAGCGTGATCGATGCCGGCATTGAGCCGGATGAAATGGGCTGTGGGAAGCCTGCTGTGGGAAGCCTGCTGAGTGGCCTGGAAGCCGCTTTGTTATTCATCTTCGCAGTGGCCATCTCCGGATCTGCGCTGTTAGGAGGGGCTTACGGCATTCAAAAGGCACCACTGCTCGGCATCAATCAGAGTTTGTTCAATGCAGAACTGCTGGATGAAATCCCAGCCAAACGCGCTGAGCATTCATTCATTTATGCATCTTTCCATTATCCGGAACTCCCTACCCAGTACTGAGGTCGGGAGCCTATCCCAGGAAACTCAAGGCAGGGCCAGATCGCTTGGACAGGATATCCATCTGTCATGGGCTCATGTCACACACACAATTATGTTCTGAGGGCGATTTAGAGGCACCAGTTCATCCAGCCCAAACGCCTTTAGAATCCACGCATAGCCCAGTGACATTACTGGAATATCTATGCACGTATCAAGACATTTCTCAGCCTTGCCGTCTTGCATAATGAAATTCCTCAACCCCAAATTTCGGTGGCCAACTGTAAAGTTTCTCTGTGTTCCGTCAAAGGTCTGTACGGCCGGCCGAAGCGGCGTCACAAAGCAGCCATTACACCGGCCCCAGGGCCTGCCGGAAAATCACTGCTACTGCTGCCTCACCGATGCCATTCGGCTCTAATTGCCCCCGTAAACTTTGCCGCAATATAAATGAGCAAAATCTAAAATGTAATTTATATAATGACCCTGTGATAACAGCATCTGGCAAACAGATAAATAACGTTAATAATGACCCAGGTGGCCGGGATGATGGCGAAGCTCTGTTTATTGCCTCTGTATGGCCCAGACACTTGACACAGACACTTTAGACACAAGGTTTATGCCCAGAGCCTCTTCTGGAGGATAATCGTTCTAGATGCGAAACGATATGAATTCTCATTTTCTCCCGTGCAGTTATCGGAGGGTCGGAGTCGGATGCTAATTGCCGCATGCGGGTGGAGCGATAAGGTGCCCGAAATATTCTAGACCAACAGCGGAGACTATGCTAGGCTAAATCCCAGCACTGAGAGACAGAGGCATGCTCAGAATATGGCTCGCCGCAGCAGCAACCAAGGGCGCGGAGCGTGAGATCAGTGAAGCTGACGGAATGCAACAATATCAGATAGATGCTATTAAATAGGCAAACAAAAGCCAAAATCAGGATTTGCGCACGTTAGCTGTGCTTTTTATCTGCCCGTCGGTTTATTACATTCTTATTATTTGTCTTATTTGTTGTTTGGCGTCGTTAAGGAGCGAGTCAGTCTTGCACGAAGCGTTTTAATGTACAACACGAGGCTCTCAAAATGACGGACACGCGTGGGATTCAAACAGCTGCCCCGGTGCCTGAAACATGTGTTTGCGGCCGATACCGGTTTGTCTGTGTCGCGTCACGCCGGCGCTACCCAGCGGCAGGCATGTGCACGGTCACGCCAGAAGCTCAACTGGAAACCTGGGCACTCGTCAACAGATGGGATGGCTTGTTGCCAAGCAGCAACCTGCCCCATTTCCGAAACTGCCCACGCCCACCCCAGTGTGTATGTACAGTAACCCCCTAATTAATGAAGCAAGGGAGCTTAGGGGAACACCCGTTCTGTGATGGTGCTGTCTGTCATTACAGCAGTCAACAGCAGGGGGCGCAGCATGGGAGCGGTGTCCCAGGTGGCGATGTGAGCTGGTCTTCTGGTGTTACCCATTCTGGCCTCATGAGGATGATGACGGAAGATGTACAGATGAAGAGAGTCAGGTTTACATGATCCGGCTGGACCTCTGTTTTATTAAAAGGGATTTTACAAGTGCCCATCCATCCATTTCCTGTGACTATCCTAGCCTCTATTCCAGAGGCTACAGGTACAGGGCAGGATTTTACACATGGAAGCTTCTAATTGTAAATTGTAAAGAATTATACAAATATAAAGATGAAACTGTGCAGATAAGATGGTGTGAATGAAAAGTCAAGCTTGTGTGAGGTTTGTGGTGCCCAGAGAAGGATTTTTTTTTGGCAAAAGTGCTGAGATCAGTGTTTGGTGGAGCGCGGTGCTTTTGCCGAACCATTCCTCTGGTATTTCTGCATCATTCTCTGCAGTTCTGCAGCCAGCAGGGAACATGGTGGTTTCAGAGGCGGTCGGGGACCCGTGGAGGATTCTGCTCACATCCTGATGCATCTAGAAGCTCTGCAGAACCTTCACGAGTCCAGACGGCACGGCATTTGCGGCATCGTCGTGAAGTTATGCTTCATTTATATATAATTGAAGCTATTCTTGCTACAGGAGATGACTGACTGAAAACAGGTAGGGACACAGCTACCACAATAAGACAGAAAGTTCTCGGGATGAGGGGCAGCTTGTGTTTTTCGATGTGATCAGGAGAAGGAGCCTGAATTTCCATCTCAGGCCTGCAGTGTGAAGCATCATCAGCCAAGAGCAGAAGGCTTCTTTAAAATGGCGCTGTTTAGTGCCAGAAAGACCTCATGGGCGATTTGACAGTGAAACAGATGCTCCAAAGCCGTATGGATGCTGTAAAGTCTAGCCGTGAAGGAAACAACGCGTCCTGCAAATTTAGATCCCCCGAGAGTTTATAATTATGCCTCTTTTAATTAACAGAAGCTTTTCTTTGATGAATTTTATGTCTCTCTCAAATATCCAAGGATTCCCCCTTGGCCCTCAGCCCAAAAAAAAACCCAAGTCAGTGTTGTTTTGCAGCCAGTTTTGTGGAGCCCAGGCAAAGCAGGTCTTGAAAGTGACCTTGTCTTGCAGCTGAAATAAATGTAGAAATCGGGCTGACAGTGCAGCAATTAACACGGTAACAAGAGAGATGTGTGGTCTTTTTGCAGTTCAGTTCTGTAATATTTACCTTCCAAGCCATGGCAACATTTAAAACTTTATATTTCATATTCATTATGCCTCCCTTAATTCAATCTGAAAAAAAAAAACAAACCAGCTATTCAACAACGAAATGGAAAAAAAAATATTTTTTTACCGGAGGGGGCTGAGGTGAGTATAACACAAGGTCACATGACCCATACGAACAAATTTAACTCCAGCAATTAGGAGTCTATTTTAATTCTGGAATCATTTATACAGAAAATCGGAATTGCCAGTGCATCATTAAATAACCGTTAGATGGACATAGTGCAGTACAGCAAATGGAGGGGAGATAAGAGGATTTTAAGTAAAAGCGTATGGATGTGATTTTGGATGTAACTTGACTTACGTTGTTTATTATTGATGAAACAACACAGTGTGCATCTTTTTTTTTTTATCAAGTTTATTTTATGCTTTTCTGAGTTAAATAAAAGCCTAACTAGCATTTAAGGATCTGGGCTCTCATCTGGGTAGCGAAATGCCGGACATGCATTTTGTGCAGTGTATGTGTTTAATTAAAATGAGTTGTGTTTCACACAAACTAAAGAAGCTGAACGAAGCACAATTCGCAATGACTAAGCTCTGCTATTTTAACAGAAGCCACTTCGTTAAATGAAGATATTAAATCCTCCAGGACAGGGAGAACAAGGGGCATCTTTGGGAGCATTAGATTATAATTAACTTTAAGTTATCAGAATGCTAATCTGAGCTTTGGAAGTTTCCCCGTCATCCATCCATCCATCTTAAACGGCTTCTGGGGCACGGCTCGTCCTCCAGGCGATCTCACACAGACACGGGAAGGACAACTCGGAGTCAGCACTTCACCTGAACTGCGTGTCCTTGGACCACAGGGGAAAAATGAAAACTGTGCGGGACTTTGTGTGGGAGGCCGACACAAATAGGGGAACGAGAGGAACACAGGGAGATCGCAACAAATGGAGGAACAATGCGAGACCGGCACAAACACTATAAGATCTACACAAACACGGAGAAACTTACTCAGACACAGCGAGACCTACACATACACAGGGAAACCTGCACAAACACAATACGATCTATGCAAACACAGAAAAACTTACACAGACACATGAAGACCTACGCAAATACAGGGAGACCTACACATACACAGGGAAACCTGCACAAACACAATACGATCTATGCAAACACAGAGAAACTTACACAGACACAGGGAGACCTACGCAAATACAGGGAGACCTGCACAAACACAATACGATCTATGCAAACACAGAGAAACTTACACAGACACAGGGAGACCTATGCAAATACAGGGAGATCTACACACATATAGGGAAACCTTGACCTAAACTTTGACCTACACAGGCACAGGGAGCCCTGCATGAACACAATACGATCTACAAAGACACGGGGAGACATACACCCACACAGGGAGACCTACACAAACACAGGTAAACCTTCACAAACAGTGAGACCCAAAAACCACAAAATCCAGCTTCGCGATACAGACCCCAGGGCCTGGTTCAACCTCCCCACCGCCACAACAACCCTCCACGCTGCCCTTTGTCAGATTGCTGCACCCTTAAAAATGATACCTGTAGTTAAGTTATTCTGAGATTAAAAATGTAGGTGTTCCTCGTAAGCGTTGTCAGAGAGGAATTCTTGGCAGATCATGTGGAAATCATTAATTAATGCTGTGTGGTTAGCTAAGTGTTAAGCATTTAGGGGATTCTGTTGTAGGAACCGCACAGCCAAGCACAAACTGACTGTGGCGAAGTGTAGGGGGAGCCAAGTTTCATCACCTAGCCTCATACGTGACCTTTAACGTGATGTTCAGGTGGGCAGCTGGTTATAAAGCAGGGTACAGCAGTGGGTGAAACAGTCACCAGTGTGTTAACTAGCAGCTAATTTGTCTGCAAATTGCAGCTATTCCTTTCTAGACCAAAAACAAGGACTTTACTATACAAGCAGTCCCCAGGTTAAAAATGTCTGACTTGCGAACAACTCATACTTACGAACTGACTGCCATTAAGTCTATGATATTTCAGATTTGAGCTAAATACAATGGTGTGTCATAACAAATGCACACACTGCTTTGTAACACTCGTGACACTCGCTTTTGTGACTGCTCGAGGTACAGCACAGTATCGTAGGAGATCACTTTTATTATTGCTGTATCAATATGTACTTCCGTGTAAATCCTATGCATGGTGATATTATTTATAACGAGGAAAAGGCACTGGATTCCTAAGATCAGTACAGAAAATGTTTCCCATGCTCTTCGTTTGCGGTTATGACTTCTGGATGGCTGCAGTTGTGTGTGTTCAACAGCTGGCCACGTTTAAGGACGACCTCTAGTCACACAAGACATGGTCTCCCAGGACCGTTAAAACTAGGGTGAAGGACAGGGCAGGCGAAATGGACCTTGCAGAAAGGTCCCCACACTGTCATACATGCAGCTGTACAGCTGTCCATGGGCTGTATCTATATATTGTTCATCCATTTACAGGGTTATCTGTCAGGAGCTTTGATGTAAAGAGCGCCCCCATCTTGATAATCCCATAAGTGCGCTATCAGTATTTAAAGTAAAAATAATATATTTATACTTTAGAGACTTTAAGTATTTCCATAAACAGTTATTTAAAGAACCACGCACCAGTATCACGATAAACAAACGTGTTATATGTCCTGAAAAATGACCCCACAGAAGTGCGTTTGTTGGCGATATGGACGCACCTCCGCCAGCGGATGTTCGTCTCATGGGGTCCATCGCGGCTGAAGGTTTGCACCCGATGCGGGAGCCGGGAATAGCCCTAGAGGTGGACTGGGAAGTAGAAGCACATGAAAGAAGAATAAACGGGAATATAGAGGCGATCCGTAAGACAGCCGCGGCTGATACATGGGACCTCCCCGTTTGGCAGTCTGCGGAGAAAGAGGCGGAACTCTTTTTCATTTTTACGTGAATAATCACACTGGCGATGGGCACAAGACCTCGCTCTTCGCAGTCAATGACTCAAACAGCCTCTCCTTGGGAACAAGATATTATTATTACCAGGGCTAATTAAAATTCCCCTCTCAAGCCTCTATATATTGCACCTAAATAAAACATTTCTCATATTATTAGGCCTTCCGTGCATATTAAAAGACTCCAATTTAATGAGAAACTCTATGAATTGCTGGTTGTTTTTGTTACAGAGCTGGACAGGAGACGAAGCCCTGAATTTCAAAGCAACAGCAATTATTCCAAATCAAAAATGCAGTAAAAATCATCCCTTTGTGGTTTTTTTGTCCCATTGTGTGAATTTTTAAAGGCACCTTTACAACATATTAAGTATCTCCTGCAACCCCTGACCAGACCTTTCCCACGCATAAGTATGAGATTAGGTGCTCTGCATGCATCCAAACAGCGGGACCGTGGTAAAACCTCGCCATTACTCCCCGAGAAGGCACGCTTTTCTGTAAGCAGACTTGGGCCGGCATGCATCAGACCGCAGTAGGGAGCCCCGAAGCGGCAGCCATCCGGATGCGGGAGTGCGTCTTTCTGGGACCGCGGCCGCGCGCCGTGATTTGCAGAGAGATCTTTTAATGACGGATTAAGAAACAAAGCGACAGCGAGGCATTTTGTCACGAGGGAACGATGCGCCATAAAAAATGTACTTTTCGCAAATGGATTTCATAAACTGGAGATATATATGAAGAGGATGTGGGAGCTGTGTAATTAGGCGCGCTGTAATATGAGCGGTCACTCACATCGCTCCCCGTAATGGCTGCGAAGTCCTTGGTCATCTTCCGCCTTAGTGCCACCGACGGGAACATCCAGGGTTCCCTCGCACCTCTCTGTGTCGGAGAGAGACGGCCCGTTTAGCAGTTATTACCGAGAAAGCAGGCCACTTTACCGCAGTATGCGAACAGCAGCATACATAAGGAATTAAAAAATGTGTTTTGCGGTGCACTTTATAATTAAAGCTGTATGGTACGCTGGATAGGAAACTGGAACTTGGACTAGGCGGTCCGCTTGGTATCTGTCTGGGGGGGGGGGGTCATCATTAACGCTTAAGGGAAAAACAAATTATAATTCTGTGACGCTGAAGTGATACAGTAGCACTCTTTCTTCACTTCTTCAATTTTTTTGCATTTCCATGCACCGTTTTGTAAAAATGATGTAGTAATGGGCTGACATGGAGTGACTGTGATGTGAAAGGTGTTAGAAAAAAATGAATTGGGTTAGATATTATGTGCATTTTAATTGGACGTGTCAGTGCGGATGGCCGGGGCCATCATGCACTGTCAAGCCCACACCCACCTCCATCTACAATAATGGTCATGTAGCCCGCTAGCTAACGACGGAGACATCTAACACGAACCCTGTAGCATACATGTCTGTCTTTAAGCAGCTTTTGAGCTGCACTTTATCCTACATTACCTGCAGGAGCTGTATGTCTACAAGAAAAACCCATCAGATTATTATCGGCCTTACCATGTGACATCATGTGACCTCCTGCAGAAGTGACGGCTAATTGGCCTGCAGCTCATTGTTACAAGGCTCAGCTAGGACCATGTGTCCATCACTGTCAAATGACATCACAATTTATGGCAGGAACATGGAAACCTTCAAGGCAGCGGATTAGGTAGATACCGTTATGGACAGGAGGCTTGGTTAGGCCAGACAGATGGGTGTGTTAACCCCGTTTAACCCTCTATGTGAAGGGCTTTCTGAAATGACAAGATATTTTGACAATAATCCCAGGACATATACTCTCATGTTTCTAAACCATTCCCACAATATCTGCATGAAATCCCAGTAGTAACCAAACCCGTTAAAACTTAATTAAAAAAGCAGCAATCCCCCAAAGTTATGGTTACCCTACAATAAAAATTACGACGTAATCAGCATGCTACGCGTCGAGAGGCGGACGACAGCTAAATGAATTGTGTAGGATATTAGTGTGAGGCCCTGGGCTTGGGCACAGCTTATGTCTGCGAGCCCCAAATATGGCTCTTTCACAGAAGCCACCTGGAAGCTCTACATTCCTGTCCTGGGGGGGGTGTTGAGCCGCAGCAGAAAGTACACAGGGGGCAGGCTGTACCCAAGCAGGGATGTACGCAGACGCTCTGCTCTGCTGCAGCTGTTAGCCGCTAGCTTCCCTGGCTTTTTCTCCCTCTCAAACATACTCCTTCTCTGGCTTAAGACGTTTAGAGAGAATGGCCGATAGTTTTCTCTTTTTTCCTTAACTGTCTTTAGCTGCAACACAGGAGCAAGCAATTTAACCACCGGAAAATGATACACCCTGCATGTTGAGAAAGAAATATTATAAGGGGTTTCCTGTCTTCACCATTCGAGTTAGAAAGGACAGCATGGTTTTACGTTATTGGCTTTGTATGCTTTTACTTAGTGATGGCAGCCAATCAGGAAAGGGGAAGGAATTTTTGCGTTTATTATTATTATTATTATTATTTTTTATCTTTCCTCGGTTATGCTTGTCGTTTTTCTTTCTCCATTTGACTTCTTTTTAAATTTACTAACTAATAATCGGGGTCTGCCAAGCATTTCCCCTAACAGGACGGTTAAGAACACATTAACGCATTCCTGGATCAGGCTTGTTAGAGCAATCTGAAGTGAATTATATGAAAAGAGCACCATGGAGCCGGAGGACTAACAATATTAAACTGGCACCAAAGTGCCCCTCGAAACTCCATTTATATTTCCTGGGAGGAAATGCTGTTCTGCCGTTTGTACATAAACACCATTAAAAAATTTGATATCGGTGAGTCACCAGAGAAATATTCCAGATTTTATACCAAGATATAATATCCCCCCGCCAGTTCGCAGAGGAACAAATGAGATCTTTTAGTAATCTCGTAGAAGAGGGGAGATCCATTTTTTAGATCCGACAGTGCCGTCGGTGTGATTCTCTGTGAAACGCGAAATGAATTTGCTAGTGAGAGTCGGCACGTGGGGATTTGGGGGTGGGTTAGGATGATTCCACCGCTATGACGGTCACCACAGCCAGGAGACAAGCAGTATGCTGGCTTCACGCTGTCATCCGTTATGCGCTTGTAGTTAAAGTCGAGCCCTTGCTCTGTTTAACCGCTGTGCGGAGGGTTGGGGCAGAGCCGACGTGTGGAGTTGATTAGCCTGCCCTCACCTGCATCCAACTTAACGCTTAACTGGTCACAAGCTAACAGTGAAATGACATCTCAGCCTCACAGCGAGAGTTTACATTTGTCTTTGGAGGCCTACCTCCATTGTTGAATTTTTGGGTGGGAAAAACAATGATCTAGGAGTGCCAGGGGTAAATTTCTGATGATTAGCAGGGCCAGGCTTATTATTGGGTGGGCCAGGCTTATGATTGGGTGGGACAAACTTATGATTAGCCGGGCCAGGCTTATGATTGGGTGGGACAAACTTATGATTAGCCGGGCCAGGTTTATGATTGGGTGGGACAAACTTATGATTAGCCGGGCCAGGCTTATGATTGCCCCAACCACCCCCAGATCTGGGCCTGTCTAGTACCATCCCAAGATTTCCACACATTCCTCACATCAACCTGGTGAAAATGTTGATCCACAGCATTCCAAAAGACTTGTGACTCTGGTGAAAGGGACACGAGGGGCCGGCAGAGAGCCTGGGCTGATCGTCATGGTGACTGAGTCGTTAACACCACTCAAGGGCTGCAGACCTGACAATGACAGGAACAGAATTAAAAAAAATACAGAAAACCCAAACTCTGAATGTGGAAACTGTGGCGACTGGTTTTCGCATGAAGGCAAATGTCCAGCTGACGGCATGCGCTCAGCACGCCTGTGATGGACGGTCCCTCCACATGCCAGGACTGCTGAGATCAAAGCGGCCAGCCCAGCGCGATAAAATCAGCGTGGAAATTCACCGCTGATGTCGAGAACATAAATCAGGTCCCTGGTGCAGAGAATGCCAGCTTCCTCGGTACGATTGCAAGGACCCGTAGGCACACACTGGGATTATTCATAAATATTACCACAGTAGCACAGCAGCTGGTGACGTGTTGGTGAGACATCTGCAAACACAAAGCCGCCTGATGCCTGTCCAGCGGCTCCACCTCGACAGCACGTCTCAACGCACCGTCTCATCTCATTAGCATCATCAGCACCATGAACGCTAATCGCCGGCCTTTATTGATGGCGACGGCCAGTGAGCCCAGATTGATTAAAATAATCGATACTCTAGATTTTCTTGTGCACCCTGCGAGGAAGTCAAGAAGCCTGGGGAGGCTGCGTATAAATACCGATGTTCAGCCTGCAGAAAGCAGTCACGCCTCACGTCCCGGAGGAGGAAAGGCAGAACTAGAAGAGGGGGAAGATGCAGATGTCCTAAAAAGAGCAATGGGACAGGGGTTTTGGGTCACGTGACCCGGGCCACGGTGGAGCGGATGGGTGAAGTGCGCTGATGTTCTGCAGCTGGCTCAGAGAGTCTGCGGAACCGTACCTTCCCAGGGACGAGAGACCGTGCGGCCAGGCGCAAGATGAAAGGCGGTGTGAGGAGATGCCGGGCGCCACTGCACTGTACGCGCAACCTCAACATGACAGACGCTCTGGGCCCAAGCAGCACCGAGCGCTAATCACTACAGCAGTCAAAGGTGGACACCTTCAAAGGCACGGCTGCCACTCCCCATTGACGGGATGATGGCTATGCTAGGCTAACGTGCTGGGGGGTGGGTATCGTCTCACGTAAGCGATATTTATAAAAACACTAATATTAGTTACTTATAGGTACTATTTCAATTACACACTCTTCTAACAGGGTGCTGCTATCTTTTTTGGAGAGGGCATAATGTGAAGTCAATTAAACTCCTCTGTTTAGGACCTCTGTATATGATGTGACCATCAGAGAGACGTCACTGGCTTCCTTCATGTCGGCTGTGTGAAATGCCTTGTCTTCCACGTCTCCCGTCTCGCTTCTGTGCTGTCCATATGTGACCTCGGGACGGTGGTCCAGTGGTCACATGACACACAGGCCACATGACAGCCCTGACATCGGAGTGTCAGAGGAATGTCAGAGGAAGCCGCAAGAAAACGCCAAAGCCGCGATGACCTCAACTTCTGTTAGGGAACTGTCCAGCTCGTCACATAGCTCAGTAGCCATTTACCAGTGATCACAGTAATCTAATCCGTCTCATCTAAAAAAGATGGACACACCCCAGGGAACTCCAGTGTCTCGAAATGGTGGGAAAAACTTCAGGTGATGTGAAGACTAAACACAGGCCGGATTCCCCGCTGTGGACGTGGAGGAGAGGAGCAGCTCACACCAGAATGTCCTCAGCCAGATGTCAGCGACTCAGATATGTGCTAATGATTCACACCATTAAAGCTGGACACTAATGGATCTGTAGAATTAATGACAGGACATATCATGTACAGCAGCATAACCGAGTGTCTCGAAACATATAAGATGATGAAATTAATGATCTCACTGTGAAACTAAGCCCTACACACTGGTAAGTAATTGATACAATGGCACAGGTTAGAGTTTGATATTGGGGGGGGGCACAAATTAATAATTTAAAAATAGACAGATCTATGAATCCAATTGAAATATTAAGGGGTGCACCTCCTAGATCCAATGTCCATTAATTTATGTCAGTGTCATGAATTTTATACACTTTTTTTTTTTATAAAACTGAGGGTAATGCGTATTTATAAAAAGAATAAACAATATGCCTTTACAGAAAGCTGCCTAGAACATCAAATCTGAGAAAAGCACACACTTTCACTGTGAGAGTAACAGGGTGTCACAACACTGAAGTTTCCCTCCGGTTAAATCTGTTACTTTTTATACAGAAATACGCTACAGTTTAGTCATTTGTCAAGAATAACTTGTAGATTAACTAGCGAGGCTTTGAAGGTAGCTCCCCAGCGTTTAAAGTAAAAAAAAGTATTTATAAATACACTTAATCATGAAAATCCAGAAAATCGGAGATAAGATATAAAACAGCTTTTCAAAAGTAGAAAGTATGCATTCCGAGAGCCATAAATAATATATGAACTCATTAAATTGATTTATTCCTCGATGCAAGTAATTAGTTTTAGCTACAGTACAAAACAAAACACACAAGCAAAAAAAACGATCAAAGGTAATGTAAAGGGGGTTTTTTTACAATAAGGTATCCACATGAAAGTAATTAAATATTTTAATTCTGGAATAATAGGATTACTGTGATCTGATGCTGATCAGAGCGGTGAACCAGCCCCAGGTTCTGATCCGATTCCGCGCCCCATCACCTCATTAAAGGTGTTTATTTGGTTTATTTGGTTTGTATGAGAAACACGCGAGCGTACATGATATCCAATGCAGACAGACCTTCACACGTCCTGCACACAGAAAACAAAGCTGAAGACCATATGAATGGGGTACGGCTGTGATTTTCACCCGAATGCAAGTGAGCTTTCCAGCTACAGGCTCCAGCCAGTACAATCCCAGCAATATGCAGATCAGTGCCAAATAAAAACCGCTGGAGGAGAGGTACACTTCATTCCCCGAGGGCACAGAAGCAGGGCAGGGATGGGGCTTCTTGTCATAAAGATAATAAATGGGCCCCCTTCTGGCAGGAAGATGAACACGGGGGGGGGGGGGGTCAGACGGGAAGGACGATTATTTTTACGACGCCTTTTCATGTCGAAACTGTAACGCAGGAAGCAGGGCTGAGGGGCCCGGCTTGAAGAAACACAAACGCAGAGGCGTCGGAAAAAAATGATCACCGGGTCATTTATGGAAGCCATCATTACCTCCTCCGTGGCATGAAAGCTAATCTGTCTCAAATCAGACGGTATCCATCCATCCACGCGCTCATCAATCTTCCACACCTCGAATCCAGTGCTGCGCCGCCGTGAGCCTGAAGCCAATCCCAGGAGGACAGGGGACACTCTGAACAGGATGCCGATTCTTCATAGGACACATACGCCAGCCATCATCAGCTGACCAATCAGAATCTCTGTAGGCAAAAAGCCCTGAAATCAGAAATTTCCCCATTTTATTGTGTTGTTCACAATGTGCACAGTCATATTCCTACTCAGGTGCATCCATACAATTAGTGCTAATAAATAAATGACAATAAGAACAGCAATAAGTAATTAACAATAATTAAATAACTGCTGTATGCATCGCCCTGAGTCATTCCCCGTCCTCTGCCGGATGCTAGGCTCCGGACCCCTGTGACCCTGCATATGATAAGCGGGAATAGATGATGGATGGATGGTATGACTGCCACTGTAGATGACACTCCATATATGCAGCGAGTCTGTAAATATGGGGATTAATACCCGTGTCAGGTGGTAGCAGTAGAAATGTTTTCTTGAGCATAATTAGAATTCATGAAGCTGCTTAATTGCCTGCAGGTAGAACTCGTCCCCGAATCTCGTGGTCAGAGTGCCCAAGGTCCTATTCTGTCTGGCCGGGAGGGGGGCAGGGTCAGTGGCGGGATAAAAGTGATCGTGCCATGACAGCACGCGGCCGGCGAATGTCACCACGTCTCCGCTGGTGGTGGCATTTGGGCTGACCTCGGGCCACCGTCCCCAGCCCGGCGCCGCGGCCCAGAGAGAATAAACATGGGCCTGAATTCTCCCAGGGCTCCCAAGCCGCGCGTATCGCTCCCATACAATTACACCTGTCCTGCCGTGCGTAAAATGCAATAGACACACCGGAGAGCATTGGCGAGTGCACACCCTCCTTTACCCGCTAAGAGGATTGCACGGGCTTACCGCAGCACCACATTTACACGCGAGCGCTAACTTAAGACCGAATGTCATCAGCTTAACGCAACACCTCGTTCACCGAAAGGAATTCCCAACCGGAACGGCTGCCATTTAAATTTTAAATACCAAGATGCTATTCCAGGGCTAGTCAATGGCGGTGCTAATAAGCCTTTCATTCCGGCTTCTCGCAGTAAATAGTGCTGTCACTTAATAAATAATTGCATGTGTTGTGGAGAGGCAGTGTTTCCTGTGAGCTCCCTTTGTGTGTTTTAATGCGTGCCGTTGTATATAAGATGAAACCACACATATTGTAATTCCCCATTCAGAGTGTCAGCGTGGCGCTACGTGACTTAACGCCTGCCAGGAGCGCGTGACACCCCCGTGGGCACCAGGATGACTAACGGAAAAGTCGGCCCGCACCTGTCCCGTCTTAGAGACAGGCGTTGTTTAAGCAGCAGGACGCAGCACACGTGGGAGGTCTGAGCCCAAACCCCCACCTTGATGCTGAGAAGATATGGGACAAACAGCAGGCTTGTGGTAACGTCTTGCTCTCTGTGGACCCGCTCCGGGTCTCTCTCTCCCAACTGTTCCGCAGTTTGTGGAAGCTTGCGCTGTACATTTCTATCAAAGCCTAAATCTAATCTTTCGGTGATGTCAGAAGTGATTTCACGCCCTCCTGACGGTAAGCCGGCTCATGGGGTGCCGGCCTGGATGGCAGATGGATCTGTTATCAGAGGAATAAAAAGTACAAAACCAGTTACTAATAAATACGAATATATTTAATGTGTGTGTGGGGTTCAGCTGAGGTCTCTCCAAAGCCTTGCAGCTATTCTATTATAACTGGCATCTCCAAGTGGCCCGCAGTAAGCATTATGTAAGAGTTACTCCTGTCCCGTGCTCTCTAATCCGCCAGTGACCCAGGCCAGGATACCTTGATGGAAGACAGATGGACACATACTATCCCTTTTTGGGCCTTTATTATTCAGAGGGATTTCATCACAATCAGAATCGGCGGCTGCCAGATGTACCCAGATACCTCCACATGACTAATGCGTGACATTTTACCTGCTAGTTTTATGTCATACCAGCACTACCGTCAGTAACTTTAATCACAAACCAAATCAAAGACCTGGCTTCTTGCCTCCACTACTAAAATTTTAATTGGCACTCATCAGTATTACAATGATCCCAGCCTGACGCGCCAGCGAGCCTATCAAATTAAACCACAGGTCTTTTTCTTTTAAATGTTATTTTTATTTTATTGTACAAATAAGAATTTGTAGTAAAGTGGGGCTCATGGAGAGGCACGTTTAAGCAGTGACCCTTTCCTCTGCCTAATCAAATTAACAATTACAGCACGTCCCGGTAATGGAGACTCCAAGTCGTCGGAGTTTTCGGCAGAAGAGCCGCCTTGCGAAGCATGACTCCAGGACGTGGGATTTAATGGGACGTCCGCTGGCCCCGTGGTCCTGTCTGCAGCCTCGTGCATCTTCAGCGGTCAATTAGCATCAATTAACACCATTAGGACGATCCCCTGAAGCGCCCGTGGGACCCGATGGACGTGATGTTTGTTTATTCGCCCCGCTGGCACTTTCATCCAGATGCTATGGATTTTAACACCCCCCCCCCCCCCATTAGGGATCAGGGAACCCTTAACCACAGTGCTCCCCCCCAGCAAAAGCATGGAGGCGTGGGGTTAAATGCTGACACAGCCATTTAGCACCAGATCACAGCACCAGATTGTCGCACCCCCCAACCACTCATTTACAGCACACCCCCTCGTCCAGGAAGCCTTAATTAGCAGCTCTCGGTTCGTCACTAGCCAGAAATAAATATCAATAGATCACTAATTTAATTTCATTTAATATATGAATGAATGAAGATACCCAAAGCACTTTACAGAACCAATGGGGGCCACTTCAGCCCCCCCCCCCCCCACATGATACGATAGCAGCCATTCTGCACCAGTATGCTCACCACACAGTAGCTAAGGTGGTGAAGGGGCAGGAGAGAATTCACTAGTTAGATATAGGGGATGACTAGGAGGCCAGATTCGGTCTCTTTTTACCCAAATCAGATCTTAAATACTTACACCATAAATACACCCCAAACCCTCAACATTCCATAACAGATGTAAATAGAAGGGTTTAGCCTGCATAGAAGTGGTTACCGGCGGGGGGGTGTGGCCTGTGAGAGCACGGGGTCGCGACCCTGGCTTTGTATCGCCACTGAGCTGTACTCTTCGTCGCTTCATTACAGCTCTGTCACGTCACACTGATACCAAACTAATCAAGACTAATGATTCCATTTAAACCGCTGCTGATAATGTTATTAAAATGCAAATAGTTAATTTCTGTTAATGACCCGCTATCGCTCGCAATCGATCAAGGACGGTCTTGCTGATTTAGTTTTTGTCCTAATACTCACTCGAGGAGAATGTGCATGTTGGGAAGTTTCCAGAATCTCCTAAATTGTAGTAGGCTTTTGATTTCTGTTACGGGTTATGCCTGATATTTTTAAGGTTATCTATAAAAAAAAAAGTCTGTTCAGCCATGTTTGCGATTATGTTCCGGAATATCAGTTAAAACTCCGGCGGGATTTTTCTTTTACCAAGAATTTTTAAATATTCCGCGGTGCATAATTCAGCTTTATCACCCTAAGATTCCAATTTCCTGCAGATTTGTATATGAAATTTCCTTAGATAAGGGAGGTGAAGCTGTGGAATTCTCATTTTTACAATGCACGAACATAATAATCATATTTTTGTAGATCTATATTGATTATTTTTCACTGATACCAGGAATTTATTTAAATCCTTAATCTCTGGGACCAAGGCTTGTACTAATTTTGGACACAACCCTAAGGTGAGCTCCGGGTTCGAGTGCAGACGGTTGCCATGGCAACCGCAAGGCAGCGGCCCGCCGCCCCCCCCCCCCCCCCCCCCCCCGCCCCCCTCCCCCTCCCTTCGGTCTCCGCGCTCGCGT
>JAODKM010000075.1:6775812-6789586 GCA_026780845.1 Petrocephalus sullivani
ATCATTTACATGTGGCACCCCCTACATTGTTTACATGTGGCACCCCCTACATCATTTACATGTGGCACCCCCTACATCATTTACATGTGGCACCCCCTACATAATTTACATGTGTTACCCCCTATGTTGTTTACATGAGGCAGCCCCTACATTGTTTCCATGCTGCTCTGTTTTTCTGTGTCTCGGTGATGCTGGTAATGGGCCTCCTGGACTTGTTCAGGCAGGAAGGGACTGGAGGTGCTGAATCTTCGCTCATGTGCTCGAGGGCAGGTCTCACGGCATTGGCAGGCAACCTTAATGTGGAAAAACTGTGCCTGAGATGTTTGTGTGCTGAGCTATTTCATGAGCAAACACCTGGTTCCATTTAACATAGCCCTGCTACCTGTGACATAGTCTAATGGTTCCACTGGTCCAGGGTGAGCAGGGTTACTGGCCAGTTTAACACGCTGCTGGGCTTACTGGGTCATGCCCCCACTCTCTTTCCTGTTCTGAGAAAGGGGGCTCCTGCCCCTAGCTCCTGGCACCAGTCCAGAAATGGCTGGCTTATCTATGGCTTCTGGCATCAGCCTGAACATTGTGGCCCTGAAGGAACCCCTAACATGTGGCGAAGGGGCACCTCGGCAGGGTAGGGGGGTGGGAATGAATTGGGGAGACAGAGCCAGACTCCTGTGGAGCTGTTACAGCCCCTCACCCACATTGTTCCCATGAGGCTATGCAGCTTTGTTGATACCAGCCCAATCAAGGAACATAGTTCCAGGAAACATTTAAGATTCTCGTGTACTTCAAATGTTTGTTTCAGTCCAATATTTGACTATGTAACTTGTTTGTAAGGACTTGGGGGGGACCGTTATGAGATAAGAGCATAAAATGAGAGTGCAAAGCGGGGGGGCCAGCCCCCAGCTGCCTGGCAGGGCCTTCAGGCAGCTTGCAGCCTTTCCGCGAATCCTCCCCCCTTAATACTACACATACAACACCCCCTGAGGGGGCTCACTCACCCCACCCCACCCCACACCCTTCCACATTAAAAGCGTGAATGCAAATGATTTGAAATGTTTTTCTGCTTTCATTTCCAAGCTAATATTCTTGTCTCATTAACCCCATTCATTCAATACTTTGAAGATAGATCTTTGGCACCAAACACTCCGATTCTTTCTGGATATACCTGTAAGTGATCTGCAAGCATTGCTCTGTGTTTTGGGTTGTTATTCTGTCGGAACCTGAATTTCCACCCCAAACGTACATACTTTACAGAAAGGATGGAACTGGGTTTGTCTCTCATTGGCTTTGTCCATTTTGCTGTTGATAGTAGGCACCTAGTTTCCCAGTCCCCCTACTGAAAAAAGCTAACAGCATGATGCTGGGACCGGCATCGCTGACAGTGAGGGGGTGCAACCTGGATGACAGCCTGTCTTCGGTTTGTCTTCAGTTTCATAGCATTCAGGCCAATAGAACTTTTGTTCTATCAGAAGACAAAGTATTCTCCCCCCCCAGGGTCTGTCACATGGCCCCAGAGGTCTGGCAGGCAGGGCGGATATCATGGATATTCTGAGAGGCGCTCTTAGGTGTCGTATAGTATTACTAAAGAAGTATGTAAGTGTGTGGAGTGCAGGTGGATAGGGCCGCTTGGGAGTTATGAAGGTAGGTTTGCCTCGAGCCCTGAGGGGGGCAGCATAGCCCTAGGGTTCCCTTCATCAGTGTAATGCATTGTTTCCCAGCCTGGTCCTCGGGGACCCACAAAGAAAAACATGGACTGTCTGGCAGGGAGCTGGGAGGGAGCAAAAACATAGACTGACCGTGGGTCCCCGAGGACCAGACTGGGAAACACTGGTGTGGTGCCGTGCCTAACAGCTACCCGTGTTATTTCTGCTCTCGTTTCACTACATCATTGCTAGTGTCAAATACCGACATGTAACACAGTAGCTTTGATTCTTACTCCAGAGCTTATGAGGGCTGACCTCTGACCTCTCCCCCCAGGAGAGCGGCCCTTCCCTTGCACATGGCCCGACTGCAGTAAGAAGTTTGCCCGCTCGGACGAGCTGGCGCGCCACTACCGCACGCACACCGGCGAGAAGCGCTTCGGCTGCCCGCTCTGCGAGAAGCGCTTCATGCGCAGTGACCACCTGATGAAGCACGCCCGGCGTCACTCCGCCTTCCAGCCCAGCATGCTGAAGAAGCCCGAGGGCCCCGGCCCGCGGCCCGCCTCCCGCAGCGACTACAGCCGCTCTGACGGCTCCAGCCCCGCGCCCAGTCCCGCCCCCAGCCTGCCTTAGCCTCTCATTCCCGCCCTCATCTCTATGCTAACCCTCAGCCTACTATACAGAGCTCCCTGTAACCCCTTACTGTGCAATCACTTACCAACCTCAGAGGACAATAACGACCCCCATTTCCAACAGCAATACATCACGTACGAAACACTCGTCTTCTAACCTACTGACGACCACCAGTCAGAACAGAAAAATCTGTTAAAGATCATGTTCTTCTCACTTAAGTTTAAGTTTGAAACGACCCGTATGGACCAGAGTATTCCGTTTCCTACATCTGAGCTGGGGAAGGCGGGAGGAAGGGAAGGAGGGAGGGAGGGGTCAATTGGTCACCTCAGGATTTGGGCCGTTTTTTTTTTTTCGTTCTCTAATTCAGCTGCACAATACAAGCATCACCTTGTTCTGAAGTTTCAGCGCCACTCAGGGAAGACAGTGTAACAGAGAGACCACAATGAGGATGAACAGAAGAATTACCAACCCTATGCTTTGCAGGATTTGCACTCTGAACGCGTTTTCGTTATTTGTCGCACTGGAGGAGACTAGAACTGGATTAATGGTCAATAAAAGTAAAGATTTGGCTTTTTTTCACTCATTTTCCTCCACATAACCCAGAAACTCCTGGGGAAATAGATGGAAGGTCATATTGTTTTTCATTTTAAGGCTGTAAACCATGCTTGACCACAGAAACAGCTGTGTTCTGGAAGCCTGGTCGCTTGCCCAAAGTCACTTATTATGCACTGGGAGTCAGAGATCATGTACTTTGTGTCAATGATCACTCCCCAGGAGTCATCCCCGTGGGTGAGTCAGTGATTGTGTCCTGGGAGTGGATGAGGAATGGGAGGGGGGTCACACAGGCCCACTGAATTCCACTCTCTGATCGCAGTGCCCTGGGATGTTTCAGAGAAGCTTTCGTATGTAACGAGTCAGCAGCGAGTCAAAGTGACGAGTCAGTGCGCCACAGAATAAGCCCGGAAAGGTGCCTGTGTGAATATTAACCCCTCAGAGAGCACATCCATGGGCCAACCTCTCCCAGTGGAAAGTCAAAGGCTTTTGGATGCCTTCCTTCCTTCTAACCATGACCTAGTTTACAAGCATCTGAAGCCCTTCTATTGACCCCCCCCTTCCTCAAACAGAACCGTGGCCTGGAAACAAACACAGGTTTCAGTGTTACACTGTAGCAGGGGCCACGCAGGTGGCCCGCGAGAAACAGTAGCAGGGGTCTCTCTCACACCCCCGTAGAATGAACGCTGACAGAGGCTGGCCCTGGTTCACCAGCCGAAACAAGTCCCAGTTGCCTCATACCCATGTATGCATAGTCCTCCTTTTCTGTGATGAAGAGAGCCGCAGGCATGTTACACACAGCCTTCTCAGCCTCCCTCTCCACCCTTGACATAAACAAAGATATGAAGACGAGGCCATCTCTGGACAATAATACCTAACACGCCCACACAAATACAATCTGCACAGAATCAGTGCTGTCCATACAGCATGCTGTTAATTTCGAGGCTACACCTATCCTGTGTCCGATTGTCAGGTTTAAACAGCGCTGCTTCTCAGTACACCTTATAACCAACTGTTATTTTTTTTTTAGCTGCGAGCTGTGTTAAATTTTATAGTGGTACATAACTTCCTAAATGCTTTTCTAACTTTTACTTTAGGGATGCCTTTGTATTTAGCAAGCTTCCTTATTCAGCGGAAGGTGTCTCTGCTGACCTAATATACGAGTGTGAAGCTGGTTTTATTTGACCAATACCCAGGGGTACTGTGTAGTTTCCTATAAAAAAAAAATCTAAATTGCAAGCAAATGTGTGGCTGACTGACAGAGTTCGGTGCGGTTCTGTAAAGGCTGTGGCTCCGGCACCTTCCTGCTCTCTTACCGTAATGTAATGTTGACAGGATGTGAAAAAGATGTCCTTGTTGTGGTGTTCGGTGTAATTACCGCTTTGTCTGCATCGCATGCCGCTGCACCTACGGCTCCAGACGCGATCTGTCACTACAGGAGGCTGTAATGAGAGGAGATGCAACTCCTTGCCCTCTTGTTTATGAGGGAGAGCTTACTGTCCTTTCGTCTTAATTCTGAATACTGCTAGCGTCTTTCCCTGGTAAAAAAAAGGCTTTATTTCTTTATAAAAAAAATGCTTTATGTTTTTGTAAATGATAATCAGGGTTGCCAACTTTGGTCAGCTGGCTGGTGTGAGATTTTAAACAAGTCTGCACATACATTTACATGTATGTAACAGTTTTATTACCTTGTAAATAATCTGTAGGGTTTGCAAACTACCCCAACAGCTAATTTTAGGTTTATAATGGAATAATATAGATTTTCTTGCGTGTGAGAGTCTGGAACGGTGGGTGTCACACCAGATGCGTGAGAGCTGGCAACCTTGATAATGATGCTTACATATTATCATCAAAGTAGGAGAATAAATAGTTTGCTGCTGGCTTTCTCCTCGAGCGTGAAGGTGCCCCCCTTTGGCTCAGCAAACAGGCCCAAGAAAGCTCCCTTGACATTTTTAACACAGATTTGATGCCATACTCATCTACTTTATATACACTGGTGCATAATATAGGTATTCTTGCAGTCTGTGCCTGTTAGCAGCTAGCCGTGCCTTTGTTTAAAATAGCCTGTGCATGTCGTCGATGTAAAGTCGCTTTGTGCCCTTGATGAGTCAAAGGGATCCAGGTGGCCTGTGTCCTTAACCTTAAACTCCAACAGAATCAAAGTTAGCTGTTTACCCCTCCTTAAAAAAAAAAGTAAAACCTAGGGTCTGCTTTACATGTGTCAACACAGCGTGTGGCTACCTTAGTGTTCCACTGACTCAACGCTGAAATGGGACACTTGAAAGGGAGCTTTGTTGGGCAGCCTTCTAAAATCAACTTGTGACAGAATCCCACCATGTTATATTTATTTTTTTGTATTTTCACGAGCCCAAAAATCACATGTGGTAAATGGAGGACTCTGACGGTCGCTACCACGCTCCCATGTAGCGTGTCGCCGAGACCAACGTGTGGGGCCAGTTGCATATTATGAAGTTGTTCACTGCTTTGTTCCACTCCTGCTTCACTTTTACCTCAGGACAGACATAAATTGGGCCTTGAGCACCGCGGGACGTTTGCGTGCCCGGTCTTCGTCTCTTTCTGCCGAATAGCTGTCACAGCTGAATTGGCACAGAGCATGGTTTCAGGGACCTAGACCCCCCACACCCGACCCCTCTCACATGACCTCGCGCATGGACGTTAAACGTGCAGTTCACCTTCTCATTTCTTTCACTCAGCATAAGGTAGCAGAACAAAAATGATCCTTTATGTTTCTTCTTCATTGTGGGAGAGCTGACTTGGCTCGGAGGAGAAAGCCATGTGACCATGTGGCCATGTGACCATGTGACGGGGGCAATGGCCAATGGGAGGGGGAGGTGGACTTCATAACTAGGTAACCCACACCTATAATAGGTATAATCAGTAAAAACAACGTTCAGGTTGGAGTAAACTAATGACAAGCCATGTGGTCACATGATCGCCCTACAGGGACAGAGAGCACCTTCTCCACCAAAATTTATCAGTGTACTATCTATATTTTTAAGAGTATTAGTATGCAATCTGCCCTTATAGAGTATAACTGGTTATACAGTCCGAATAAGATTAAATCAGACTCCAAATAATATGTTTTACTATTATGATATTAATTTTGGGTTGCCTGGATTCATGTGTGTCATGTTTTTATTATTATTATTTTTTTTTTTCTCCAAATGATCCAATCAAAACATAAGACACGTGCTATTTATTCTGTGCTTGTCTCACATCACACTGATCTGAACATTGTGGAAAACAGGCCGTTTCCTTTTCTGACTTTTTTTTTAATATGTATTGTGTGAGGTCGTTAATGTTCATTTTGGATATATTTCAGGATACCTGCGCTGCGTCTCAGTAATTATGGTTATGTAGTTATTGATGTTCTGTTTTTACTTTGTTTGCTTGCATTGTTACTTGTTCTAATTTTGTACAGTGTTCAGTAATTGAGTGAATTTCATCATGTCAGCGGGCATTTTGAAACTGACATTCAATTTCATCTATAGACACTGAAGTTCCCTTGGAATTTATATTTCCCTACTTTCCCTGCAATGTAGGAAGGGTAAGCTTGGGGAATATCGTATTTAAACTGGGAATTTTCATGAAGGTGTTTCTTTTCTGGGGTTGTCGAGTTTTATTTTTGTGTGTCGCGTAACCATGGAGACCACCACATTGTGAGGTAGTTCAGTTTAGGCATATATATTTATCTGAGATGTTATTTTTAATTACCTAGTGTTGATCTGAACTTTTCTAGAGTCATCATCATTTTTTAAGGGTGGTGGTGTAAGTTAAGTTAATAGCTACCTAACTTCTAAAAAAAATGGTCCAATACTATTTAATCATGATATTGCCTTGGAAATAAAAATGTTCAAGTTCAAGTTTACTTAACAAATTAATAATTTTTATAAACCAGATATCAATGATTAACAGAATGTAATTACAAAAAATAAGCATAACTTATCATCCAGGAATTTTTTACATTACCCTTGCATTAAGCTATGGGTTGAGGCATTAATGTAGCTATTAAATGATCGGTTCAGATTATAAAATTACTTTTGAAATGCTGACATAATAGGGTAGAGGGTTCACAACAGACTAAACAACGCGATCATGTTGGGGACATGTCGTGAAATACCAGAGTTTAAATTCATATATCTGGAAAACCAAGCTTTTGTGCATTTATATGTCTATCATGGTGGATTTTATGTATTACAAGGGATAAATTTCAGGCTTCTTTTTGTATATCAAATCCAGACGTATTTCAGGTTTAAATCAGCTCAATAATAATAATTTATATTATTGATATCGTATTTTCAGCTAAGTAAAAGTACAGTTCCATTCTTTTTTCCTAACTGACGAAACTGCCTCTATCGTATAGACAAGACATAATCTCTTTAGTTCTGTATATTGATGAGGAGCCCAGAGGTGGAAACTGTAGGTCCAAAAAGTAAAAATCCAGAAGGTTTTGTTTCAACCAACCAGTTGACAAATAAAGAGTCATAGTCACAGAGTACTCAACTGGTACTTTGTACTTTCCGACCCACAGATATCCACCTCTGGAAAAGAAATTCTTTCAAAACATACTTTCTCCAGCATCTGAAGGATTGTTATTACTACATTTAGACTGTATTCCTCATGTCGCTGTATAAAGGCTTTCTTTGAATTAGTATGTATTTATTTACAACTGTGCAATGCTTTTCCTGTTATCCAGTTACCTGTTTTAGTTCCGTTTTTCTTTTCTCTTTGTACAGTTTATTTTGCTGAGACGTTAATTTCCAGTCCAGTCGAACTGGTGCATTTGAACAAATCCCGCCCACATCTGCCATATAAGGGAAAGCCGCCGCCCAGCGGGAGACGTCGCCCCGTGGCTCGTAAACATTCCAGCTCCCCTTTCTCGCCGACGAGGAAAGGGCAGACCGGGACATTGTGAGAACCGGACTACGTCTGTGAACCTTGCTTTTTCAGGGATGGAAGACGGGAGAACGTCACGCTGCAGGCCGCCGGGCTGCGCCGGGCTCTCGCGAACCTCAGGGCCGGCCGACCTGCCGCAGCTCCTCCTATGTTTTCACTCAAAGTGTGGTCAGCACTCGTGACCAAAGGCTGCAGGAATCAGACATTCTGCATACATGACCTCACGTTTGACTCTCTCCAAAATATGTACCCGTGCATGAAAACTGACAGACAACCCCCCCCCCACCCCCCCTATAGTCTGTCCTGTATCTTCACTACTGGACACTGCCTGCAGGGAATGGCCAGCTGGCAATGTGTGCTAACTTCTCTGGCTGCAGGAGACGAAGGAGGATTCCTAGTATTGATCATTCATTTCCACCAGCTCTGGTGCATACGTTGACCAGGGGTTACTGGCCTTCATTGTGAAATGGATATTTGTATGTCCTGAAACCTCACCACACAAATGCTAAATACCCACAGGGGTCAGTGTGAAGTAGCCCCGCACACCCCTGACCACAGCAATCTCGATAATAGGTGGCAACCTTATATTTACGCACTTTCCCAAATTATAAAAGTTTACACTTTCCATATCAGCGTGTTTTGTTTCATAGAATCAGATACAGATGAGCAGCAGTTGTCCAGAAAGGCTGTAATAAATCATAAATTTGAAAAAAATGTAATGCAGTCAAATAGATCAGCAGTAATTTCTTGGCATTCAGCAGAAAGAAAGCTGTGGGGTGATACTTGGTGTAGTCTTGCAGTGTCTTTACAGTATAGTGTAGGGTGTGCACCAGAGTTGGGTAATTCTGGTCCAAAGCGTAAAAATTGTTGAGCATTAAGAGCCTCAGTCACAGAGTGCTCAACTAGTTGGTTGAAACAAAATTCTGGATTTTTACTATTTGGCCCTGAATTACCCCACTTTGGTGTGCAGTCATTAATCCCCACTCTTTCCTCATACACATCCATGTTTGTAACCCTGCACGCTCTGCTTCAGTCACATGACCCCAGTGGGCCCATTCCTGGGGCGTGCTTACTGTGCTTGAAGAGTCACTTTTTCTTAATACTGACCAGTCTCCTTCATGACCTTCTTAAAGCTGCCACGACCTCCATGTTTGTTAATCCACCAAATCTCTGCGTCGCTGAAGTGTTACAGTTAAAGTTCCTGCAGATTACACAGAACATAACACCCTGTAATTCTGCCATGTGTTTGTATGATTTTTTTGTACTTAGACGAATATTGTGATTATGTCCTATACAAATGAAAAAATTAATGAAATGTAAAATTCCTTATGGCATCTTAACCTGTATGCATGAGCTAAGATCACATTTGGCAAAAAGATAAATAAATATAAAAGACTTTTTGATGTGCTGGGTGTTTATTTGCAGAGGTGATCTGAATACCAAATGGCAAATGTGGTGTGTATCTTCTGAGATGATTATGAGTTATAGGAACCTACTGAACAGATTATAATTCACAGTAATACTCTTAATATCTGGGATTAAATAAAACAACAGACCGATTCTCTGTGCTGTACCATATTTCTGCATAGTACCACACAGTACTACACATTAAGTTGTTTGGTGTTGGTCTACTTCCAGGGTTATAGTGGATGTAGGACAGCAGGGTAGCCAAAAACCAAATGGTACCAAAGTTCGTCTAAAAAGCAACTACAATATACAGAAATGTACCTCACAAAAGACTATACATACAAAACATAAGGCAAAAATGCCCAATACTATTTCCATCCAATTAATTTCCCCAGGATCCTCTAAAAGCTTCCCAGCTGGCAGTATTTATAGCTAACAAAGTAATCAGTCAAATTACAGCCAGCTGGGCCACATTAATTAAAGCAGCCGAGAAAGAGTGGTTTTATTGACCGAAACGAGACCAATGCAAATCCAGACAGGTCTGCATGTACAGGGCCGGCTTAAAAAACCCCAGATTAGCTACAAAAGAGCATGCATTTCTATACGAATTATGTACTCATATGGAAATTCCAAATTTTGTGAAAAATAGTTAAAATTGTACTTCTGAGGAAAGACTAAAATTGACTAGAGGCTTTTATCTAAATGCCTGTTTTTCCACAGTGTGGCACATTTGTTCTGGGTCGCGTGACGGAAGATCTGGATCCCAGGTCTCTGATCCATTACAGAGGTACTGTATAATCAGACTGAAGGTCTTGTGTCACCCACCTCCTGTGACAGCCCCATTTCCTGTATGCTAGCAAATCACTTCAGCCAACCAATCACTGCAGGTGCCAGAGTAAGGCCGCGCCTGCATCTCTTATTGCCATGGAAACCAGGCAATTTTTCCACTTTCAGGAAGGCCCGTCACCATGAAAGCCTACAACGCTCCCCTGACAACTAAAACATAAATATAACAAAGCTCACTTAAGCAATGCACACATTTTTATTTTATGGGGATTATGTGTGCCGCTGTGTATTTGTAAATGCTTTGATTGTCGTGTGATTGACTGATAGTGCTCACTGGTTGTCGAGTTTTAAGATGCTGAGCTGTCATGCCGAGGCGAGCCTGCGAACCACAAGAAACGGCAGCATCATCCGCTAAACCAGCTGCTTGCCCTCCTTCCTATCGGAAAAACAAAGCACTTCAGACCACTTGCCAGGAACTACAGCCGTGCCTTTGTGTTGACGAAAGAACACCCTTCACCCTTCGTCCTTAAGATTTGTAAACAGATTAGTGTAGTGAAACTGGACGCTATACTTAATAAGGACACTTTCTGGAAACCTGCATCCACTATAACCACAGAATCATAACCATAACCATCCAGGGAGCTTCCAGGAAAACTCAAGAACTCTCTGCTTCCCAGCAGGAATTAGTCACGGGAAGTTAATTTGCTTCGCAAAAGGAAACGATGGGATGTTTATCATTGTTTGTTTAAAAATATTCAGGGATTGCAGTTTTAATCATAAAAGTGCTCATCATAAAGGAGAAGTTCAAGCTTTTAGTAGCTGGGAATCATGCTGAAGAGCATTTTCACTCTCAGGCCAGGTTTTGGAGTTTATGAAGAGATGACTACAGTAGAATATTGAGTAGATGATGTCCTGAAGTGTTGGAAAACACACCTTTACTGTGACATGGAGTATTAATGTTGTGACTGCTGTAATGAGCACTGTGGTAGCGTTATGGATACTGTGTTGAGTACTGTGGTGTGGAGTGGCACTTTTCATACTGTGTACTGTAATGAGTAACTGAGGAAGATCTGTGATGAGTCATGTGATATGATTATGTGCTGTGGTGGGTTAATTTCAGCACAATATACAAACAATATTAGTATTTCTTGTTGACTGTTGCAGTTCTGATTATTGAATATATATTTCAATCTATGATTTACAGCATGCAAGTTTCTTACAGGGATTTCAGAGCTGAATCTCTCCCACAGCCACAGTGCTGCCTTGGTCTCTCTCTGGAGGAATTGTTTGAGGAAATAAGTCCTGGTGGATATGAGGCCTAGAGTCCCTGAGCACTGTGCCAGCATTACATCGCTCAAAGGAAAATCTGCGCACACAACATGATGAATCACATACTAAAAAATTACCCCAAGAGAGGCACCTATTTACACATGCAGTCTGAGTAATGAGTGAATGTTTCAAAAAAGGTAAAATAACTTATCTAATGGTGAGAATCTAATGATGCTCGAAGCTCTCAGAGAAACCATTATGCAGGACTAATTTATATTGATATTATGGTGTTTTCTGCCACTGTTTTGTGTATTCTAAATTTAGTTAAGTGACCTATCTGAGGGATACAGCAGAAAAGTGAAGAAATATTATTCTGTGATATTTCATGTCTTGCTTATTAACTAATGATGCAAAACTATACAGGAATGTGTTTTGAAGGTGGATGACAGTGGGGCATCAGCACCAGGTGAGGCAGGGTCTTCTCCACCGAGTTCACACACTCACGTTGGTGTTATTGCTTTTAATACCCAAACGACGCTCTCTGGAACTAAAATTTCAAACTTTTTTTTTTTCAAATGCAAAACGCAAGGGAGCTGAGAACACTGAAGCAGTTTGAGTTTTTTTTTTTTAGATGCACATCTTCATTAAAAACCAAACAGCCAAATAAAACAATATACAGTCGTCTACACCTGTAACCGAATACAGGGACATTGAGTGGCCCATGTAAGACCTGAATGTTGCTGCATACAATGGCCAGTCACTAGAATAGGGAGCGTAGGGTGGTGTACCTTATGGGAGCAGGACAGGATGGCAATGCCCCAGCCAGGCTGGCCTGAACTGCGAAGCTCACACACTACTGCTGCACATCAGTGTTCTAGTGTACATAAAAAACCAGCCGGTGGATTTGCTGTTACATGCCAGGCAAACTCGTACTGTTATGTGAAGTGTGTCTCAGCCAAGACCCAGATCGTACAGCTCAGCACAAATAAAGCCCCCCCCTACGACTTCTGCGCGTTCACTTTCTGCACTTGACGCCGACACCCCCACCGCCATGGCTTTAAGAGGCCGGGGGTAGGGGGGGGGGGGGGGGGGGGGGGTTTGGGGATGATTTGGTCCATACCAATGTTGACACTGACAATTGCAGGAAGAGTCATGAAAATGGATATGATGATTAAATAGGAAAATCCTTTGTTTTGTGGATAATAAAGCAGGCTCTGAACCCCCAATAGGAGCCTAACTCAACATACAAAACTGCCCCGGATCAATATATAGCCGTCAGTGGGTATTGTATTCAGTAGCAGCGCGGTCCAGAGGTGGGCTGTCCTGCAGCTTAGCTGGCCGCTGTGCCTTCCTGCCCACAGTCATGAATGCCACACTTAGTTTGTAATAGAGGCATGTTGCTGATCACCAGGTTGCAAATCGATATCGAAAGCACAGCTGCCCCCAGCGTCTGATGGCCGGCCAGCTGCCTTCTCAGTCATCGGACCGGTCCGTATTCACTGCAAGTTTCCCCTGGTGGTTCGGATCGTTGTCTTACCGTGCATCCTGAGCTGTGACTGAAACGCGCTTTGATATCGGCGAGAGCTTGATCGCCGGGAGTGTTTGTTAACACCGGCGGTGGGTGCGACCTTATTTAGCGAGGGAAACGCCGTCAGCATGTAAATACTGCATCAGCGAAAGCAGCCGTGTATGATTTCCTGCAAATGTGTCAGCTGTGCCATTCTCAAAAGCCGCGATTCTGCGTGTTCCTCAGGGCTCATTCTACCATCCTAGAGGATTTCCTTTATAATATGCCGCAAAGATTTATTTTTTCATGCATTTTCATTACATTACTTTAGAAAAGGATGTGCTGTTAACCTTAGACCAAAAGTAGTCAATAAATACACAAAGACGGTGCCATGAAACCGTGAAACCATGTTCTGTAACTTCTCCTATTCAGGGTCAAAGGGTTCCAGAGCCTTGGGCATAAAGCAGGGAACAACCCATTGGCAGCCCACAACAACACAGGGAAGACATGCAAATTCCAGACATGGGAACCCGGCGGAGACTTGAACCCAGGTCCGTGAGGTGACAGTGCACCAAAAATAACTGATCGTTATCAATTATCCACGTTCTGCATTTTTCTGCAATAAAAAAGAAACGGTAAATCACATTTGCAGTAAAATCCTACCCTCTAGTGTTTGAAAATAGGAATGCATTCAATCTTGAACTGAAATCAATGTGATGGCAGTATATTTTCATTTCTTCTGAAAATGGACTTCCAAGACCTTAAATAACACTAACAGAGAATGGGCAGGTCATATCTATAGTGGCCAACTGCTCGTAAGTCTACATCTCTCCACTTCAGGGATTTTGCTACTATCTGCCACATTTGAGGTTACTCATCCTTGGACTCCTCCAAGAAGCAAGGGCCTTTTGTTTGCATGCTCTGTTCAGGATGTAGTATAGCTCCAGGTAGATCTAATCGGAACTTTGACATAGGAGGAGAGGGAATAGAAAGGGGGTTAGTTGATTCAAGGAGGCGGCTTGCAAACCTGACAATGCAGTTAGTGAATGGAAGGAAGAGGATAGCA
>JAODKM010000075.1:6790890-6806249 GCA_026780845.1 Petrocephalus sullivani
GAATGCAAGGAAGGGGATAGCAAACCTGAGAATGCGGTTAGTGAATGCAAGGAAGGGGATAGCAAACCTGAGAATGCGGTTAGTGAATGCAAGGAAGGGGATAGCAAACCTGAGAATGCAGTTAGTGAATGCAAGGAAGGGATATCAAACCTGAGAATGCGGTTAGTGAATGGAAGGTAAAGGGATAGCAAACTTGTGAATGAAACCCATACTGTACAAGTCAGTTGCCACTTCATGTAAATTACTGATTAAAAAGTTGCATTGATTACTGGGGAAGTGCATGAGAAGGTTTCAGCCTGTTAGGTCTCTACCTGATCAGGCTGTGGTATGTCAGTAGGAGGGTAAAAGTGATACTGAATCACCGAATTACAGTATGTTTTATACTTTTACTGTAACTAAAGCCATTTTAAATATGGTCATTCTTAAAATTTTAGCAAGTTTTTAAACTTTAAACTTTTTGCAAGGTTTTTATCCATGAAAGTTTTGATATGTTTTTTGTATCTACCACCAGAGGGTGCAAAAGGACTTCAGAGCTCGCGCGTGTGAGATTCTGTTTAGAATGACAAATATTATCTATTTTTCTGTACAAGGTAAAGAGTTATAAGTTTCAGCGAACTAGTCGACTTAAACGTCAATATATATTTTCTTGTATTTATCGACCCCCTAATCTAGCTTATTTATATTTTTGGGGTTTCCACAGTGTCCCTTGATATATGGATTGGGATTAATGGTATGATACGGAACACCTGGTAGTTGGGATTATCCTGAAGCTTTGTGATCTGGAGTTTAAATTAATATTATGTGAAGGCCATGTGGGTAGGCAGGATAAGCAGCGGGACGACGGATGAACCCGGATGGGTGTTGCTAATACTTAAACCTCCCACTTCCATAAATAGGAACTAAAATATCTTCATAGATGCAGGTTATCTGAGGTATGGAATTCGTCGCACTGGACCTGACCTCTGGTGGCTTTCCTACAAGCATGGGTTCTGGTAGGTGTACATGCACCCCCCCACAGCCCAATGAAGGTGATCTGGATGGGGCAGATTAAATCAGGTGGACGTATCCTTTTACCCTCCTGAGGTTTAAGTGCGGACAGCTAATCCTCTCCTACAAAGTGCCCTTTGTTGGCGTTGGCTTGTCTCACACTGCGGCCCAAGCCTCCCGCACTCGCTCACTTGGGAGGTCTTGTCCCTCCTTTCATGTTCACAGTGAAAGTTATTTTTTTTACCATTTCTGTAGCACCATTGCTGTCGTCTAATTGGGTTGGAAGCCGCTGATCCTGAGGATGATGAGGTTTTTCTATACTTTCCCAGCGCCAGCTGTTGGAACGCCGTCACCTGTGGTAAGGGTCCCGCTCCGGGAAGCAGACTCGGAATCCGGTCGCATTCCTTCGGGGCGGATTTATCGCAAGACTGAGTATTTAGGCTAACAGTCAGCCGGAGAGGGGGGGAGGAAGGGGTTAAAAATAATGCACTGGGCTCCCGTCTAGCCAGGCTGCTCGGGTACTCTGCTGACTGATGCACCTTATGCCGTATGCGAGGTAAAAAGGCCTGTGCTACTGTGGCTGCAGTCAGGTTGCTGTTTTGAAATGCTTCCTTTCTTTCAGGGGATATAATTAGATCAGGGGCAACAGGAACAAGGGTTTCTAATTCTGGGAAGCCCACCCTCACATCAGCAGGTTTGTTTTGCCCTTTGTGAGTAAGATGATTGTTTTTCCACGCTGACTTCCCCATCCTTGGCTGATAAGACGACAATGCTCTGCATCTGCATCTCGCTTACGCACAGAGCCACCCGCTAATGGGCTCACGTTTCTGCGATGGTACATCGCTATAAGGAAGGGGCTCTCCGGATATTTTAGGCGTACGCTGTGATTGCATTTTAATCTTTATTGTAGTATTGCTGCCTCCTTGGCACGTTTTAAAAATTGTAGCTATTGAATATTTCTGGATTTACTGGGTACTTTAGCAGAGAATGTTCTGGGGCCTAAATTAGGAGCCTATAGTCACATCACAATACTCATCAGTCCACCATGTCCTCCTAACAGTGGGTGTTTTGTGAATATTAGCAAAGCTCCACGGTCCATTGTGTTCATAGCCACTTGTAATGACTTCTTGCTCTCACCACAGCAAATAAAGCGCTGATTGTGATTTTCTCCTGCCCTGCCGCTGCTGTAGACCCTGGCTGTCCTTCACAGCAAGCGCACATGCAGTCACTAAGGGGCCGGACTGCTCTGGCAGTGTCACTGGGGGTCTGTGGCCCTCCAACTTCCCCGTTCACCCGCAAATGAACCAGTCATAACAGTTTACGCGGATGGGCCCAGGTGAGCCGACGGCACCTCAGCAGTGGGGAGCGGACAGTGTCTATGCACGTCGGAAACGGCTCCCCCCCAGTGAACAAATAGCCGAGGGCTTGTTTGCCATCCACATTCCCTGCTGCACACAGACAGCCTAGTCTCCCCCCCTCGACACCGTGCAGGAGGGCAGGCTGACCGCGATGTTATTGAGTGGGATGCCAGACTTTGTGATCATATCACTGATGCAGGATGCAGACGGCATAGAAATTCATATAGTAGTAAAAATGTTCGTGTCAGTAGTGAAAAGGTCAGTTCAAGAAGTGGATTATTATTACGATAGCTGATTTTTTTTTTTTTAGAAATCACGTTAGAGTTGACTGAAAAATTCTGTTTGGCCTGATGTAGATGCATGAAAGGGTTTTTCTCACATGATACCTTTCGGTCTTTGTGTAGCAGGACCCATCCAGTATATACTTATGATTACCTGGTAGGACATTGGAAAAACTTCACATTGCAATATTTGAATTTGTCATGATAACTATTGTGATATTTATGAAACAAGGAGTTGAAACTTTACGCACAATGTACTGTAGCCAAGTCAAGCTTGCAATTAGACAATTGCTTGTGCATAACATGCCGCGTCGATATCGCACATCGTTCGGGCCTAGTATCTGGCCATTCTATCACTGTGGGATAAACACAGATGGGAAGTCACCGAATGTGATGGAATTGCAAAACCACACACGAAAAAGCCAGCGGTTGGCATAGACATGAAGGCACTGTATTCACAGGAAGTGACATCACGCAACGCATGGGTAGATAAGGATGGAGACATCCTTATCTACCATGTAGCCGTGGAGACATCCTTATCTACCGTGTAGCCTGCTTATGTGATCTTTACGTAGTCTGTAGTGGTCACCATACACGTGTGTGTGTCATTGTCATGGGGTTGGTATAGGAAGTCCTTCTGTGAGAGTGTAAGAGGGTGCATTTGTGGGCAGCAGTGAAGAGTGTGCAAAAAAAGTGTGTTTGTGAGATCAGACTGTGCCAGTGTCTTCACAGCACATAAACAACCCTTTTCCTGATTACTGAAGTTTAAGCAAGCAGACAGACACTGAGGTTCTCGGCAGTCAGCTTTTCCCACAGGGTCACGACCTTTGTTTATCTCCCCATTGGCTGCTTGTCCCCGGTGACTTTACCCCGGTCTTTAAAGCTTGAATGGTTGCCGCGGCCACAGCACACTGTGTGAACTACATTAATTAACAAAACAGAAGGGCTTCGCATAAAAGCACCTGCATCTTTGTCCTATAAAATTATGATTCATGCCCCTACCCGTATTCCACTTCCCTATTTTCCATTTAGACCTCGCAATGAGCAATGGTGTGATCATTTATGGGCTTTCGGGGCTAGGGAAGACTGCACAGCAGCAAATGGAACCACAGAGCACCTAACAGGACCATAAAGAAACACAGATCACCTGACAGGACCATACAGAACCACAGGGCACCTAACAGGATCATACAGAACCACATGTCACCCAACAGGACCGTACAGAACCACAGAGAATTACACAGGATATATACAGAACCACGGGTTACTTAAGAAGAGTGCAAAGCTTCAACACAGCACTGAAATATAAACACACTGCATCAGTAGGGCTGTAAGGTGGTGCTTTTATTAAATGGGCTTTACACGACTTCATGGATCGATACTCTGCCATGAGAAGTACTTTGTTCAACAACACAGCAGCAGAGACCGACAGGACCCTCGGTTAATGAACACTATAGCTCACTTACCCAGGAAATAAATACAATGTTTACCCTTTTATTCCATTTTAGGGTCATACTGGGACATTGTTTATGCTCCGTGGAGAGCAGTTTGATCCTTGTCAATGTAATAAGCTCTTCAAAATGTTGCCCAGATTATGATCTGGAGCCCTTGAGTTTTCTGGTGATTTTGTTTTCAGTGGGCCCTGATTAGCACAGTGACATCTGATACCATGTACCTGTACTTCTCCTCTGCCCTGCGATGTGTCACGTCCACATTGTGATTTCCGGATCAGGGCTGCGGTTGGTGGAGAGCAGCAAGGTCATTTAGGGGGTTTGCGAAACTCTTGTTCCCACGCAAAGTGAATCTCTGATTCTCTCTACTAGACATTTCTCTCATACAATAATTAAGCCTCTTCCTCATTACATTTATATGACATGTTCATTTATAGTTTTCTAAATCACGGGGTTTTCCTGGCACTTTTGTGCACCCAAAAAGCAAAACTGTGCTTGTTTCTGTTCATTTCTGCAGGCCATTGGACTGTTGGAGCATATATCACTGTATAATATCTGACATATATGTGTGCTCTGTACAAATCGCCTATATCCCAGTGTTAATCATTTAAAGAAATGCACTTGGAAGACTTTGATGAAATATTATGCTGTATATTTGCATTTAAATGACGGGAAAGGCACGGCGGTAAAACCGCCATTCTGTTTCATGTCAGCTGAGCATTACGTGTCCCTTCATTTATTTCAGCTATTTATAGCGAAGCTGTGCTTTACAGCCCTGCCGCTCGGCATGCTGGGTATTCTGCCCCAAGCCTATCGTTTCACATGCAGATGAATCCCAGGGCGACGTTTGATCTGCGAGGGCTGGGGGTGGGCTGACCCGCCGACAAGTAGCCCTTCCTGTCAGTCCGGAACCCCGTGCAGCACATCTGAGAGGTACGTTTCAGCGGGAACGCTCCCTGCCGTTTGTAAAGGTACGGCCTGCAATGCTTTAACCGGCACTGACCTGCTTCTTCATCTGAAACATCCATCCATCCAACCATTATCTCACCGCAGAATTTAAGTGAGGCACTTTCGTGCATCCTTTTGTTTCGTGCCACTGGGTAACTTATAGTCTAACCACAGGGAACCGGCACAAAAAGACAATAAAGCCTTTTACCAATGACAGAATTATTCTACCTCTCTGCTTTTACATAAAAAGCATTTTTCGGGGTGGGGGATGCTTATTTCACATAGTGATTGGATGCCTGTGAAACAGGATCACAGGTATTCTGTGTCTCTGTTTACTACAGTAACTATGAATATTAATATACAATAGCTATTAATTTAGGGAAATAGGACAAGCTGAATTCTGCGTGTTTCCTTGATGAGGAAGAAGCACTGTTTCCTTCCTCCTCTCCTCTCCTTAGAACCTCCACCAGGCCTTTTATCCAGTGGCTGGAAGGAGCAAGCTGCACCCCTTCTCATTCTGCAGGCCTGTGAGTGCTCCTCGCCATCCTCCAAGGCTTTGGCTATCATTTGTCTTCCACTTTGTGAATCTCAAACAGCGCCTGGTGTGTGAATGAGACGTACGTACATCAGAAACAACCACTGAGGCTGGGGAAAACTGGAAATGGTCCGTGAAATGGTCCCTGAAATGTGACAAGGTGCGGAATCTATGACTGGGACAGGGTGGATTGCTTAGGGGAGGTTAGGGAGTGGTCCTCTCAGATCCTATAGAGAGCAGGATCACTAGGACTAGGCAGTGGCTTCTGTGCCTCGGGACTGGGTCATGTTCTGCTATCAGGATGAAGACATAGGAACACAAAAGTTGCGCATCTCATAAATAAAATGTATGAAATCTAAATGAAAACCCCAACCATGAAATGACGGTTATAACGAGCTCCCTAGGAGAATCCCCGCGCCTTCTTCCCACAGCAATAATCAGGATGGAGGTCTAATTTCATGCTGTCCCGATGTTTCATAGTGGCGCTGTTATGTAACTGGTGCCTAGCCCCTGGCAAAAGGCGGCCTTACGTAATGACACAACACAGTGGTCACTGTGCTGTGGCCTCTCAAAGTGGCCCGTGTTTTTCCATGGCTGCACGTCCGCAAAGCCGAGCGTCCGCCAAGCCCGGCTTTCGACGGTGAGGATTTTTAACGGGATCTGTAGACTTACTGCGAGCGCACCATCTGCAAGCTGCACTGACCTTTATATGCGACGGTATTTCATAAGGAAGGAAGCTGCCGTAGGTATGGGCACGGAGCCGGGAGTGCGGATGGGGAAGTTCCGTTTATCGTAAGGCACCTGTGCGCCGGCTCCCCCTGGGGGAAGCCAGGATCCCTGAAACTTACTTCCTGATTGACTTGACTTTCAGTCCCCGGTCCTGTCGATTCCGTTGTCACCCCTTAGTGGGCAGGTCCTCCGGGCTTTCGGAAATAAATCTCTTCTGTCAGCTGTCACTTTCCACTAGTCCTGTCTATATTTACTGGAGAGAAAAATCAATCAAGCTTCAGCGGGACGACGGAAAGTCTGATGGGTCTGTTTCCTTGTGATCCTCACCGCACCTTATTATGGTCTGTTAGTGATCCTCTTCTCTTCTTGGTCTCCTTGGACGTCTGCGTTTGGTGGGGGGGTGGTCCTCACGTCACTAACTCTGCCTACTAGGGTTATTCCTGAGATCTTCAGAGCCCCGAAGACCATGCTGATATCTGCTGATGGTACTAAGCTGAAACCGAGAAGCCACTAAACAGGAATATCAGTCTTTCAGGTAGAACACTGCAGGGTCAGCATGACAGATAATGTATTACAGAATGGCGTCCCAGCCAGACAGGTCACGGATACACAGCGCAATGGGTCTTCTGGCCTCAAAACCTCATCTGCTATGCAGAGACTCAGGTGCATGCCTTTCCAGGGGGTGTTTGGGAGTTTATGCAGGATATTCTCTATATAGCTGCTGGCCACTCTAGTGCTGTCACCATACCAATGCAGAAAAAAACAGTCTATATAAGATAAGTATCATTCATGGTAAATTACGCACGTATGTCACTGAATCATCACTGAAATTAAACGGCTACAAATCAGAAACACTGTTAATGATTAAGAACATGATGGACTATGCATAGAAATCAGAAGATCATAATCACAAGATTGAAAGATTAAACAGACAGAACATACTTGACAGCCGACGGTAATGTACAGGAGAGTACTGGGGGCTGGGGGCAGAGGGGGATCAGTATGGATGCTATTGGTTATATGGATTTTGAGAGGGTGCTGTGCTAATGAAGGGGAAAAAACAAACACACGCACACAAAACTGTAAAATGTATTTCCTCCATGATCAAACTCACTCACCATTACTCTCAACTGTAAAAAATCAGGAACATATATGAAATACACCGTCATAAAGGTTACGGACGTTCCTTCTGCTCCCTTTCATTCATCTGCTCCATAAACATAAAACACACTTCCCGCGTGGCCCATTACGCTGGAATATTTAACCGCTTACGACAGCGTAGCGTAATAACCCGCAGGTACAGAAGCTAGTTTAACGATGTTAACGTGGCTCACCTGGTTGCCCCCTCGTGACCTTACAGGATTCCGCACTATATTTAAGCACCTGGATCTGCATTGGGAATATAGCGTTAGCAATAGCTGTAATAATGACAATAGTATACCAGCACTAAAGAAATGTAATTCGGACCAGCTTTCAAAAATCCAATACCACGATACCTTTTCAGTACCGGTCTTCTGTGCAACACTAGGCCACTCTATTTTGGACCGGAGCCTCCTTCTGCTAGGGCAGGGTAGGATTTTAGGTACTGTAGCGGCCAGTGTGCGGGACAGGTGATTGTCACGGTGGTCCGTCCCTTCCTTACTCGTGTTCAGCTGCCCATGCCACTCAGAGGCATCGCCTGGCGTCTGGCCCTTATAGATGTCACTTAGCATCAGAGCGGCAAGCGCTCGCCGTCGTCCCCCCCCCGGCCGCTGAGCCATTTGCGCCAAAGCCGGCACGCCCTCTCTGATCTCCTTAGACCCCACCAGCGCGAAACCCCTCGAGAAGATCTAAGACCGCAGTCTGTGTCTGCTGCCTTCAGTGATGGTCCACAGTCAGTAGCGAAGGATCGCTGAAACGAAACGTGAGCTCGGGTCAGTAAGGGAACGTGCGGGACGCTCCTGAATATTTAACTGCTAGCACATTAAAAATCTAGCAGCGGCTCCGGTTTGCTTGGAATATGGCGTCTTTTCTAACATTCAGAAGATGACTCATTACTCAGCAGCAGATGCTGGAAGTGCAGGCTGCTTGTTCTCTCCTTTTAGAGATACAGTGGTGGCATTTTTAGATATGCGTTTCCATATTCCCATTGTTTTCCAGTTAGAAGCTCACATCGACTTCCAAAGTAATAAAGTTTCTTCCTTGGCAAAGTTTATTGTGACACAGAGGTTTGCACTGTGGCCCTATTCCAGGTTTGTGGGTTTGAGACTCTGCGTGGTGCTTCAATTCCCCCCCCCCCAATTCCACAGTCAAATGACACCTAAATAATCTATACTGTGTGCCCTGTGATGGACTGGCATCCTGTAGAGGGCGCCCCTGTCTTCTTCACCTTGGAATAGACCCCAGACTCATCGCATCACTGCTGGATATGTGGTTATGGATGGTGGATATGTTCTTAGCATTTTTACAGTCAAAAATTAATAACTTTTTAAAGCTTTTCATTATGGGGGTGGTGCAGTGGTTAGCACTATTGCCCCTCACCTCTGGGACCAGGGGTTTGCGTCTCCGCTGTGGGTCAGTGTGTGTAGGGTTTGCGTGTTCTCCCTGTGATGTGGTGGGGTTTCCTCCAGGTACTTTTGTTTCCCCCCACAGTTCCCCCCTACCCTCCCACAACCCTGCACAGGGTAAGAATATAGAGAAGATAGTAAAAAAAAAACAACCATCTTCGTAGAGATGCTGTGAGATACCACACATAATCGCAGGTTTGTTGGGACCAAGTATTCCAGATTATTAACAACTGTGAGATATTCCTGTGAAGTGTTTGGTCGCTAGGCTTGACCCTCCATACTGCCTCCGGCAAATACGAATAAAGTCCCCGTCTTGCGTTATCTTGGGGTTGCCTAGGGAACAGAGCTGTGCTCTCAGCCTGGTGCGTGTGCTCGCTGCCTTTTCTGCGCACCCTGCTGGACGTGAAACGCGTGATCGGTGAACGTGATCGACCACAAGCTAGCAGCTCTGTTCTTTTCACTGTTGTATAATAAGCATTTTGCATCTCCGTGTCCCGTATGAGTGCTGAAGATTTTTACTGCGTTAAATACCATGGTAAACCTATCCATCATCTCTCACACAATCTGAGTAAGCTACCTCTATGTGCCCGTGCTTCTCATACTGGCTGCCATTCAGATTTAATGAGTCTGAATCGTAATGCCATGTGACGTACGATAACCTATCAGCTTGCGGACAAAGTGCATAGCGGTAGGTGTCGTAAGGCTTTGTGTTAGTTTTATAGGTAGATTTCACAGGTTCCTTCCTGGGTTAGATTAAAGGAATAATCACATAACGGTAAAAGGGGAAGCATATAAATGACCTGAGCACCGTGTACCCACATAAACATGCCAGGATAATGTACACCTCTTCTTACACCGGTCCCTTTGACACCAGAGCTGTTAAAGAGAAGTCAAGTGGGTCACCATCTGAATCCGCGTCCTCTGGGATAATTTATAACACAGCCGAACTTAATCAGGGCAAATATGAGAGAAACGGCTCCCGAGCGCAATTCGGTCATAAATCGCAGAGGCACCCTTGTGTTGGAGACGGGGCGTTTCTCGGGCTGCGGCCTTCGCTGTTTCTCAGGAGCCCTGGCCCCGGCCGCCGCGGGCAGCCCGCGGAGCGGGGGGTTTGGAGAGGCCCACTCCGCATTCCCGTCACGGCGCTGCTGAGCAAAGCTCTCCTCTCCATTCAGCTCACGATCAGCCGGGGCTACGGCACGGAGGGGGGGAGGGGGGGGCAGAGATTCCGGTTAGGACAATGTAATGAGTGACAAGCAGGGAGTTCCCAAAAAGCTGGGGGACCATGGACGTGCAGGACGTGCAGGACTCCTGACCACAGCGAGCATGTCCTGGGCACAGCTGTTCTAGTACCGCTAAGAAACATCCTCCACGTAGAAGAGATATGACCTCGGGCGCTAACTGGCTCATAGCAACACGCAGTCGCAGGGTTTCCTAGCAGGTTAGGCTGCCAGTAATTGCCGTGAGCTGAAGGCATCAGTAAACAAATCCAGAAGCATATAACGTACAATCGGCGTGTTGCGGACGGGCCGTGGGAAAAAAATAGCGTGTCGCGCATTTGCGTGTTTGTTTTAGACAGTAGGGTGACACGATGCAAACAGAGGTCCCCCAGGCCTGCTTCACTTACAGCAGATGTTAGCATGACATCAGTATTCTCATCTTTTTTCCGGCCCGAATGGCACGCTCTAAAAACAGGACGCTTAGGCTAACGTCCCTACGGCTACTGACCGTGCTGCACGGCCCTCATTCAGCTAGCCCCCAAAAGGCAAATAAATTACAGTATATCGGCGAGAGGGTGCTCTCTTAAGCCCTCAATTAGACATCACCCGTGTCTCGGGTGATGGGTCCATAATCTAGGTTAAATGACATAACTGCCTTTTAAAGAGTAGATAGGATTGTTGTTATGGTGGTGATAAGACATGTTTTGTAAACACATCATACAAAGGTAATATCATGCATGTGCCATAATTTGGGGGGGGGAGGGGGGCAGGAACAGTAGGGAATCTGTCCCCCTCTCTGTAAGCCCTCCCCTCTCTTTTTCAGTCCTACTGAATTGTGTCCTGTGGATTATTTGCTTAATTTCATTTTAGTCCATGATAAAAGACCAAGGTGTTGTTGCCAGGGTGACCTCCTCCAGTGACCCCTGAGTAACAGCGAGAGAGGCACAGAGATGGAGTGAGAGAGAGAGAGAGAGAGAGAGAGAGAGCGGGGGAAGGGGGGGGGTGCTTAGCCCATTCCCAGAATTGTAGGACCATTCATCTATGTGCTGTCAAGTGGCCCCACAGATGCATTCTGGGGGAAGCATGGTGCCGTAATGATGGCCTCTTTCAACAGCCCCTTTAACACTGGACAATAACCGCAGTCAGTGTTTCCCAAACGAGAGCTGGGACACGGCCACCACCCCGATCAGGGTCTGTGACACCCTGTGAATCCACGCCTAGCACAAAGACAGGTTCTGAGGATCACCCACGAGCTCCCTGTCTGTGCCGAGGGCATTATCACATCCGTGTGAGTCCCAGGTTTACCTTCAGGGTGGCTGTCATTATGTATAATTTTGGCCCCTCTCGCTTATGATCATGTGACTCTTACAAATCCAAACAGCCCCCGCTCATGTGACCCTCCAAGGTCAGAAACAGGCATGAAGCAGCTGCCCGTATGCGGTCACATGACCTTCTGCACACACACACCCACGCACTCTGCGGGGCAGTCTTGGTGACGCTAACCTCACTGCCCCCCCGCCATGCACTGATCTAACCCACACTCTGCCCTCAGCAAACAGGCCCCACTGTTGGTTTTGACTGATCTCACTCGGCTTGCCCTCATGGCTTGTGTGCCGTGTGCAGGGATTATCTCACAGGGTGCCGGCCCTTGCCTGGTGCCTTTCATGGAGCTGGAGACCCAGTCACCTTGTGCTCCTGCTGCAGCACGCGTTCTGATGCGTCCTGGACGACGCCCCTCCAGATGGGCTCCAGAACTTTGGGCATTGACGTGCAGAACCCCTCACGTTCGGAGGCCAGATAAAGCATTTGCGTTTTAGTGATGGAGTCAGCCATGTGATCCCAGGATTCCTGATGCCGTATCTAAACGGCCCACATCCTGCACCCCCCCCGCCCAGAAATTCACATAAACCGTCAGCATCCCAAGGAGAAGTATGATGCTAATGGCTTTGCCTGCTAATGCTAATGCCGGTACTTCAATTGGATGGTGGTGTCTGTGCTGGCTCAGGCGACCCGCTCGATGGGAGTGTCTGTGCTGGCTCAGGCGACCCGCTCGTGCTCCTGCTTAGGAAAGTAATCCCCTTTCTTTTCAATAGAATGGAACCTATCCATCATTTCAGAGCCTCGCATGCGTGTCGGGGTATAAATGTCTCCATAACCCGGAGATGGCAGTTCAAGGAAAGTTCAGCCGGAGTTCTTGAAAGAAGGCCCCTCTAATGGCTGGGTTCCTCTGGTGAAGCACTTAAGCACTTATTCCCGGGGAGCGGTGTAAGCTGGGCGGAAGCGAAGGCCGCTGCCGAGATGCCCTCCGAGAAGAATCGGCGCACAGTCACATCGAGTCTGTGGACCTGTGTGGGATCTGACAGCAGGAGGTGACCTTCAGTACCCAGCCGTACATCTCCTGGTCAGTTATATAGGTGCGTGGGAATAAAAGCCGATGCTCCATATGTGTGCAATAGCTAAATAAGGAGTCACATTACAAGGTAAGATAGGTGTATATAAATCAGGGAAGGGCAGTCGTAGTCCTACAGGGCTAATGATAACAAATCAGAGAAGATATCAGTTCCGCAGCAGATTATTTCACTCCTGGTGACTTTCCAGACATTGAATCACTTAATATAAATATATATAAACCTAGATAAATCTGTCCGTTCACCTTAGTATGAGGTAGCATTTTTTTTTAGGCGTCACGGTGGGAATTGCTTCTGCACGCTGTGTTGCTGTACCTACTTAGATAGCAATGCATGTGAACCTCCAGCAGGGGTCAGTGTAGAGCCCGGGTTTTTTTTTTTTTTTCTTGCCTCCATTGGGGACCGCCCTGGGTTTTTAGCAGTCATCAGCTGATAAGCTGTGTACTGAAGGAACACTTATCGTGCAGGACCAGAGTTTGTCGGCGGGGAGATTAGGGTTCAGGTATGGCTGCGATGGGCAGGAAGCACCGTCAAGATGGGCCTGAAGTGACAGTCCCCCCCCAAGGATGTGCTGTCAGTGGACTTCCCTGAAAGACCTGCTCTTCCCACTGCCTGCATGTTTGTTCATTTCCATGGCGAGAGATAATAACCTGGGAACCAATCAGACCGGCCAATCAGAGCTGACACTGACCAGGCAGGTTTTTAAAAGTACACTGTACTCTGAAAGTTGCCTTTTTTGCTTTTGATAATAGACACCTTTTAGATTTTTAATGAATTTTGCATTTTTATAATTCCCTACCTTGAGGCCGTTGCTTCCTGGACAGGCTCTGAGCCCCGTAACTCTACACAGAACACGAAGGTTCAGAAAATAGGTGGATAATATTTACATGTGTCAATGTTTGATATTTTAAAAAACAAAAGAAATACAAAATAGTGTAACAGTACTATAAGTTATAAATTGGCTTAAAATGAACACAGCGATGATGAGGGGAAACTATGACCCTCCAGATACGCCTGACAGAGCTGACAATGACCCTAACAGGACAGGAAAGTGCACAGCATGCTTACGCCGCCGTAGGCCAAGGGCCCACCCAAACCAAACACAGCACTTCAGAGTGCTTTACTACCTGAAACCTGGCGTGATCCACTATCCTATTATCTTATGCTACCAGTGTTGTGTGCACTGCGATTTCTCAGCCATACATCTGGACGTCAGACCGCCAGCAGCCTGCAGGAAATTTATTTTTTAATTATTTTTTAATTTCGCATTTATTAAATGTTTTTCGGGCGAATGAGTGCCGCGCAAGCTGCAGAAGGATAATTAGTCCCCCTCCCGGCTGACAACTGTTACCTTCCCATGGAGTTTTTTACTGAAGTCAGTTCTTTGACTTACACTTGAAAGAGATACCAAAACCAAACCAAGCATTTCTTCTTTACGATGTGAGTAACAGATGCAAGCATTTGCTCTGAAATCATGCCATGTGACTTTCTGGAGCATTTATGCCAGGTCCTCTTTGACAGGGGTTGGGGGGGGCGGGGTGGCTTTGCCCACCCGCCAGCCTGGAAGTCCCACCTGTCACATTTCCTCATTGTGGCGGTTTTGCTGTTCCACATAATTGACTTTAGGGGGTCGTCAGTAAGAGGCAGCCTGTTCACAAACTCGTCAACTTTCCATGCGTCTGTTTAATAATATACAAATATTAGATTAAATAACACTAACTGAGCACTAATGACTAATCCTAAACACTGTAGAGGATGCTAGTTTACCAGGGAGCTCTCGCTGACATACGCACACAAATGCATCGCGGGCAATTTAAAAGCGAAAACGAAGGGCGAGGGACATGAGGAAGTGAGATGCAGCCAGGGAGCTGGCAGTGACTTCGGCACCCTGCCCTCTGAGTCACACTGCCACTTTCGGCACGATTCCCTACCACTCCTCAGGCCTCTTCCCTTATGTATACCTCATCTTAATCACATTCAGTGATTGGCGGTCGCTGTGCCCCCGCCCCCACTATCTAACCAATGAACGAGCCCCCAGCCCTCACACAAAGCCTGACTCACTCACCAGGAGTCAGTTAAGCTTTCAAAGTCATTAATCCAATGTGCTTTCATTCAAAAGGTATAATAAGCAATAAAAACCATAATCTGCCTGGAGTCAGGGTTGAGATGCTTGTTGAAGTAATAAATGTTAAGAGCCAACTGGCCTGCCTACTTAAATCACTCTAATTACTTCCATGTGATACACATTTGTGGACCAATGAAAGTTGATACATTCAGATGCAGTAAATCCCGATGACGAATCTTTAGTAAAATGATTATGCCCCAGTTCTAAAGAAATATACAAAGTCATGATGGACCACAGCAAAGTGTACAGAGCTCAGTATATATACAGTATCTGTATAACTGGCAGGGCCCAGGGCGGTGTCAGCGGGGAGAGGGGCCTCTCCTAGGACACACCTAGCTCTTATCGCTGCCACTCCCTCGCCTTATCTGCGCCTGCTAGGGGACACTTCAGGCCACCAAATCCCTCCCGAGCTGAGAGCTGCTCTCTGTTGCAGGCTGCCTCTGGCCCGGGCCTAAACCGCCTGACCTTTGACCTCAGATGGTAATGACCTTGTCGTATTTGTGGATCCTTTTTCGGTCAACTGGAAGTCTGTGTTGAAACATGTCTTCGTCAAATTCCGAGTTATTTGGAAAATAATAACATTTGCACTTGTGACTGTGCGAATTAACGCACTTCCTCTTTGACAATAAATACAGCCCACCGTGCTTTTGCAGCACTTTCTCACAGATCCGTCTCACATTGAAGTGCGTTGCCATAAATGCGGCTTTATGGTGTGGGCAGTTATTGCGCAAATTTCTTCAGAAGGCATGAAAATCTCATTCAATGCCGAAT
>JAODKM010000075.1:6806349-6833838 GCA_026780845.1 Petrocephalus sullivani
TAAATGCGGCTTTATGGTGTGGGCAGTTATTGCGCAAATTTCTTCAGAAGGCATGAAAATCTCATTCAATGCCGAATCGATAACCTTTTCATTATGAGATCTGTGCATTTGCCAGTTTGCGCCTTCTGTCAATGATCACAGCATCGTTTCAGACTCCTGATGCCCGTGGTCATTTAGGGGACAGGGCATGCATGGGGGTACGTGGTGAGATGGAGCCCAGCTTTGTGGCAGTCCTGGTCTCCTGCTATTACAGTATGTCACAATGATTAAATCATAGCTCCCAGTGCATTTAACATACAACACTAACAATTACTTTGGAAGACACTAAATAGTTATACAATTTTCCCTGGAAGCTACTCAGTTTGACATAGCTCAGTTAATTTGTATATTTGGAATCAATAAGAGTTCGGTTTACCGTTAATACAATTTTTCGCTGGTAATTAATTTCATTTCAAACTGGTTATTTCTTTTTTTTTGGGCAGTGCTATATAAACATTGTGCAGTGGAATGTGTTCTGATAATTTGTTATAAGGGAAACAGCAGCCTTTAAACTAACAAAGTTTTGGGTTTCAGTCTTTGCATAAACAAGGCTCAGAAAGATAGTATATGGCTATGATGGTTAGTTATTTTCCGGCCAGTCACGTATAACAATCACAGGTTAAAGCCACACTGGTGATGTTTTAACCTCCTAAATGCAGTTTTGCCACAGTCTGCCCCATCCAATCAGAAGCAGGTTGTCAGTGACACAGGGCTACATTAATCCTGAAAATATCTGGACAGGGATAATTAAGTGTTTGGTGTTTAAAGGTGTGTCCAGCATCTTCCAAACACTTACCCAGTACATCGTGAATCTGGAATATATCTCAGGCTGGGAACCCCCGGGACAGTATTCCCGACCGCTGGGGGAGACGGGATCGTTTTGATGCATTGAGATGGAGTATTCATCACTGCCTTCAGAGCCACCCGCAAGGCGTCCCGTTTGGCACATAAATCTCTGCTTTTGTTACACGTAATATTTGCAGTAAAACGCTGACTATGCCATAAATCACGTCCATGGCTCCGGAGTCTAAAATTACATTTTCTGAGCAAATGATAGTCATAAGAGGAGGTGCTGGCTTACTGGGGAGCTTCCAGCTGAAAAACTGGGGTGTTAGAAAAAGTTGTCTGTTGTTTTATTGTCTTTCCAGCCAGCAGTTTGGGGGAAATAACTCTGAAACGATTAATCGATGTCAGTATTACGAAAATGCTCCAGGTATTTTATAATGTTCTTTCCCAGCTCAGATCCCGGACTTTGAGAAAGACCTGTATCCTTAAAGTGCATGTTAACGCATTGTAGCAGGACCTCAGACCAAACCGTGTCTGGAAGAGAGCGTGATTTAAAGGGCAAACCCCAGCCGGTGGGGCTTCCGCGGCCACAGCCCTGGACTGCCGGGCCTGTGACTCACACTGACGTGTCTCCCCATGTCAGAATGGCTTTCTGCATACATCCGAAAGCCACTGAGCACTGGCCAGACTCCTGCAGAACAGAAACATGTAAATAATACTGTAGTGCTACAAGATTCTGGTTTAAGGAGAGAAACGGGGATCGATGGCGCGGCGACTGTACCACGGTAACTCCACGCAGCCAATTTCCCAGTGCAGAGTCACCCTGAAGTCGCCTGACGCTTGCTGTTAAGCTATCAGTGTCTATTTGTGTCTGCCCTGCCTGCAGAGTGTTTTTTCCAAGAACTGTATTTGAACCAAAGTTTTAGTACTAGCTTTTAAATTGTTCCCGTTCCTTCTTTGTTCCTTCTCCAGTTTTTTCGACTGGAGGTGTGAAAACGATGGAAACTTCCAGCGACCAGGGCGAGGACACCCCTGCCCCGAGTAGTTCGTTATGCCAACCCACATGTTCGAGAAACCCAAGCGTGACTTTGATTTATTACTGAGCAGCCCAGACAAACGGAGTGTAATGAAGTGTCAGTCCCCGTGGTGGTGGATTATCTGATATGTGACACAGATGTTCAGTATCTTACTCGATTAGGTGTTAATTAGGCAGTGTTTCCTATATCTTGTAAGGAATCCACTTGCAGAGTCTTGTTTCAGCAAAATTGTTTATTGAAGAGCAATAACAATATAATGTTACACAGTGTAGAAATACTGCAGGATCTGAAAGGTAGCTCACATGCAAACTAAGGACAGTTCTTTCCCCCTTTATACACCGAAAGACCCTCCCCACAGAGGCGCTGTGTGTAGGTGCTGTGTGTAGGCGCTGTGTGTAGATGCTCTGTGTAGGCGCTGTGTGTAGGTGCTGTGTGTAGGCGCTGTGTGTAGGTGCTGTGTGTAGGCGCTGTGTGTAGGCGCTGTGTGTAGGTGCCGTGTGTAGGCGCCGTGCGTAGGTGCTGTGCGTAGGCGCCGTGCGTAGGTGCTGTGTGTAGGCGCCGTGTGTAGGTGCTGTGTGTAGGCGCCGTGTGTAGGTGCTGTGTGTAGGTGCTGTGCGTAGGCGCCGTGTGTAGGTGCTGTGTGTAGGCGCTGTGTGTAGGTGCTGTGTGTAGGCGCCGTGTGTAGGTGCTGTGTGTAGGTGCCGTGCGTAGGTGCTGTGTGTAGATGCTGTGTGTAGGTGCCGTGCGTAGGTGCTGTGTGTAGGCGCTGTATGTAGGTGCTGTGTGTAGGCGCCGTGCGTAGGTGCTGTGCGTAGGCGCCGTGCGTAGATGCTGTGTGTAGACGCTGTGTGTAGGTGCTGTGTGTAGGCGCCGTGCGTAGGTGCTGTGAGTGACTTTGCCTAAAAAGGGAGACCTGCTGAAGTGTGAGGATCCTGACCCAGGAATGGGGCAGGACAGAACGGGGCCTTCCTGCAAGAGCAAATGGTACCTCAGTCTGGCCTCTGGCCGTCTCTGGCCACTCTAAATATACTTACTTCCTCAGCACCCTGGTGGTGCCAGATGGAGCCCCGTTCTCTCCTTGACTTCCCGCATGATCATGATTTGATAACCCTCTCTGTATTCAAATGATCAGTCAAGAACATTGGGGCAAATTTACAACTTACAGTTTGGATGCAAGTGGATAAAGCACTTCCTCATCATGTGAATCCCACTTTGAAGAGGCAGCTGACCCTTTCAGATTTCATGGATTCTATTGGATAAGGCGGATAACCCATTAAGATCCCATGAATCCGACTGGATGAGACAGCTAACCCTTTTTGATTCTGCAGGTCCCGTTGGACGAGGTCACTGACCCACCTCTGCCTCTGTGGCAGTGCTTACTGGCATTTGCTAGTATTGCCTGTGGCAATGGGCAGGGCATTCCTTTGCATGACAGTATGCTTGGAAACTGGTAAAGTTCTTAACCACAAATATTGCACAATGTCATGCATGCTGCCAGTATGCACCCACCTACTGTAATCTTCAGCAATACAGCCCCCTCATCTCCACCCCCACAGGAGTGGCAGCCTGACCATCAAACCGCAACACAGTCTATCTGGCAAATGCTATCTGGGTGAATTATTTCAATTTTGAACTGAAATTACTATAACAACATCAGCGACAGGGAATCCGCTGCTAAATGAAAATCAAAAGCCCCAAGCCCCTGTATTAAAACCCCAGTGATGCTGCCTGCTATTTTACACCACATGCTAAAAAAGGCCCAGTTTCTGCCCTATGAGCAATCACTGGTGCAACCTTGGATGTTTGTTCCAGCATGGAATAAAATGATATTTCTTTCCCATTTGTAAAGAGGCATTTAGGTGCCCTCAATGGCCCTAAGGCAACATGAATATTCTGCCGGCGACCAGATTCTAACCTTCTGGTCACAGTCACAGGGGCCTAACATGCTGAGGCACATGTCACTCCTATATCTGACCAATGTCTCATTTGGTTATGACCTCAGATTAACCAGGTGAAGGTTATACACACTATGGCTACATTGATCCAGTTGCAAATGATCAATATTTTGCTAGATAGGAATCAAATCCAAAATTTCCATCTATCCACCCATCCATCCATCGATAGTCAAGTCGTTAAGGTCACTGCATCCCAGACCCATTTCCTGGGGACACAATTAGGGCAGTGTTAGCTTCTGTGAGTTAGGACCCTGTTTGTCTGATCAGAAGGTCATCAAATCCTTTGGTGGGCCGAGTGACCTCACCATTGAGCCCTGAGTAAGGCCCTTAACCTCAGTTGCTCCATGGACTGGCTGGCCCTGTTTTGTCAAATGTGCATCATTTTGAGTAAAAGGGTTTGGCAGATAAATGCATTTAAATAACAATGTGGCTTCAGCTTCTGTTTCTTTTCTGCTTGTTGTAGCTGGAACAACAGGCACAAGATCCATGGCGGTAAAGTACAGAAGTGGGAACAAGTCATTGACTTTCAAGTAGGTAAGTCACATGACTCCCGCCCTGCCGGCTATGTGTGCTCATCCCCATCTGTAGAGGCCTTGTACGAGTCTCATTTCTTATCACTCAAGCTCCAAGTCAAGTCTCGAGTCAAAATGGGCAAGTCTCGAGTCTAACACCAAGTCAAGTCCCAAGTCAACAAACCAAAGTCAAGTCTCAAGTCCAAAGCTACAAGTCTTAAAGAACTCTGAATTTAATTCTTTTTTTCTAATTTAATGTCACAACAAATGTATATAGTATAGTAGCATAGTATAAGACTTTGCTGTGGCATTAAATTAGAAATAAATAATAATATTCAGACGTACACTCTGGTAAAGTGCCCCTGCTCCTTACCAGGCCTACATTGCTTTTAGTATTTTTATTTTCACTGGTCAAACGGCTCTTTTATTTTGGTGTTTATTTTAATGTCGGGTGTTTGATCCCATACCCCACCCGGTGAAAAGGATAACCAGCCACTCCCCAATAAACCTGTCAGTTGGAGTCCAGTCTCTGTGTTAAGTACTTCTATGCACGGCTGCTGCCATAGGTGCTCTCACGATGCACTTTGTAAACATTCTCACACTCGTTTTTTTAACAGTTGTCCCCACTAGCATAGCTACCACCAGCATTGTGGTTGGCATGCTTCATTTGAGTAGGATGGGCCAGCAGCGGGTGGGTCCAGTGTGAGTCTCGCTCAGATATTCCTCCTGTATATCATGGGCTTCCAAATGTTTTATCCTAAGTGGCTCTAATGGTTACAGCTACGGTTGCAATGAAATATTCTTTCACATTTTTTTAAATTGTATAACCATGTTCTGGAAACCATCTGGTGCCCCCCCCCCCCCCCCCCATCAGTCTCTCGCGACCTCTCCAGGGGTCACAACCCCTTGCTCTACGTTAGAACGTGTGGAGACCAGGAGACCACAGGTTGAGTGACCTGTTGAATGACCCGGATGTCTGGGATTCTGTCTAGACTCCAAATTACAGACCATATCCTCCTTCTTACCATCTGCCCTGGGGAGGCACTCTCTCGCTGCCGGAGAAACTCATGCTGAATATCGCACTCGGTGACGTGGCAGTGATACTGTACCTTGGTCGGAAAATGAAACGACGGCCATTTCTTCACCCCCTCGTGTTACTTTTCTCATGCACTTGCTGGACGTTCCTTGTACATCAGAGGGACCTGCCCAAGTGGGCCTGACTCTCCGTCACTTCGTTCCCTGGCCATGTGGCCCCCATCAGCATCTATTTATCCATCAGGCACGGAGCTGGACATCATCCTTACTTTTTACATCGCTCGGGGTAATGGCAACGCTTGGAGTTTCTGTCTGACAGAAACTCTCTATTGCAAACATAAAAGCAGCTGTTGCGAAGCATTTAATCATATCAGTGTTCTGTAGCTGGAGTATGAAGGACAGGGATGTAATGTGGCCTTACATAAATTGATCGTAAATATTCAAGCTATAAAGTTGTGACTAAAGCAGTAGGGGCACTTATTTGTGAGAGGGGCTGGCAGCAAAACGCCGAACCAACATTCAGTTTTTAACTGTAACCCGTTTAAGTTTCCGAGAGGTTTCTTGACCTCGTTTGTGAGTTCGTTAGCCGCATCCAAATGTGCCATGTGAATTCTGATTGTTTTGCATAATTATAAACAGAGCTGGAACTGGTAAAGGAGAGAAACGCCTGACGCTGAACGCACCCGGGCAGGAAGAAAGGAAAGAGGGAAGTCCACTGCAGCAGGGTTCAGTTTGTGTCTCCGTCACGACGTCCTGGTGTGGGTGCTTTGCTTCCCGGAGTGTGACTCACTGTGGAGTTTCCAGACACGTCAGGTGTGGCCTGACTGATGAGGGACACGCGTTAAGCTAAGAAGGAGAGGTGTCCGTCACTATGGACATACCTTTGGGGGAGGGTGGAGACCCTGCACGCAATGTCAGAATTATTATTGATGACACAGGCTTTGTGTGCATTTAGTTGAGAAATGGTGGATTAGCATCATGGGATCAGCATTCTACTCCAGGTTCTAGGTTCCAGTTAAGGTCAGCATTATAGGTTCCGGTTAAGGTCAGGGTTAGCATTAGGGTTGGGATGACAGGTAGGCTTAGCATTAGAGATTGAGCTTTAAGAAGGTGGCAGTTGAGTCAGATGAACATGCTTGGCTTTTGCAGTTAATAACTAGAGAGGTAAATAGACCACATTGGGAACCTTACATTTAAAACAAATCACACTGGAGACAGCAATCTTAAAATACCTTTATTTACCTGATCAATTATCCCTGCTTTGCAAGCATTTCTAAACTGGAAATCTTCCTCTCCCGCAACAGTGTTGCTTGGTAAGACTTTAATATCAGCATCATTATTTAAAAACAAACTATAATATTCTCAAAAACCAACATTAAAAATATTTCTGTGCTCTATATAATCTATACATTTTCATTTTTGAAAGCTAGGCTTTAAACACACAGAGCGGCGAGCTGTACTACGCAGGGAGCGGAAATGAGTAGGACTGTTCCCCAGGCTGCACCTTCAGAATCAATCCACACCCTTCTATTTCCTTCACCAAAGCTGCTGCTTAATGCCAGCTAGCAGTGCAAGACCCTGAGAAGCAAGATCGCAGGCCGAGATGTTTGCAGATGAAACCAAATGTGAGACTAAATGCAGGTCGAACAGTTGAAGGCCACGTCAGTGCATCGGCTGGTGTTTTTCTTTCTTCCAGATTTAATTAGAAGTGGCCCCGTGGAACTTGATGAGATGAAGCACAAGGTCTCCGCAGATGCGAGCGAGCAGGCACGGTCTGCAGGGTGGGAGTTGTGCACTTTTTCTACAAATTATTTTAAAAAAATAAGGTATCTCGTTGTGGCTTTACTTTCCTCAGCGTTGGTCTATGAAGGTCTAACTAAGAAAATAACTCTTACGTACAATTTGTGCGTCTTTACAACCCCGCAGTCCATGAAGACATGCAAGTGAGGGACTAGTTTTGCTTTTTTGTTACTTATAATGGACGGACTGTGCAGTTCCTGTACTTCTGGGTCGGGGTGCAAGCGGCAGGGGGCTGGGGGCTGGCTGGGGGCAGACGGGGCGTTCACTTGAAGGAGGAGCGGACCGCACGGCCCTTGAGGGGCTGCGGGGGGCGGAAGTTCTCCACCATGCAGCAGGCCGGCTCACCCTCAGCGTTGGAGTGAAGGCTTCGGAAATGCGCAATCTGCAGGGAGAGAGGGCACAGGGTGAAGGGAGCACTAAGTCAGAGGGGGAGAGGAAGGAAGAGACCTTCTGAAATAGAAGCACAGGGTACCGGATGCAGGGGCAGAGTAGCAGTCAGTTCCCCACCAATCAGGTGGTAAGCGGAACCTCTCTCTCTAACGTCATGTCATCAAATGGCGTGCCTATACATGTCCTAGTATTTATATTCCACTTATTGCTTATTTAGTATTTTCACTCACACTACAACCAGTGAAAATGACATATCAGCTCAGTGTATGATTCCACGTCATACATCACGCGGACAACAAAAGACACTTTGACTTTGAAATGGGAGTAAAGAGAGTGACAGGGAGAGTCCCAGAGGCATCCTGTGGCGACCCGGGCACCGCGGCCCACGCCAACCTCGATCCCGTGCCCCCTGCCCTACGGACATCCACCTATGCTTCCGTGGACACTCAGTGCGTGCATGCAGAGTGCTGTTATTGTGCATGAAAAGCACGCTTTAGCGTGAATGTGAGCTGCTGAGGAAGTGTGTGAGAGTGCATGGCAGAGAGAGAGAGAGAGAGAGAGAGAGAGAGAGAGCGAGCGAGCAGGTGCCATTGGCCAGATGGTCAAAACACGATTCTGCTGCAGGCAGGTGCTGGATTTAACACGACTTCTACCATAAGACATTATGATCCCTCCCCATGCGAGATTCTACTTATTTGGTACCAGATCTAGTCAGAATAAAATGGGTAATAAAATAATAACTAAACAAGCACAACCAAATAAAAAATAAAGATCATCGGTCTAGATAAAGTCCCACGGAAGTTGAGCGATGAGTGAAAAGCGGCTTATCAGTCTGTCCGCTGTTAGCACCATGGGGCACTCTGAGCAAACAGGAGCAGGAGAGAAAGTGTGAAAGCCGAGACCTTTATCTCCTGTGATGTTTGCAGGCCTGCCGGCACGCAGGAGATATAAGGCCCGCATGCGACCCCGAGAGTCGCCATCTACAGAGCTTCTCAGGTTCTTGGTTGGCCAGATGTGTCTTCAAACTTAAAGCAATTTCATGGGCTCCTTCCATGAACTACCATGCCGGCCCGTTAAATCTCCAAATGAAATTCATATTCAGGGGGCAAAGTGAGAACTGGACCCCTTGCATATTATCTTGTGTTTTTTTTTAACATTGTAAATCATATGATTAGTAAACCATTGTCCCGGTTACCTGTGTACAAAAGGTACATAATAAATCCAAACCGCAATGTAAGGTAGAAAATAGACCTAAATAAATGGTATTTTCCTCCTTTGGTGGGGTTGGATCACCGTGTCTCTTTAAAAAAACTAAGTACAAAAACACAATGTCTTTACTCAGCAGACGGCTCACATGATTTCTCTGTGAATACGACTAATCCAGTGGGCCTTTTGGTCTTTGTTCAGCACCTACGACAGGTATTCAGATGTGATGTGTGATAAGAATTTGGGGTTTTTTTTGTATAGAACAGTTACAGGCATCAGGCCAAAAGCAGCAGTGGAAGCCAGGCAGCCACGCAGACTATTGTGAAACGCACTCCCGCCTTCATCCATGTCCTCACTCTACTGTCAAAAAATTACTATTTTTACCAGCTTGTTTTTTTTTTTTTAATCTCCGGTCAGCAGTTCAAAGAGTCAGACTTGCTCCAATATAACCCAGACTAACAATTAGTCCTTAATTACATGTTAGGTCAAGGTGAAATTGCTGGATGCGTTTCATAAGTCGGGAGGAAGAACCTGTTTTTCACAAACTGGCCGGGCAGCCGAACGTGGCCTGAGTAACTTCTGAGTAACACAAACAGCCCAAGAGGGAGCAGCCTTTGATGCTTGCTGTAGGAAATTCCTCCTCTAACCCAGTGGTATTCAAACTCTGCTTTCTCACTGGGCCCCCCTAGGGTTCATATATTACTCTTCACCCCCCCCTCCCCCACACACACACACACACACTGACATGCTGCCTGCCTATTTTACACATTTAAATTATTTTAATTTGTTAACATCAAATATTATGTATAGACCTATAATGTGTTTGTATTATTTTCAGTGTTTCTAAAGGTCACAATTTCAAAATAGGTCTGCATCCACCTCACACAGTCCTCTGTTTTGTTTTGACTCACCTACACCCCCCACTGCAGTTAGCCTCGACCCCCACAGCTTGAATACCTGTATTCTATCCACTTACCCGCGTCAGCCTTCCTTAGCCCTGGGGAGCCCACGGGACTCATATCTGACCCTACCTTTTATTTCGGCATTGCACTCTACCCACTCATCAAAGCACGGATTTTACTTTTGTTTTTGGGTCGTATACGGTACACTGGGGTGTAAAGCAAAAAAACTAAGTACTTTACTTTGATGAGTGGGTTGATTGTACAGCAGAAATAGAAGAGGAGATAGCCCACAAGGGAAGATGGCCCACCATAGGGCAGACCCGCACACAACAGACAATCATAGACACCAGTTAGTCTAACTGCATGTCTTTGGACTGCAGGAGAACACTGGAGTATCAGGAATAGACCCAAGCAGCACAGGGAGAACATGCAGACTCCACACGCCCAGAACGGAGACACGGTTCAAATCCCAAGCCCTGAGTGTGTGAAGCGAAAGGCATTCTGCCAACGTATTCTGTCGCAATGTTTATTTTTAATTATTACGGTATTTAGATCTTTTGAAATGGCCAGTTTCCCCCGTTATGGACGGACATCCTACCCACTGTGCACTGACAGTCAAGCTTCAGAATTTTCAACATTTAACGCAGTCATTCTTGGTGCAATTGTGTTTAAGATTACGAAAGAAATGCCTTCGCTGAAAATTATTAAATTATCTCCTGAGGTGTTGACTGAAGGAACCAGATCCGACAGCGACTGACAGCTGCAATGCGTAAAATCCACAACAGACTCCGGCAGAGGTGCGTGGGCCGAGGAATTTGCGTTACCTGGCTGGAGCTCGCCGTGATTGGCTCCTTCAGGACGATCCATGTGACACTCTCATAGAGGGGGGGCGTGGTCAGGGACCCATCGTAGGTCCAGAAGTCCAGAGAGCCAGGAAGCAGTATTTTGGGATCAAAGTTGGAGAATGTGGTCTGGTTGTTCTGATGTCAAGGCGAGACAGAATGGTGCCAGTCAAAACATGTGTGGCAGCAATAGCAGAGGAGGATGGGGTGGGGCATTATCTATCCATTCTATCTGTGATGTTAGCCTGACACAAACCTTGCAAAATGCAACCACCGTCAAAAATGTCTACATAGAGCAACTGTTAATACCTTGTCCATAAGAAGTGCTTGTGTACAAAATTAAAACTACGTAACTTCAGTATAGTACAGGACTTAAATTTACAATGGACTTTTGCTGGCATCGCTTAGGTGCTCCTCAGCTGGGCCAGGCCCTCACAGATACCCATATTTGTAATGAGGGATATGAATATCTACCTTGAGTTTGATGCCACTGAGCGAGTCCATAACTCTCTGAAGATGGGTGTTGTGGGCACCGATCTGAAAGGCAAACACCCAGATGCCCCCAGTAAACATTTCCACCCAAGCAAAGGTCTCTTTCTAGATGAAGGTGATACTAGATGCGTCTAAACATGACCACAGGTTTCAGTTGGTATGATTAAAAGGCAATCACTTGAACCATCTTTCCATCGCATGCGTTCTTTAGAAAATACTACCAGCCTTCCCACGCACCTCTACGCCCGGCGGGCGCCACGCAACCTTCTGCCTTTCCACCTTCGGTTAGGAACTAGTCAAGCAACTAACACAAGGGACTAAAGAAGACACGAAGGCTCATAAAATTATATGTCATCGTAAACGTCACGCCGGTAATGAGGATAATCATACTTTGAGGAAGACTCCCACGACCGCCAGTCCGTCGGGCTTGGTGACAGCATCCGCGAAGCTGGGGTATTTGGTATTCCAGTGCACCAGATGGAGCTGGAGATAGAGGGAGAGCAGGGAGGTGACACGGGGCAGCCCCAGGTCCCCCCAAGGTGTCCCTCTATCTGCCTGTTTTCATCTTGAGGGATAAAGCGGCCACAACCACCCCTCAGAGGCGTACTTGGTCCCATACCTCAGAGGCGTACTTGGTCCCAGCCACCGTGTGCTCAGATCCCTTCTTGTCGTTGGCCCCCCAGTGGAAGTGGAACTGGCGGAGCCGGTATGTCCCAGAGACGGGCCCCCCCTTCAGAGCTGCAGGTGGGAGCACGCGGCATCAGAGCAGCTTTTACACCCCTCTGCCCCGCCACGGGCTGGTTCCACCCCGCCTCCCTTCCCAAAGCCCCTTGGGCACAGCCGCGTGTTCACGTCCAGAGAAAAGGTGTCCGCCAGAGAAAGCCCCGGCACCCCACAGACAGTGGCGGCCTCCTCCCGCCATCCTCACACACTGCCGCGCAGTTACTACTGACTCCTAGTCAGGACTCCCCAGCCAGGTTCGGCAATACACGGCCGCGTGTGAGGTTGCGCACGGTGGGGGGGGGTTGCCCTGTTATTAACCCTGCTTTTGAATTCTCTTTTCCCCCCCAGGCACTGTTACTGAGCAGTGCTATCCCTTACGCCTTCTGAGCTATTGCGAAAAATCTGCATAAGTGTCACCACGGCAGAGCGTGTTTACCGCGTTTGAAACTGGATGTGTCCTAGTAGCCAGCTTATGTAGGAATAACGCTTTGGTCATACAGGGGACGGCTAAATATAAAGTACAACAGTAATATAATATGAACATATGTTATTTTGTATTACATAGTATGAATTATAACACACCGTATACATATTGCAACATTCTATTTATGTAATATATTAACATGTAATTGTTAAAAGGGGACACTGTTATTGTCTAGGTAAACATTGTATTGTCTGGCATTAGGTAGTTTCTTCAAAATAAATGACGGAAAAAAAACTAGAAAAAATGTACAACTGGAAACAAATCAAGTTAAATGAAACTGAACGGAACGGAACTGTGAAATTAATTGGGTCCCCAGAGCAAAGTGCTGATGTAGCGAAATCTCCGCGGAAGTTTGACATTTATTTTGGTTCCACTTCCAAAGGAAGGCTAGGACTCGGCCAGTCACCCGTGCGAAGGCCGCGGACAGCAGCAAAATCACCCGTTACTTATTAACTACTAACAAAGACAAGCGTAAAACTACTACATGCATATTAAATGTATATTAAACTGCAAGTATATCAAATAATGTAGGCTAAGAAGTAAGATTGGATCCAAATAAAAATCAAATAAAAATGATCTGTCGGTGTGATCGTATATATATATAGATATATAAAATAAATATGCCTGGGACACCAGCAACTTTTTTAAATACATCAAGGGGACTTTGGCGACTCACTCGAGCTGTCCGTGTCATCGGCGAAGTCCACCTGGAAGGAGTGCCCGTTGTTGACGATGCCTTTAGCGTTCTTGGGGTCGTACTGGAGGCTGAGCGGCTTCAGCGCCGGGTCGTGGTGCGCCTGGCCGGGCACGATGTCGATGGGGGACTGCCGGTTTCCATTGGCGATGGGGAACTGCCGGTACCACTCCGCGGGTCCTGCAACGCAAGCCGGCAATCTGCATCATCTCCACAGAAAGGCTTATCCGGCTCCGTACGCCAATGATCCGACCCTGCTGTGCGCCGCAAGTTCTTTAATACTTTTTTATATGCTTCCCCTAAAGATCTTCGACCTTTTTTACACCCCTGTTAAATATGAACCCAAAAGCACACAACGAGTAGATGAGCAACACGGACAGACACTACATTTAGTTAATGCATAACAAGGCTGATGATCCTTGACATTCTTAGAATAACTGGATGTTTGGTGTCCGAATGCAATAATAATAAATGGGAAACAAGGTTAAAAAGAAAAGGGAAAAAGGCTCACCATCTTTAGGACCGTATCCCCAGCTGTGAGACATGCTTGTGAAATATGAGCTTAATGAGTCTTAAATCCCAGGTAGACAGCAGCCGCTCGGTGACAGACTGACAGCCCCGGCGGACCGGCGACGGCCCTTATATACGCTTCCTCGGCCGCTATGTATCGCAATCTGATGGGTTTGCCCACATGATCCCAGTCATCTTCTGCGCTCGCAGGTGGAGTTAAAGAGGGTTACATCAGTCTCTGGGCTGCCCACAGCCGAGAGCCTCCATCGGGATGCTTTTAAAGAGTTATTCTCACGCATGTTTCCTTCACGGGGAAGAGCGTTTCCATGTCCAGTAGCTCACCTAAAACAAAAATATCATCTGCTTTCTTGGTGATGGCATGGTCCTGGCTGCTGGGACGTCCGATTTCTAATGGTTGTCCTCATGCACCTTTGTAGACCGCGGGTTCCTGTTTAAGACGCTTACGGCTGCAACTTTCACAGATATAACGTGTGGGGGAAGCAAAATGAGCAGCCTTGCTGCAGTCTCTCAAATGCATGCGCTCAAAAAACGCCGCGCTTCTGACCAGCAATTACAGCTTTTAAAATAGAAGTGAATGTAGGTTAAGAAGCAGTCGGCGCGGAGCAGCCTGCGCGCTTCCATACAGTTTTAAAGGGACCACTACATGGTAAAACATGGCAAAAACGCAAACCATACTCTACAATTAATGCACCTGCATCCGAAATACGACTACAATACATGGAAGCGTCTCCTCATGACATAACATCCCAACAATCAGGCTTTCCTGAATGATTTTTGTGTCATTAAAAGGCTGCATGACCACCATACAGAAGCATCATCAAACATTTCTGAATTTGCTTGCTAAATCCCATTTCTAATCACGTTTTTTTCCCTCAATTGTATTATGGAAACTAAAATGTGGACCATTAAATATGTTTGCATTATACATTTATACATTGACCGCGAGCGAAAATGTATACACCTTCTTCCAGTTGCTGTGGACGTTTAACCAAAAGTATATGCGGTAATAAACTTTGGACACAACAGCTAGCTGATACAAGCCTTTACATATGTGTATATCATATGAGATTAAATTTAATCCGGACTATATTCTGCAGTGCTAATGTTGTGCAGAAAAGCAACTTTCAGACAGCCGTAGCCTACATTATATTATTCATAATAAAAGTGTATTTTGTATACATTTATTTCATAATGTAACGTTTTATTCAAACGTTAGAAACGACATTTAAAAAAAAAGTCAAATGCCGAATAGGTGCAGGTTTCCCTGCCCTCCGTTTATTGAGGATATAGTCATTAAAGTGTAAATATACTAAACTCTTAACATGAGAGGAATCCGGCGAAACAAAACAGCTCAGTGGCGACATCTGGCGGCAGTCAAGGCAAGTTCTTTTTTCGCATATATTTGGGAACACGGCGAAATTGTGTTACATCAAGACGAACAGACCCGAAAGAAATGATAAAAGAATGGCATTAAAAGATGTTTCTATTTCAGGTGTATCTATCTATATGGGATTAAGCCTTTAAACCCATTCGGCACAGGAAGCGCATTCCCGCGTTTCGCAGTACTTATCGGACTAATTCTCAGTTTAGGTAACACGAAACCGGTTTGTGGTTCTGCGGGAGACGCGGGGAGCGTTGCCCAGGGCCGCCCGCATCAGGCCAAACCTGTCGGTGTCACTCACCCGGAAAAACCACATGTCAGCTCAGCGCTCAGGCACCGGTGACGGTTCAGGAGGGCAGATGCTTAGAACAACACGGCCTTTTGTTAGGCAGAACAAAAATAACAACAGAAAACACAAGTACCTGACACCATATTACGGTAAAAAAACGTGTCACTGCATTGTAATGACTGCTGACCTAGAGTACAAAGAGGCTTAGAGGCTTCTTTGTTACACAAAAGACTTGGACACTTAACCACGGGTCTTCACTTGGAATACAGGTGGCATGAGGCGGTTAAGAGCCATAAAGCCCATTATATTAGAAAAAATCTTCCGGCTAATGGCACAGTACCGTATGTAGCTACTTATGTTATTGTTACCTACAAATTCAATTTAACGACAGACTTATGGAACTGATATCGGTCCTAACCTGGGGACTATCGGTATCCGAAATTAGAATTTCTAAATGAGGACCAATTCATATTATTTACTAGTCATTTCTAGGTAAGTAACAAAGTTGCAAAATATTTCGTTAATCAATAGGTTAGAAAGATTAGGAAGCAGATGGTGAATGGGGGCTCAGCTCACATGCCTGTACCCAGCATGGAGGGTCCGCCTGCACCCACAGGACCTGGACGAGCTCTAGCTGACAGCAGGTGCCTTATTAAAAAGGTAAAATGGGCCAGCAATGGCAGCCAAGTCCCACAGACGGGCCCACGCTCGCAAATCACAGGAAGGGACCTTCCCCCTACTCCCAGCCGTGAGAATTTCACAAGAAGCACTCCTAGGCGGAATGGTTTCCAGGGGCAATGTTCAAAATCAGCACAGTCTTGAAAGTGCAGGTTTCAGTTCCCACGCAGCAGATCCATTAATTTGCCATCATTCGTCAAGGCCGTCTGCCGCGCCACAGGAGTGGCGCATTACACAGAGCAGGTATGCGGGCACTGGTCTACGCCTGACAGATGACGCTTTGACAGACCCGTGCAGCCAGCCGCGGGGTCCAGCGCAGAGACACCAGCAGCAAAGTCAACAAAATGCTTTTTATTAAAAACTTTGGTTCAACAGAAAAATGTGCAAATTGAAAATGGGCAGAGAATAAGTCAAGGAAACAAGAAAATAATAAATGGCACCATCTGGTCAGTGAATGCAGAGAAACATCTTCACAAGGCAGAGCAGAGCTAGACAGGCAGGAACTACACTTAAGTACACCTGCTCTTAAATACGTGCACTAAAGTGTGTTCAGATGTTAAAATAAGGCGTGAAATATGGCAGAGTCCACATGTGGTTACGGAAGAACATTAACGTTTACAACAAATCCGATCAGCCACCTTACTGACTTACAATGGCTCTTGTCGGACACTGGTCAGGTCAAACCACGTGGAACAGAGGGTTAGTCCTCCAGGCTTATGTTCAAAGAGCTCCATAAAAATACGAGGTGGTATTCAGCGAAAACCAGTGCTTCCAGAGGACCTGAGGGCTTGGCCGCATTCCTGCAATTACAGCGCTACAGGTTAAGGTTCCTCACCCTCTGACTGTAACAGGAGCCCTGAGGTTGGCAAAATGGATTCAGTGGGATATTAGGCTCCCGGCATCCTGGTTATAGCAATTACCAGTCTGTGCCAAGCACAGTCCCCAGCCTGATTACCGGGCGGTGAGGACAAGGGTGGCCAGGAGTGTAACCAGCCATGTAACCAGACGGACCAAAAGGCCGCCTTTAGGTAGCAGGTAGGGAGCCAAGCTCCACCCTCATGCAGGGTTTCAGGCTACCTGAACACTTAGGCACTTTTTTTTTTTTTTTAAAACCAACTTTTAAGCAAGTTGAGTGAATTTTGCCTCCCATAACAGCACTGGGGTTGTTGGGATGCATACAGGGCAGTGTACCCAGGTTTTGGGGGGAAGAACCGCAGAGTTAAGGCAGCAAAAAGGGAGGGAAGAGAGGGACGCCGACCGCCACTTCAGTAACAGTTCGTCTCAGTAATTAAGAATCTGAACGTCGAACAGATCACAGAGCCCCTCGTTATCATCCAGGTTGAAGTTGTAATCCACAGTTGGAGTGGGAGACAGCCGCAGCAAGGGAAACACTGCATGAAGAAAAGGTCGTTAGCAAAAACGACAAAATTATAAACATGGGCAAGACACTGAAGGACAGGAGGATCTGGACTCACCATCTGAAGACATTAACTCATTTATCAGATCGGCGACCCCTGCAGGGCAAATGCAGTAATTATAATATGCACAACAAACTCAAAGACAACCCCCACCCCACCAAAACACACTAAAGGGCTCACCCTGTCCCCCCCCCCCCGAGCTTAGACAAACACAGACATTTATCCTTACCGGTCTCTGCACCAACCCCAGCACAGGTCATGGGTTCGGGCATCAGCGGGCATACAGGAGACTGGGGGTTGCAGTCTGGGTAGCAGGAACATACCAAAAGGGGCCTTAATGGTCAGAGACTCCGTTCATAAAATTAGGCGTTAGTCAAGCTAAGAAGGTCGAAAAAATTGTACTACTGCATCAGTAATATGAGGCCAAAGACCTTTGGGTAAAGGGTCAGTAATCTGACAGATTTATTTAGTAAATGCAGAACACCACACTTTTCTTTTTAAGAAAGCAGGGCCAGACAATCCCTGGAGCAGCAGGGGGTTAAGGGCCTTGCTCAGGGGCCCAAAGGTAAAATTACTGCCGACTTTGGGACTTGAACTGGCGACCTTCTGATCACAGGCATGGCGTCCCAGCCCACTGAGCTGCACACAGTCCTCCCAAAGCGGCCTTTTCAGTCCCAGGTTTGACACTCACCCATGTGCACATCAGCCGTGGGAATGGGGACACTTGTGAGCTGGTGCTCCGTCAGAGAGGCCTTGCGCTGGGATGCCGTGCACAGATCCACGGGAGAAGAATTCAGCAAATTAGCTGGCGTGTCAGGAGGCATGTGGCCAACACTGCTGTCATCAGGAGGCGGGACAGAGAAGACCATGGGCTTGGAGGAGCTGGTCTCGCGGTTGATCAGCATGACCTGGATGGGTGTCGATGAACTCCGCAGATTCACCTGATACTTCTTCTGGCCATTATGACCCTGAGGCAAAAACCATTCGTATCAGACAGAACATCTGAAACGCATCCCAGAAAATCCTGTTACGTCAATCATAAAATAATGGCTGCCATTTCTCAGGAATTTTCAGAACTACGGTACTTGTAAAGGTCTGCCTGCAAAATTAAACCAGAGGTGAGTAGTGTACACACACACACAGACAGGGTATTACAGCAAGCCTCTCTAGAGACTGTGACCATCTGCTGAACAGCAATTTGGAAGAAACTGTGACATACCATCTCTGGCACCGGAACCTCCAACTGTGTCCCAGATGGTGCGATGACAGCCAGCAAGGTGTCCCCTGTCCCACACAAGACAACGATTTAAACAGGTTTTACTACAAATAGACCAATGCACCCAGGAAGTCAAAGATAACCAAGGGGGGGGGGGGCACTTTTCCAAGATCGTCATGATCTAGACTTCTAGGCCTTCAAGGAGACCTCATTCGAGCCTCCCAGATGAAAGTCCTGATAACATCCACACCGATTCTTCTGAACATCAACGTTAAGCCACGTTAGACGGACACGCAAGGGCAAATATTTTAATTGAGTTTCGGCATTTAAGTCAGCCGACACTGCTCTCTAAAGACTACAGAGGGTGGGAAAGTATGTGGACCATGAACCTGAACATCTTGATGTGCACTTACCGTTAAAGGCGTTGCAGACGTCCTCATGAGTAACATATTTGAATGTGAGCAATGTTAAGGAAACAGTCAGTGTTCCTCCGAGCCAAATGTTGGTTCAGGGTAGATAAGGTAAATACAGAGGCTTATAATAACACCCCATATGCAGTCATGTTTAAACACAGTTAATATTCAAAGATGCACCATTTACACTAGAAAACCAAAGCCTTTTCCCCCAAAATTATCTGCTAAAGGTCATCATGCATATTGACCAATTTAATTCTGTTCAGAGGTACAGCAGCACCACTCATTCCCATCAAGGATCATGAAGCTGATGCCCTTAAACGCAAAGCCTCTACACCCTCAGGGGGATCATAAGGATATCTGCCATCCACTGGGTCGTCACTCATGTGGTTGATGCTCTGCTGCAGCCATGATTTCTGACGGTCCAGTTCCTCCTCTTCCAGGACCAGCTTGGCGATCTGAGCCTTCAGAACCCCGACCTGGTCCATCCCTTCTTTGGTGTGGCATCCAGAGTTCTCACCCCTGGAAGACCAGGTTCATGAAAGGCTTCATTTACAGCATCAGATACAACCTACAACCTGGAAGGGATGCATTCCCAAAGTAATAGTCTCCCCCCTTACTTCCACTGGATAATATTCTTAGTCTTCTTCTCAATGAGTCCGACTCCCTCGAGAACATTGGTGATGTCATAAATCCTCCTCTTCTGCCTCACTGCCAGGCTATCTGCAGCCTGTCAAAACAAAAGACCAGCCACTTCGATCGGGGATCTGAATGGAGGCGGGTCCCTCCAAGTCACAGAACTATGAGGAAATCCAATTACGAAAACTGCCAGAGGGAGGCCACCTTAAATAAATTTAAAAAAAATACAAGGAAGAACATTGACGCAGCCCACGTGCCAACACACACGGGTCTGCGGGAGGTGCGTCCCCCGAAGCGTGGGGTCCCGCGGGAGCCCCTGGAGACGCATGCAAAATCACGTCAAACAAGACATGCACTAAATACTGCACGTGTCATAGACAAAATAGGCGAAGAGCCTCGGCATTCCCCCCCAAATGCTTTTGCAGCTTAATATAAAGTGAGCATGAAGCACGCTGCATGCACGTGCATCGGAACCTGCCAGCTTCAGCATTGTCTGGGCTGGGGGCGGCAGGGGAACCCGAAGCACCTCCGCACCTTTAAAGAAGGCAGCAGACAAGTCTGATTGCATAGAAAGCACCCAGAACACGGCGCGCATTGGAGCGGTACCGGTGCCGAAAGCGGGCCGGCAGCTCGGCGCCTTTGTCTGGGTGCGGGACGCCGGGACGCACCGCTTTCAGGTCCAGCACGCCGTCCCGCGCCTCCTGCAGCAGCGATACGAACTTGGTGGTGAGCAGACCCAAACTTTTCTCATGGCGGCTCGTCCCGGCCGGAACGCAGCCGAGGGCTCCGGCCATGGCGGCGCAGGCCCACCTCACGATCCCGCGTCTCACCTTCCCCGCGGTCCCATCCGCAGAGGACCGGACCCGCACCTCCGCCAGCCCACCGGACCCCCGTGCCAGCGCTTTTAAAAGGCAGGAAGTGACGTTGGATTACCGTCGCCAAGGCGACCGGCGCACCTGCCTCGCGCCCTCCCGCCCCCGCACATCTTCGGCTCAGGCCGGTAATTACTCTGCATGGGGAAACTTGAGAGGATCAGCCAGGGACAAACTTTACTTCAGCTTCCAAACAAAGAACATGCGTTTTTTTATATCTCACCAACCCATTTGTATTCTTTTACAAGTAATCTCCTTACATTCCTGACCGCCGGATCGATTTTGATTATTCCTGTTTCGGATCCCGGCGGTGTAGCCAGCAGTGTAATTTATTCTTATCCGGTCACGGCTCTTGGTTATCCTTAACACACGAGTGCATGCTTAATCGTGCAGTACTAGCTACATATTTAACTTTGAGCCGCAATTATGAACTTCCATACACACATAATCCTATGCATCATGTATTTTCATCATTATTCAATATGCGAGTCCAACCCCCCCCACCCCAAAAGAAAAATACACAAACATTTTACGTCCCTCGAGCCCGGTCTTTAAGATGACCCGATAAAAACTGTAAACTACAATAAATGCAGCGCATTCTATAGCAAATGTACTGCCAACATTTTCCCCAAAACCATTTTAATTTTATATTACTGTACATGGTTAGATTTAAAAATATGTATAAAGAAATAAATTACAACAGGAATACTGGAAATAAAAAGTATCAGAATTGCATTTGACTTTCACAGTACAGAAAACACTAAAAACCATAAATAAAAAATCCATCATTTAAGGAGAAGTTTTACTAAAATTGCCCTGTGCCTTGTATAAAACAGGCTGTGGGTTCAGACACTGGTATAAGAGGCTGAGTTGACATGTGCAGGCCCAGGAGGCCTGAGGTGCACGCGTGGCGGCAGCCGCGTCAGGAGGCCTGAGGTGCGCGTGTGGCGGCAGCCGTGTCAGAAGTCCTTCAGCACGCTCGACAGCAGTTTCATTTTCTCGTCCATCGTCCTCCTTTTCGACTCCGTCTCCTCCAGCAGTTGCCGCATCTCCTCTTCCACCTGCAGCACCTGTGCGTGATGAGGAGCTGGCTTTTAGCGGCCTGAGGTACCCCCCACGGGGCGGGACGGGCAGGGAAGGGGGCTATCTGCAGGCTGAGTGTGGACTTCTGGGCTGCCGGCAGCTTAGGCTATAGGACGTGGTTGTTTTGTGCTGCAACCCTTTGACAAACTCGTGCCCGGCAGATTTAAGGATTTCCAGCCAGGAAGAAACTCCTGGTAAGCAGACCAGAAGTCCAGCATCGCAGAACGCAGAGAATGGCGTGACGCTGTGACCCTTTTCAGCCAATCAGCCGCTCTCTGACTGAACAGGTAGCCAACCACACGCAGCGGCTATCAGGGGGCTGTAATGCTCTAACGAGGCACCTGGGGTGTACTCCAGGTCTACGACAGACATGGTGGGAAATAGCTTCTCTAACATTCTGACAGTGTCAAAACAAAATACCACAATTCAAAAGGATTTCTTAGACCAGAGATATATCCTTAAATCAGCTGTACTTGTTATTTGGTGGTGGGGGGGGGCAAGATTGTCCAGTCCTAAAAAACACCCCTCCCTGAAAGTGATTACTGATGACCCACCAGGACAGCGAATCACACTAATGAACTAACATCTTATTCAAGGATTATAAACTGCTGAAATGGCATCTTAATCTGCATTAACAGGAGAGCTCACTCCCCCAGGAAATGGAAGCTTGGACGTATTAAAGATGAAGTGGGATGTTGCTACGGTTACCCTCCGGTTGGCCAGCTCCACCTCTTTCTGTTTGTCGCTGGCGAGCCGCAGGAGGTCGGCCTGGTGGGACACCTGCACTGCTTCCATCTGCCTGCGGAAGGCGTCGTCCATGCTGTGCAGCTTCTCCACCGTGGCCCTGGGCGCGCGCGCACACACACACACACACACACACACACACACACACACACACACAGAGTAAATGAAATAGCACAAGGTCTAACAGCTGGGCTCCCCAGTCCCGGGGGGGCACCTTACTTGTGCTCCTGCTGGGCTCTTTCCTTCTCCTCCATGAGCGCCTTCTCCTTGGAGTCAAAGTTCTCCTTCATGCGCCTGACCTGTGACTCCAGCCGGGTCAGCAGCTCCGCCTTGTCCTGCCACTTCCTGCTCATGGTGCTTGTGGGGGGGGGGGTGAACATGGAGGCTCTTGAGAACCGGCAAGGTTGACGGAAAAGGGCTGATCCACGATCCGGCGAGGGGGGACATCCCAGTCCCACCGCACAATGCGCCATTCCCGGCATCCCCTCCCCACTGCTCCTCACCTGTGCTCCCTCTTCACCTCCTCCAGCTCTGCCTCCCTGTCCTCCAGCAGCTGCTTCAGCTCCTCCTTGCGGGAGCTGAGCTGATCCAGGCGCTCCCTGAGCTCCCTCAGTGGAGCCGTGTCCTCCTCCAGCTGCGCCTCGAACCTCTGCTGGGCTTGCTGGGCCTCCTCGCGGAGACGTCGGAGCTGCTCGTCCCGGTCCTGCAGGCCCTGGGGGCACGAGCGAGAGGGAGATGACGGGGAGACGACTTCTTGCTGGAATGTAAGGGTGGCTTGTATCCCTAGGTGGTCACGCTCCTGGATCTCAGCTGGGCTCCGCCACGCACCTCCTTCAGCTTACGGATGGTCTCCGTCTGGTCCTCCACGATCTTGGCCTTGATCCTGATTGCGCTGCAGTCACTCTCGCTCTGTTTCTTCAGGCTCTGCAGCTCCGTGCTCAGCACCTCGATTCGGGCCTCCAGGCGGCCACGGTCCTGGGCCAGGTTGGCCCCTGAGGAAGCAGAACCGGACCGTCAGGGCGTAGCGGGCCGGTCGACCGGTGGCAAGCCATGGGAGAGAGCCCGGCTAGCCATTTTTGATTGGGCCTGAGAGACTGTGAGCTAGCAAGCAGAGCCCAATCAGAATGAACCCCTTAAAGACGACCAGTGATTTGATGGCATATAAATATAAAAAATAAGAATAATCATAAACAGTACTTAATACTAAGCTAAATATTTTTCATTAATACCACAAGCTCAGGCTCTGGTAAAAAAAAAAGTTCCCAAATTATTCAGGAAAATACTTCTTCAAAATGCTTTATCAGAACACAAGCATAGCCTAAGAGCCAACATTAACACGTCATGCAGCAAATAGTATGTGCAAAAAAACAGCCACTGGGTGGTGCTGCAGGGTAACAGACTCCAGGGCCTCCTCTATAGGTCAGATCCGCAGAGGCTCGTCCAATGGGCCTTCCCGGCACTGCGCCTGGCCCCGCCTACCCTGCTGTGCCAGCTCCTGGCCCCAGAGCTTGCGCTCAGCCCGCAGGCCCTCTATGACGGACTCCTGGGCGGCCAGCTGGGACAGCAGCTTGGACTTCTCCTGCTTCAGCAGCTCCACCTGGACAGCCTGGCGCTTATCCTCCTCTGCTGTGGCCTCCAGGGAACGCACACGAGACTGGGAGAGAGGCCGCCATGAGTGTGCTACCAGGACACCGAGCTGCTCAGACTCACTGCCGCCGGGCCTGCCGGGCGTCCTGAGCGCCTGCCCTTCTGAGGTACCCAAAGACATCCCGGCCAGGCAGACGGTCATTTAAAGAGCGATAGCGATTAATCTACCGAGAAACCTCCATCCACCACATCCCGCTCAGCCAGATGATACAACAAGAGGCCTACCCACATACTGATCTTCACGTTTAAATTCTGAGAGATTCTGCTACAAATAATGCTTATAATTTTGCCTTATTTCACAGTTTGACATTTTGTATCATGATTCTTAATTATTAAATCTAAAAGTGAACATAAATACAATAAGAGTAAGACTTGGATTCTGCATCTTATCAGAATATCGCACACAGACAGGGGTCTGGGAGCATCTCCGCACTCCTGGCCACCTTCCCCAGAGACTGTGGGAGTCGCGTGACCTTCTGCCATCCTTTTGATGTGAAGGTTACCGTTTAAGGAAGGGACCTCCCAAAACGAAAGTGTCTGCGACTGGAAAAGCAGCCGACACACACACAGACACACACCGGGTGCCACCTACCTTCAGCTCTGTGACGACCTCCCGCTTAGAGCGCACCAGCTCGCCGATGCGTGCCTTCTGCTCCTTCACCATGCCGGTGAGCTCCTGCACCAGTGCCCCCGACTCGCGCTCCCTCTGCTGGCACCGGGACAGTTTGGCCCTGCATTCTGCCAGTTCTGCCGCCTGGAGCTCTAGACCGGCTTTCGCCTGCAGGGGGCAGCACAGAGCAGAGGGACTCACAGATGAGGACTTTGTGGTATCTCTACGGTAGCCATCCCTTTCATAGAAATCCAGCAGATATAAGGGCTTTCTTAATTAGATAGTAGCTGGCGCCCCCTAGTGGTCGGCTTACCTCGGAGAAGCGGCCGGCCTCAATGGTGAGCGCCGCGCGGAACTCGTCCTCCAGGTCGGCGTATCTCGCCTGGGCAGCGTCCACCTTCTCCCGCAGGTCGGCCAGCTGCTGGGCGTGGCCCCGCTCTACGGAGGCCACCGCGCGAGACACTGCCTCCTGGAACTCCGCCCCCCCTGGGAGAAGCCGCGCCTCCAGCTCCTTCCTGGGAGGGACGGGTGCGAGGGCCCCAGTCACATGGGGCCCAGGCAGGCAGGCCGGGATCTGGGGCCAGGCGGCATGCGTACCTGTGCTCCTGCTCGCGGGAGGCCAGCAGCTCGTGCAGCTGTTGCAGCTTATCTGTGCGTTGCCGTGCCGACGCCCTCAGGATCTCCAGCTCCCTCTTGAGGGCTGACACCGTGTTCTCCAGCTCCTGGGTCCTCCTCGCCTGACCAGGCACAGGAGATCCCAGGCCTCACTAATGTTCCGACGCAGTGGGGCTCCTCAACACAGAGCCGGGGTTCGACTATGTCAGTGTTTGTCAACCTAGTCCTAGGGGACCCTGAGACGGTCCACATATTTGCTTCCTCCCAGCTCCATGCCTGACTGTCCACAGTTTTGGGAGCAAAAACCTGGACAGCCTAGGGGTCTCCGAGGTCTGATTAGAGAAACACTGGACTAAGCTGACAGTTACACTTACTTCACTAGATTTATATCTAACATTTATATAATGTATACGGGCTTTTGCTGCTAGCGCTTTTGACCCAGCGATACCTCATCAGCCCTCTGCTGGGCTCTCAATGCGTCATCTCGGGCGGCGGCGTCCTGGAGGCTGCGCAGCGCCCCCTGCTGGCGGTCCTCCCGCCCGCGGGCCTGGGCCAGCTCCTGCCGCAGTTCCTCCACTTGCTCCTGCAGCTCTGCTCGTGCAGCACGCTCCTTTAGGAGGACCTCTTTCAGCCTACACCCAGCCACACACAGTGTTAATCGCGAAAGAGCGCCCCCTACAGACACGCACGCACCATAGGCACTGCATTCATTTCTCCCCACACAAGCACACACCCACTTTTGGCCACATCACCTGGATTCTTATTTCTAATCGCTGTAGAAAGGTCAGTCCTTTAAACCTATAACGGCAGGTTTCCAGCCCCTCGTTCTGATGCTGAGCTACACCCTCTAGCCTCTGGCCACAGACAGACATGAAGAAACATGCTACATATAAAGAAGTCTGCAAGGGACACAATCAAAATCCCTGCCAATTCACACTGCTTTATACAAAGGGGTCCTACATCTCTGGCTTAAACCTCACAGGTCTAAAGATAATCTCCTGCGCTGCTTCTCTCTCGATTCAAAGACAGCGATGCTCCTTTCATGTTTTGGAGCGCCATGCAGTGTGGCCTCACCTTGATTAGCAAGAGCCGCTAAACTGGCAGGCGTAGAAAAGGATGTTTGCCCGTGCGCAGATCCGCGTTGGCCCTCGGCAGGATTCTAGACGACACATACTGAGCACGCCAATTAACATCCCCCTTTTCCGGAAAACGCGGGGCGGCTCCTCGGTTACTGATGACTCGCTAACCGCACACATTTGGAACAGTTGGATGCAGGATTCAGGAAGCGCCGAGCTCAGTCACGTGACCGGCACGTGACGTCAGCCCCCGATTCAGACACGGGGAGGGGGGGCACGGGCAGAGGATTTTACCAGCAAGAGCGGAAAGGTGACGCGGCGGCTAAGTGGCCTCATCGCCGACACGCGGCGCTGACCCCAGCGGGGCGGCCTCATCTCCGACACGCGACGCTGACCCCAGCGGGGCGGCCTCACCGGTCAGACGTGTGCAGCGCCATGTTCTGGATCTCCCTCTCCTGGCTGGCCTTCCTATCCAAGCTGCTCAGCTGCTCTGTCAGCTTCCGGACGGCCTGCTCGGCTTTCCAGCGACGCTCCCGTTCCCGGTCACGCTCTTCCACCACCACCTGCCGACAGAGCGATCGCGGGCATCGCGAGAATGCCACCTCCTGCTCCGTAATATGCGCCACGCAGGCGCCCCTTCCGGACTCAACTGCACTCAGGACTGCTGAAGCATCCTTTCATGAGACATTAACATGGTAAAGTAAGGTAACGGGCTCCGATAGTACAGCTGGGGCTGGCAAACCACACGACAGGGTTAAACATCTCTGCAGGCCACAGTGCGGCCTGCTCTGCTGTACAGTGTAGGAATTCCATATAAATAACTGCTTAAATTTACTTACTCGTTACTTAACATAATTTGTCATAAGCATTTAAAAAGGTTTGTTCCAACTTTTGTGGCTGTCATAAATGCTGACATAGGGAACGCAACCCTTTATAAATGCTTATGACGAGTTATGTCGTCTGTCATGAAGGGCTTTTGTTGGTGTCATGTAGTCGTCATAGAGAAACCCTTAAGTAAAGTGTTTTCTTACATGTGAAGACCAGTGGAAAATCCGTGCCTGTAGCTCCTTAAAGCCCATCTTTTAGAGCTCAGGGTTCTGTGTACATAATACTGAATTACTAAGAATACATAATACCGAGCCCCAAGGTCTCACACCCACCCTGAAGGTCTCCTCCTCCCTCGCCCGACCAGCAGGGTCCTCCTGGAGACACTCCGCATACTTCAGGCCCGATTTCTCCTCCGGCCCAGTCTCCACGCGCCGGCAAGATGAGCGAGGGGGTACTTCCTTTCCTGAGGAGGCTGCAGACTTGCTGTCCGAGATGGCACTTTCTGAAGTGCTGGGATGCAAACAGTATATTTACCACAGTCAGTATCAGTGC
>JAODKM010000075.1:6840276-6852675 GCA_026780845.1 Petrocephalus sullivani
GTGTGTTGGTGTTGGGTTGGGTGGGGGTGGGGGGGTGGGGGGGGGGGGGGGGGGGGGGGGGGGGGGGAGGGGGGGGGGGGGGTGGAGGGGGAGGGTGGTGCGTTTGCATAGATCACATTTGGGGACCAAGATGTCCCCAGAAAGTGGTTAAACCTGCATTTTCCCTACTTTTGGGGAAATTTTTTCAGGTCCCCATTTGGATAACCACACTTTTATAAAATTCTGTGAATGTAATCGAAAAATGCAGGAAAGTTGTATTTTGGTCCAATACTTACGGTTAAGTTTGGGCTGGTAAGGGATTAGGATTTTTCCCATAGAAATTAATGGCTGGTCCCCATTTACGTGTGTGCATTACACCCTCTCACACCCTCAGATCCTCATCCTCTGTCCCTCTCACTGTCCCCCTCGCCCATCTTACCACCATGAGGAGCAGACCTTTCAGTCCCTCGGCTCCCCGGCTCTGGCCCCTCCCTCTCGCACCCTCAGGTCCTCATCCCCCGTCCATCTCACTGTCCCCCTCGCCCGCCTTACCACCAGGGGGAGCAGACCTTTCAGTCCCTCTGCTCCCCGGCTCTGGAACTCACTACCATCTGAGCTCAGAAATATTAACTCACTCCAACTTTTCTGTTTAAACTGGCTTTTTCTCTGTGAATCCATTTTTTTATATTTATATTTTATATGTTTTATATTTCTGTATTGTCATTTTACAATTGTGTTATTGTATTTTTTATTCCCTGTACGGTGTCCTTGAGTGTCTAGAAAGGTGCCTATAAATAAAATGTATTATTATTATTATTATTAGATAACCATAACATTAAAACTGTCACTGAAGCGAATAACACTGTTTATCTTGTTATAATGGCATCTGTTAAGGGTGCCATTATCCATCAGGCAGGTGAACAGCGAGGTCTTAAAGTGTAAGGATCTGAATGACTTTGATAAGAGCCAATTCGTGATGGCTAGACATAGTGGTCATTATCAAGGGCTTAGGTTTGATTTTAACATTGGTTGGGACCAATTCAGCCCTGAACCCCCTAATCAAACACACCCTAATCAGCTAACTACTACAGTACTGTAGGTGTAGTAGGTGTGTTTGAACAGAGAAATCTGCAAACTGGCCCTCCAGGACTGGAATTCCTGCACTACAGCAAGAAAGCAAGTCAGTGAGGGCAGCGTGATGCTCTGGGCAGTATTCTGCTGGCAAATCTCAGGTCCTGGTAATGATGTAGATGTTACTTTGACATGTACTGCCTACCTAAACATTATTGCAGAGTAAGGACACCTATTCATGGTGACAGTACTCCTGGATGGCAGTGACCTCCTTCAGCAGGATAACACGCCCTCTCACAGTAGAATGGTTTGAGGACCATGAAAAGGAGTTCAAGGTGTTGACTTGGCCTCCAAATTCCCCATATCTCTGACCGAGCATCTGTGGGATGTGCTGGATAAACAAGTTTGATCCTTGGAGGCCCCACCTTACAACTTACAGAACGTCAAGGATTTGCAGCTTCGTGCAAGATACCACATGACATCCTTCAGAGGTTTTGTGGCGTCTATGCCTTGATGGGTCAGAGATGTTTTGACTGAAGTCATTACATAGAGAGGGCCAAAAAAATAAATAAAATTAAAAAAATAAAGTGACTAAATTTTGACTAAATTTTCCTTGTCCAATTTCATTTTAATTTTGTTTTACATAAATGTGCACTGCTTGGGACTCCGTGTAACAAACAAACCAGTGAAATACTGAGTAATCCAACATGGGTGGAGAGGCTACTCGTATGAATGACTGCGATGACAGGCCAAAGCTATTTAACTTGTCTCACGGATTGGCAATCACATAAATCATGTTTGATCCTTTAAGACTGCTTTGCAAAGGCCACTCATTGGAAAAAAATCGCCACATAATTATGCTCTTTATACTTGCCTGTCATTGCGGTCATAATGTAAATCGAAGGTACACAATCAGGATTTATATTTGCCACATGCCATAAAATATTGGTTACACCAGTGTAACCGCATGATTGGTTTTGCAATCTTGGCTTTCAGACAAAATCGATTTAGCCAATTACCTCCAGTGCAGTCACTGGCCCTCGTTAACCTTGGAACATTATATTCTGGGGCTGATTAATTGGGGGAATTAGATCCGCCATCTGTTGCTGTCACACTGCTTTTCTGTAGTCCTGTGCTGGGGGGAGACTTTCCACACCTCTGCTGAACACTGTCAGCTGTCCTTAATGACAGCTATACAAGGTCAGTAATAGAGATCGAAAGTGTAGTCATCACCCAACGCACGCCTGCACACTGTTCTCATCTAACAAAGACTTAAATCACCCTGGAGTGAAAAGCTGCTCTCTTGCATACATTGACAAAATGGATATTCTCCTGTAATATATAAATTAAATAGAAACATTACATGGTGTATAAATGTCATGTCCTCACTGAGTCATCTGTTTTACTCTGGTTTAACAAAGATGAATCGGTCCACACTCGTGTAACCACAACAGTGAAGCAGGATTCATGCTGGACGAGACTGCCAGCGATTTGTTCATATTATGAGGCTTGTTCATTACGTTGTTCATTCTCCGCGTACACACGCTGCGATTTGCATTCCAGTCCTCATCACAGTTTTAACTGTGGGATATTAAATATGCATTAACTCAGTTCCGGCATGTTTCTAATGGGTAGAATACTGGAACCCAACTTTCCTCTACCCTACTATATGTTACTTCTATGGCACTTGATCTAATGAGGTTGATTTTTTGCTGTAGATCAGTATTCCTCAGCCCAATCCCCCAGGACCCCCAGACAGTCCACATTTTTGCTCCCTACCAACTCTCAACACACACGAACAACATAATCAAGACCACTGAATACCTGGTATAGCTAAAATGTACAGTCTGGGGTCCCTGAGGATTGGGTCACTAATCGCTCACAGCACAACATATTATTTCGATTTAAAAAGTTACTTTTTAACCCACCCTGTTTTGGTTCTCTAAACCATGCCTGCACTTCGACGTCTGTCCTCAAACGTTTGACTTGACATGACATATGCTTTCAGCAACGGACCACATCCATCACAAAGGCTCTTGATCAGTAGCCCTGATGCTCATTGGATGCAGCATGTGATTGGAACCTGCGTGGCCAATCAGCTCTTGAAGACTGCAGAGAAGCTGCTGTTTTAGTGACAGGTCACTTACCAAAAACTCCTGTCTCAGGTGTCAATATTATGCTAGTTAAAATTTCCAATAATTCCTAGGGGGGGGGGGGGGGTCAAGCTTTTAAGGGGAAAAAAAAGGCAGCAATACATTGACCACCCCCTATATTTTAACGTTATTTTGGACACCCATCTGATAGCACCAACCATTCTTGTATTTTTTTAAAGTGGAAAATGTTTTGGATGATGATATATATTACCAGGCAGTCCAACATATACATTATGACAATTTAATTCATACTATTTCCTATGTAACTGAACCTGTAACCATGAAACAAACATAAATAAAAAATGCATTTTAACAACAATTAACAACATGCTTATCGTAAAAAATTTGCTTTACAAAATGTTTACATTTCTGTACAAGTGTATTTCAGGAAAATGCTGGGAATGTATTACCGGTTTTAAAACGCTTTGTCATTAATCATTTAATGAATGGCATCTGAATATGTTTAGGTGTGAAGTATTTCTAAACGCAACACTGGAAAAAAATAATATGCATAAATAAACTTAAATAAACATTAAAACTTCTCTTGTACTATATGTATTACTGTTCCAAAAACACACACCGTTACCATACCTGACACATACAATGGCGGCCAAAATTATTAGAACACCTGACAGATCTGAAAATGTTGACTTTTTTGCCTCCAAAACATGATTTCATTTCATAATGTTCATGAAATATGCAGATGGCTGCGCATAACAAATAACAGATGAAGTGAGACCTGCTGTTTTTATCCACCTTTAACTTTAATATTTGGTATGTCCACCTTTTGCAGCAATTACAGCAGCACATCTCTCTGGCATAGTGTCATTATATTTCCCGAGAACTTCAACACTAATGGTATCCCATGCCTTCTGAAACTCAAGTCAAAGGCTTTCTTTTAAATGTACAATATATCTGTCCAGTTTATTTTTCAATTCGTCACAAATGTGCTTGATAGGGTTGAGGTCCGGACTCAGCACAGTGATTCTCCTTATGAAAGCTCTACTCTATCGTTTATAGAGCATAATGATCACTGTAGATATTTCATTTGCTTTATGGGTATTATATTGGCCAATTCAACAAAAACAACCGAAACCTTTTAAATATGCCAGGTGTTCTAATAATTTTGGCCACCACTGTACGTATGCATGCAATCTTCACTCTGTTTGTGCATTACCCTTTAACGTGATTTTTTTGCTCTAGAGCAGTGTTCCACACCCCAGGCCTCAGGGACCCCCAGAGCTTCCACATTTTTGTTCCCTCACAGCTTCCTGTCAGACAGTCCACATTTTTGCACCATACCAGGAGCTGAGAGGGAGCAAAAACATGGACTGTTTGAGGGTCCCTGAGGACCAGGGGTGGGGAACCATTGCTCTAGAATGTAAAGTCAAACAGGAATGTTCTGGGGTACATCCACCAGCACACCGTGTCCAGAGGTACAAGGTATTGCTGTACAAAAACAGAGAGCTGAAAGTATCATTCTCAGCCTTCACAAATACATTTGTGATCCTCTAAAAAAAACAGATTAACACGGCAGTTAATCCACTTGAAGCAAAGGAGAGGCATCAATTTGTCATTAATGGGGGAAAATGTCTATTGGTCTCATCTTGCAGACAAACACACAATTCAGGCTAGTCTAGAGCAGGATATCTCAACCCGATTCTCGGGGGCGCCCAGGCGGTCCCCGTCTTTGCTTCCTCCCAGCTCCCAAAACGCAGGAGTTTCCAAGGACCGGGTTGGGAAACACTGGTAAGTCTTCAGTGAAGCATTACATTTTACTTATTTACCCGATACTTTTATCCAAGTTCATTTTTTGAGGAGCCCAGGTCAGCCAATCTCTGCAGAAATTGGGGATTAAGGGTGTCGCTCAGGGGCCCAATAGGGAAATCACTCTGCTGAACTTGGGATTCAAACTGGCAGCCTTCTGATCACAGGCACAGAATCCAAACCCTTTGAACCACACACCGCCCGGACTAGAGCAGTGGAGTGATCAGAGTTATAGAGACCATCGACCAGGGTGTGGTTAGTTTATCTGGGGTGGGGTTAGACAGCAGGCAGTGGCGATGTCTCAGTGAGAATGTGTGTCTTTATTATATGGTGAACCACAGAGTTTATTAAAGATACTGTATAAAGAATGGTGTGGGTATTAAGAGCTACAGGTAGCACAGAGAAAATCCCTGCCCAAATCATCAATAATCCTTTTGTTTTTTCTGCAGGTGAATGAACAGAGATTAATGACGACTCTGATGTCTTCATTCTCTCCCGCACATGCACGTCCAGGACAGCAATCATGTGATCTTTTTGCAGACCTGCCCCTTTAAATATGCTTAAAATGTTAAATGTACTGACTTCTTCTATTTGTGACTCTGCATACAATCAGGAAGGAGAGGTGAATGTCACAGCGACGGCGTGCATCCGTCATGCTCACCAAGTCCCCCGCGTCGGCTCGGCTCCTGATCAGCGCTGGGCTTTCAGACGGCCTTTATTTATTTTTACTTTCACATTTGTATGCTACACACCATTTTATTGAGGTGGCAAATCATATACAAACAATGACAATGTATTTCACCATTAAATGGAATTAACAACAGCAAAATATAGACTTCAGATGGTTTTTTGTGATAAAAAATAATAGAAAAATTAAACTCCACATTCTGATTTTCCTCCAAAATATTTGCAGAACCGAGGCCAGCAGCCAAATTCCAGAAGCTTCTTCGGACTGAAACACTAACATAGATGAACACTATTACTGAACACAGCACCAGTTGGTCACAACACCTGATTACACCGAGCTCTTTCTGGAAGTTGGATGTGCAGTCTGGTAAGGGGCCATCGACGCACGGGGTACGGTAAACGGGAGGTTCTGTTTTCGTCCTGTTCCTCAGACATCATGGAGTCCTTCTGCAGTAAATCCTGTCATATACTTCTCCAACAGCCAGTGTTGACACTCAGCTAACACGTCCTGTAAAGACAGCAGAGGCTTTTATGTGCAAAATACAGACTTGACAGTACACCCAGTGGTCTGTGACTGATTGGGAAGCCAGCTGATTCACTGATTTAATGTTCACTCCAGAGACTTCGGGGAATGGGATCTAGATGTTCACAGAACAGCAATTGCAATATCTTACATCCTTCCATCTTCTTGACTGCCCTTCCAGTACCGGCTTGCGGTAGATGTCCTGATGCCGTTGTATATTTACAAACACAGTAATAAACACGCAGAACATGTGACTAATGCAGGAACTAGCAGACAGGCCTATAAGCTGGTACGGAGAAAAACTTCTCCTCCTTTAATCCACACAGTCTGAGTGATCGGTGCTCGCTGACAGCTTCAAAGCCAGTCTGTGCTAAAGCACCGTCTTCGGCCTCATAAATAATTCCAGAGGAGCCCCGTATAGGCCTGCGGTTAAACTTTCTGATTCTCTGGCCTTAGTTACGGGACGCTGAGCTAAGGCAGGTTCCTCCAGCGGCCAGGGCAACTGAACCGCCATCTGCAATTCAATTAACGTCACGCAGCATGCAAGCACTCGCTGGCTGAGTCAGGAGGTCCACGGGCTAGCCGCCTGTGCCGAGGTCCCCTTCATCTCCAGCGCGACAAACCCCGCGGCTTACGGGACCAGGATGCCGAAGCGTTCAGGGAAGATGGTCTGCTGGAGATCACGGTCCAGCACAGATGTTCCAGCAAAAACCGATCCTTCACCACAGAAAAGCGGGCCGTCTCACTAGCATTTATTTCAATAAATCCAAAAGACATTTTCAAGAACTCATGAACATTGGTTCCTCTCTGTGTACTAATGGGCCTCCAGGTCCCCAAACATCAGAAATACGATGGCTAGTCTGATGGCATGTCATGGGGACTTCTGTAAATGTTATATCTCTTTTTTTGTCTTTTACATGTAGCTCATAGTAAACCTTTTGAAAATCAAAAGCTTACTTTCCTCTACCAGTATCTACCATGTCAACAAGACGACAACAAAACATGTCAACAATTTATATTCATCTGGATAACGGCTTCAGTGTGGAAATTATATTGGGAACACTTGAGGGCACATAGATACTTAGTAGTAACTCAGTTGCAACTGAAGAATAAATCATGAACAAATATAGTTGCGACTTAAGATGAAAGATGGGTCACGATTCATTATTGATGAACAAACATGAGATTGCTATTTCATTTCTGTTATTCGTTACTTGTTCCTTCAGTAGTTCACTAAGATTTACAGAATTAACAGACATAGTAACAAATACAGTAACTACGTGGGATAAAAGTTGGGATAGTAAAGATCCCGGGAGCCCCGTCGTGATTTTTGACGTAACCCGAAAATAATGCCTTAAAAATGATAACAAATAACTAATAAATAGCCATAGTTATTTCCATTGATGTAAATGCAACTTTAATGCATTATAAAAGTCAGTGGTCACTTTGCAATCTTAAAAGTCAATGTTCACCAAGTATCCAGAAAATAGAAATTACTGTAATGAAAGTGACTACATTAAATATTTCATACTGTGTTTCATCAAAATAAATTACGTAATTTACGCAAGTTTCATCAGGTTCCTCCAGTCGTCTGCTATCGTATGTATCGAGTGTAAATGGACGCTGTTAATTTACGTAAGTTCTCTTAATTATTTACTTAAAATCATATAAATTACTACAGACAAGCGAGGTAAAGTGGAGTCTGACGTATGCCGAAATGACGTATACTGGGGTACTGCTGTATTTCACAGGAATAATTAAGCCATCTAACATTCCCACATGTTTAAATAAGAATCTCCCAGCCATATTTCCCCTGCTCCTAAGGACCGCCTCAATGCTATGGTAATTCTGCAACCTTCCAGCTGGAACGATAGTGCTAGAAGTCAGGTTCTGTATTACCACCATAAAAATAAATACAAAGTACAGTGTTCAAAAGGACAACTTGCTAGAATAAAAATGAAAAACAAAATCGATGTAGGCTTAAGCCATCTTATTAAAAAGTAGCATGCTGGTAGCGACTGAGCCCCGTTTCTCAGCAGAGTATTATGAAAGAGGAATGTAGACATTTGCTATTTCTATACAACAAACACAGAGGCAACCAAATGAGTCAAAAAGAGCCTGTGACATTTAACACCTTATCAGCGAGCTGGCTGCCTCCCTTCCCTCGACACGGGCACTTTCGGGCGTTCAGAATAATCTCTGTGTTGTCATCAGCGGCCGAGCCAAGTGGCCAATTTAGCAGAAACCCACCCTTCGCTTGAATGAGAGTGAAGTAATAGGTGTTTCTTCTCGGTCAAGGAGAAGTCAAAATCAAAGCGATTACTGCCAGTCGGGGATGGACAGGCCATCAGTCAGCGAGGTGCTTTGCGTTCCCTTTTACTCCAGATAAAAAGGCATTACATGAGGGCTGTTTTCCCACCTCTTTCTGTCAGGGAATTAGGTGTCCTCTTATATACTACAGGCAGCAAATCAACCCAAATATTCCTAATTAGACAAATAGTCACCGTTCTGCAGATTAATACAGTATGTGTCAGTATGTAATTGTCAGTGTTTATAATATCTGTTATTTTCAAATTCATATTCTGTTTAGGGCTTTTTTTCTTACACTGTGTATCTGACCTATGGATAACAATGAAGATATTTTCACTTAATACTACAGGTCACTGTGCCTCAAAGCCTTACATTTCGCGAACTGCCAGGACCTTACCTCAGTTGTCGATGTCTGACACGTGGTTCTCTATCTGAAACACAAGTAAATACATGCCAGACTTTACTAAAGCACTCGGTCGGGTAAGCCTGTGGAAATCTTTTTAAAAGTACGCACTGCCCAGTTACATAAAGGTGCTTCTCATCAAATATGCACTGAGAGAATTGTACGGAATCTCAAACATTTCTATTGTGTTTCTGATCTGTAAATACAGACATAATGAAGCCGTACTTTCCGGTACCTTCCCTGTAAATGCATTATTCTGTGTATGATGTTGCGATGCAGCACAGCACACTCATGTAAAGTGCCCTAGGCCCACTCTGTCGTAAAAGGCGCAGCACAAAAATAAGCCAAACGGAATACTTTCTGCAGTTGCACGCCAGCTTTTTGGCCACGGCTCTGCCGCCCTCCTCATCACCATATCGCTGCCGCCTTCCTCCTCGAAGTCATCCTCGCCGCCGTCTGTGATCTCCCCGGCTGCCCCTTCCACAGTCTCCTCCCCCGAGTTGTCCGCCGTCTCTGAGACCGACTCCTCTTGCAGAGACTCATAGCTGTCCTGGTACTTCCTCTGAGCCTCTAAACAGAGTGTTTACGGGGCTGTAGTTACTAGCGCATCACTTCTTTGGGACTTTTCTGCCCTCCCTACAGGTTAGTCACCATAGCTGTGATGTGTCATCCCTCTGCGATTCAGTCACATGACTGTATGACTGACCAGCCAATGGGACAGCTTATCTGTGGATGGTATTCTGATCCTCAGGGCTGGCTTGTCCCATGATAAGGATACAGACTATATACTGTATGACTGATTTCAGGGAGGGGGAGGCCTTTCGTAGGGGAGGGGATTGGCCACTCCAGACTGGGAGAAAATGGGTCAGACACCTCTTTCTTTGACAGGGAGCTTTAATCAGACCCCGTTGACTGTTACTGAAATTCTGCTGACAGTAGGAATGATAGTAGTGGCTTAATTCCCTCTTTTAATGGTCCTCCACTCTCCCAGGCCTGACAGACATGTTCGGGCGTTCAGTGACTGAGCACCGGGGCCCTCTATCTCTGAAGCTGTCACAAAGAGCAATGGCAGCGTGTGGCCCCCGCCCCCCTTACCGGACTCGACTCTCTGCTGCTTCTCGATCTTATCCAGCCGACTGAGCAGGGAATCGATCTTGGTCTTGATCTGTGTCATCTCCCTCTTGATCGTCTGCAGCTGGCCCGTTTTCACTGCGGACACACAGCAGACGGTCCATTTAGACCCCCAGAGGGCGCCATTATCATACCAAGGAGATTTTAGGGTTAAGCGATTAATAAGAGCAACTGAACTAATAAAGACACAGACTGATGCCTAATTCCCTGGAGCAGCATTTTCCGAAGCTTTTCTGTATCACATGACCTACACGTGAGGACAGTCACATGACCTACATCTGAGGGCAGTCACATGACCCACGTTTGGACAGCGTGGATCTTTAGATGCTCTAATTTAGGGGTTCCCGACCCATCAATGTACAGGGACCGTTTTACATTCTACAAGAATTTCTCGGCTCGGTAAAACAGCGGGAAAAGTGCCGGCAGAATGAACAGAGCAGGCGAACACGAGAGGGTTGTAAAACATGAAAATGTATCATTTAGTTCTGGAAATTAAGCAAGCGCTTCACATAACCCTGGTAAAACTGGCAGCAGACTGGAAGCAGGATTTGGGAACCTTTACTCTAATTTATTAATAACCCTGTTATTAATTCAGGAAAAGCAGGTAATGGAACCATGCCCTTTGGTTTATTACATACTATTTTATTGTTATTGTTAAATAATGGTAATAGTTCTTTAATTCTGGATGTCAGTACATCAAGATGACACCTGACGTGAGAGCCAATGACACCTGCGAGGTGACACACACGCGTCACCTGCAATATCACGGCTTCAGAACGGCACGATCAGTCTGGCTGCCCAAACTCCAGGGAGCCTTTGAGGATGAAGCAGACATTCAAGATTAACCGGGTGCCGAAGGTATGAAAGAGACTTCCTGATTGGGCTCCTATGGAGAATCTATCTTCAGCACATCCTGGACAGGTGCTTAGAGAGAACCACTACAGCGCCAGTCCATCCCGATATGGGATTAAGCTGCGCAGGTTCTCAACTCAGTGTGTAAAACTTTAAAAGTGAACTTCCCCCTAAATTAATTTGTATCACCCTCTACTTCTACATCGTCGCTCTCCGATGTGACTTTTTATTATATAGGAATATGCCCCATTCTCCTCTGACTACTGACAGCGTTTGACATGTAATTGACCAATGAAAAGATGTTTTATGAAGTCATCTGTCTAGCTAGTATGTACATTTGTACTAATTAACATTTATATTCATGAGGGTCACTTGTATGGATTACTTTATATTACTAATTTTAACAACTTAATGTTAATAGCTAGATAGCTAGTCAACCAACATAACTGTTAATTGTGAAAATAAAGCGAGGTTAGTTTGCATCTTGCTTAAAGTGACATATTTGCCTCACTGATATTCCACAGAAGTTAATTTAAAACAATGAATCGCTTGTTAAGTGGTGTCTCGATACGTCGTTTCAGGTTTATTTTGAAAAATTGCATCTGATAAAATGCATTTTTTTCACGCTCATGAAATAATGGATTTTTTGAGATGCATTATTCTTTTCTGGACAGCAACGATATACATCCTTTAAAAAGATATATATAAATTTGCATACAATATGGATAGTAGGTAAACAAAATAGTACTAAGCTATACTTCTTGATGTACTGTAATCGGTAAAAACTGCATGCTTAAGAGGGCGACTGTATGTTCTTTGGCCAGTAACTTGAAAAGGTCATTGACCCCTACAGTCCAGAAAATGGAAAAATCATATTGAGTTATATTCACAGCTCTCCACTGTTCTACCGATTACTAAGCACAGGGCCGCAGGTGCAGTGGACATCCCGCCAGGTAGAGGGCACTATCAAACTCCCCCCACATTGAAACAGATGGTTTGAGAAATCCACGCATGATAGCTGGAGATCTCCAAAGCAGAAACTCAGCCCTGGGAATCACCGTACACAATTTCTTCTTTCAGAGCGGCTGCTAAAAAAGACATTTGGGGACTATCAAGAGAAAGGTGACTTTAACGTTTTATGACTGAAACTGTCTTACTGTCTTATGAGGCTAAAGAGAGATTCTGTTTGATGTGCACTTACAAATTCATTAGGGTGTATGGGGTGTATGGAATTTAACATTTCCTGAAAATTTACCAAAAAAGTAATAGACCTAGTCCATAAGGTAAATACATGCAAGACTAAATCTAACTCTATTTCAGGATCATCATAACCTCCATAGCGGAATCTAACAAACGATTTATCACGGACACAATTATACTGTAGAAGGTACAGCAAAGTACGTGGTTGCAAGGACTACACTGTAAACGAGGGCACAAATTTAAGAGGGTACAGCAAAGTACGTGGTTGCAAGGACTACACTGTAAACGAGGGCACAAATTTAAGAGGGTACAGCAAAGTACGT
>JAODKM010000075.1:6908526-6919611 GCA_026780845.1 Petrocephalus sullivani
TCCAGAAAGTAAAAAATCCAGACCAGGATTTTGCTTCAACCAATCAGTTGAGCATAAAGAGTCACAGTCATAGAGGTTTCAATTTCAGGTCCAGAAAGTAAAAAATCCAGACCAGGATTTTGCTTCAACCAATCAGTTGAGCATAAAGAGTCACAGTCATAGAGGTATCAGGTCCATACTTTCTGGAGCTGAAATTGACACCTCTGCAGGTGACACAGCAAACACAGCTGTCAGCAGCTACTCGCACCATGTGGGAGGGCCGTACAGTGGGATCCTGCTTCAGTAGCCTTATTCCTGGCCTGTTACCTACCGGACTGATCCAGCCAAATGCATCTCGCTGCACCTGTCGGTGGACAAATAGCTACCTGGTTAATCCTACATCGGACACTTTGGCGGTTTCCCACCTTTCAGAGTTCCCCACTAACAGCAACATCGGGTCTGATGCTCATTTTACTTTCTGTACACTACTGCCTGCACTTACAAAGAAACATCTGTCAAAATCCTGAAGTTTGCCAATGATGGCATCATCGCTGGTCATGTGACTAATGGAAATAGCATATTGTCCCAAAGGGAAGTGGACCATTTCGCATCACGGTGCACTAAGACATGGGGTCTCCGGGGGACCACTATCATCAACAAACCAATGGTAAGAAAAGTAGCCCTGAAACGTCCCAAGCAGCCAAAGAATTTCCCACAACGTTCAACCTTCACCATCTGATGCCATGGTCCTGATGCAGCTCCATGGCACCATCGCCTCCATCACTCTCTGGTTTGGCAGCGCATCTGCCTGCTCCGTGAGCATCCACAGTGTGTCATCAAACCCGCGGAGAAGGTCATTGGCTGTGATCTCCCCTCCAACAACACCAGATAAAGGTAGCCTGCTGGCCAGACTTCCTCCCCTCCAGGGTAAGAGCTATTTTAAAACCAGACCCATAGAAAGCAGAACCAACCAGGTCTTACACCGTTACATTTGCAGAGATGTCTTCCTAGTCAACATGGAAATCTAAAAGAATCACCCCCATACTCCCAGATTGTGAGAGATAAAAGTGTGCTATTTTATTCATCTAAGTGATAACATTAGCTAATTTTCATACATCTAATTTTACACCCCATTCACACATACACTGCACTCACGCTTACCTGCATATAGATAGACTATACATGTCTCTACTTTTGCAATAATCTGTGCTAATTTGTGCTGGTACCGCAATACAAATTCTATAAATGTACCAGCACAGATCTCCAATAACACCTGAAAAATTCAGAATAAGCTTAGCAAGGATCAGAATTCGACGAGCAGCTCGCCTATGTTTAATTAATGAGGAGCTTAGCTGGAAGAGCGGAGGCCAGCATCCATCAAGAACCACGCAAAAAAACCTTGGTTTTCGCCGCACGTTGGCTCTTGATTCCTTCTGTCAAGTTTGGCTGATATTCTGGGTGTGCATCAGATGCTAGCTGACAGATAATGCCAACGCCTACGCTGGATGTAGAGACTGAAGAACATCTCCAGTGCAATAATTATCGTTTATGGCCATCGATCTCCTGACTGTTGATTCCGGGGCCAAGGTAACATGGTGACCTCAAGGCTGCCAGCTCTCATGCCTCTCGCGTGATGCTCTTGCTTTCAGACTCGTCCCGAATTGAAATCTCACGTCAGCCGGCTGACCAAAGTTGCCAGCCCTGTGATCTGGAGTCTATTCCTGAGGTCGGCGCATAATGTAGGTGGGATACCAGTTAGTCTAACTGCATGTCTTTGGAGGAAACCCAGAGCTTCCTGTGTGACACAGGGAGTACATGCATTAATGGCATTTAGCTGACACCCTTATCCAGAGTGACTTTACCCAATTACAGGGAATTACAATCTCCCTGGAGCCCCATGGGGTTAAGGGTCTTGCTCAGGGACCCACTGGTGGTAGATGAGATTTGAACCAGCGCCTCATACCATTATGCCACCACCATCCTATCATGCAAACTCCACCCAAAGAATGGGGGCCAACCCAGGAGGGGTGAAGTAACAAAGCTCTCCCCCACAGCCACTTTGCAGTTTGGGTCATTCTTTCCCATAAATCATCTTTGTACAGCAACGCAATCCAGCTGCATGCGATCAGCCATAACAGGGACGGTAAACAATGGCGAACGCAGTCAACATTAATCGCAAGATGATCAGCACAGCTCCACAACACCGTTCCTGTTAGCTGAGGAGCCCACCGCCTATTCGCTTAATGTGTTGATAGAGTCCAAAGGTGTCCCTCAGCAATGGAGGAGTGAGAATGTAGCAGGCAGAACATGAAGATAAGAACCTGAGTAAGATCCTCTTCTGATGTACAAATGCTGTGTTTACCTCCTTGTCCTTATGACATTTGCTTCAGAAATGGAAAGTCTCTGTTCAGACCTTGGTTGTCCCTCACAAGTAAACTAGGAACAGACATGTAGGTATTTTACTAGAGTGGCTGAACATCTCTTCCACGAGGCAGGAAATATATCAGAGTGGAGTGCAGGCAGATCATTTTAAATCACATTCCCCTATGAAACACTTAATTAACGGGCGAGATCCTTCTCGGCTCTGCATTTCTCTTAAATAACTAGCTGCACACTTACCAGATTCAATTAAGCTCGATCTACAGCTGACAATGGCTTCTCCCTTCCCAGAAGAGGCAATTAAAGCAGAAACGCCGCCTTTCGCTCGTTCGGAAGACACGGTAAACAGTGCAGATTCCCATGAAGCGATGCTCCGCGTTCCTCTGTTCGATTAATCTCGCGCTGCGGTTTAGAGAAAGCGCGAGCGGAGTGTAAACTCACGTGCACCGTGATGGCAGGTCAGGTACGCGGACCCCTCCGACCCCGCAGCAAAAGGAGGGCGAATGCCCATTAGCATACTCTGCTTAGCACTACCGGCCTTCTGTATAAATAAATACACGCATGTGTTTGCATTCATGCCACTCATTTACTTTTTCGGAAAGACGTTCCCTTTTGGTGATTCTACCTCGAACTCAGTCATAATCAGCTCGGCACATTTTCTCCCGTGAAGCAGCCCACGCCGAAGTTTTGCTTCTCAAGGACATGCCTCGTCGGATGTTTAATTTAACACACCTGAAGGCCTTGAGACATTTTTTTTTTTTATCAAAAAATAAACAAAATCAACTCAGACACTGCGAGATGTGAAGCACAGACAAACACACATACAAACATTTACTTTAAAGTCGCATTTTCAGCCTTGTGTCTCTCGGCGGAAGCCAAGGGAGAATGCAGCCTTCCTTAATATTTCCCCATTACCACCAGAGTCTGTTTCCTCTTATCACATTGCCATTATTTTCCTGGGATGCACCCCCAGCCCCCACTCGGCAGTCCACCTTCAGGACCCAGTGTGAATAAACCAGGCTGTTTCTACTTTCTTTGGTTCCAGAAATTTCTGACTTTTCATTTTAATTTTGCTTTCCCATCCATCCATCCATCCATCCATCCATTTTCTATTTCACATAGTACCCCCTGGGGCCAATCTTATCCAGAAAGGACGGCTGTGTGTGCGGGTTTTTGCTTAACTCCCGAATTAGGTTACTAATTAGAGGACTGATTGGCAGGCGAGTCCTCGCACCTGGGTTTGAGCAGCTGACCTACAGGTTATCCCAAAAACCTGCATACACACCAGCCCTTTGCGGATTAGATTGGCCACCCCTGTCATGGTAAATGCTTATTTGATGTGGTTTTTATTATCTCACTGGTTATTATAATATATCATATTACATTCAGAGTATCATAGGATTTTGTAGGGTAAAACATTACAACACTTCATGAAATCCTCCCATCATTTCTTACTGCCTGGCAGGCTTTGTGTTGTGTTGCATTTGGTGGATAATAGTTTCTCGTACCCTCCTACTAAGTTGGGTAATGGTTTCTCCCACCCCTCTTATACACTGGGTAATGGTTTCTCCCAACCCCCTTCTATGATGGGTAATGGTTTCTCCCACCTCTCCCATATACAGCCGTTTAACAAACGCTCAGCCGCAGTCCTTTAAACTAACTGCCAATAAAGTTATTAAAAAACTATTAGATCACAGCCTCCTAAATTACTCCTGGTGGCAGCAGCCTTATTGTGGGCAATTAACTAACGATAAGTGCTTTGAAGTCATTGCGACCTACGTGGTTGTGGGAGACGAGGAGTGCAGGGTAGGTGGGGAAAGTCAAACGTGTGATTAACGTCACCTTCTATCATTCAGACATCGAATTCGACGACATCGCTTTAAGCCGAAAGCTGGGCGACAGCTCAGGGGGTCTGACTTAAGCCTTCTTTGTTCAATATTAGGAATGGCCAATCTTTTCCAGAAAGGGCCGTAGTGTATGTGGGTTTTTGCTGCAACTCTCTAATTAGATTACTGATTAGAATCTTGATTGGCTGAAACACCTGGGTTTGAACAGCTGACCTAAAGGTTAACTCAAAAACCTACATGCATACATTAGGTAGTGGTGGTTTAATGGTTAGGGAAATGTCTTTGTGATTGAAAGGCTGCTGGTTCAAATTCTCAGCCAAGAAGCTCCCAAGAACTGCTCCCCAGCTGCTGAATTAGATGCTCACTGCCACATATGGGTTAAAAGCAGAGGACACATTTTGCTGTTGTGTGTTAACAATGACAATTAATAACCTTCTCTTTGTGATAAGACTGGCTACCCTTGTTCTATATCATTTATCCATCCATACATCCATCCATCCATCCATCCATTCTCTACCGCTTGTCCGGGTCGGGTCGCGGGGTCAGCAGTCTAAGCAGGGAAACCCAGACTTCTCCGGCCCTTCCGTCCAGCGCTTCTGGGGGAACTCTGAGACGTTCCCATGCCAGCCGAGAGATATAGTCTCTCCAGAATGTCCTGGGTCTTCCCCGGGGCCCCCTCCCAGTGGGACAAGCCCGGAACACCTCACCAGGGAGGCGTCCAGGAGGCATCCTGACCAGATGCCCGAGCCACCTCATCTGGCTCCTCCCAAAGTGGAGGAGCAGCGGCCCTACCCTGAGTCCCCCCCGAATGACTGAGCTTCACACCCTATCTCTAAGGGAGAGCCCAGCCACCCTACGGAGGAAACTCTTTTCGGCTGCTTGTAATCGCGATCTTGTTCTTTCGGTCACTACCCACAGCTCATGGCCTTAGGTGAGGGTAGTCAAGTCAAGTCAAGTCAAGTTACGCTACGTTTATTTATAAAGCACTTTAAAAACAATAATAACAGCAGACCAAAGTACTGGACAAGCAAGAAAATATGTAGGAACGTAGATCGACTGGTAAATTGAGAGCTTTGCCTTTCGGCTCAGCTCCTTCTTCACCATATCGTTTATTTATCAGACAATTTTAACCGATGTATGTTTTGTGAATGTAGGGTCAGTCAGTCCCTGGAGCATTGTGGGGTTAAGGGCCTTACTCAACAGCAAATCCACTCTGCCAACCCCGGGATTTGAACCTGCAGCCTTCTGATCATATAGCCACATAACCTGTTGAGCCACACGCTACCCTCTCCAGTCTACTATCTAGCCATCTTCCATCAACCTGGAGGCCATCCCAGGAATCCTAAGCAGGGGGCAGGGGACACCCTGGACAGGATGGCTGCTGGGATATCTTTAGATAAAGGGCTCTTTATTTACTAAGCTGATGGGCTTTAAATGCCAGCCGGATAATTGTCCTGATGTCTTTTCAGCAGGCGAAGATGAGGAGCACATTCTGTGTACACAGCGACATCTCCGCGGAGGCGTGCCTGTGAGGATAATGACCCAGGGAGGGTCAGACGTCAGCGGGGAAGTGGGAGGAGGCAGTGTGGAGGGGATGCTGGGCATATTCGCTCCGACATCCACGTCTGGCGGAATCACAGCCTGCCGCCGGGATTAGCCGCGTCCTCTCTGGGCTGGCTGACCTCTGCTTCAACTCTTAGTCGCGGCACGGCGGAGGTTAAGATCGGCTTCTCGCTACAGATGGAAACGAGCGATGGGGGCCTCGCCGGCAGCGGGGCGGATTAACAGGGCCGCCGCTGCTTGCTGAAAGAATAGAAGAGCGATCAAGTAATAAGGAAATGAGGAATGAATGTCGTCAAATGAATATTGCATTAGAATGGCATCTCAGCAGTGGGGCTGATCCGGGGATGCGGGTTCGTCTCGGTAAGAGGCGGGAACCTCGGCCGGCGGGCGGCTTCTTCATGCCTTTCGCACGCATGCCTCGTCCCTCTGAAACCACTTAGTGTGAAGATGTTCATCCGAAACGCCACGGACTGACCTCCACGTCCCGCCGTTTGGCAGGATAACGATATCCTAACTTGGAGGGAGCCAGTCACAGCGCTGCCCGGGGAGCAGTCATGTGACATAAGGTATCTGTCCCAAATCCACTCATCAATCGAAGCTCGAAGCAGGACAGTGATGGCATTGCATCTTCAGGTTCCTCTCGTCTCCCTGAAATATGCAGCGATTCGATCGGTGATCTCTCCACTTCATGTCCAATGTTTTGTCTTCAAGCAGTTTATGATATTATATGTCCATTATGAAAAGCATTTTAATCAAAATAACTTTCTCAAGGAAAAAAAAATGTAATCAATAGTCTTTGAGTTTTATTGATTTATCAAACTTTGGTTTAATATATTATTACATAAAAACAGATGGCACATCATTTGCATTTCAAAAGACCATTTTTGGTGTTTTTGAGAGATTTATTTGGCTTGGAAAATTATATTACTGCACATCTCTCTACGGACTTATTAAATACTGTTTAATAAGTCAACTCGAAACTCGAACGGCAGTTTGAATTTCAGAATGACTGTAGTCCCATGTGTGAGATTCTGTGCCAACAAACTAATGACTTAGGTTCCATTGTGCTGATTTCACAAATGTTTACACAACAGAGGGTCTTTTAAAACTAAACGTACAGTCAATTTCCTGGTATCTCTTGATTCATGGCCCCCGTGCAAATAATTATAAATGAGTCTTCTTCTTATTTGATCATTCAGTCACACACAAAAGCAGATAAGTACCTATAAATGAGCCAGACGCTGAAGTCATTTACTGAAATGTGTGATACTATGTTATTTTTGGTTCAATAAAAATATACAAACTTTATCTTTTATATAAAGTATAAACAGAATCAATCCTTCTATACACAATACCAATGCTATGAGAAAGTAATATCTTACAGAATCATAATTTCGCAGCACAGTTTTATATATATGGCAGTGTGTTGATCATAAATCATTTTTATAGGATAGTAGTGCTGCAAACAGCTTATATTAAAACAGTAATGCTTTTCTTAGAAATTCATTATTAAACCCCGCCACCGGCCCCCTGCTTGCTGGACACCCTTATCGGCAGAGCGCTCCCTATAGGCTCCCTGAAACCCACACCTCGCCTAGAACTGAAACCCAAGGCTTGCAGTTTCAGTTCAAGGCCTTTCTGGCATCACACCCAGGACCATGAGCTCCGCGGTAGATGACAATGCAGAAAGGAAATAGACCAGCCAGAGGTGAACATTTCAGGTTCAGAAAGTACAAATCCAGACCAAGATTTCTATACGACCGACCAGTTGAGTGCTCTGTGAATATGACTCTTTAAACTCAACTGGTTGGTTGAAATGAAATCTTGGTCTAGATTTGTGCTTTCTGGACCTGAACTCTCCACCTCTCACACAGGACGGCTATGCATAAAACTTCTCAGAGTAATATTTCACTCTAAAATGCGTCACAATTCTAAGAGTGACGTGATTTTGCTCTTACTCTCAGACTTAAGAGTAAGTGGCATGTATAAAAGTTCATACGTGTTAAGAGTAGGTCTCAGCTCCTAAATTATTTAAGAGAGCTGGAGAGGACTCCTAAACCAGTTAGGAGCTGCATGATGGCAGCAGCACTATGCGCACCCAGACGGAGACTTGCGCACTTTCCCTCAAAGAAAGGACATCCTGCAGATGTACGACAATAATGCCTGTAATGCTGTGATATAAAGAATAAATAAATTAATCATTCAAATTGAATAAAAGTGTCAAATCAGTTTAATTTACACATCGAATGAATGGTTTATATCAGGAGTCATGCCATCAAATTTACAGCATACCTTCTTTGAAACTATTTCAGTTTTAGCAGTGCAGGGTCTTGTGCACATGCAATGCCGAAAATGGACTCATTTGACGCCCCCAATATCTCCTCTAATATCTCTGCCATTTACAGGTTTACATGGAGGAGCCCCGTCTGTGTGTTAACAAGACAAATGGGAAATAATAATAATAATAATAATAATAATAATAATAATAATAATCATCATCATCATCTATTATAGCGAAGGTCATGTGAGCAATATGAGTAATGCCACAAACCTGTAGCTTGCATGCTTGCTTTGTAAGCTGCGATATCCTTTCGCAAGGTAAATAAACATTATACCACCTTTTTTCACATTCCTCTGCTGAACGCCTTGTCCGAGGTGACGCAGCATTTATGGAGCCTGCAATAACCTCCCAAAAGCCTCCTTCCATTTCAGCATCACCTGTGCCGAGAGAACCGTTTCGTTTGTCGTCCAGTCTAGTTTTATTTTGTTTTGCTACAGTATGACTTTTGCGTTTGACCCATTATATAACCAACATGTGCATCTATTACTGAAAATTGATTGGTGATGTGCTAGGTAGATTTTAGTGCGACATATTAAAGGTATAATCACAAAAAAATGTGTTGTATAAAAAGCATCTTTATACAATGCTTTTAGGCCCTACGTTTTGATAAGAATTTTTGAACTCTTAAGTCAAAGTGTACGGCCATTCTTAAGACCATTCTTAAGAAGTTTTATGCATACCGGCCCAGGTCACTAGCTAAGCTACTAGTTAACTAGAAGAGTAACTATATGAATTTCAGTTAATTGACAACTTTTACATAAAGCAAATCATTCCTACATGCATGTACGGCTGTATGTTTATGTGTTTGTCAAGTAAAAGTTTAAATGTGAAATCTGGAAAGTATGTTTTGGGTTTCCATGGTGATAGCGTTGTGTGTCCCGGACTTTTGGTTTGGGTGAAGATGTCCTGTCAGATGTGCATTGCCATGGATCTGAAAGACCTTACATGGAGAGACTAAAGTATGGAAAGATATCTGGCCTGCACAAGATAGGACAGATAGGTATCATGTTTCAGTCACACTAATCCATCTATCCATTCATCCGCTTTCTGAAATTGCTTATCCTGTTAAGGGTCGCAGGGGAGCCGGAGTCTATCCCAGAGGCCTAATCTATCTTTTTATAGAAATATTGCTACCAATTCCATAATTAGTAAAAGAAAAAAAACAACAATTAATAATGTTATGTGAATACCAGGACATTGAATATATGTTACTCTGATATTACAAGTTCAATCTCAGAATTCTTTTTTCTGTGTGACAAGTGTTGTACTTCATTCTTGACTTGACATTCCAGAAGTCATATGTCAACAGACAAACGAATGAATGAAGATATCTGCAGCTGACCACGAACATGAACTCTGGAAGGGGTTTGATCATTCCACCCTTCTGTCTGCTCCGCCTGAAATGTCACACTGGCTTAGTATCAAAGGTGCTTCTTGTCTTTGTCCATTATGACATGGATCCTTGCGGAGACGCATGGGGAGTCGTTCCTCCCCGCTGGACCAGTGCAGAAAGGGGACGCGCCTCCCTCCTTCAGGCTCGTTAGCCACCTCCTTGTTCCCAAAACGGCATCTTCTCGGCATTAGTGCAAAACCGGACACTTAAATCCACCATGAATGTCAACAACGCGTTTCCGGCCCCTTTAATCTGCGTCGCCCGGCCCGGCGCTCGCCTTTCAGCCCGAGACGCGGGAGCGCCTCCGAGCAGAAACGTCGCATTCAGCGCAGGGAGCGCTCTAGTGCTTCGGCATGAGACGTAAATGGATCCCATTCAGCGGCTCACCGCTCTCACGCAGAAGGCGCACGGACAGGCGACGTGCGTCTGAATAAGGAACGCGAGATAATAACCCTTCATGTTTCCGGCAGACAATGGCAGCGTATGTTCCAAAATCAATATGTATGAATGCAGTCGTTATCTAGAAATAATACTCAGGAAAAAAATGGAATGAAAATGAATGGCGGGGAAAACATCTAGCCAAAGCTAATCGCTAATAAAACATGATTTGTCACAAAGCCCGTGGGTTTATGCCAAGGAGGATAATAATCATAAACTATAAACGTTTATATAACCCTGAACTAGGCTGTTGAAATGCCTATCAGTATGGATAAACGGATGAAATTGCTTTATTTAATAACATCCATCCATCCATCAATCCATCTGTCCATCTGTCTTCAAATTCATTATCCAGGACAGGGTCACGGGGTATAAACACGTCTGCTACAAATACTCATATGCATGTTACATACATTTTAAAACCTAAAGTGGATTTTTATTGAGTTGTTCTGTTTTATGTTCTGTGAAATGACAGAGATAATTAACGCCTTTCACTGGAGCTGTGTGGGAGTCATGTCATAGCTATGTGAGGACCGTGTCTCAGCTGTGCGAGAACCGTGTCTTAGCCGTGTGGGAGCCATATGAGAGCCGTGTGGGAACCGTGTAAGAGCCGCATGTGAGCTGTGTCTCAGCCGTTTGGGAACCGTGTAAGAGCCGTGTGGGAGCCATGTCTTAGTCATGAGGAAGCCATGTGAGAACTGTGTATCAGCCATGTGGAAGCCATGTTACAGTCGGATATGACAGGAGCAAGCATGTACAGCTGTCTCATGCATAATTTTCAGCAGACACGGGCTTTTTGATCTGTAGATGCTACACTGATTTCACTGATTATGACCTTTAGCTCAATCACCCTGCTAATATACTAAAAATACCCAAACTGTTTACTGTACAGAACAGGGGTGAAGGATGCCATGGGAAGAGCTGGCTCAGCCCAGCCACAGACCCCAATGGTATGGGGAGACTGCTGTCTGTCCTGTATTACACTGCTGTCTGTCCTGTATTACACTGCTGTCTGTCCTGTATTACACTGCTGTCTGTCCTGTATCACACTGCTGTCTGTCCTGTATTACACTGCTGTCTGTCCTGTATCACACTGCTGTCTGTCCTGTATCACACTGCTGTCTGTCCTGTATCACACTGCTGTC
>JAODKM010000075.1:6919749-6930117 GCA_026780845.1 Petrocephalus sullivani
GTATTACACTGTTTTCTATCCTGTATCACACTGCTGCCTGTCCTGTATCACACTGCTGTCTGTCCTGTATCACACTGTTGTCTGTCCTGTATCACACTGCTGTCTCTTCTGTATCACACTGCTGTCTGTCCTGTATTACACTGCTGTCTCTCTTGTATCACTCTGCTGTCTGTCCTGTATCACACTGCTTTCTGTCCTGTATCAGTCTGCTGTCTCTCTTGTATCACTCTGCTGTCTGTCCTGTATTGCACTGCCATGTGTCCTTTTGTCCCCATACACCTGTCTTCTTCCCTGCAACTGTTGCATAAGAATTTAACTGTGTTCCTCTAATCACATGTGACAATAAGACTTGAAACAAAAAATGATACACAGGTAGGTTATAACTTACTGACACCGCAGTAAATGTGGGTCGCTTCGATCTTGCCTCATTAGTGCTCATTAGCCCTTTTTAGAGTTGCTTGAGTTCACTGGTACCAAAACTCCAAGCTTATCACAGTTACCGCTATGACCCCAAAGCCCCTGCTCCTGCACATCACACGATGGATAGAAACAGCCAGCAGATCTCAGTACGCCGCCTTTTACTATGATTTCCAAAGGACCCGATGACTCAACCTCTGCCCAAACCCTAACTGTCAATTTGTCTAACGATGCAGAAAATCATTCCGAAACAGCCAAATAGACCAATGCTGGCCGTTTGAAGGCTGTGTAATGCATAGCAAACTTTCGGTAATGAAATAAGCCTTTCTGTTGTGAGGTTTGCACAATGTATGTCTGTGGAGAAGTTATGGAGTAAGCTGCAGTATCATCACACCAATGTGAACCATCTGTGCCCTTCAGAAGGCAAGCCTGCATTGTTGTCCCAGTTTTGAACAAATTTGCACCAAAAAGAACCATCCATCCATCCATCCATCTTCTAACTACTTACCCTACTCAGGGTCCCCAGCAGTATAAGCCAGAGAAGAATTTCTGCGTAATGCCCACTGTCTGGGTGTATCCCCAAGCTTCACTGTGGGGATGTCAGCTTGAATAAATTGTTTTCCCAAAGGCCAGCTGGAGACTCAACACAGCTCATTTTAATGCCCTAGAAGTGCACTGCAGCTTGTATAAATGCCCTTGAAATTCACTATGGTGTGTGTAAATGCTCTTTAAATATGCAACAGCTCGCGTGAATGACCTCCAAACTGACCACAGTTTGTGCAAATACTCTTTAAATATACAACAGCTCGTTTGAATGTCCTTATAAACATTACAGTTTGTGTTAATGCCCTAGGGTATCACCACAGCTTGTGTAAATACCAGAGACTGTAAACAGTCATGGAGAATAATGTTACAGTTACCTGAGAAACTGATTAGTCGGCTTTGTAACACATTGGTTCTCAATTTATTGTTTATTTGTTATTTTTTGCAGGTAGTTTTAAAAGATTGTCGGTCCATTACAGTGATAAGAATCCAGGATTAAACAAGTGGGTGCCAAACCAGGCACATATCCACGCGGCGGAAATGTCAATCAGATTAGAGCGCAAAGCGATTTCCACGCTCTGCCATGGACCGGGATAGTCGGCACCCTCGGCAGCATGTTCCAGAAAGATGCGGCTCTCAAACAGCTAAGCATGTTGTCCCAAGGCTGCGTCTCATCTGCAGAGAAGTGGGGAGGCCAAGCATGAGGCTGGGGCTATCAGGCCTCTGCAGAGAGATGCTGCTCTGCAGTCGCTCTAATGATTTCCCAGGTGCCTCTGCATCCAGGGACCCCTACCTGCACTGCATGAGCCAACGAGCATGCTGAATATATGCCGCTAAAGTCACTTCAGCAGTTCCCTGTGAGTCACTGTGGACTGTGTGGTTTCAGAGGTATTTATCGCTGAACATTTCTGAGCACATAAGATGCCCGTGTTTCTAGAAAAACGCAGTAAAAGTAACGGGGAACCCTGTTTCAGAGTTCCGTGCAGCGAGGCATGGAGTTCAGAACACACAGGGGTAAAGAAAGTCTCCCAAAGAGGGGCGGGAAACACACCAAGCAGAAGGCGACAGAGGCGCCGTCCGGTGGATAATTTGTCTTTAGGGTCTCCAGAGAGGGGTGGAGATTAGAACTGAAAGGGAAGTGTAGCGTGCAAATTTATACCCTACCTAAGACTTTAGGAGGGAGGAGACACAGAAGGGAATGGGTAAGCAGGGAAGGGAAAGGATAAAGGATGGAAAAATCAGGGAACAGAAAGAGCAGAAGATGGAAAATCTGGGAACAGAAAATGCAGGGGATGGAAAATCTGGTTAGAGAAAGGACAGGGGATGGAAAATCAGGGTACAAAAAGAACAGAGAATGGAAGAAATCAGGGAACAGAAAGGACAGGGAATGGAAAATCAGGGAACAAAAAGAGCAGAGGATGGAAAAATTAGGGAACAAAAAGGACAGGGAATGGAAAATCAGAGAATAGAAAGGACAGGAGATGGAAATCAGGGAACAGAAAGGGCAGGGGATGGAAAATCAGGGAACAGAAAGGGCAGGGGGTGGAAAATCAGGGAACAGAAAGGGCAGGGGATGGAAAATCAGGGAACAGAAAGGACAGGAGATGGAAAATCAGGGAACAGAAAGGGCAGGGGATGGAAAATTAGGGAACAGAAAGGACAGGAGATGGAAAATCAGGGAACATAAAGGGCAGGGGATGGAAGAATCAGGGAACAGAAAGAGCTGGGAATGGGAAAATCGGGAAATAGAAGCAGCAGGGAACACGAAAAACAGTGAGGAATAAAGAAGAAGAGATAAAACTCCATTTTGGGCACTTGGGGAGGTGTGTTATTTTTTGCACAATATGTCAGTATGTTTATCTTAGTAATTATTCAGAGAAAATTATCTCGTAATCTTGAGAAAAAAATTCAAGAAAATGAAAAACGAGTCATATCTCAAGATGAGATAATTATCTTGTTATCTCATCAAGATAATCTTGAGATAACGACTAAGAATTGTGAGCAGGGTATTTCTCTGCTTTTGTGTTTTAATATATTGGGGGAATGAATTAATAAAATACGGTCATGATTTAACTAAAATGAGGGAACGAATGAATAAAAGTGTCCACAATTTAACTAAAATGAGGGAACAAATTAGTAAAAAACTGGCCACAACTAGGATTTAGCTCCAACGAGAAAACAAATTAATAAAATGTTGCCACAATTTAACCACAATGAAGAAACAAATTAGTAAAACGTGGGCACAATATATAAAACTTTTAAATTAAGCGGTTCTGCATAACTTAGTCAGTGCACTGTTTTGTCACTGACTCAGCCCTTTTGGTTGGTGGTGACCCGGATTGCTCTGAGCTGTTCTGAGGGGTTCAGAAGGGATCAGAAGTAGGGGCTTGCAGTGCTACTGGGTGATGGCGTTCAGGGCCCAGCAACCGATATAGGATGGAGCCCTCCATCTTTCTTTTTTTGCAAAGAAGCAAACACACCGGAAGCAAAGGGAGAGGATGATGGACGAATTTTCCTCTGAGCCAGTGCATCCTGGACATAGATTCCCGTCACCCCCTCCGGGCCAGGACAGGGAGCACAGTCACAGTCCTTTGGGTAATGCAAGCCCCTCCCCCAACTTGATGGCACAGTCAGAGCTGCGGTGTGGAGGTATCCCAAAAGACTGATACTCAGCCAGTATTGGGACACCCCCCTCAAGCTCTGAGCTTGCTCCCGAGGACCCTCTGCAAGGTAGCATCAAAAAATCAGCAATGCAGCCCTCAGACCAGGAAATAGTCAATGTGGGGGTTATGTTGCTATAACTAGAGGTGCTCCAGGATTACCCCGTCGTGGATTGCAGGGAGGACCAGGAGCCTGTTCTGCTGTCACTGCGATGCACCCAGCCGCGTTATCGGAGGGCCGGTCTGGTAAGTAACCCAGCCGGACGCCAGCAGGGATTCGTCTACTCCGCTGATGGTAAGAGGGGGAGACATTAGCTCAAAAGGGATCTTGTGGTGATGTGCCAGCTGCTGATCGATGACGCTGCCTGTGGCTCCGGAATCCAATGGGGCTTCAGCCCCCACCTGTCCCCTTTCCCAAAACAGAGCAACCGGGCTCACCATCTGACACATGGGGTGAGGGTCCCTATCTGAGTGGAACCAGAATATTTGAATCGTCGGCTTTCAGGGGGTAGCCCTATTGCGATGATTTCATCATTTCCTAATTACCAATAAACTATTACCTAACTAGTCCTAATGCTCCGTTCACAATCGTGCTGTGATCCCTGCACATCAGCCTGGTGCCGAACCGGCAGTCTGGAGAACCGAACGCAACATTCATTCCAGCTCCAACTGACTAATTGAATTTATAGGCTTGTCTCAGCAATAGGCAGGAACAGGAGGAACGTGGTAGGGACCCTTTTCTTTTGATTAAGGGCTGCGCTGGTGAATAATGCAACAATACCCTTTGGCTCTGCAGAAATTAAAGGCAGCTTAATTCTCTAGGTATTACGGTAATTCATTCATCTTGCTTAGCATTTCTTTGTAAATATTTCTGCGCCGGACTCTCACATCTCGCTCTTTGATCGATCATGAAAATACAACCGTCTTCAGTCCTTGACAAGAGAAATACTTCAATCCGGGAGACGCCTGACGTTACACGAAAGCCAGAGCTACAGGTATAAAGCATGTCGGATCGAAGCTTCCTGCGGGATGTAAGGAATGTAGGACCCTGGAGTTACGGCGATGGATTGGGCGGTGTCGGCCACAAATAGTGCCTACACCGAGGGGGTGGGGTCTGAAATTACTTTTTAAGTAGGAGCCCAGAAACAGCAAAATGGTCCCTGACTAGGCGTATCTCACAGGAAGTGGGGATCCATCATACATCCGGCATGAGGTCTTACACTTACAGTGGGGTACTAGTTTGTATGGTGCCCATGCACAAATGTTACAACCAATTTTAATTTTTTGCGTGGGGGTGCCGTCCTGTGCGAGATGACGCCCTGGGCGGCTGCTCATCTCACCTCCAGCAAAATCCGCCAGTGCGTACAGCCTTACACGGAAATACACTCAGTGACAAAAAGAGTTAAACACCCAGACGGTGGAAATGAAATGAATCTGCACATGGTGAAAGGTTTTGTGACCATTATATGTATCATTATAATATCAGATCAAACGGATAACAGAGTCAGCAGTATGGGAACACTGCTGGTCCCATGCCCGTAGCACTGTGTCCCCCGAATCACTAGCAGAGATGACCTGAAGTCATACCATATGGCTCCCCACATGATGCCAGGAGTAACGCCGGTGTGTCAGGATTGGTCCGCTCCCCTCGGGATGTTTTAGAGAGTCCAATACTTGTGTCCGGATGGCAGGTACAGATGCCATAGGATTCTGTAATGCTTGGCACACAATACGACGATGTGTGTGGGTGCCCTCACAGGCCCATTGGTTCCAACATCTGGCGACTGCGGCATCTGCATGCCCCATATGCCGGGCAATCGCTCGATACGACCCCCCGGCCTCATGCAAACCCACAGTGCGACCCCTATCAAACTCTGTCAAGCGCTGGTAATGCTGTCCAATACGTATAGGAGGCATCCTCTGTGTTTGATGACTAGACATGCCAGCTCCTTGTAAATTGAATCATTTACTTACCCACCACTGGTCTGCACATGTACCAAATTACATCCAAATTGGACCGTTACTTCTGGGCGCTTAACTTTTTTTGTCACTGAGTGCATCTCTCAGCGAGTGCGGCCTAATGTTATTACATCTGACGGCCACTGTGGGGCGCTCTGACCGGCGAGTCATAAAGAATTAAAAGGCAGCCCAGTGTGCTGCCTACTCTGCTGGGCAGAGACTGTGTAATTCAGGGCGTCTAGCCGGCTGCATCTATCTGTCCTCTTTGCCTTTTGGAGCCCTGAGGATCCAGTGGAAAATTTCTTAATAATATGCCACGCGTCTGCAGGGACCTTGGAGGCCCTAGACGGTGGCTCCCAGCACAGGGACAGCGTCGCTCACCACACATGGCTGCCCCTTGCTGGTGTGTGTAGGTGCTGCTGGGCAGGTGACTACCACCTATGGGTGCGTTTCCCTAAAGGCTCCCATTAGCAATTTGGCTAGTTGGGAGCATTCAGTTGCATGGCTCTAACTATATAAGTTGCTACCGTTGTTAGCGACTGTGCTATTGGGAATCGTACCCCAGTTTAGTAACTTCCCGAAATCTGAAACACACCACTGTGCATAGAGCTTAGTGACTGCTAACTTGCTTAGCACCACGGGCCTGTGTGGAGTCTCGCTATGGCTTAACACGGCCAGTTACATCCCCCCGAAATGTTTATTCCCATGATAAAAATGCGGAGTATCAGCGGCAGGCCCTGGGGACACTGAACACGGAGAGTCACAATGACACAAGGCAAATCATTGTGATGTGCCCGCTTGCTGCCACGGGCCTGTCACGCGTCTCCCCACTTCCCAGCTTCCCCGCCACGTCACCCGGCTTCCAGGAAGCCTAGAATTTTCTAAACAATGGATCAGGGACAGGCAGAGACAGGGCTGAGGGGGCGGCCTGCAATATTGATGTTTCTTATAAGGCCCCGGAATTGGAACGGCGTAATACAGGCTGTCAACAGGGCAGATTGTGTCGTAAAAAAAATCTCGATGCTACGTGGTCCACCCACCACTCACAGCCTTGTAAATATAACAGGCTCCTAAGAGGAGAGGCCATTTCGTCACGGGGGAAGATTATCTGTACTGCAGAAAGGAGGGTTTTATCTTGAAGGATTCGAGCAGCCAAAATAAATCGAGCTGCAGTAATGAACCGCTGGGTCTGTTCCCTAACATTAGCCGCCCAAAACCGATGACTGCTTGGGAGTTTGTTTTAGAACTGAGGGTTTCCTTAAAGCTCTAAACCCCCAGGTCTTATAGACAGGACGACTCTGCTTAGAACTTGAGCTCCTAATTATTAGCAGACATGAAGACTTTCCTGCTTTACACTGGTTAAGGTGAAGCTAGATGCTAGCAAACAATTTGCTTGTTTCCTCTGACGTCTTATCTTACCTGGCTCTGCCTCGTCATTATGTGAGTCATGCAAGTTAAGGGCTCAAATTTCTTATTTATTCCCATACAGATAACCACTGATTAATTTAACATTGAATAAAACAATATATATATATATATATATATATATTCCTTTTGCAGTATTCATACCTTTTTAAAGTTACTGTTTCAAGTTCTATATTTTTATCTCATGTAAGAATCCCTTGATTAATCTTCAGTTTTTCCACAGATAATTTATTGCATTGAATTTCAGTATCAAACCTCAAAGCCATTTTAAATAATAATTTCGGGCAATATTCTAACACTAGAATATTAAAATGATGTGAACATGAAATGGGCACTTTTAAAATTCATTCACATTCACCATCCACGTTCGTCATGTTCTCCCACTGAGCACATCAAGTATCACAGATCTCTGAACCAACGTTCAGCCACTTCCTGTAAGTTCACAGTAACTATTTTATATTCTTGGACAAGAGGGACTCTGCCAATAGTGACCCTTAAAAATAATAACCCTTGAAAAGATTTACTATCAAGACAAAAGCTTCACAAAAGATTGTGATGGTCTCAGGCTTTATACTAGAAGATGTAAATATCACATTATAACATTGTTGATTAACAGTAGAGGAGTTGTAATAATTTTACACATGGCTCTTCCCAGCATAAATGTTACAGAACTATTCAGTATGATTAATGCTTATAAGAACAGGGCATTTTAGTCATGACTTTAAACACTAGTTTTGAGTCCATCTTTATGTATAAGGATGCATGATACAAGCTTCTTCTTGAGTCCTATAAGAGTTTGACCTGAGTAAAATCACCCACATTAGTTATCTGGGGATGATGGATTTGCAACATTACATTTCAATGTTATTTTCCCTTCACTAATATGCTAACCCACCACTCCCCACTATAACTGGTAAATATATTTCTTTCACGTGGTATTAACAATAGGCAGCTGTGCTCGATCAGCTAAGAAGTACAGGACAAACACAAGCCATTTGGGCTTATGGCTGGCACAAAGCATTCAGGGAGAAATGCTCGTTCCGGGAAGGTTTTATGTGATTTGTGGTATCGTTGACTTTTAACGGCATTCCTTTTTACCCTCAAACCAACCATGTAGCTTTACGCCTTCTGTGCTTTGGGGGTCTAATGTTGTGTATTTGTTGTAGATTCAATGTATTATTTATATAAGTACACAGAGAGATGCATTCATTAAAATATTACATGGAATCAGCTATGGAGGTGTATGCCTTAGTTTATATAAAGGTGCCATGAGACCTGTTGTAGATCGACTCAACCTTTCAGGACCTCCTCGCTGCTTAATGATATCACACCCCCTGGCATCCCCACCATGGGTACTCTTAGCATGTTAGGTACTCTGGCAGTTCTCAGCTGTGTAACCTGAGAGCTGCGGCATGTGAGGATTAAAGTGTCTCTTGCTGATGGCAGTGATGCAAGTCGGAGGACTTTTAATGTGACACAAATCCCGGTGTTTTCATTTAATGTGTGTGTGTGTGTTAGGGTTTGATCTTTCAGAAATGCAAAGCGAGGCACTGAGGGATCAAGCATCCAGATCTCAGGCTTTAATGTTAAGCTGCCCCTCCACTGCTTCTAAAAATCACCTGAGTGCTTAGAGCAGCCCCAAAAGACACCTTCTGCATTTGCACGTTTATCAGCAGACTCCTCGAGAGAGTCCCTGGGTAGTCCTAAAAAATGATCCCTCAAAGCCAGGAGGAGCCTTCAGATACTTCTGCTTAGGAATCCATTGGATTCATATCATCCCTCAAGTCAGCCTGTATGAAACATTAACATCACTGCATGTGAATATTGTCTCCATCTGACTTTGAAAAACCTTTTTGGTAATGTGACCCCCAATCTATATAGACTCCCTGTGCCCTTCAGCATTAATAATAATCAGTATAGTTGTTGTTGATAGATAATGATTAAGTACCATGAGACTTCCAGTGGGACACCAGCTAGCCCCAAGAATTCTGAATCCATTATCAGACTCCTTCCTAATTTGATGGCTTTACATTCAGCTCGCCCCCAGTTGCTTAATTGGATCCAATTATTGTGCTCTCTTAGCTCCTCCCCCAGAACGCAGTATTGTACCAGAAGCTATAGCTGCTCAGAGGCCCAGGGAAGTTCAGATCTTTTGCAGTCTGTGAGTGGCCAGCCACAACTCGTGCTGAATTGTGATTGGCCGAAAGCTCCTGTCAGTTGACCCCGCCCCCCCCATCCACATGTCTGCCTCACCAACGCCTTTCTGGATGCTCTTCTTTTTCATTTGATTGCTTCATGCTCGGTGCATCGAGATGTCGTGGCTTCACTGTTATTCTATAAGGCATGAAATATTCAGGCGTGGCCCTGCTGCCGGCTGTCTCTGACTCGCCGTTCGCGCTTCGCTATCGATTCAGAGTGTACGTCCTTACAAGCGGGGAGACCTGCGCCTGTGGCGTGCTGGCTCGTGTCTCTCCCTTCGGCGCCTTTCGCATCTTTCCCGCATTGGCACATTCCGCCTGCGCTCCGGCAACACGTGAACCGTCCAATTAGCGAATGGTGCGCCACCCTCAGTCACCCCGAACAGAGCGTCCAATAGCGGAGGGGGGCTGTGATGACTCTGAGATGAAAAAATATCATTAATCATTTATGCCTGGCTCTTATTTACATCTTTGCACTCCTGTATTTTAACGATGCATTTTAAGGAAGATAACAGTAAACAACAAAGACCCTATCAGATTTATACCGGCTTAACCCATCTGACATGAAAAAAAGGACCTGCAGTACAGTTTCAGGATGATATATTGCTTAATATGGGTGCACACGTGCATGGCGTATCCAGCCCAGGACTCTGCTTTGAGAGGGAGGTGTGTTGTGTGGCATTCTACCCCGTGCCATCCCAGCACCTTCTGCCCAGAGACTTTCATACCTAGACTTTTGTAGTGCTCATTTTCTCTGCATTGCCGTCAATTTCGGAATGAAATCCATAAGCCTCCTCCACGCGTCTCCAGCAGATGAAGAGGCAGAGATGAGGTCGGCTTTGAGGAGACATCTGCCGGGCCCTCCACCTTCGCATGACCGCGAATCTGCATGCAGGATGCAGCAGGAGATGCTCTTCTGCCAGGTGGTCCATAGTGAAGATGGCTGTCCCCTCCCGACTCCCGTGTCGTGGCAGATTTTAAATAATTCCAGTATCGATTTGCCACTGGCTCTGAAATCTCTTTTTTTGCAGGGAAAATGTCAAAGGAAGGATACAGGATGTCACCTTGGGAGGAGAGAGTTGTGGATTACCTCAGGTAGCGCACGTCTGTTTCTTCACATGCTGTCTCTGCAAACCCTCTTTCTAACAGGGGGACGATTCCAAGCC
>JAODKM010000075.1:6970707-6990660 GCA_026780845.1 Petrocephalus sullivani
TGTATCCCTGATCTTTTTTTTTTTTTTTTCGGACCCGCCCCCCCCCCCCCCCCATCGGGTGTGCCCCCCCCCCCCCCTAGAGAGGCGCGTGGACTCCAACGACCGAGTGTACTTCGTGAACCACAACACCAAGACGACGCAGTGGGAGGACCCTCGGACGCAGGGGTGAGTGTGACATCGCAGTGCCTCTGCCTTTTGCTGGTCGTGACCCCGCCCCCTGACACAGCACCCGTCCACCCACTGCAGGCTGCAGAACGAGGACCCGCTGCCCGAGGGCTGGGAGATTCGCTACACACGCGAGGGCGTCCGCTACTTCGTGGATCACAACACGCGCACCACCACCTTCAATGACCCGCGCACGGGCAAGTCGTCTGTGTAAGTCAGGGCCACTGCGGGCCCAGACCGCTGCCTGGGGGTGGGAGACTCCTACCCATACCTGTCCACTCCGGTTCTGCTCGGTCACATTACACCATGCTCCTGTTTCAGAACCAAAGGTCCGCAGATCGCCTATGAGCGCAGCTTCAGGTGGAAGTTGGCCCATTTCCGCTACCTGTGTCAGGTGCGTAACCCCCCCCCCCCCCACTCCCCGCTTTCTTTTCCTCCTTTTGTGTGCTCACCATTTCATCTTACGCCTTTTTCCTCTCGTCTCAGTCAAACGCCCTTCCCAGCCACGTCAAGATCACTGTGTCCCGGCAGACCCTGTTTGAGGACTCCTTCCAGCAGGTGGGCTTGTTTCCCTCTCTCCCCTCCCTCTCTCTCACACACACACACCTTGGTAAATTCTTCCTCACTCACATCCCTGTGTCCGCCCAGATCATGGCCCTCAAACCATATGATCTGCGGAGGAGGCTGTACGTCATATTCAGGGGGGAGGAAGGACTCGACTACGGTGGCCTGGCGAGGTCAGTCAGAGTGCCTGGCATGAGCGGCGCTAAGCCGCGTCCGTGTGACCCGTCCCCCACGCTGACTGTGCTGCCCTCTCCTTCCCCAGGGAGTGGTTCTTCCTCCTGTCCCACGAGGTCCTGAATCCTATGTACTGCCTGTTCGAGTACGCAGGAAAGAGCAATTACTGCCTGCAGATCAATCCGGCATCGGCCATCAACCCCGACCACCTGTCCTACTTCAGCTTCATTGGCCGCTTCATCGCCATGGCAAGTGATGCCCTCCTTCACACGTGCATGGAGTCCGTCCAAGCGCGGGTCGGCACTACAGGGTAATCCCCCTAAACACATCACTGAAGACCTGTCTCTTCCACAGGCCCTCTTTCATGGCAAGTTCATCGACACGGGCTTCTCCCTGCCGTTCTACAAGCGCATGCTCAACAAGAAGCTGACCATCAAGGACCTTGAGTCCATCGACCCGGAGTTCTACAACTCACTCATCTGGATCAGGTACCTCGCCGGCTAGGGTCGGTCATGGTACACTCGTACCGCGAACGGGCGAGAGCGTCAAAATGACCGGAAGTCATTCATTATCTATGGGAGGGCATGACGGTGTCGAGCAACTGCGCGATTTGGGCGGCAAGAGCATCAACATGAAGTTGAAGCTCAGTCAGTTTTATGGTAATGAGCTGTGACACAGTTCGGCGGCAAACAATGGGAATGTAGAGATGCTCCGCTGAAGAGCATCTCTACATAAGCGTGTAAACTTTTGTTCCGACCCAACAGTTCCCTTGCACGATATGAGAGAAAGTGTTGGGATTGCCACCGGGGTATACACCGTGAGACAAAATACATCTTGACACTGCATTTTTTACCCTGAAAACAAGGTAAAAATTAGACGGCATAAAAATACACATTTAAAAATTCTCTGTAGACATGTATTGTAATACTGTGTTAACAAGGTACAAATGTACGTGTTTTTTTTTTTATATATAAAAGGTCTTTCAGTGCTAAGATATTCCAAGAATACTTTTTCTACTCAATGGCAAAACGTTTGTTATGTAATGTATTGTATTGGTTGCGATATGATAATATTTAGGCTTTTAATCATAACCAATGAAGCTCAAAAATTGTGAAAATTTCAATGAAGAGGTTCACTGTTTTGTCTGATACGCTGAATTACATGTGTGACTTGGAGCAAGTTAAAAGGATCAAAGTACTCAGGGCCAGAGTAGTACTGAATTTCTGACCAAGAGTTCAGGCCCCCAGATAGCCCGATACACAGCTATACAAACAATTACACTGTTATTATATGCTTCTATTAACATATCCATTATCTAGGATATTGAACGCACATTCCTACTTACACACTTTAATTTACCGTTCATGTAATTCTTACTGGCACGTTTTACTTATAGCATTAAAGCGTGGAATGGCTTTGAAAAATAAAAAAATGAAGCTTCATCAAAATGCACATTAAATATGTGGTCTGTGCAAATTCCTAAACATCTTTAATAACTCACTATTTTTCCTGAATTTGTACAGAACTTTAATGATGCAGTTTGACAATGTTTCCGATATTAAACCAACTTCCCAGCAGTTCTAACACTAACCTAACTCACCTTTCACACAGATTTTTGGTGTTGTAGGGACAAAGGATTAAAATGCCATGTAGGGACTTATTCTGTCTCGGTCTATACCCCAATGACATTCCGTAAAACTGATCATTGCTGTAGCGGGGTTCCCTGTTATTTATGATGTGTCCCTGTTTGCATACAGGGACATAAATTAAAAAACGAGGCATAGACCAGTGTCTGAAATTAATTGTGTTCCAAGTGAGTTGGTGAAGTGCATAATATATTTTTGTGAAAAAAGGAAGGAAATGGCATACTAATTTTGGCACCATAGCACGCAAAACAATGCAAATCATCGATAATGTTAATGTTACTTATTTCTAGAGTTAGTGTTTGTATTAACTTAATTACACATGCTTTGACAAGTTATACCCTTTCGGCAGTTAACACAAAAATAAGCTACATTTGTTTTGAGACCCCTTTAAAAAGTTTGCAAGACCTAGCAATCTGAACAACCTTGTCCTCACCTACTCCATCTACGTCAGCGAGTGTCCCCAGCGTTCATTAGCAGGTAGGGCACCTGGAGTGAACGCTGACACTCTCATCGCTCGCGGTGTGAACGTACCATCACGCGTGTTTGCACTTGTGGCCTAATACGTCCTGTATGATCCTGCTCGCTCAGAGACAATAACATCGAAGAGTGCGGCCTGGAGATGTACTTCTCCGTAGACATGGAGATCTTGGGCAAGATTACCTCACATGACCTGAAACCGGATGGAGCCGATCTGCTGGTGACAGAGGAGAACAAGGAGGAGTACATCGGGTGAGGAGGCAGGCGGCCACGGAATTTTTAGACACGCCTGACACTCCATACATTCTCTACTGTCCCCATCCCTTTCTTTGTCCGTCTCTGCCCACATTTCTGTCCCCGTCTGTGTCCCCATCCCTGTCTCTCCTCACATTTCTGTCCTCGTCTATGTCCCCATCCTTGTCGCTCCCCACATTTGTCCTCATCAATGTTTTCGTCTGTGTCCCCATCCCTGTCTATCCCCACATTTGTCCTCGTCTATGTTTTCGTCTGTGTCCCCATCCCTGTCCCTGACTGTAACTCATTCCCGATGTTCTTTCAATCCCCATCCCCATCCCTGTCCCTGTCCACCGCACACTGGCAGGCTGATGGCAGAATGGCGCTTCTCCCGAGGCGTAGAAGAGCAAACCAAAGCTTTCCTGGACGGCTTCAACGAGGTGGTGCCCCTTCAGTGGCTACAGTACTTTGACGAGAAGGAGCTGGAGGTGAGGAGGTGGGGGGATGCGCCATCATTGTGGGTCTGTGGGGGACGGGCCATGGCTTTGTGCCCCCCCGTGACCCCCCCATGTCACCGTGGTACAGGTGATGCTGTGCGGCATGCTCGAGGTGGACCTACAGGACTGGCAGAGGAACACTGTGTACCGGCACTACACCCGCAACAGCAAACAGATTATCTGGTTCTGGCAGGTATGAGCCACCCCCACCCGACCGCAGAGGGCGTGTCTTTACCATACCACCATGAGCAAGAGTGCTCTGTCGCCCCCTGCAGTTCGTGAAGGAGGTGGACAACGAGGTGCGCCTGCGCCTAATGCAGTTCGTTACAGGAACCTGCCGCCTGCCACTAGGGGGATTCGCTGAGCTCATGGGTGAGTCCGCTCGCCATCTGCCCTCCTTAGCAGTGGGTGGGACCTGACGAGCGGCTTTATAGACGTGTCGCTTCATACCGCAGGGAGCAACGGGCCCCAGAAGTTTTGCATCGAGAAGGTGGGCAAGGAGACCTGGCTGCCCCGGAGTCACACCTGGTGAGGGACCCATGTGTGTATGTGTGTGTGTGTGTGTGTGTGTGTGTGTGTGTGGCTACCGCCTGCACTGAGGAATCACTGCCTCTCTCCTGTCTTTCAGCTTCAACCGGCTGGATCTGCCGCCTTACAAAAGCTTTGAGCAGCTGAAGGAGAAGCTGCTGTTCGCCATAGAAGAGACTGAAGGGTTCGGCCAAGAATAGCCGGCGTTCAGCTCCACGCCTCTGGTGTGGAAACGGCATCCCTCTATTACCCAGCCAAGCTAAACGAAAACAAACAAAAAAAAAAAAACAACCAAAAACAAAGTGCACAGATAACTACTAATATATATAAGCTATTTTGTCATTAAGGAGTTATTTTGTCCTTATTTTGCATCATTTCCCTCAGCGATTCCCCTCATTTCTCCCTCATGAATATGCAGCAGGAATCTCAGCTTTTTCTCTTTTGAAAGAGTCTTTATTTTTCATTTTGGCTGGTTTTTAAAAGAAGATCCAGATAGAAGGATTTTATAGTAAACTCTATGAACAGCTCTAGTTTTATAGAGCTTCCAGGTGACTCTTCTGCGGGCCGCTCGGTCTGGGCCGTCCGGATCCCCATATTGCTGCCTTCTCTGTGTGTGCATGGCTGGCCGTAGTATCACGTCGGAACCGACCCGGATGCCATCATCAGGGCGTCTAAGCCCCTCCTCTCATGGCGCCGGCCCCCCTCTTTAGGTCCGCATTCAGCGCCAGCCATTAGCCTAGCCTGTTAGAACCTCCTCTGGGCCCGTACCGTCTCTGTGGTCGACATACCGGCCACCTCGTTCTGCTTCTCCCTCCCCCTACTGCACGCAAGATTACGATTCATGGGGGTGGGGTCATCCAGCCAGGGGCAATTCCTTTAGGGAATATAGAGCCTGGCGGTCCACTGAGATGCATCCGTCTAGAGCAGGGGTCTCAAAGATCCAGCCCACGAGATGGTTCTGCCCAGCCTGGTATATATTTTTATAACATTATGAAATCTGGCCCACAAATCGATGTTTCGTTTTCCTCAGAGGATAAAAAGGATGTAAGGTCATTCTGCTAATCTGTGGCTGTGAAATTTACATCAAGCTCGGTAAATTTTACCGTCACCAGCCGACCCGTAAGTGGCCAGCTGTAGCTGCTGACTTCTTAGCTGGTGGCCGTCGGGTTGTTTGAGTTTGAGACTCCTGGTCTAGAGCCTGCAGGCCTTGCCTGGCGTTCCTGAGCGGCTGGTGGCCCGCTGCCCAGTGACCTGCGTTATGACCGAAGCGTGACCGCAGAGGTGACCTCCACCCCCGGCGGTCCGAGCTCCCGCAGGCCGGCGCTCCGCGTCTGCTGACCGCCTGCTGAAAGCCATATCTCACACTTGGGCCGTTCCCTGTTTGCTTTCTGTTATATCTGAGGAAGGGCGCCGCACTGGGCTCATAGCACATCTCTGGACTGATGAAGTGTACCTTAACAGGCACGGCTGATTGGATGTGGTTTCACTGCTGAGACTGATTAAAAGAGAGCTAAGTGAATGGGTAGAATCCCTGTGTCTACGTGTGTAAGTGTGCGATCATCTGTGTTACTGTTCCCGCTGCTGGCTGGATTAATGGAGGGGCTTATTATATACATATATAACGGAGACCGTCTTGGGGGGGGGGGGACGAGAGTCCTCAGGGGAACACAAGCAGGAAGTACGTTATGATATTTGACACCCGCCTAACATGCACAAAGCTTATGAAGACCCGGGTGACATTCCCTCTCAGGCCTGAGTGGGGCGACATTTCGCAGCACTCCCCCATAAAGGGGCCACAGTGCATATCGCGGTTGGAGTAAGGATCCCTGCGAGCCCAGGGGAGCAGTCCTGTGTCCGCTGCTGACAGCTTGAACTGGCCCCTCCTCAGTTCATTGCCTCCTACTGGAACGAGAAGGCCTGAGAGTAAATCCCACCCAGCATGTGTTTGGCCCATCTCTCCACCTACCATGCCCCCCCCCTCCCCAGCACTAACTCCTCGAAAAGAAGGATGGTGTTTCTCATATGTCAGTGGGGGTGTGGCTGAGGACCCCCTGACTATTCAGCAGGGCTCGAAAAATCACAGGACAGGAAGGACACAGACCCCAGGAAGCCTCAGCAGAAGGTTTTGATGTGTCTTCGGCACAAGATCTAACCAAATCCCCAATCAGCAAGTTTTTGCCTGCAGGCAGTGGTGAGACTGCCATCAGGCCAAAGAGAAGGCAGGGAAAACAATGTAAGTTGTCGTTTTGTGCAGTTCAAATTGTATGCACCAGGTGGCAGACTTGCTCACTGAAAAAGCAAGAGGCAGACTGGAAAAGTGTATCTCCCAGCGACGGTCCCATTCATGGAAAGCGTACACAGGACTGAATGCTGATTGAGGATCAGATTTAATGAGTGTCCTAACACTATGCATGTATCCTTCCATCTTAACTGCTTATCCTTCTTGTTTGCAGGGCTACATGATATTCTGTCCTTGTTAAAATTACGTGAAGTTATAGCAGAGCAGAGCCGTAATGACATCATTTACCGAAATGCATATCTCATGTTTCAAAATGTAGGGAAATCAGTCTGAAACGTGGAGGCGTCTTTCACCCCCGGTGACATCTCTAAGTGGGGTGGTTTTTTCCTCCCTGCCTTGTAATCAGTCTGCACCATCTCCCTAGTGTAAGAAACATAGTACTCTGAATCTATGAATGGAACATGCATGCATTTCATTTTTTACAGATCAACAAAACCCTTTGAGAAGAAGCTTATAGCCATTGGTGGTTTTAAATAACTCCAGTGGCAATTTAAGAAAAAGCGTTGTTCATATGAATTATGTGTTGGTTTCAGATGCTAGCAATTGGAATGTGTTTTCTGTTGAGTCTGAGAGATACTAAATCATAAAATAAGGATCTGGCTTTGCACCTGAGATGGGCCCTTTCTTCCAAGTAAGCACAATGGGAAGTATTCAGCTGTGTCCAGATCTCCAGCAGCAGAGCCTGTCTTTATTTCCTCAGTCTGTGGAGCTCCTAAACTGGTTTGGCCCAGGCTGTTCCGATTAAATACCTGGCTTGAGCAACCTTTCTTGGACTAGCTCGTTAGCCATCACTCAGTGTCCAAGCCCAGTTTGAGGCTTTAATCAGCGCGTTTGGAGTTTGACAAGGTGAAGTTCATAGTGCATCTGCGCAGGAATTGAAACGCCCTGACCTTCTGGCTGTACATTCATTGTCAAGCTGTGCTGATGAATGGCCTTCAGACAAACCTCAGTGTCGGACGTGAGGGTCCATTCTGCATGGCCACCAAGGCCGACCCAAGGCTTGCACTCCCAGAATTATAAGCACTCCGTTGCAAATCCATCACAAACAGGAAGCTTCATTCAACAATTATTCTGTCTGCTTTTAAGTGCTTCATGGAGTCAAGTTCTGTTTGTGTCCTGTTCAGCTGTCCTGCACTGGACTGTGTAGGGTTCTGTTTGCGCTGTTTTGGTGTGTCTGGTATGGTTGAATTCTGATACTCATGACATTTAAATATGTTTTGATTTTAAGTTCCTGTCCTGCTCTGCTCTGCTTTGTATTTCTGTTACCCTGTATGCCTTTTTTTTTTTAATCCTCCTGTCCTGTTCCGTCCCATCCCGCTCCGTCCTGTTCCGGCCTCCTTCCGCGGGCCGCTCTGTCCTTGTACTCTCTCTGAGCCCCCGGCAGGCTACGCTAAATCGGCAGCGAGGCACAGGCTGGCTGCGAGCCCAGCTCGGGCTGTGCCCCTGCTCGCGCGCGCTCACGCTGCCCCCACTGAATGACCGCGCCACGGGTGCCGCCAGCACTCCGCACCCCTCCGCGGAGATGAACACCTGTGCCGAGCAGATTAGCTCCCGGTTAGCTGCTGTCGCTCTGAATCCTGGGGCTCGCTGAGGGAAAATGGCCACACTGCCGTCGAGGAAGGATTTAACCACGTCTCCCCTGGACGACCTTAAATTAAATAGAAGCTTAAAGCAGAAATATTAGCACTAAACGTGTGTGTGGGTGTGCACCGGAGGAAGAGATTTTACGTGAATATTTGCGATTAGATCCCAAAATAAATAAGTTTTCCAGAGGTAGGTGTAATTATCTTAAATCCCAAATATCACATACAGTCAACCATCAGCAAACAGAATAATGAGGCAGGGATTTCACAAGGGTCAGGGACCACGCAGGACTCCCATGGAAGATGGTACATCTACTTGTTTAGCATGCACTTTTGTGTAAAGCTTAGGGTCGGAGTTCAGAGGTATAGGTACAGAGAGGTATAGGTCAGCTCTCTGAGGTGATTACCAGCAATGGTATTTGAGGCTATGACCTTCCAAACAGGCGCATATCCCTAACCCACTGAACTACTCAGTACTGAATATGATAAACAGTCCTGTTTCAGGGTGCAGAGGGAAAAAAACACAACTGAGATCATCTGACGTTCAAATTTACTATTACACCCTGGACTCTCACACCTACCTGTCACATGGAACTCACATTAATAACAGATAGAGTTACACGTTTTCCTGGACCGTTCATCTTGTCACTGTGGCATGAAACTGAGGAAACCCACACAAAACATACGGTGTACTTGAGTTTTCAGCTACGCGCGGCCTCATGCCCAGATATTTTAATGCTTTCCCCAGCAGAGGGCGCAGTAGCTGCAAATGAGAGATGAAAACGGTAGTAGATTTAGTACAGTTTTCAAATTCTCTGTAAGTGGGTAGAACTGGTGCCTTTGTTTTTTTTTGTTTTTTTTTTGGACTCCTGAAAACACAGAATGGGATTTGGCAGGGAATCCAATGTAAAATCCACACATTAAACCACCGGCTTTCTGGTTAAGCGTTTAGGTGCGAACGTAAACGTGACAAATGTAAAACCGTTTCATTTACTGATTAATCTGTTAACTGCCTGAGTTTAGAAGTTGGCTAAAGTCAGCCAATAAATCTGCGCGTCCACTCGCTACTTATCCAGTTGGGATCGCCGAGGGTGTGGAGTCACAAAATTCCGCACAAGCACTGTCAAAGATATTAAGCTGATGCAGGGGTAGCGAGTGTTTTACCGTGGTGACTTACTGTGATAGCTGGGTCAGCATGAATTACCGCTCAGCGTGAATTACACTAACATTCGCTTTCATGACGCGTCCTTTCAGTGTTTTTCTGTAGCGGTAGAAGAGACCGTTTTGGACCGGGAGCTGTATTAAACTGCAATTAATAAACGACGTAAGTGGGTAGGCTGGTCTCCTCGCGGAACAAAGCGGCGCCTTTTTCTGGCGACGGCTTTGTGCGGCTCGCGCGCGCGGACCTGAGGCGCGAGGCGCCGCGACGCCTCAGGAAAATCGAAGCTCTCGCGGGCATTGACATATGAGTCATAACCGTAATTGGCGGGAATATCGATCCATTCAGTCTGAAACGTACCGACCTGAAAAGGGCTTTTCGGAGTAATTCAACTTTCCGGAAAATTATCAGTGCAGTCCATAATGAAGACAAACTAGCGGAGCCCCTCGCAGTCCCTTCCTGGAACCCAGGCCAGTGACCTCCAGAATGTGAGGCCATGTCCTAAATCTCCATGTCACCTGCTTTTGTCCTGTCCTGTGCTTAAAAAAAAAAGTCAAGGTCTTTTCACTGGGTACTCCAGTTTCCTCTCTTAATCAACAGACATTCTGTCAGTGTACAGTATGTGCCCGTGCCTCATCCCCTGTGCCGCCTTGTATTGCGCCCCCATGTGCTGTTACATTGGCTAAGCAGTTATTGTTTCTGTATATTGTTTCTGACTGGGCTGCCTGCTCAGACAAACCTGCCAGTGTTACCCTCTCCTCACTGAATGGATGGATGGAATTTCTGTAGGTCACCTGACTTTGTTGACATGCTCCAGGTTCTGGATGCATTTCCAGGCACTGACCAGCAGATGGACAGCTTTCCCTTTCAATGAGCTTCCTGCGTCCCCCCCCCCCCCCCACCCCCATTATTTCCAACTCAAGAAACAAGAAACCTTTCTTATTATGAGGAGTCACGTGGGATCCATTTCGAGTTCAAGTCCTAGCACCTATTCTGCAGGAGGGTAGGAGCTCACCAGGTATGGGCGGAGGTTGCGGGTGGGACTCCTTGGTTCTCCTCTGTGTGACAGGAGGCTCTCACTCTCCTTTATTCTGTCAAGCAGGCACATTTTTAACACATTTCGCGAATGACCTGTTCCCCCATTTGATTACAGAATGGGCTTGTGTTTGTCATAATTTGAGCTGAATAGATTGTGAAAAGTTGTGTGGGAAACCGCATAACCAGCAAAAGCAAAGAGAGTGTGTACAAGCTTGTCATCCTCCACATGCAACACCTTCATTTGAGGCAGAGACGTAGCAGTGTGCGGGAGGGGCTGAGACAAAAGAGGTGCGCTCACAAAACGTCTAGAACATGTGGTGCTGTCACGCTTGCGGCGGGATGAACGACCCATGAAGGCAGGCTGCGGGGTTAAGCCCTTCCAAAGGGCGTTTATTACCATGCACAGGGAAACGATGAGAGCAAGCGCGATAGCATGCATTGACAAGCATTGACAAGCATTGACATGCAACGACAATAGTTCATCCCCTAACCGGTCGATCACCGGGATCAGCAGGTGGGCTTCCCGGAGGTCAAAGCTCCAGAGCAGCTTCTCGAAGCGGTCCCAAAGGTCTTGCCAGACTGGACCTGAGGAGCTGGTGGCGTCTCTTCGGTCGTGGGGAGCTGGCGGTTCAGAGAGGAGCGGAGGAGGATCGGCCTCCTCCAGCACAACCCTCCGCTGCCAGAGCCAGGCATCCTGCAGGTAGGGAGGCAGCGCAGGATCCTGGTCACAGCCGCTGGGTCGCTTGGTTTGGTCGGTTTTTCTGTCACGTCGGGTGCGGGATTTACGACCCATAGATGCAGCTATAGGTTTGAGCCCTTCCAGAGGGCGTTTATTGGATGGAGAACAGGGTAAACAGGGCAAACACAGGAGCCAACGTGACGCGAACGTCCATAGACATCGACAAAAACCGACAAGGAAGACAGGACTAGGGCGGATTAAATACACTGAAACGTGGACTGCAGACACGAAACAGCTGAGGACGGGAGGATTCGCACGAGGGAAACGAGGGGGCGTGGCACACAGGAGGAGCAGTCGGGCAGGGCATGACAGGTGCACAGGTTCTTTCACCACTGCAATGACCCCATAATTTCCACTGCCCTCCCCAACCACCCCATGTCAAACCCATAAGTGAGTTAATTGTCCTTTACAATCCCTGATGCATCACCAATGTGCCTGGTAACAGCAAAATAATCCACTGCATTTACACTTGCTGACATTGATTGTTTCTGGATGTCAGTCATACTCAATCGCACCATTTCATCATCTCTCATGGAGGTGTTAACCTGTCAGGCACATAGTCTCCTATCAGGAGGTCAGAATCTATGCCAGCAGCTCCTTTGTTTGTCTAGACCAGCTCAACTGTCTGTCCAAGATGGTCCTAGATCCACTTGGCCCAGAGCCTTGATACTGACATGGACCTCACTTGGAGATAGGAAAGGTGTTGATGGGGTGATTAACTGCACACGCTCTGATTAATCACAAAAAAATATATTAAAAAACTCTCCACATATGCTTATACATCACTGTAGATAGTAGGCCTTTAGCAGTATAAAATTCTGACCTAATATTTCATATTTTATTAGATAACAATGCTGTTAGACTAATGTGTCCCTGCTCTCGTACCTGCACACTGCCTGCCGTTTAGGTGGATCTCTGCATGTCACTGTGTGTCTTGGGTTTAGAAGAGGTGTTAGGAGCAAGCAGATTTTCTATCCCAGTGGCTTCCACCCCACACAGACACACAGACCCACTGCCAGCAGCTCGGTGATGATGACATGTTGGGGGCGGAAACCCTGACACAAGCCAGCTGAAGAGATGGTGCCACCACACAGGCAGGACTGAGCAATCTGCTCCATGTCTGTTATCCCTTTTGTTTATCTAGTTGTCTCTGTGGTTCTGAACTTCCTGGCCCAAACGAGGTATCTATACTTCCAAACTTGCTCATGGGAGATCAAAAAAATGATTGATTCAAAAAGATAACCAATCAGACTGTAGAGGAGGTAGGACCAAGACATCAGAATAGTTGGTCTGACATCTGACATAAGAGTTGATTGGTTATCTCTTCAATTTTTGTTTTGCCCTCAGGACACTTTTGTGTAAGTAAAACTCCCATTAGCCTGTTATTCATTTTTATTTGACATGACTTTATCTGTGGGTCACCCCTCAGTGGTTCAGTTTACTAGGTGTTTTTTTATTATCATAAATGTTCAGTGTACTTTAAATGGTAATTAGATCATGACTGAGCTTGGTGGTGGAAAACATCAATACCTTTCTGACCTGTCTGACCCACAATGGTCTGTTTACAGAGGAGTGCAGTCCTCTGTTAATTGGTGTTAATTACTTTGTTTAGGCCTAATGTTGGAATGGGGGCCTGTTTTCACCTGAATATATATGAACTGGTCATTAAGGGTGATAGAGAATCATTGATTGTGCTACTTACTGGATACCAATTAGTGGGTATGTTACACAGTCTGATAGTGAGCATGTAAAATCATTTACAAAGAAAATTAGAATCCTTGGGTCAGCCAGTATGATGTACCTTCCCCGATCAGCCAGCATGGAGCAGCCAGTCCAGATCAGCCAGTGTGGGTCAGTCAGTCTAGACCAGCCAGTATGGAATAAACCCCATATATCAGCTGCATGGAGCTGTTGGTCTGGATCAGCCAGTGTGGAAAAAACCTCATAAATCAGCCAGCATAGAGCAGCCAGCCCAGATGAGCCAGTGTGGAATACATCTTATTGATCTACTAACATGGCATAGCCTGCTCAGTTCAGCTAAGGTGAAGTAACCATATAGATCGGCTAGCATGGAGCAGCCTGCCCAAATCAGTCAACCTGGAGCAACCTCCAAGCTCATGGTAGCTGGGGTAGGACATCTCTCTCAAAACAGCTAACAAGGATCGGGCTCCCAGGAGAGCTAGACTCTATTGGCTTGCCTAATCAGTTTGCAAGCAGCAGAGGGCATTCTGGGACATGGGCAGCAAAGCCTCTGTTTCTCCACACCCATAGCATGGTCTGGCGTGGACACCCAGCCTTGCACTGTACCAGTTATGTCATGTGGTTGTGTTGGACTGCCTACATAGAGCGAGAGGTACCATAACCCCAAGGAGAGCTTGTGCAGATCGGAGCAGCCAGCTGCCCTTCAGTTGGTGATGGAGATGTGCCCCTCCTGTTCCATCTCTGTGTAGGTAACCATGTATCCAGTCCGGTAAAACTCAAACAGCATGCACAGGAAGGTTTCCGGACCATGACAGAGACAGGGTTGGTCCACAGAGAAGCCGTAGCACTGAGCTGTGTTGGACTAACCCAAATCCCTCATTACAATTCAAGCCAAAACGCAAGAACTCATAGAAAGTTGGCAGACTTAAAATTAGGAACCATGGTGGACCTTAATTACAGCTGAGTGGGTTTTAGCAGAGCTGCCTAGTTTTCTCAGGCCACACCTACATCGTGTCTTTTATTGTTACCACTTTCCAGAGACTGCAGGATCACAAAGGCCTCAGTGTAGCTGGCCAGTGTATAACTGCCACGTCCGTTTGCTTTGGAAATGATGCCAGGGGAGAAGTGAGGAAGCCCTCTGTGTTTCTAGGCCCGGTCGGCCGACAGCTCCAGGTATTTAACGGGTCAGGGACGCTATCACGACCACAATATTTTCAAAACGTCGGCAGGTTTGCCGGGGCAGCCGAATGGAACACTGAGAAAGCGAAAACCTATCCTGTTATTCTGCGGACAAAGGCCCGAGACATGCAACACTTTTTTTTTCATTTTTCCTGGCATTTGTGCTCCTTTCAAGACAGCTGGGAAGACAGTTTTTGACTGTATGATCTAAATGAAAAGAATGACTCATCCCAGACAGAAATTCGTTTGTATATCTTTCCATTCGAAACACATTGGATTTGCTGGTCTAGAAACTAATGTCACCATTAATGTGACACAAACACGTATCCCAACGACGAAGAACAGCTTCACTGCTCCCTTAGTTTGCAGCATCTTTGAATTTGATGTGCCATTTAACGTTGTTATATCAGCGGCTTTTGTAATTTACAGTTGAAGGGGTGAGGTTTTTGGCATGCAAAACCTTCTCCAGCTGTTGCCCTGTTCAGTCCAGTTGAGGACTGTTGCTCACAGTTTATGATAGTTCCTTTGATGAGATTTGCTGAGGTGCCGCTTTATGAGTGCTCAACAATAGCTCACAGACTATACCACTGTCAAGCTCAGATCGTGGCATTGCAAAGCCCCTTCCCCTCACCGGTTGCCACAATCTCTTGCACCTCCTTGCGGATGGAGGGCACATGTATCTAATTATCTTTGTGCACCCTAATGTATTGCAGACTGCTCCTAGGAGAAGATGACGAGATGATCACGATCATTTTCTCTGTCTCATTATTCATTATGGGTTACCTGAAATGTGATTCCTAAAAATAGGGGGAGTGTTTGGTGGCCTCTAAGATGCCAGCAAGTTTTGTGATTGCTCTGAAAAAACCTAGGAGAATATCAGGAATGAACAAGTGACTAAATGCTTCCATAAAATTTGCAGGCATCTATTTGACCTCTGAAATAAATTAAACATTGATTATTAACAATCGCGGACTCTTATTTAGACTAATAATGGATTCCGTAGTTCTTTGCCCCTGAAAATAGCAATGCCCGAGACTACGGTGAAATACTACTGACTTCAATCTCTGGTTATATACATGTTTTTTCCCAAAACCATTTTTAGAGGTTCATGCTCATGTGGAACTGATACCTTGACCCTTTGAGCCGATCTAAGCTATAAGGATCATGGGTAAGATCCATGTTATGCTCAGGTAATGAATACATGCTCGGTTAGCTACATTAGCTGATCTTGCCAAGCCAAACAGGCAGCACAGAGTAGCATAAGTTATGGGAATGTTCCAGAAGGCAGCTATTCTTTGGGAAAGGCATAGCCTTTGGATGCAGATAAGATTGTGCTATATTCTGTGATGTGTGATACCTACCCTTGTCGTGTATTCTGTACTGTGTGTACTCTATCTATATCTATCCATCTTACTCTACTCCACCCTACCCTACCCTACCCTACCCTACTCTACTCTACTCTTAGTAGCATTTATCAGCCCATCTGCTGTTCCTTAATGAAAGAGCCTCATTTTGCTGTGTGGAAGAACAGTTAAAGCCAAGTGCTTGAGTCTAGCTAACTACCCTGGAAGAGGGCCGAGCAGAGGCGTGAGAACAAGCTGCCTCAGAGTCTTCAAAGGGTCGCTTGAGGCCAACGCTCTCACCCCAGTGCCTGGGGCTGTTTATGTGGAGTAAATATTACGCTGTGACTTTCTTTCTGCTTAGTCAGGGAGCATGTCCTCTGTTTCTGGAGGTCTTCTGAGAGATCCAACAACCTTATATGGTGTAGGGGTTCTGGAGGTGAAAGCTTATCCATATTCCTTGTGGGTCTATGGGATTCACAACATTTTGTGGGTGGTTTTTGGGAGGAGGAGGATTTAGGGAAATCATCCCTCTTTTTTGTTTCTTTTTTGTACCATGGAGCAAAAAACACTACAGTGAAAACACTCGAGGCTATCAGCAGCCAGATTTAAGCTCACGGATGAAGCCGATTACCTCAGACGGGTCCTCCACTACCTTCAAAGCAAAGCGGCACTTTGAATTTGAATTAAGTTACCGGCAATCACCTGCCTGCCTAAAAGGCAAGCATTTGTGCCTTTGCTGAAGTTCAGGGCGGCGGAGGGGAGCTGATAAGCGGTGTCTCCATGGTTCATTTTGTGTGGTCGACCCAGATGGAGCCTACGTCCCTCAAGGCTTTCAGAAAAAGGCCTCACGGCCTGATAAGATTGAGTATGAAGCCGGACAGCAGCTGTAGATGAGGCAGATTACTGTTATTTGTGATGAGGGGACATGCATGGCCCTGCCAAGCCCCAGGGGGACGAGGGCCGACAGCTGCCAGGACAACGCAGCAACGCATGGAGGAACCAGAAGGTAAACAATGGTACAGGAATCTGTGAAGGGCCCTGAAAGTGGCCGAATCAAGGCCTGCAGGGAGCCCTGCTGAGTACTGCCTTTAGGCAACATAACCTGAGCTGCTCATACTCGGCTCTGTGCAATGCCGGTCAATCCATTAGATGACATTGGTGGCTGCCTAGGGGCCACCTTTGAGGGTCTTCTGAAGGACTGGCACCACCCTGGCAAGCTTGCTTAAGGCTCCACATGGGCTTGGACTGTATGAATGGGTAAAGTTTACCTTTCAGATAAAACCTTCGGCTGACCCGGTAAATGCTATGAGTTGTGATCGCATGAATAAAGAATGATGTTTAATAGCTAAAAATAATGCTTTTGTCTGCTTAAGATTCAAGGCAGTTGAAGCCTGAATTTCAAAGAACCAGGTCCACAGTACACCTCACTTAACGAACGTGGGGTTAAATGCCACTGTGAAGTGATTAATCTTATGACCTACACTATTCTATATAATTGTATAGCTATATCAGAATTAATGAGATGTAATAAGCATGTTACAAAACAATTTAAAATATTGCCTTAAAATGTGTATCTACCATAGTTAAGATATGCAGGGGAAAAGGTCTTATGATGGACTGAATGATCAGGGAATATTTTAATCTCTAATTTGTTAGTTAGTTTTATGGAGCAGTTTGATATGGTTTCAATTTTATTTCTAATAAACTTCTTCTTGCTGAAAAACCAGAATGCTGGTGGAAAAAAAAAACAAATTGGGGGTGTAATGATAAGATTTCTGTAATGTATTATTTACGACAGAGTCCACGAGAGCCATCAAGCTGATTGCACTTATCGCTTTAATTAAGCGGAAGGGAGCAGACATTTATCTCACTGGTGGTACCGTTTCATTTGGAGTCATAATCAGCCGCACATTGATTGTCTGGTAGTCAGAGCAGGAGCTGGGGAGGGGGGGTGAAATGGAGTGATGGGATGGCTGTGGGGGGGCACTAATGACAGAGGAATTCTAGGGGATTGAAGGGGGACAAGAGTTCAAACACCACAAGATGCCCATATTTAGTTTTCTAACTTTAAAGGATCATTATATCATGAGATATTCAGTCAGGCAGGTAGCACATTGTAAACACTGAGCAGAACACCCAACCGGGGTGGGTACACACAGAACAGAACACCCAACTAGGACGGGTATCACACTGTACAGAACACCTGACCGGGGTGGGTACACACTGAGCAGAACACCCGAACGAGGTGGGTACACACAGAACAGAACACCCAACCAGGGCAGGTATCACACTGTACAGAACACCCAACCAGGGCAGGTATCACACTGTACAGAACACCTGACCGGGGTGGATATACACTGAACAGAACACCCAGCTGGTTTGGGTACACACTGAGCAGAACACCTGAATGAGGTAGGTACACACAGAACAGAACACCCAACTAGGACGGGTATCACACTGTACAGAACACCCGACCAGGGTGGGTATACACTGAACAGAACACAGAGCCAGGTCGGGTATCACATTGTACAGAACACCCAACACTGAACAGAATGCCTGACCGGGGCGAGTACACGCTGAAAATACTCCCGACCAGGGCAGCTGTCTCATTGTATACATTGAACAGAACACCCAACCAGGGTAGGTATTACACTGTACAGAATGCCCGACTGGGATGGGTACATACTGAACAGAACACCCTACCAGGGCAGGTATCACATTGTACAGAACACCTGACAGGGGTGGGTACACATTGTACAGAACACCCAAACCGGGGTGGGTATTTCATTGTACACACTGAACAGAATACCCAACCAGGGCAGGTGTCTCATTGTATACATTGAACAGAACACCCAAACAGGGTTGGTACCACACTGCACAGACCACCTATTGTTGTCGTTATTGATCGGCTCAGGTCGTAAAATTCCTGCCGTTGTGTTTCTTGGAGACTTTAATAAATACCCTGCCCATCTTCAGGGTGATCTGCGCATCGGGAGAAATCAATAACGGGCTAATCTGCTCTGTAACAACATGAGATAAGAGGGCAGGTGAGCGCGCCCAGCCACGGCTCTCCGTTTGAACGCCGAGGGAAGATTCATTTTCCGACTCTTATAAATAAACAGGGCTTTCAGCCCTGCGGCGGATGATGAGGATGACTCGACGGCCGATATTGAGCTTGGCCTGCTCCTCCAGGACCGCAGTGTTGTCTACAAGACGGTCCGGTGCCATTAGAGGGGATCCCCATCAATCCTGACTGCGGTGCACAAATACCATTACACCATAGAAGGGCTCAAAGCTTCAGAGACCCGGTACAGTCATTTTGGCTAAATTACCCATCTAATGTGGGCCCAGTTTAAACCAATTAAAGAGCTTCCACCGTGACTGTGCAGTTTGCCAGTGGCTGCCTCTTGATAACAGGATGAAATGGTTCTAATTGAAGAGCTAGGGAGAAATATTTAAGAGCTCCACCACCACTTACAGTCACGTGACGATAACACATGCGGAGTGCTTATTTTCATTTCTATATATATATATATATATATATGATACACATCATAATGCTGGCGCAAGGTCACCTGCCCCTCAGATCATCTCTGTATCTGAGCTTCTTCAAGTTATTCATAAAGAATAATTACGGGATTGGAGTCATATACGGCTTAAACTCATATCATTGCGGGGATTTTAAAGAATTTCAAAGGGATTGCTTCCTTCATTTAGCCGTACATCCCCGGTGTTTTTTTAAAGCCATCCCTCACTTAATTGCTTCTAAGTTGGTGGAAAAATCCCAGCTGGAGAATTACTTATGCCTCCTGGCAAAGTACAACCTAAATAAGCAAGGGCATTAATGAAGTTATTTGTAAAGTAAGGTGCCCTTATAGGTGTGTGCCTTTAAGTAAATCACTCAATCTGTTAATCTGTTGCTACACAAAAACACTTGTACAGTACATGTATGTGTTTGTGTGTGTATGTTTGTGTATGCATGTCTGTGTGTATGAGTGGGTTGGGGGGGGGTGTCCCCAAAATGTCCCCAGAATGTGGTAAAATCTGAAACTTCCTCACTTTTGAGGATGTTTTTATAGGTCCCCATTTGGATAACCTCAATTTTATACAAGTTTGTGGATGCAATTCACAAACTTAACTTATGGTTAAGGTTAGGCCTGGGTATGGGGTTACGGGTGTCGTGATTGGGATTAGGGTTTTTCCCATAGAAATGAATGGATAGGTACACGTGTCTGTGTGTGTGTGTGTGTGTGTGTGTGTGTTATCCCCACAATGTGATTTAAACCTGTTATTTTGATGTTGTGGGGAGCATTTTTCAGGTATCCATAAAGGGAATCTCAATTTTATAAAAATCTGTCACTGCAATAAAAAAACTAAAGATGCTATAAGTCTTGTATTTTGTTTGGTTACTTATGATTAAGGTTAGGGCAAGGGTAGGGGTTAAGGATGTCAAATTTAGGATTAGCGTTTTGCCCATGGAAATGGAGAGTCCCCACAATGATGGGAATATATGGACTCTACGAATGTGAGTGTGTTTTTACATACTAATACAAAAATGACACCAGTTACAATCCTGCGCCGACCGGCTCTGCATAATGACTTTGTCGTTTACCCTTCAGGTGGTGAG
>JAODKM010000075.1:6992430-7008109 GCA_026780845.1 Petrocephalus sullivani
CCCATGGAAATGGAGAGTCCCCACAATGATGGGAATATATGGACTCTACGAATGTGAGTGTGTTTTTACATACTAATGTGGTCATGGTTTCCACGGTATAATTATCTGCTGCCATTCCTGGAATTAGTCAATGCACAGCGCTCTGTCAGGTGACTCCATCGTAGGTGCCATTAAGGGGTTACTAAAAGTCAGAGCCAGTCCCCAGTCCCTTATCACACTTCAGCACTACATAGTGGGATATTTAGAATTAGAATTTCAATTTAAAAACTGTAGTTCCTTGTAGATGGTAATTTAACGGATGACCATAATCTGGAAAGCAAAAAATTCGACTTAAAAAAAGTATTTTTTTATTAAACTTTGTTGAATGGTTCAGCATGAGATCAGGGTGATATGTACTGTTAATAACATTTTTTAAATATTTTATAAAAATATTTTAATATCTTCATATGAAGAGAACATCGTCCTGCATTGTTTACGGTAAAAGTGAACCATACGGTTAGCCAGCACAGCGAGCTGAACCTTTTACTTTTGCTTAGATGTGTTAAGGAAAAAGCTGATCAGGAACATGAATATTTCAGAACATGGTGATGTTCCAAAAAAAAAGGCGTGATGTTTGTAAAATACTGCCACCATCATTAGCAGCTCTGCGAGAAAGAAGCCACCATCAAAAATGACACCAGTTACAATCCTGCGCCGACCGGCTCTGCATAATGACTTTGTCGTTTACCCTTCAGGTGGTGAGATCTTCCAGAAGCATCCGCCACCCGAACGCAGGCAAATGTTCGGTTTGCACCGGACACGCGGTGCCTGCGGAAATATCCTGACAGAATCCTGGGGCTGCCGCCTTCCCATATCGGCTGTGTTGCTCTTTTCGTAGCGCGGGGTGCGAGGGAGTGATTTCTCTTATAGGAGAAGAGGTTAGAAAAGCTAAACGTTTGATTTCCAGAGCAGCCTGGCGTCACGGGAGCCTGACGTTCCAGAAAGCGACTGCTAGAATACCGTGTTAGAGACGGAGCTCCGGGGATTTGTCAGACTGCGTGTCATAGATAAATAGAACTGAGATTAATGGTCAGATGAAATGAAGATTAATCTCAGCAGACAGGCTGGCCAGCATCATGCTTGCTGCTTGAGAAACACGTCATGCGCTGTGTAAAATTCAATTTGATTAAATTTTTATATAGCGCCTTTCACAATAGAGTTGTCCCAGAATTTCTTCTGGTCCTTGTGTCCTTACTGGAACTGAGGGAACTCGAAGGGAACTTGAAATTGTAACAGGACATTTTTTGTCAATAAATCCTCAGCTAAAATAAGGTTAGAGATGGATATTAGAGCATGACAAAAGCTCAACTCAGGCACGGAGATCCGCTAAAGTGGTTGACAGAGTTGTTCTTCAATGGGAAGTTGCAGTCTCCAGACGCCAGATAGATCTAATGTTTGTGGTTTACGCTGAAGAAAGCAAAAAAAACGAGAATTTGGAGCAGCTGGAGAGATTCTTTATGGATGACTGTGAAAGTGCTGCAGAGGAACATGACAGAATCTCATAAAACCACGCAGGAAGTTTCTTCTCAGTGGGAGGAAAGCTGACGTCAGTGCCGCGTACGGGCACCATCACGGGCTAGAATACCCTCGCTGTCCATGCTTGGCGAAGGCGAAGCATGCTGCTCCTCTCCAGGTTTGCGTTGTGGGCTCCCTGTTTATCAAGGCAAAGAATCGAATGTTCCAGATTCGTCATCTTCTGGTTAAGGGTACAAATAAGTATGCAGGACCCTGTCAGTCTGAACAGTTTTATTAGATAACAGGGATATAATTGCTGTTTGGTAAGTTGCAGGTGGGTGACTTTGACTCTACAAATCAGTTGATGATGATTATTGTTTGTTTGTTTGTTTACTATATGAGATGGGATTTTATGGCATGTTTAGCATGATTGCCTCACACCTCTGGAGAGCTGAGTTCAATTCCCTAGCCCTGCTCTACTTCTGTGGAGTTTGTATGTTCTGCCCATGTTGTTTTCGGGTTTCCTCCAAGTTCTTTGGTTTCCCCCATAGTCAAAAACACATGCTATGGTGATTTGACCCCCGTGACCTTGCATAGGACGAGCAGGTATTGAAAATGGATGACTGGATTTTATGGCTCTCAGCTCTCCAGTCATCTGAGGTGAGGCTCCTTGGAGACCTCCATCCTTTCAGACCTGGGAGAGCTGGGCAGCTTTAAGGCATCAGTGTGTGACTTAGCGCTGATGGCCAATTAAAACATGAGGATGGTTTGCTGCGGCCCCCCCAGAGGACTAAGGCATTCAGCTAAAAGAGCAGTCCAAGATACATCCAATGTCTACGCCCAATGTCTAGCTGCTGTGACCCAATCAAGGCCTCAAATCCACTTCAAAAGGTATGTAAGCGTCCAGTCAGAATCTTTGCTATACAAGGTGATGTCCATCTTAGATTGGCTGTTCAGATTCAAACTCGCGTCTTGACCTGCTTTGAGTTCATCCTCTCCAAGAGCCACTCAAAGAGCCACAACCAGCATGCCGCTGACATAGTGCATCTTATTGCCCTTGCAGGGAGCCAATCGCATTCTTATCTTTTGACAGGTTGGACAGGCAAGATCTGCAGGGAATACAGATCCGTAAAGCCGCCTCCAGGCGACACGACTTTTATAGTCGTCAAATCGCTGTACTGTTCACACTACATGACTTACATGTCTTGTAATCGGGAGTCTTGAAGTCGCTGCAGCTAACACATTACCCAACTGATCGGCGACAGGGGGTCACAGACTACAAGATCTTTCACCAGGAGGAATCACAGATGAGTCTATCTGGTGTCCAAACTGAATTCTGTCACGGGAAATCATAATTCTAGTGTCAACATGCTACAAATTATTAAAACACATGTGCTTGACATTTACAAATGTGTGGCAAATAATACATAGAACTATCAGGAAACACCTCCGGGTCTCACCTCACCCCGTGTCTTGCACTCTCGTTGACTCTAACTCATTGCCACACATCGCCAGCCATGACACTTTTCACACCTACAGGATTTGGAGTCAAGTCCAGATATTTAGCACTCCAAATATCTGCCGGGCGTCTGACACATCAGCGCCTCCATCAGGTCACAAACCCCAAATGTCGATTTTTCCGGCGATCTCCAAAACAGTCGGCAAGCTGAAAATCAGGGCTAAGATAGTGTAGTGTGAACTTAGCTTAAGCAGCCAAAGGCTCAACCTGCTTCAGTAAACACATCAGGTTCTGTGCTCCCCATGCAAAAGTCTTTTTTCCACTCTGGTAACTCCACCTTTTCACTGCGCAATTAGTCTATGTTTCATAGAAACCACTCTTTTAAGGGTCCTAAATTAAAAATGAGATTAGACCCGCGTTTTGCTCGTTATGGGCTTTTCTAATTAAAGCTGAGAGCCAGCAGAGGCCCATTCGCATTGCGCCGGGTTGAGCCCGACAGATTCGCGCGTACGCCGTCACACTGGCGGGCGTGGCACTTTGCAGGCGGGGTGGAAAGCAGCCGACGAGCCAAATGAAGGTAACCTGAGTGAGCTAAAGCGGATTTGAGCGCCTCTTATCGGGGAGGCACACGCGTGGGATTGCCGGAGCGGGGGCATTAAAACCTGCGGTGATTAGCGACGGCGGGAGACAGAGCGAGCGAGAGAGAGTGCAAGACATAGGGGAGCTGGCGTGCAGGGCCTTGGCGGGTGGGCACGAGAGAGAGAGTGCGGGAGAGAGAGAGGAGCTGGTGGGTGGGCGAGTAAGTGGTGGGCAAGTGGGTGTAAGCAGCCATCCACTGATTTCAAGGCTAAATTCAGCCCCCCCACTCCTTCACAGCCCCTTATTATCCAAACATACAATCACTCTTGTCACATGCGGACGAGTAATGGGACATCTCACTTCCGCTCTGTCGAAATGGCATTTGCCGCGCAACGCTTTCAGAATGCTCTCCAGATTTACGTGTCTGTCTAACGGCCTGTGAAATCGCATGTCTGTCGCTTCTACCCTCTGCGGCATGCACAGGGGCGCCCGGCCGGATGGAAATGGCTGCTCTGTAAGAAACATCCTGGTGGGGATGTGGGGGCGGGGGAGCAATTCTCTGATCGATCGGGCTGTCTCCTTAGATGCCTGTACAGAAAGGCGTCCCAGTATCACTCTCTTCACCGTGCAGTGCAACAGTTGCCCGAGCTCGGTGTGTTATTAAGCCTCATGACATCTGGCTTTACAGGGATTTATACGGATGCGACATGATCGGAAGCCCTAACCCAGTACCGGTCAGAGCCCACGTGGCACCCAAGATGAGCTTTGCCACTGGTGCCCCCTGTCTGGCACAAAGTGAAACTGGCTTGCCAAGTCAGTGACCCCACAGAAGATGGCGCCCTAGGCAGCCCCTTAGTCTTACCCCACGTGATGTTTTTGTACAAGCAGAGGATCCTAAGACATCCTGAAATTCATGCCAAAATGGCAACACAGGTAATTCCCCTGGATTACTCCACCTCCACAACTTGCAGTTATCTGGACATTTCCAGTACTGTGGAATTTGCTATGGAGGGTATAGTGGCACCAAAGAATATCCGGACACCCATTCTGAGCATGGCCTCAATTCCGTGTATGTGGACTCTTCATCTTCCATACAGTTTGTTTTCCTGTTTTTTGTTTTCCACCTGAAACTTCCGACTCCAATGCAGTTCAAGCAAATTGGTTAGCTGAATGATTAAAATTAAACGACTGAAATGAGTGTGTTTCCGATGGACCTCTGTCCCGGCCAGGTGGGGCACATTCTCCAGGACATTCTATTGGGGCTGTCTAGCATAATTCCGGGAGAAATGTTGGTTCGTAGCAGGAGCTACCCCAGGAGATGTACTGGTAAGAAGTGAAGCTCCAATTTCCATGGGAATCCCGGGATTCAGGGTAGAGGCTCTGCTCAATCAGACCAGGTGTGCCAGATGTGGAGTTGGGATGGCCTGTTAAATTTAAGGTGTCCAGGGAGCTCCAGCCGTTTTTAAACCAAGCTCACCTTGGGAACTCCTATGTAAGGGCAGAAGGAGGCACTTAAGAGAAGGACCAGAAGGACAACATCTGTGGGGTTATGAGATTATGATTCCCAACTCCCACACAATGAAAAAACTGTTTCACCACCATAAACAAATCATTAAATACATCATTACTTTCACCTGAATGTATATTTAAATGTCATTTAAGTTGATTATTTTATGAAGTATATCCTTACAGATTCAAATTGAATCTAAATTAAATCATCAATCCCTTCCTGGACATATTTAATCTACTGCTGATATGAAATTGAGAGAGAAAAGTTTTGTTCTTGTGATGCATTGGACTGCAGCTCGGTTTTCCTTCAGCTTCCCTTCAGCTGACATAAAGGGCAGCCAAGCCCCCCAGTCATGGGACCAAAGATTCATGTGAATATATCCACTCAAATCCATACACAGAAGGCTGAGGCCTAACTGCCATTGAGCCTAGGGGCCGGAAAATACCCTCATTAGCAAAATAAATCCCCCGTTGGCCGTGGCCAACCCAACTGTCAAATAACTCCTTTTAAGAGGAGGCTGGCTCTTTCTCGAAGTGGTCACTCACGGAGCGGAATCGCAGCTATACATCAAGTCACAGTTATTGTGTCGGCATGGTCAGGCTAGCAAAGTGAAGGGTTTAAACATGGCAGTAAGTGATAGAGGGAAATGCTATTAGCCAGCTAATTCACTGGTGGGTTTTGTTTCTGTGACACAGAGGGAGCATTCCATTAACCTCTGCTTCCTCTCGATGGACGAGGAGGAGGGAATGGGAAGAAAACTGCTTTAATTGTCCTCGGATGGCCAGCAAAACTCCCACAAATCTTCCACAGGGGCCGACACTCCCTTCGGCCCAGGGGGAGAGCGCGGCCGGGATGGAGAAGCAGCTGCAGTGAGGCGGGATTTATGAACGCCTGTCAGCCATGATGTACCATGTTTTCTTGGTGGGTGGAGGTCCTAATAAATCAGAGAAATGCTCACGACTTGAATGACGGCCATGAAGAGCCAGACACATGGGCCTGAGGGTACATCTGCCTGTCTTTCATTGGTCAGAATTAGTCTGCTCAGTCAGTGTGTCAGTCTAGGTGTTAGTCATTGTGTCAGTCATTGCTCAGGCTCTGACTGTGTCACTATGTGTCAGTTAATATCGCAGTCTCTGACTGTATTAGTCTGTGTCTCAGTCTCTTGACTGTATTTTGTTCTGCAGTCTTCAGTCTCTTTTGTCCTCCTTTCATTCACTCTTGTCCAGTCCTCCTGCCTTTCAGTCATTCTGTCCACTTGTCTTCATATCTCCCTTTCCCTCTGTTCTTCCATCATCCTCTCTTATGGTCCTTCTCCTGTCCTTGTCACTGGCTTTGGGAGAAAGAGAGGTCACCCAGAATGAGAACAAAATGCCCATTTCATATTAACAGTAGCATTTACTCGGTTGTCCTAGACACAAATCACTCGCGTTTGAAAAACGCACACGCTACGGGGAACCGAGTCTGAGAACAAGCAGACAGACAGTAAACAACTTTATTTTAGTCGTCCGTGATGCAAACCTCCAAGCAGTCCCTGCCAAGCGGTAAGTATAGCTTTTTAATAGATAATTTGACAGATTAATGACACGCTACCCAGCCAGTAGGTTGTTGGCAGAATATCTTTTCTAATCTAAAATTAGCACATGTTTATGTGACATTTGGTTCCATTTAGGTGAAACTGAGCATATTTCAGAGCTTTTCTGCCATTTATCAACCCTTTGCATTGTTGAAAATACATTTAGCCTTTTGTCTTGTTTTATTTTTGGCTGTTTGCTTGTCTGCCTTATACTCATGGCACCTAAATTATGTTCCATTTGATATTCTGCCTAATTGCAATAAACCAAGGAGCGCAGACCAAATTGTTGTGGTGGGACTATTTTTGGACAGATGTCACCGCGTCCATCGTTAGTGTTCAGCTGGGATAGCAGGCAGGGCGTCATGACAACGGCGGAGAGGAGGGGATCTCGTCAGCGGTGAGGAGAAGCACGGGCCTCCTCGGGAACAATGCCATCTTCTCTCAGTGCTGCAGGGCTCACTGTGATGGCACCGTGCAACATCGTCACGGCGTCCCCGGCCTGCTCGCTTGACAAGGCTGGCGTGACAGGCCAGGTCGCGGGCCCGCCTTGTCATCCACCCGCTCGGCGTGAAATTGGTTTTTCGCGAAGCGTGTTGCTTAATATCATTACTGTTAGTCAGCCATGAAGGTAAATATTATAATTTCTATAATAATTTGACAATCTGTCACCTACTTGTCAGATGGAGTATTACAGCACTCGGAACAGATGTGTGGTATTTGCGCACAGCCTGTGTACATCTGTATTTTCTGCATGTATTTGCACATATGTTTACTGATGGATGGATGGATGGATGGATGGATGCCGTGAAGAGCACAGCAGAATGACGGCTCCTCCCAGGATGGGCAGTGCTGTTGTACCCTGATTTGTAATTAAGTCAAATCACATCACAATAGATCAATGAGATTGCTCATTGCATATGTGTGAGGCGATTGACTCTGTCAGGAAATTCCTCTGCAGCCAGATGCTGACTTTTCCACTGGCAGAGAGAAATCCCAGCCGGACACCATCTACTGTGTCCAAACCATCAAACCACCATCATTTCTTTTTTTTTCCGGCGAGAATCCGCCCACCCCCACCCCTGACATCACCCTTGAGGCACCAGACCTCCACCATCCTCACAACCAGGTTCATCAGATGGACGAGAGTGCATTAAATGTCTGGGAGTTTGTCGAAAAGGAATGAAAATTGTTGGCTATACAAATATAAACATAATTGTATAATTGTCACCCTCTTTAAATATGCACTGTGACCCTGTAATGGATAACCAGTATGGAAGATGGATGGATGGATGGATGGATGGATATGTAAATATGCTGAAATTCTGTTTTTGTCTGCATTCCATGTTTTACATGTAAAATGCCTCCCAAGTCATATACACACAGGAAGTGCAGTGAGCATGGAATGGCACCATGCTGGATTATGGGTTGTGCCTTTGTAGCAGCACATCTCTTTCTACTGCCTGGTAGCTTTATTGCCTGTCCAGCACAGGAGGGCAATCAGGCCTGCCCCTTCTTAAAATGCAAAGGGATTAGTCAACAGTGGAAAAGTGTCACTCCTGCCTAAACGTCTAAAAACGAGGTAGTGTTGTGCCCCCCCCCCATTTGAATAAAAACAATTCCTTTATGCTTGAATTCTGAAAATCTTCCGCTCTGGGTCGTTTGGATTTAATGTTTTAGCCATGGTTGGGGTTGGGGTGGGGGGTGTCTCTCCAAACCAACCCAAACTCTTGGGACGATGGGAGACGTTAGGGGATGTTCCTCAGCTGACAGCAGCAGCCCGCTGGCCGGCGGCGAATGGGAGTGAGAATGCCGATCACGCGCCGACGCCTCCTGCATTAATCTCGGCTTGATATCTTGGGTTTCTGGCCCACTGCTCTGCCCCAATCAGCGTCTCCGATCTCCGGCCGCTGCCAAAGGAGTAAAAGATTCTCCCTGGTATTTAATGGGACCAGGCTGAGTGGGTATTTATCAGAAACGGGGGCCTGCAAATCTGCTCAGGTCACGGTGCTGCCGTCCTCCGTCCTGTCACTCAGCTACACTTGTTGCTTTTAAGAGCTTTATTTGAATTCCCCTTTTTCTTTTAAATCGACACTGGCAATAACTTATTATATATAAGAATAGTCCGCCGACTCTCTACATTATCGTGAGGGCGTTACCGGGCCTTTATGCTGGTGGAATAGTCCAACGACTCTCTACGTTATTGTGAGGGCATTACCGGGCTTTTTTGCGGGTGGAATAGTCTGCCGACTCTCTACGTTATTGTGAGGGCATTACCGGGCTTTTTTGCGGGTGGAATAGTCTGCCGACTCTCTATGTTATTGTGAGGGCGTAGCCGGGCCTTTTTGCTGGTGGAATAGTCCGCCGACTCTCTACGTTATCGTAAGGGCGTAGCCGGGCCTTTATGCCGGTGGAATAGTCCGCCGACTCTCTACATTATCTTGAGGGCATAGCCGGGCCTTTATGCTGGTGGAATAGTCCGCCGACTCTCTACGTTATTGTGAGGGCATTACCGGGCCTTTTTGCAGGTGGAATAGTCCGCCGACTCTCTACGTTATCGTGAGGGCATAGCCGGGCCTTTATGCCGGTGGAATAGTCCGCCGACTCTCTACATTATCGTGAGGGCATAGCCGGGCCTTTATGCCGGTGGAATAGTCTGCCGACTCTCTACATTATCATGAGGGCATAGCCAGGCCCTTATGCTGGTGGAATAGTCCGCTGACTCTCTACGTTATTGTGAGGGCATTACCGGGCCTTTTTGCAGGTGGAATAGTCCAACGACTCTCTACGTTATTGTGAGGGCATTACCGGGCTTTTTTGTGGGTCGAATAGTCTGCCGACTCTCTACGTTATTGTGAGGGCGTAGCCGGGCCTTTTTGCTGGTGGAATAGTCTGCCGACTCTCTACGTTATCGTGAGGGCATAGCCGGGCCTTTATGCCGGTGGAATAGTCCGCCGACTCTCTACATTATCGTGAGGGCATAGCCGGGCCTTTATGCTGGTGGAATAGTCTGCCGACTCTCTACATTATCGTGAGGGCGTAGCTGGGCCTTTATGCTGGTGGAATAGTCCACCGACTCTCTACGTTATCGTGAGGGCATTACCGGGCCTTTATGCTGGTGGAATAGTCCACCGACTCTCTATGTTATTGTGAGGGCATTACCGGGCCTTTATGCTGGTGGAATAGTCCACCGACTCCCTACATTGTTGCGAGGGTATTACCAGGCCTTTATGCTGGTGGAATAGTCCACAGACTCTCTACGTTATTGTGAAAGCGTAGCTGGGCCTTTATGCTGGTGGAATAGTCCACCGACTCCCTACATTGTTGCAAGGGCATTACCGGGCCTTTATGCTGGTGGAATAGTCCACCGACTCCCTACATTGTTGCGAGGGCATTACCGGGCCTTTATGCTGGTGGAATAGTCCACTGACTGTCTATAGACCAAGCTTTCCCTTGCTCTTCTCCACTGGTCCTCACCAATTCGCCTGTTTATTATAACATCATTCCCATACAAGGTGCCTCCCATGCATCAAATTGCCCAACTGTCATCACAAAAGAAGCCTCATCATCTGTTCCTGATATTCGGAGGTATAAATAACATGGACACGGTGAGGAATAACTCCGGAGGGTTACCCAGATGAGGTCCCGTCTCTCACAGCAAGGAGGCCAGTGGCGTGACCGACTCAGGAAGGAGAGTCAGGTGACTGCGGTCATTTCTGCTGATTCACTCAGCCGCCATCTCATTTGTGACTGACAGTATAAGCTGGTGTCCTCTGTCAGCAGCACTCTTTAAAGCAGATTCAACCCTGATGACCGTGCTGACTGCTCTTTCAATTTCTGTGATTTCCTGACACAAAAACCCAAATTCAAATCCCGGAAAAGCAATCGCATTACTCAACAATCCTGTTCTCCCATGCCTTGTGCCAGGTGGGCCTATTCCGATTCGGAGACCTCAGACAGTCAAGAGCTGCATGGTTATCATCGCGCTATGAAGCATTGAGCAGAAAGAGAGAATAACTCATTCTTCAGTCTCGCCTTCCCCATATCTGCACGTCGGATGAATGTCCAATCCAATCCATCGAGCTGACTTTCCAGGGAATGGAAACTCTCCGCTCAGCTGCTGCGATTCTCCTGGAAACCCAAACAAAATCTGGTATTTGCGAATTCATCAGAGGCTTTTATTTTCCTTCACACTAATTCTCTGTAAAGTATCACTATTGCCCTACATGTGCTGCTCACAGTGCATCCAAGCTTTGTGAATATTTCAGGGTTAGTTAGAATTAAAGAATAGAAAACAGAAGCACCTACATCTGGTCATTTGAAAATTACAGCCAAACTGAGACTTCTTTCCAAACATCTACCCATCCATCCGATGCCACGTAATGTTTCGAATGAAGCTGTGGATTTTGCTCCTGCAAAGCACTGTGGAAACATGTCAATGCAGGAGGGCCCCTGAAGGTCCCTGAACCCATGTTTAATTAATACCATCAAACATTGATGATTCTCAACAGCTTGTCTGCAAGTAAGCAGCGACCCTGTAGGCTTCGGACAGGAGACGTCTGCCAGACTCCTCAATCCATTATTAATCTACTTAATAGACACGTCAGAAAGGGCAGGACATGCTGCCAACACGCTTCGTCAGGGAAAGGTGGAATTCTGAGAATCTTCTGCTTCGGAAACACAGAGCCATCCAAATGCCGTAACTGTAACGATGGCATAATTTATACACACTAGCCATCTCTCTGTGCACAGCAGTATTGCGCTAATTAAATTAGACCAAAACTCTTTGTAAGATTAGTTATGCGGTAAGTGAACGTCGCCTCTTCATTGGGTTTGACCCTCATCACACTTTCCGCGTTGATCTAAAGTAAATTTTGTTTCCAGCTGTCATAAACAACAGCTGCATTTCTGTACACACAGGTGGAAATTTCAGGTCCAGAAAGTTAAAATCCAGATGAAGATTTTGTGTTAACCAACTAGGTGAGTGCTCTGTGACTGTGACTCTTTATGCTCAACTGGCTGGTTGGATCAAAATCTTGATCTGGATTGTTATTTTCTGGACCTAAACTTTCCACCTTTCCATATTTCTGCGTACACGAATAGTTTGTGATGACATTTGAACTGAAACAATCTCACGTTAGACCTTAAGGATGTCATTTTCGGTTTCATCTCCAACCTGCTGACCCCAGTTTCCTGCTCCCCTCACTCAGTCTATCTTTGCGGTTTGTAAGGAGAATGGTTCTGCACTGTGTAGCTCTCCTCACCAGCCTGGGTCTGAAGAGTCCATCTGGTGTTTGTTTTACAAGACAGCACAGATGACGCGTTTCTGGAGGGCACTGTCAGGGCACTATGCAGGCCTCTGCCACACTCGTGTTTACTCTGATCAGTGTCAATCGTGCCCTGATTGGTGTGGGTCTGATTGATCAAGTTTTTTGATTATATCGTAAAGTCAGCTAACTGTTACTCGCCAGTGACAAGAAATGGACTGCATTCTGACTGGGACCACAGTTTTCACAGTTATTATCAAAGCAGGCTCATTTCTGTTGTATTCATGCCTGGGGGGGTTTGTGCAGCCAGTTGACCTTGGACCCCCCCCAGATGATTTTTTTTTTATTCCTTTCCTCTCTTGTCTTCTGGCATTCTCCCTTTCCCATTTTCCCAGGAGCGTGCAACGTTTTGTATAAATGACAGACTGCCGCTCGCTCCTGTCAAATGTCCCGTCGCAATGGTGTGGCCAAAGGCGCTATATAAAAATAAACTGAATCTTAATGGTCACTTGAACCTGAGTGGTTAGCTGCTCTCCAGGGGACATGCAAAGTCATCTTCTCCAGAGTGTCCCCTGCCTCGAGCCCTGCGTTTCCAGAAGGCTCGTGCAGGATGGATGGACGGACCAGCAGGGTTCGACGAGACAAAAAAACGAAGCCCCTTCACACTTTTAATAATACGCACAGAATCGCTGCTGCACCTCACCGCGGGCGTACAAGTCACGTACTGTTTAGAGGCGGGATGAAGGGACGCAGACGCAAGGGCCACCTGGGGGCGCCGTTGCGTCCGGCCGGCACAGGCCGAAACTAGCAGGTTAAGGGTTTCAGCAGAATGACGGATTCCGCGCAAAATGGGCCGGAACGCGCCTCCGTCTTGGGCGCGAGGGTGAGTGACGGCTAGAATAGCGGGAGATTAGCACAAACACCGTTTCCCGTGGATCTCAGGGGCGCAGTCGTTCAGTTGGCGGGAGTGGAATAAATAGCGTGGATAATTCATCCTGCTCGCCTGTAGAGCCAACAGGGGGGAAACAGAAGGGAGCGACACCCAGGAAGTGACACGTCCCCCCCCACCGGGAGCGGGGGCGAAATCCTGCCCGCTCTGTCGCATGCATGAAAGCCGGGAGGTGTATTACCCTCGAAGCACACGATCGCCAGGCCGTCTGCGGCCGCGGTGCAAATAATCAGCAGAAGCTGCTCCGTATTTCGCTTTCAGCCCACGACTGCCGCCGCTGCCATTAACTTTTAACGTCCAATGCCGCGTAAGAACGGCGCCGTCAGTGAACGGCCTCTGGGGGGCCTCGCGGAGGATCCAGCCCGGGCCAGCAGCTGCGTTTTCTGTGTTAGCCTGGAGCCCCAACCCCCATCCCCGGGGGTGTGCCAGCCACTGCATCTTCATTATGTGCACCCCCCCCCCCCGCTCCCCACCCCCAGGAGACAGAGAGTATTCCATTACCCAGCAAATACATGAGTAGAGTCGCAAAAACCAATCATATGGGGAAAGGGGCGAAATGTATTCCTCGCAGAGTGTTAGAATGATGTGCCAAATAATGACTTTAATGTAGGCCTGGCTCCTTTCCTGGTGGCCAGAGGTACGCCCCCCCCCATCCCCACACCCCCTGTAAATTAGCTTAGCCCTCTCTGGCTGGGGGAGAGAGCCATGGACTAAGAGGCATGCTACAGCTGACCAGACATACGCCCGTCAACTCCATGTCTAAACATGTTTCCAGTGCAGATTACAGAGCATTTCCATCACTGCTGGGGTAGAGGTCAGACTGCAAATAAATATGATTTATCACTTGGTATTTCCAGCCACACCTTCTCCACTGGCTTGCCCCCCATCTGCCAGGTGGTCGGCTCCCATCCCCCCAGCTCGGTATCAGGTCCGGTGTCAGCGCCTCCGGGGACCTGTGCCCCTCTCTGTCAGAGGCTGTCACCAGCTGCCTTTACCCGAAACAGCCACGAGTTATTCACCGCTTCGCTTTCAGGAGGACACCCCCCCGCCCCCCCCCCCAGACCTGCTGCTGTGGTTTTGGTCGCGGAGGACGAGAATCAGGGCGTGTTCAGATTGGCCGAGAGTGCTTTCCTGGGATAATCGGGCCAGATTTGTTACCTTGGACAAGACGTCGAACAAATGTCCTGACTTAGTAAATAAAGGAAACCCAGATACTACAACCAGATTGGCAGGAAGCCTCCAAACATCTGCCCATCCAATAACAATGTCAGGAATAATAATGAGGCGTGATAGTAATTAAAGCATTAATTAGGATTATACTCCCTTTGAATATGTGGCAGATGAAAAGCTCTCTTTTGCAGATGACAGACACTGGATGTTTTTTGGACAGTCCACAGTTCCCTGAAGCCGGGCCATTCTAATTGGCCTTAAACTACAGCCCAGGGAAAAGCATAGCCCTGTCTTGGGTTTGCATGCCAGTCACACAGTCTATTTTTAAACCAGTCCTCTCCTTCGCAGCCGACGTTAAAGTCTTGACTTTGATCTCAGGGTGGAGTGCAGGGTTCTGACCCGCCGGACGGGGAGATGGCTCTGAACGTGGCCCGGGATTCAAGGCTTCACATCAGCGGCTTGTGCGGCAGGTTTACAGATGACGCCTTGGAACGGACGCAGAACATTAAACATCAAAAGTGACAGAGCTGTCAGATCAACAACACAACCCCAGTGTATTTTCTCAGACTTCTGTCCCCCTGTGGGACCAGGGCTGGGAGCTGCCGACAGTCATAAATGCGGCCATATAGCTCTTCTTGGATGTCACGATGGTCCAGGAGCTGCAGGCTTTCGAGACCAGGGACCTCCATCTCCCTCCTGTCTTTGTTATTACAGGAGCATAAATGTGTTTGAGTTTCTGCTAAAAAAGAAGCAGACTTGCAGCATTGAAGGAACTATAAGATCCATTTCTTCAACAGCTTCGAAGGTTACTAAGAAGGATATAGATTTAAATGTACTTTAATATCCAGTGCACTATCGTATTGAACTATTCCTAGTGAAGGAGCCAGCTCCTCCATCTACCACCAGTGAAGGGATTACTTCCTGTCTTTAGTTAAGGGACCAGCTTCTTCATCTACCTCCAGTGAAGTGAAGCTGATTATTTGTCATTGTTGAGACACCACAGTATACAACAATGAAATGCGTCCTCTGCATTTAACCCATGTGGCATTGTGACAAAGCAGGGGGCAGCTATGTGAGCGCCTGGGGAGCAGTGCTTGGGGACAGTATTCCTTGCTCAGGGTGCCTCAGTGGTACTTGCGGGTTGGAGACTCGAACCAGCAACCTTTCAATTACCTTTCAATTACACAGTTGCGTCCCTAACCACTACACCACCTGCCTGCCCCAGGGGAAATGAAGGGACCAGCTTTTCCATCTACCTCCAGGTAAGGGATTACTTCCTCCATCTACCTCCAGGTAAGGGATTACTTCTCCGTCAACCTCCAGTGAAGGGACCAGCTCCTCTGTCTACCTCCAGTGAAGGGACCAGCTCCTCTGCCTACCTCCAGTGAAGGGACCAGCTTGATTCTGTGATCCATTGGTCCCAGTCCTTAATCACATTTTTCCCAGCTGCCACCCGGTAATAAGCCTCCATAGAAGGGAAAAGAGAGTCACCCCTGTGGAAAGTGTTATTCATCTCCCAAGCTCTGCTGGTGCCACAGCAAATGCAAACACACACAGCTCATTTCGCTTCCCCCCCCCCCCCCCGGCTCAGAGCACAAAGGGGTCGTTCGGGACCATTTCCTGCCTCAGCGGCGCATGACGGAATTATGACATCTTTTGTTCCTCTGGAGGGCAGTGGCGG
>JAODKM010000075.1:7018738-7035152 GCA_026780845.1 Petrocephalus sullivani
CACCCCCCCCCCACCCACCGGAAGAAACCCAACTAAACCCTTCCACCCACGGGGCGCACACCCGGAACCCCCCCCCCCCCCCCCCCCCCCCCACAAGCATCACGGCGTGATCCATCTTCACGCCTGTCTGAGGAGCAGAGTAAGGTCCCTGTAGTCACATGGGGGGGGGGGGGTATTTGTATATCTCAGATTATCAAACAGATTGGTCAGTCATTCATTTAGCCTCTAGCTACACTATTCCACTTTACGTTTTAAATCTTTTCACATGTAAAAGTCATCTGTGTTTTTTTTCTTATGAGCGTGTGAACATTTTAAACACTGATAAACAAGAGAACAGAGTGTTTTAAAGTTTAAAAAAGACCCTGCTTTGTGAGCATGGTAGAGTCCAAATTATGCAGATCTTGCAATTAGGGTTTCCGCCTTTCCGGGACCTGCCGCGTGCTTCTCGGAGCAAACAGCCGGATGTGAAACGTCTGACAAAATGCAGTTCGTTCCTTCCCTCCATTTCCTATGTCTTCCTGCTCCTCTGTGCTGCCTTAATCCCTCAGAGGGACGGGAGCATTCAGGGAACGTTATTTTAGCAGTCGAAAAACGTTGGCCGGCACGGACCCAGCGGCCTCCCGTCTGTCACACATTCTGTCGCCCGGGTTACGTAACCATGGCATAACGTGATTAACCCATCAAGGTTCCCGGGGAGATCACATCGACCCCATTAATGAAAACCAGAAAAACCTGGTCAATGGTAATCTGCATTTCAGACTGACCTCTGAAGCGCCGTCTCTTTAAGACGGCCTGTGTAGAGTTGGGTGAAAGTGGGTTTGTGTTGATTACGGGTGGATTGTGGCTCAGTGCGTTAGGACGCTGTTCCTATAATCTGGAGGTCACCGGATCAGGTCCTTTAACGTCCTTTTGCCCTATTTTCTCCTTATTTTGTCACTCTGGATCAAAGAATCTGCTAAATAAATGCAATAACTTTCTGAGCGAGCATCCATACTGTATACTTTCCAAAACCACTTATCTAATGTGGATGTGTCCACCCGGGATGTGACATTGGCCAATCACAGGACGGACATGCTCTGTCAGCAATTTGGAGAGACTGATGCCCCTGCACTGCTCGTGTTTGACCGTGGGAGGAAACAGGAACATGGAAAGAGGAAAGTCTTCCGGAGGTGTGAGGCCACTTTGCCTCTTCGGGCAAACATCATTTCATTTATTATTCATTTAGCCCATTTTCTTTCCTATTTCAATCTTCATTTCCTGCTAATTTTTTTTTCTTTAACTTCTGTGTAATTGACAGCGCAAATGAGCCGTAAACCTGGGAGCAGGAGTTGGACTAGGGTGCGGTTATGTGACCATGGAGGTGTTGGTTAAAATCTCCAGTATTCAGCCTCCAGTGTTTAGCTGAACAAATGGGTCAAACATGTGACTGTGAGACATTTAAAATTGCCTCAGTTCTTAAGTACCTACATAATGTAACAGGATCACAGCAAAGCAATTGAATATTAATCCTGGCATGAGTGGTGGCAGATAAGGACACACATCTCTAATAAATAATAACGCCAACACTGGGAGGCGCCATTGCGAATTATGTGTAGGGCTCATACCCCGGGCCCTGGGGTATGAGTTATGGGAAGTAACTTTATCTACCCACCAATCGCAGAGAGGGTGACAATGTATGTACCAAAAAATCAAGGAGAATTAAGGGTGGCGATATACAACCCAATTTCCAAAAAAGTTGGGACACTGTGTAAAATGTAAATTAAAACAGAACACAATATTTTACAAATCACATAAACCCATATTTAATTTAAAATAGGACAAAGACAAGATATCAGATTTGAAACTGAGAAAATTTTATTGTTTTGTACCAAATATGTGCTCAGTTTGAATTTGATGCCAGCAACACATTTCAAAAAAGTTGGAACAGGGGCAGGTTTACCAATGTGTTGCATCACCTCTTCTATAACAAAACGCTTAAACGTCTGGGTGGGGACTGAGGAGGCCAGTTGCAGAAGTTTTGAAAGTGAAATGTTGTCCCATTATTGCCTGATATAGGACTTCAACTGCTCAACAATCATTTTTTTTCTCTCATTTCGTTCCGTGATGTGCCAAATGTTTTCAATGGTCTCGCACCCGGACTCTTCTGTTATGGAGCCATGCTCTTGTAATATGCGCAAAATGCAGTTTGGCATTTTCTCACTGTAAAAGACCTTCTCTACATAAGACATTGTCTGGATGGCAGCATATGCTGCTACTATATGTGCCCACTACAGAATCGTAACTGGCTCCGCCTGAAGACCCAAAGATCACAGCTATCCAATACTGGTTTTGGCCTTTTCCCTAGTGTACAGAGATTTCTTAGGATTTTGTATGTACTGTATGTATTGTTTTCAAGATTACATTGAGGAACATTATTCTTAAATTGTTGCACTATTTGTTCTGATTAACCAGGCCTCTCTGGGAGGCTCTTTTTATGTCTGTGTTACCGTTCATTTTGACCATACTTTCTCTGCTTGCATTTTGTTTTTGTTTTTTTTTTGCATAATTGGTTTCTTAAAATTTGTAGAGTCTACAAAAGAGCAATTCAGGAGGCATTTCACTGCATGTTGTACTTTGTATAAACTATGCATGTGACAATTAATGAATCTTCAGTCTCTCTTGAATCTCTTATACCCAATCAACTAACTGACCCGTCGCCAATTAACCTAATTAGTTGCGAGGCATTCAGCCAGGTGTTTTGTTTTAGCGTTACACAACTTTTCCAGTCTTTTGCTGCCCCGTCGCCAAAAATGTGCTGCTGGCATCAAATTCAAACAAATTAAGCATATATTTGTCATTGACCAATAAAAATTCTCACTTTCAGCATTTGCCAGTATGCTGCACAGGAGCGAAAGCAGAACAGAAGATGTTAAGCTTTACTTAGGTAATTTTATGTCCCTGTAGAAGCCAGATAAACAGCCAGGATTTCCTGCTAGGCTAGGTTGTGTTTTAAGGCCTAGGGTTTAAGGCGGTAGGGTGAGGAGGGTAGGTGTGGATTAGGCGTGAGTACGCAGTCCTGCTCCCTTAATGTCCTTCTCTAAGAGGTAATAAGCACTGTAATCACAGCAGAAAGGGCTAGCTGACTCACATGACATGTAGTAATTGCTCATGAGGCTAGCTGTACATGGTGCCAAATGCTGCGTCTGAAATCTTTATTAAAAATGCAGCTGGGGCAGTGCGATTGGGGCAGAGTGCAGTGGGTGAGGTATAGTGGATGGAGCCTGACCAGAGCCAAGCTGTATGAACCAGAGGGGCCCATAGCGGCCCATAGCCACTTGCCTGTCCAGCTCGTTCCCCTGCATACTTCCACAGAGACTGAAATCCACAGAGGCTCCTCTCCGGCACCTAAATCCCATTTAATCTTGGATCTCGCGCAGGGAGCCACCGCTACAGCCCGTGAGGAAATTCAAAGCATATCTGCAAGGCCAAAATAATAACAGTGCACTTTTCTGCCTTTTAATTTTTAACTGTAGGCATTTGCCAGCGGGGAGCGGAGGGCGTCGGGGGAGCGATCGATACTGGCGGCGGCGGGTGGAGAAACACACGCAGCATTTAATCCTGCCGTAGCACTGGAACAGCAAGTCGATACTGTACAGATCCGCGTGCCAGCCGGACCGACAGATTAACACACAAAGCAAAAATCCCCTTTTACAAGACATCCATCCCAAATGAGAGCATGCTGGGAAGTCAGCTTGTACACATGTAACTAGAGCCTCCCACTACGAATGTCACCCCCCCTGTTTGGCGGGGGGGGAGGGGCATGCCCCCCCCCCCCCACCCCTTTGTTGGCCCGAGTGTGTAATGCTCGCACAGCATATGTTTACCTCTGCTGGGTTTTGTCCATCGGTTACAGACTCACATGACTCACATGACTCACATGACACGTGACCTTGGAGCCACGCGGACAGATTTCAGCAGAGTGCATGTCGCCTCGAGGTCCTTTGGGCATGTTGGCGTTGATGACGTCAATGTTGATCTCCAAAGTTACCCAGCATAGATGCTGCTTCGGCCCCACAAGGCACCAGAGCCCCACGTCTCACTACTCCACTGTATGCTGGATCTCATAATTAACAGTCTCACGGCTGGTGGCCAACGCCGTCGCCAGAGAAAGGCACAGGGCTAACGTCAAGCGCGAAGCGGGCCTCCGAGGCTCAGGTGATGTGCTGGAGTGGCTCCTGGCCCCAGGCCCAGAGGACAGAGGCCTCCTGCCCAGACTCCAGATGGAAGGCTTGGGCCATTGCTGCAGCCTCCTGGCCTGCTGGTGGATGTTCTGGGATAGATGGTCTCTGTGCCGGTACCGGTACCCTCTGTGCAGCCAGAAGGTAGCCATCTCAAAGTCCCGGGAATCCATTCAGAGACGCCTCGTACCTGATTACCTACCCTGATGCTACCCGTACGCATCACTTCCTCTAACAATCTGTGCTTATAAAGCCCATTCTAGAAATGTAAAGGCTGGTTTTGAATAATGGGTGGTTTTATAGGAAGAATATGATATTTGGGTTCAAAGCCATTTATGCGCTGGTGTACATATATGGCAAGTGTGGAGAGGGTGCAGTTTGGATAGAATAGAATAGAATAAAATAGAATAGAAGAGAGATAATTTATTCATCCCTGTGCATAAGCTGGCATGACGGAAATGACAGGTCACAACATAACTGACATTGGACCGTAGAAGAAGCTAACCTCATTCTGGCTGATTTATTCCTCTTTCTCATTTTATTTTTTAACAGATGATTTTATCTGAAAGAGATTTTGGTGAACGCAGAGTCAGGCAGTGTCTAGAACAATTGGCTCATCAGAGGTTTACTTACACAAACATATTCTGAGGGCAGAATGAAAAATGATTGGTTCAGAGAGATAACCAATCAGATTGTAGAGGAGGAGGCTCAAGCGACTAGATAAGGCAAGACCACGGCATCTAATTGGTCGGTCTGACATATGCCACACGACTTGATTGGCTATCTCTCTGAACCAGTCATTTTTAGTTCTGCCTTCAGTACATGTTTGTGTAAGTAAAACTCCCAAAATGATATGAAAAGACCCAAAGCAGTCATGAGCAGCCAAGTCACTGGGGTCATTTATTTGACCCCATGACCTGTTCTGAGGTCATTTCAGGTGTGTGTCCCTCAGACCGCTTGCTCCCAGCAGAGTAGCCGCTGGCACCATCGTGTTCCCCCCATGTTTCCTTTCTCTATTCCACCACCGTGCCATTCTGTGAAGCGCCTGCATCAGCAGCTTCCCTTCTTAAGTAGTTTTAATTAAGCGGCGCTAATTAAGGAGCGATTTGATTATCCCGAGACGCCGAAAGAGAAGATGACCGGAGAGCAATATTATAAGTCCCGGAAAATTAATGCGGTCTTAATCACCGGCAGCAATTAGCAATGACAGGGAGGGCTTAAATGAAAAGCAGCTTTTTTGTGCGGGGCCCATTGTTGGAGATGAAACAAAGGAACAATTGTTGTGGCAGAGGAGAAAACAAACATGCTGGACTGAATGAAATGTGCTTTAGCTTTGAGGGCACAGGGGCTGAAGCCTTGTAAGTGAACACATATGTCCAAGGTCCGAAAGCTTACCTAGTGCAGGATACAGGGGGCCTGGAACCTGTCCCAGGGAGCACAGGACAGGAGGGAGGGCACACACACACACACACACACACACACAGCCTCTGCATACCGATCTAAATGGGAAAAACCCTAATCCCAATCACGACACCCTTAACCCCAACCCAGCCCTAACCTTAACCATAAGTAACCAACCCTAATACAAGACTTTTGGCATTTTTACTTTTTTAATTCCATTCACAATCTTTTATAAAATTGAGGTTTTCCAAATGGGGACTTGAAAAGATGTCTTCAAAAGAAGGGAAATTTCAGGTTTTACCACACTTTGGGGACATTTTGGTACTAAAAGGTGATCTATACAAGACCACACACACACACCTATCTAAATGGGGACAGTCCATTCATTTCTATGGGAAAAACTCCTAATCATGACACCCTTAACCCCAACCCAGCTCTAACCTTAACCATAAGTAACCAAACAAATACAAGACTTGTGTTTGTTTATCACATTGTACCAAATTCTAACAAACATTTCAATCACACACACACACACACACACACACACAGGTAACTGCTTGCCATACTGCATTTCTGCAGGAGGTAACCGAGTATGAAGTACTCTGAACACAGGGCATACAATACAAAGTGTATACACACACACACACACACACACACAGCAGGGCTGGGAGTCAAACCCAAAAAGCCCCATGCCCTTCCTGTCCATATACACAGCGGTACTGTTGAGCAGCACTGAAATCACTTCTTATTTAGGAGAAGCTGAAGTAACATGTTCTGCTAGCCAGCTAGCTCGCTGCTAACCAGCTACAGTTAACCAGCTAGCTCGCTGCTAACCAGCTAGCTCGCTGCAATATTCTGACTCTACTTGCCAGCTTATGTCAACTTTTCACACGATCACAAAGCTATAGTGAAAAGAAGGAATGTCATGAGCAGGAAGCCTCTAGCAGGAAACCTGCCTTAGATGACCAGTTTCTTCTACACAAACAATGAAATGCCTGAGGAGGATGCAACAGACTTTACAGCCGAGACCGCAAAGTCACAAACACGCCCCTGCATATACAAAATATCGGAATCATACCACCTTAGTAAGTATTCCTGCATTTTTAAGCATCCGCTATTACCTTGGCACAGCATTCATCATGTGACTGAGCTGAATCACTGAGCATCTTCAAGGCTGACAAGTTGACTGTAGCTATTCTTATGCTAAGAGACTCATCAAAGTCTGTTTTTCCTCTGAGATTTCCCGGTACCTCTCCGGTTCTTTCTAGGGGTCGTGACCTCTGTCGTCAGCTCAGGGAGGCTTCCCGATGACCACGGCCGCTCACAAAGGGAAAATAATACTAGAGGAAGTAGGTGACCATGGAAATAAATACACAGCGGCGGAGCGCGTTGACAAAAAAGCCGCAGGGCCGGCAAGGAACAGCACGACATTCATGGATGGCGAGGAAACGGCTCTGCCGCCATGTCGCTGGCAGACTCGCGGCACATTTCCTCCTACCCCTGCTTCCCCCACCAGGAGCCCCCAGAGAAAACAAAATACCAGACAGTGGAAGAAGAAGAAGCGGGCAGGGAAGCCGTCTGCGGCGTTTGCTTAAAATGATTTGTTGCTGAGATTTAAAAAAATGGATCGTTACCATGTGACTGCTGTGGGGAAAAAAAATGTCTTATATATACGTTTGGGCCTTTCCGGACAAGGTGCCAACCCTGAAATGTCGGACGCATGGCGAGATATGGCTCCCGGGATGCCGAACCTGATCCCCCGTGATCCCTGGAGACTGATCACATGACAACCAGGCATATCAGTGATGATAAGCATTTAATGCTGTTGGGATTTGTACTAGAGAAAAACTAGTATTCTGTGGATGAATAAAACAGTCACATTAACAATTCAATTTTTTTCATTTTTTTTATAGATTTGCTGAGAGAGACTTTTGATATAACTGACCTTATTTCATACGAACTCCCTCTTTCTAACTCTGTGTACTTGTCTTTCTCTTGTCACGGGCCTGAAATGCAATTTCCTCTGCGTGTGTGTTTAGAAGTGGAGCCAAAACATATGTGACCCCCTTCAAACCCGATCCTGCCCCAACTCTGTGGGCTGGGTGGTGTGGGGTGCTGAGCAGAGATGGAAATCGTGAGAGAGGGGAAAGCGAGGCTCTAACACCTCATCTGTTAGGCCTCGACATCGTTCCCTCGATGCTGCGATTTTGGAGAGCATCTCCGTGTGAGTTTCTTGCAGATGCCTCCCGCCTCTTGGCTGGACGTGGTCCCTATCTGAAACTGAATCGAAAGGAGGGGAGGAGCCAGTTGTGTGAGAGGTCAGAGGTGAGGTCCTCCCCACATCTGGTGAAGTTGCCGTCGTCAGCCTGCAGCTTATGCGTCGGGTATGACAGTGTTGTTATTACGTTTGTTACCTGAGCTGAACTTCTGTGAATTATGCCATGTTCTCCTCTAGATGCCATGTGCTCCTCTAGATGTGCCCCAGATCATGGAGACCCTGTTATTCAGAGGGTTATTGCAGACAAATGGATGGATGGATGGATGGAATTCAACATCCATGTCTGTATCCCGGTATGGTACACCTTCCATTTTTTAATTAATGAGCAAATTGTACTCAGGCACATCTAGACTGCGACATGTTTTCTAAACCTTCCCGACCTGTTCTTTCTGAACATTTAATCCCTGACTTTGAAAGCGCCAACAGCACAATGCTCTGGTTTCTGTTTGAAATTCATTCACAAAAAAAATGCAAGATGCAGCTTTAACTCTAAAATCACGGTCACTACATACAAGAGGCAAAACCTAATCTATCACCGTGATCATCCTCATCGTGTCATCGTGTGGAGATGAATAGTTGTCCTCAGCACTACACAAACATTGGCACTTATGGCCGAGACACTGTTGAGCGTGTTAAGCCAATTTTACCAACCAAGTTTAAGGTAGTAATGAGTTATCACTCATCTGGCTCTGTTCTTTGAGCCTGGAGGTTTTTGTGCAGGAACACATCGTGAAGTCCACCTTTCAAGGTGCCTCACATTTTCTGTTGACGGCTGTGAAGCACGTGAAGGCTTTGGGCCCGCAGCGAGCCGACCCAGACCGCCAGCCAACGCAAACAGCCGCGACCACGTCGACGGCACATGCTCTGAACGCGTCAAGCTCTCCCTTCCGCGCTGATTCTTAAACCTGCATTAGCAGGAATCTCGGTAACCGCTGTGCCAATTTGGAGCCTATTAAACTCCCATTGATGACACTCAAAATTAGCACTAACTACATGACGGGATGAATTATGGGAGGTTAGAGCGACTCCAGTGGTAGGATCTATAAAAAAACTCTCATGGGGAGGCAGATTTAGCAGGAGATAGCTGACAGAAAAAGGACTTCCTCTGGCAGGCAACATTCACGGCTTATTACACATTTCAAAGGTTTCAAATGGGTCGGATATGTCATTTAAAATGAGGCTGGGTGTATGCCTTATTTTCAGACCACACTAGGACACATACAAAGTGAATCAGGGACATTTTATGTAAATGAGGGAAGGAGCAATAGGTTGTGTAGTGGTTCAGGATCTGGGATCATCCCTCGGGGCCTGTTAGAAATCCATGGAAGGACCCAGCTGTAATACCATTGAGTGGAGAGCTTAATCTGATTTGATCCAGGGAAACATCTCCTTCCAAGAAGCGTCCGTAATGGAATTAGCATGTGGAATAGCCTGGGAGTGATGTCTGGGATGGGCCGTGCTTCCGAGGATAGACTCCAAGCCCACCGTGACCCTGTACTGGGTATGGAATTATGGGAGATGATGGATGGATGATGGATGGATGGTAATGGTACCATGTACCTATCTGTTCAAGAACCAATTGTTAGTAAAGCCAGTTGGTAACTGGTTGGTCCCTGTGCAAGGGTCCCTGCAGCCCTAGGGCTGGTCCCTTGACCCGTAGATTAACCCGGACACGGAAAGCCACGGCGACTAGTACGGTATCGAAGCACACGGTAAAGCCCGGCAGATGTGTTCTGATCCATTTATTGATTGACAAGATGGTCCTTCTTAAATACAATGCAATGAGACAATCATGATCAGCACAGAAGACCAAAAGAACCATGAAAGCCATTTTTAGACACTCCCCACATCAAAAGGAACAAAACATTGAGACAGTGAAAACAATTATGTGTCCCGGGTGGGGGTGGGGCCCTCTCTTCACCAGAATGATAGAAGGAAACCGATAGCATGCACTCGCCAATACAGACAGACACAGTCCACCGCATTCCCAAGATACATCAGTGACTGTAAACATTAAAACACTGCCCCCACTTCTCAGTAACTGCTAAAGATTCCCACCATAGGCGGCAGCACTGCATCCGGACCCTCGGGAAGCTACGAGGACTCGACTCGCTCGGTCTGATGACACTCGGTTTTTGAAAGGGAAACATTTGCACAGAAGGGGAAAAGTAATCGAACCCAGAACTGGCTGAGAATTGCTATAAAGACCATTTTGCATTGTCATGAAGATCTTGTGGGAGGAGCAGACTGACCTGGGGTTGGTCCTTGTCGTTCTGTTCTGACTGTAGGGTCCACGCTGACCTGTGTTAGCTACTGGCGCTAATTACTTACAGTACTAATGGTACTGATCCATCCCTTGCAGGCAAAGCACATGGTGGGGGGGGAAGGGGCTCATCTGGTGAGGGTGGGGGCCACATCCAACCAAGCTCAGCATAAGGGCCGGGTCCCTAGTGGCCAGGTATGGAACAGTCCCGCTGAGGTAACCCCCCGTGAACATGGCCAAGGCGATGGCAGGATTTGCATAAGGCTGCAATGGCTTCTCCCTAACCATAGTCAACGACGCTAGATGCTTCCTGGTATGTACCATGGGGGCTGCCACATCGCCATTTTACATTTGGCCAGAGAAAAAAAAAAATCTTCCTTGGATTCAGACCTCAAAGTACTGAGTTTTCGTTCTTGAAAATACTGCATAAGTCTGTATATCAAAGAACAGTATCTACACTATATACTGTCTAGAATATTCCAAAAAATCTCTCCTTTTGAAGCAAATGTCCTTAATTAAATGAATTAGATGGGGCATCTGTTTGCCTTAAAACAGAAAGATAACCCTTCGGTGATGTCGAGAGTTTACGTCTTAGAGCTGAGGGCTACTAGCCAGCAGATAAAGCAGTTATATATTAAATGGCAATAAATATGATCTCCTTAACGGTTCACGACCACTACAGTACATTTATATTATACAATAATAACGCGGAAAGTTCCACAGCGTTTCGAGTCGTCGGCTGGCGGGTTTCGCTCAAGTCTTTTTCCACCAAAGGTCAGGTGTCTGGATAGTATGTGTAGCTGCTATCGAAGTACTTTAACTTTGCACAAAAAAATAAAGAAGAAAATGAGAAATCATCACCAGGTGCTTGTTTTAGTGACATTGAGGGGCGTGGCCGGGGGCTTCTCTCGGGATGTGTAGAAGGCTCCTCCTCTGCCAGGACCACCAATGTGCACCATTTGAATCATGAGGCTCCTTTATTACAGCGAAGGCTCTCCAGCTGTGGCAGACCTATTTCACAGGCTTTGTACTGCGAGGCCTCAGTCATTTTCTCGTCCTTTTTCGTAGTCTTTTCAGAGCCCCAGTTGAAGTAATTTGTGAAAAGAGGCCTTTTCTGTCCTATGATGATTGGAGCAGAGACTACAGCTGGATTTAATTTCCGCTTTTATCCTTCAACCTTGCATTTGTAATAACAATGTAATATAGTCAGACGGATGGAGATATGATATCCTGGCATTCATCTGGAAAATTCCCACAAATGCGGCCGTGAACTTCACTGGTACCGATCGATCGATATATATTCTGTGTTTATGCTGGGCTTATCCATCCACCTCCCTGGCTGACCCGTTACCAGCGGAATCTATAAGCGTGCGCCGATTAATCGAGGCACAAACAAAAACGGGGATATGAACACCAGCGATGGACAAATAAACCAAGCAGTGTGTGGGTGTATGTGTGTGTGTGTGTGAGAGAGAGAGAGCGAGAGAGAGAGAGAGAGAGAGAGAGAGAGGAAAAAAACTTAATCTGTAATTAAGGCGGTTCAAAAAAAATATTGCAGAGAAATTTTGGCCCCTGTTTTGACACAGACTGCCACAACAGTCAAAGTCTTAGTCCCCGGCGAAGTGAGGGTTTGAGAGGCAGAGAAGTAATGGGAACAAAAAAAAGAATTAAAAAATAAATAAAAGCAATTTAACAAGAAAAATTAAAAAGCATCCTCTTTGGACAAAAAAGCTTATTTGGTCTGGGTATTTCTTTTCATCTGAAGTTAAAGGGAATAGTAATTTAACAGTAAAGAAACAGTACAAATAAATTATGTAGAAACAATGGTTAAATGTGAAGTGATTAGCTTTTAAAGGGTGTATCAGGGGCGGGGTAAGGTTGGGGTACAAACATGGCGGTCTCACAGCCAAAGTGAGACCAGATCTGATGGAGACTGACATGGTGCATTGTGGGAAGTGTCCGATCCAAAAACCTTCCTCCCGTCCCACACGGGCACATGGAGCAGATGCGAGGGGGAGGGGCCGACATGGGGGGAGTGGTCAAACACTATCCCTGGGGGGGGGGGGTCCGTGAAGGCCCACTGCCCCTCGGCAAGACGGAAGGGATTTAGGCTCCGCCCGCAGCCCCGCCGACGTCAGCGACAGCACCCGGGGGGTGGGAGTGGGGGGGGGGGCTCACACCCACTCCTGCATGGAGCGCTTGCAGTACAGTATGTGTCGGGGGGTGCCCTTGCGCTTGAACTGCACCACCGTGTAGAGCAGCACCAGCAGGCAGAGGGCCAGCACGCACGGGATCACGATGGCCACCACCTTCACCGTGCCTGCCGCGCTCTCCAGCTTGATCACCACGTCCACGTCACCCTCCTCCACCGGGGGACGCCTCTCACGGTCCCGGCCCACGTCCGGCTCCCGGTCCCGGTCCGCCAAGCCATCGCAGCCCATGAAGTCCTTCAGGATGGAACGGGGGTATCCCGGCTCAACACGCAGCTTCTGGTTGTTGAACTTCCAGTACTCCTTGCCTTTGTAGAAGTAGGTGAAGCCTGCAGTTGGATGGGAAGAGACTTGCTGTCTCCCTCTGTCTCATCATCTCCGGACAGGCAAGACGGACCAGGATGCCACCCTCCATCAACATAAAAGTGACCGGCGAATTCATTTACGCAATGCCAACGGAGCAAACAGGCCTGACCCTGTCGGGGCGTCTACACTACTTCCTGTTTTGACAATCCGTGAGTTTGGCTATTTGTATGAGTGTTATTGTGTTTGTCGGACGCCTCCCCCTGCTCCCCCCAGTTCTGGGAACCACAAACCACGGCTGTGGCCTGGGTTTCTATGGCCAGGGACACACTCGGGATAAGACCAAATTTAACGACGTGCCTTTTTTGGGGCGTCTTGAGGCATTAATGAGTGCGGAAAGCAGGATTACCCTAGGGGACCAATTGGTTCTGAGGCCTGAGGTTCCAGTGGGGGAAGCACCATCCAGCTCACCATGCTGTTACAGGAGGGTGTAGCAAATGGGCTTTGTGGGCTGGGGGAAGCAGAATCGCTTTATGTTGGACCCGTTGGGTATGCGGTACAAAGCTCACTCAGACCTTCTGCTACACCCACTGCCTCCACCCCAGCAAGGTTCCTAGGTAAACATAATGCTGCATGCTAACTGAACAGTACTACCGGTAACCACGGTAATTAAGGTCAGCGCCGTCACCAAGTGCCAGGCCAAGCGGAGCCCAGTGAGGCGGCCTGCTTTCCGAGTTTTGACGTGTACGGACAGCCTACGTCTGTCCACCGGCCGGAGCTGGTTCTTGCCGCCCCGAGCAGACCCAGCCCCCCTCCTCTCTTGCACCAGATGGCTAGGCGTGCGGCCAATCAGAGCGGCTCTTGGGCTTTGAGCCCACCCCCCACCTGTTTGGCCCTGGACCAAGTATCAAAAGGGCCTTGTCATTTCTCCAAGCGAACCGGCTGCCTGGCCTGCTCTCCCCTGGGGAATTAATTCAGAGTGCTGGGTGTCTTTTTACATAAAATACATGTTATAGATAATTATGCGGCATGTGATACGTAGTTTCATGATTCGTCACTTATTAGATTTAATGTTTTTCACCAGGCATCTGAGTCGACTTCCAGGCCATCATGCCACTGACAGTAACCATGCCAACACACCGGGTGACACTGTGCGCGTGAGTCACAGCTCGGGGGGGATGTAGCCTGTCCTCAAGTGACAACGTGTGACAGTGTCGCATGTAGCAAGGCAACCAGGCTCGGGGCACAGCTGTCAACCAGACCATGGCTTTGGGACTGGACACGGTCAAGACATGAAGGAGCATGTTCTCCTCAAACATAGCCTGCAGTTTGACACCTACGAACATAGGGATACCAGTCTGGGGTCTTTGAGGGGATCAGGCATGCTAGGTGGCACTCTCATCCTCATTCGAGAAGACAATTAAAGACCGACTCCATCTCTCTGGGCCTTACCGTTAGCCTTGTCCACAAACGCCCCCTGGGGAGATGCTGGGACACCTTTCCACACTGTAATGGGTTTGGGGTACCCTGGGTCCATGGTCCTCATCTCCTCATTGTATCTCCAGTACCTGTACAGTATTTAGGGGGGCAAAAATCATCACCCAGGAAGTCATGGGGTGGTGGCTTCAGGGAGCTGCATGCAGGAGGTGAGGTCATCAGGCACAAGCACTGACACAGCACCACAACACTTGCTCGCCCGTGGAGTAAACATTGACATAAGGGCACTGCGGCTGGGCGCCAGAGCAGACCTATCTCCTTTGAAGAAGTAGGTCTTCGCTACGTCCTCCCACCACACAGCCGTCTCAATGTTCTGAGTCGGCATCCCGCTCCCGAACAAGGAGATGTCCTTTGGATAGGTGGGCTGAAGCGTTGTGTCCTTGAAGACCCAGAAGCGATTCCCTGGGGTGGGAAGGGACAGGAGAAAAAAAGAGAGAGAGAGTGTTGACAACGCAGAGCAACCTCTGCTAAGGCTAATGAATGCTGTCTCCCAGAACCTAGCATGACGACCCCCAATCCAAGGTGGACCCAAGCAGCGGATGGTAATGCCAGAGGCTCCACGCAGGAAATCCGCACAATATTCACACCGGTAACCCTTCACCCCTTCTCCTACACAAAACACATCTCAGCTGTCCGTGAGATGAAGCATTTTGATACCGCCATGTCTCCCAGGATGGAGATATTTGCATTAATTTACAGGGACTCTCGGTGCTGGGCAGAATAAACATCCAATTTCACACCCCGCGTTGCTGTTTCCGTTTCATCATCAAAATAAACCGCCGCCACGGGCCCCGATGGGGCACGGATACCGACGCCATTCAAATTCCAATTTCGGGATGTCACAATATCCGAAGCGTGGCTCGTGCAGAATTGGGTAGCGAATAAAGGCAGCTGGGTGTGTCATTCGGAGAGAAGCCCTGTCTGTGCACGAAGCCGCTAATAGCCTGCAATGCTAACGGCTCAACTGGAGTTAGACAAGTGCAGGAGGCAGACAGCGATAAGTCAGTCTGGGGTTGGATTTACTCACTGGTAGTAAATTAACAACATTAAATCTTTCCCCTCTGTCGAGTCCCACCTTGGAAAGCAAGTCTCCACGGATGCAGTGCTCTTCAAGCTTGGCACTCGGCACTCGGCAGTGAGTGAGGGTGCCTCTTGTAAACGCATTTAAGTCTTAGTGCCCTTCGCTGGAGGGGTCCTTATTAACATTATTTAACACGGTAGATGTCTGATGCCCAAGCTTTTGGTTGAGCGTCTGATAATGCTTCCAGAAATCAGGATTCAGATGAAGATTAGAAACCCCTAAGGAATTCAAACGTGGTCCCATCTACGCACTACATTCCCGCCCTTTCTTGGCAAATTTGTCAAAACAGTTGCACTAACAGGTTCTCCTTTATAACACGAAGCCCACGAAGCCCCAGTAGAACATTGGTGTTTGAATGAAGCATGATTAACATATGCTACTAGCTTTACACCCCTCAGAGCCACCTTCTTACCTTTGAAGAAGACAAACTTGCCCTCGCTGTTCTCATACACGGCATCGATTTTCGGTGGCAGCCCCCTCCAGAAGTACGAAATCTGCATAGGGTAGCCAGGCATCACAGCGTTGTCTCGGACCCGCCAGAACCACTGGTCCTGAGGAGAGGAGAGAGTTTTCTCACTAACGAGACCCTCATACGGTCAACAACCAGGCTTCATCATTATGGGTGGGCCCCAGCAGACAGTGTCACCACAAAAACAGCCCAGCTGTCTCTCACACAGACTATGGTGGACCAGAGTGATGACCACCAGAAGAGACCAAGCCCAAAATTACACCGGGCTGAGCCGCAGTAAATCATTATGGACCACGAGGGGACCCCTGAATGATCTGGTTTTGCATTGTTCTCCAACGCAACAGTCTGTGGTTTATGGAACCGCTTCAGGGGAGAAGAAGCAGAAGATAGATTTATGTGGCCCCAGGGTGCAGTTTGATTGCTGTTTCCACAGTGTCGACCAAAGTGTAAGGGAAAGATGTAGAGGCCGGAGGAGCTAGGGGTTCGCAAAGGAATATATTACGCGCTCTCAGACGTGTTCCTGAACGGCTCCCACACGCGTGTGCCGAATGAAAATCAGCATGAAAGCACCTGTCACACTCCACTCTCACAGCTGCCTTCACCTCGGAGGGTCCAGACAGGATTCCTATTTGCACTCTGGGAGCGCACTGCAGCCACATGCGTAATTCTCTCCGAAACGTGCCTAAATAGGGTTT
>JAODKM010000075.1:7072805-7114622 GCA_026780845.1 Petrocephalus sullivani
CCAATACAAGTAAGGGGGATAGATTAAGGACCTGGAATTTTTGGAGGGGGGGAATAGAAAATACTGGGCCCCCCCCCCCCCCTCTTGGGGGGGGGGGGGGGGGGGGGGTCACGTATATTATAGGATGGCACACTGGAGATGGTCTCCAGCTCTGCGATAATCGGCGGGCTGAGGTGCTGTCGTCGCAGTAAGGCTGATTCAGCAGCAGGGGGCGCATTCCACTATTTGTGCGTCTCACCTGTCACACCTCTGCATGTCTCCTGCATGGTAATTGAGGATGTGTGTTTGCTGGAGGACTTCAGAAGGCACCTTCAGCCATAGATGCCTGCGTATCACATCTTAACTACCGTGTATCCGCTGAGAAAAAGACAAGGAAACTCCTGTTCCTGTTGAGGAATTCACCCCTTGTCCTGTAGGAGGCGCTAGTGGGAGGAGAATTCTCCCTTCCGTATTATCATGTTCAGTCTGAGGCCAAGTAAAGGCCTGAGACCCTTTCCGAGGCTTAGCGTGACATCAGGTCAGGTTAGCATTCCTCGACAGAAGGTAATTCAGAGCCGTGCTAATCGGGAGCAGAGAATTAATCGCTGCGCCACAGAGAAAAGCTTAAAGTCACTGTGCTGTTCAGGGCTATCAGGAACGAGGATGTATGCTGCTGGATACAGTTGGCTAAAACTATGCTAAAAGCCTGTGCGTGTGTCCCTTTCACTAACACCGTGGTTATAAGAAGCCCGCAACTTCATATTGGATTAGCAGCACGCTTCTGAAGAAGTCGTGTGAAATTTAGAGACGCAAACATGCTGGTAATGAAGTCACACATTCCTGTGCTAATTAGCTGACAGTGCTGTATCCTCATTAAGGATGGTCACTGGGTCTCAGCAATCCCATCTTTGTGCTCAAGATGGTCTTTCATCCAGCTATGACCAGTTCCAAGGGCTTTGTGCACTCAGGGAGCGCCAAACTATCCCAGGCAGAAAAAAAAATAATTTTTTACATTTTATGCAATCTAAACACTGAAAGTGTACCTCATCCTTGGTGGCCTGTTTTGTTGTACAATAGTCTTGTTTCTCCTTATATACAACTTTCATTTTCATTTAGCCATTAGGATGAGAATAAATGTAGAATTCAGACTCGGGTTATATACAAGTAGCTGATTCAGTTACAATATTAACACAATCTGATAGCCCTGGAGTTAGATATTGATCCAGAAATGAATTGGCTTTGGTCTCTAGAGGTTGTTCGATGGATACTGAGCTGCTGTTGGCTCTCACTGGGCTGCAGGGAGCGGGGTTCTGTTCCTGTTGAATGTATACATTGCAAACACAGCAGAATGAGGTCTTTATTGCACAGGTGTTTTCATTTAAAATCTGTAGACATAACAATGGAGGCGACGCTTTACACAGACAAAGATCGTGTTGAGGGAATGGTATTTCCTCTTTTGTACGCAGTCGGGAAACACGTGGAAATAATTCCCTGTCAATCCCGGTGCCAGTTGTGTGTTCTGCACGCCTCTGTTCCCACATACCTGAACCCTGTTGGGATTCTGGGGGGGGACAGTGAGGATGGTGTTTGGTGACATGCATATGCGCGTGGACTGCTAGCATGATCGCGCACTAACGGCGCACTGCAAGACACACTACACAGCACACTGCACGGCGCACTGCAAGGCACACTGCACAGCGCACTGCACGGCCCCGTTCTCTTTGTGGTATGCTGTGTGTCTGTATTAAGATGGACACATTATTAAACTTTGTTCAGACTCTTTAGTGTTTTACCACTTTGCTAAATTTCAGTTGAAGTGCATCTGGTTAATGTAATTCTTCGGGAGGACTGACATATCTTGGTGAAAGGGGCCGTGGAGACAGCTGGACTTGATTGGCTGAAATCAAATGGGGGCCCACTACTACTTACAAGGATCAATAAATACTGGCAAATATTACAAATTGACTGCTTCATGGTCAATTTTGTTAGAACCTCAGGCGTGAGGCCATTACCAAAATGATCCAGTATAGAGGCCAGACCTGGGAATCAGAACCTAAACACCTGCTTGGAAACAGGAAGTTTTGGTAGAAGGCAGAGACAGGCACGGTGGACAGAAGTAGGCTGAAGACAATGGGAGATCGAGCCAGGAACGGGAAAACAAATCAAAGTCGGCAGTCAGGCATGGAATCACTCTGAAAACAACAATGCTTTGACTTCACCCCACTAAGAAGCTGTAAGAAGGAGCTTCAGATTTAAACAAGATCATTAGAAGGCTTAATTACTGGGCATGTCCTGCTTTTGGCAGCAGCTTGTTTCTTTTGTGGTCTCCTGCCTCACTGTAGGGAGACAAACGGAGAGAAGTGGATCGGGTTGCCCTCTAGTGGCTGGGTGGACCTCAAACACCGCAGGCGGACAGACATCACTGATTGGAACATTGAGATTTCTGTGTTTAACTTTATCTGCCTATTCCCAGGCTCGACGGTGCTTTTTCATTTTCATTTCATTTCAGATAAGTGCTGCCGTGGGGCTAACCCTCCTGGCCCTGCACATAGCGATAAAAACCACATTGTTTAAAGGAGAACAGAGTTTTACAGGGAACATTTCTCTTCTCTGTTGAATTTCATTAAAGCTGAGCAAGGCGTAGTTTAACCACGACTAAAGTAGCAGCAGTTCATACTGGGGGGGAGGAAATATCCATGCAGAACACATTGCAGATATGTAAAAAAAAAACAGACTAACAGACCTTACGGCAGCATGGCAAGCAGCCATCTTTGTAAATATGGAATAGCGATTAAGACCTGTTATTCATACCTGGAAGGTTGTTGGGTCAGATCCCAGGAGTTCCCTGCCACTGACCCCTCAAGCGAGAAACTGCGTAATAAAACATGCAGCTGAATGCAGGAGCCAACGCTGTCGTCTTGGGTCAAAGCGGTGGAGCTCCCAAAGCAGAGGTGTCGTGGCCTGGTGCAATCCGGCCAGGCACACGCCGTCAATCATGAGAAGGGTGAGCGGAGCACGGGAGCGGCGTAAATGAGTTTCGCGACATTCAGGCGGAGTCTGACCTCACTCTGGATGAGGTCTGCTCGGGCGTGACAGATAATTTAGTTTTCAGTTACAGTCTGGAGCATGTGAATTGCCATGTGCTTTCAGCACACCTAGACGTCACACCTTACTGTAATCTCTGTCAAAATCCTAAAAATGAATACTAATAAAGAGGAAGTTACCAAATACTACCAAGCAACATGTTATTAATGATTATTATCGGCCTTGAATCTTATTTTGGTTCCTCAGTAGGTGTGTGAGGATATACGGTTTAACACTGTTAATATCAAATACACTGCAGTCATTCGAGCACCAACACTCAGTATCAGTCAGTATCAGTATGGGTCCTGAACATGGTTCTGATAAGACTGGGCATACAGGCAGAGATGCACCCTAAGGATGTTTTATTCAGTCAGGAGTGAAATAACAAACTGCACAGAAATTAGCCGAAGCTAAACCAGCCGGGCCAGTCACTCGATACGTGTCTGGCTGCATTGCATGTGTTCCTCTGGGCCGAGTTCGCTTCACTCCTCCGGGCCCAACCCGCTTGGCTCCGATTGCTCCCGCACAGACATGAAATATTTATGCACTATTTAACTAACAGGACGACTGGTGTGTGAGGGCCGAGGGTGGGGAGCTGCCAGGGCTCTGGCCTGTGCAGGTGTTTGAGAAGCATAGCTACATTCACAGGTACAAAGTGCATTATTGACATCTTTACGGTTCTGCAGCATCTCTGGCATCTTCAATGACAGCTTAACAGAGGAAGAGTTTCCCCATGATGGGATGATGGGAACATCGCAAGACATACAATTTTATTTTTCAGTATAGGATGATGCGGGGGGGAGGGGGGGGGGAGCGACTATAGGTTTAAAATTTTATTAAACAAGCTCATTTAAGGCCCCTGCATGTATTAAAGTGCCCCCTGCAGCTTAAACACGGCACGTATGCCCACCACTTCGACCAGCATCCCTGTAAACCATGATCAGGCTGGCTGAGGGTGTATATGGAGGGCCCTGGCAGAACTGAAAATGTTAAGCTTGCTTATTCCATATTAATTGTCCTTTTAGCGCTGAGTGCTGCTCCCTCTCACTCGCTGGCCGCCTCGCCGCCTGTCTGCCCTGCCCTGCCCCGCCTCTTGGCACCCCCGCCTGCCGTGCGCGCTCCTCCATAAAGACGTATATTATCTAGGGGAGACGCAGTAAAGCGCTCGTGCCGCTGTTCATTAAATCAGGGCCCCGCCTTGCCCTACTCCGCTCGCTGCCTTTGTGCTAAACGCCTGCATGGCCAAGACCACTTTGGCAACCCTTCCAGGCTTTCATTCTCCATTATTTTAATTGCCTTTAACCTATAATCAATATTTACTGGCCTCTCTCTCCGCGGCGGGCCGGCTGCAGGCCTCAGCGCTCTCCGCACCCCCGCCTTCCCCCGGCCTTCTGATTTGATTAGACCTCCCCCCGGTTTCCACACTCACTGGCCTGCTGCTGATTCTCCAGTCTCTTGAACAGCGGGAGATGGGCGTGCCAGGTCTGTACCACTTTTTTTCCTGGTGGGGGGGGGGGGGGGTTGTCTCCATTTCCAAATTCCCTGGCCTGAAGCCACAATTTCTTGGGCACTATACTAATCCCTAGGCTTAAATCACCTGCCTGCAGTTGAGTCCCATGTGATCCCATGTGTCATGGACACACGCTGGAAATGCACACCGCTCTTTGACTCTTTCTGTATTCTCCCCTGCATTAATGACGCGCAGCAGTCACGGATCAGCCTATTGTGGGGTCTGGAGGGTTGTGCAGTTTTCATTACCTATGATTCCTGCTCATTTCTAGGGGTTCAAGAGGTGCAGAGTTGAGCATGTGCTGTGTTTCAGGGCCTCTGGCTCATTTCAGAGGGCCTGAGAGCGCCACACAGCCTATACCTCAGAAAACAGGTCATGTGACCTATGATCAAAACAAACAAGCTGAGAGGACACCGTAAGCGCTCAGACTGGCTGCTACTTTGGCCCTATGCCAACTTCCACTTGTCTTTGGTCCTGGCGCTCTCCTGGGTGGCCCTCACTTGTCACGCGTCATAGGATGAGGAGGTTTCCGAAGAATGGCAGCGAGGCAGAGGAGAAGGGCTAGGAGCAGAACCTGATGCCTCATGGCCTCTCCATTCTCGCCGTGACTCACCTCTTCGTTCCTGTTCGTCGTCCTTGTTTGAACTGCATGCTGTCTCATCTGAACTTCTGGGCATCGATGAGCCATTAGTTCTAAGAACTCAGCTCGAGTGAAGAATATGACGCACTCTGGCCTGTCGTAAGGAGAAGACGGACATTTATGTGGATCCGCACCAGAGAGCATCGTCGATAAAACATGTCTCTATTAGAAAGGAAAAACACAGAGGAGACCTTGGGGTTTAAGGTCAAGCTACACTTAACATCAGTGTGCTGCCACTAATGACAGGTACCAAAGCTCTCTCGTTGTGCTCCTGAGGGACATTTCACCCATCGACAGCAACCAGTCTCAGGAAAACAGAAGCCTTTGTGCTTTTTGTAAGTCAGGGCAGATTTGCTGGCCCATTTAAAGCTTTTTCCAGGATTAGTGTGGCGCTGAATCGTTCTCTCCTGTGATTTTTCTCCCTGCCGGCTGCTGGACCCCTATTATGTGCTTATTTTGCTGTTTCCGGCCTTGAACCTGACCTTGCGTGCTTCCCGGTGTCGTCCCACTTCTCAGCCCCCTCTTCCTCATATCTCCACTCCTCACGGATCGAGCATGATGACAGCCCCGCTTAGTCATCACGGTCTAATGAATCAGCTCTTATCTCTGACCATGTTCCCCATCCAGTAAACCCTGTCTGAATGCTTAGCATGTGGAATCGATGGACTGGCCCAGGAGGATTCTGGGATCTGGTCCTTCATCACCGGGAGAGGAGAGAGCTGGCCCTCTTCCTGCCTTTGTAAAACATGATGGCACTTTTATCTGGGTCATGTGATCCAGGTACAATTTGAGGGGTATTGATACTTCATATCTGATATGGATTTTAGTCTTTGCCATCCAGACAGAGCCACTGTCTCCAGTCTTTCTCCAGAGACAGCATTTCTTTGGAGGTGTCCGGATCAACCTGAGAGTATTTGGACTGCGTGGGTGGCCTGGAAGCTTCGACCACAAAGGTTTGGGTTCGAATCCACTTTGACTCATTGCATTTCTGCTGAAGAAGAGCACGCTTCCTCTGTCCACATTTCTAATCTGCCATCTGTGCTCCCTGAAACACTGGAGCTCATACGTTACATGCAGAAACAAACCAGTGAGATGTTACTCACTAATAAAGTCAGGTTCACTGGTGTTATACTAAAGGTCATGAAACTAATTTGTCGAAGAGTAATCCTCCCCTTTAAAAAAAATTATATATGTCTCTCTCCATAGTGCAGTTGATGGCAGGGTTTATTTTACACAGTTATTTTATGTCCAAATTTCTCTCTTTATATCTCTCCTCCCGTAGAGATAATTAATCTGTCATCCTTTTTCACCGCTAGATGAGAAACAGACAGGTGATTAATTTGAGGCAAAAAGATTTTTTTTTAAAAATGACTTTCTAAAGTAATTACATTTTTAATTAGATATTTTTTCAAAGTAATTAAACCCAGCCTCCTCTTAAGTTCCATTATTTTATCATATTGGGGAAAATAATTACTTTACATTTCCATCGATAGCGATTAATCTTGTGGAAGTTTTAAAAACTGAAATTAAAGCCCAGCAGCAGAGTGGAGGGGGGGGACCCTGCATGTATAGATGTGTGTGGCCTGGCAGGTTAAGGCACCGTGCCTGTGATCGGAAGGTTGTTGGCTCAAATCCCACAGTCGGCAGAATGATTGGGATGTGAGTTGGGCCCCGGAGTAAGGCCTTTAACCCCCAATCGCTCTGTGCCCTGGCTAATCCTGCATTCGTAACACATTGCTTTGGACGCGAGCATCTACTCAATAAATTAAAAAAAATGATATTAACAAAAATTATTTGGTTGATATGAACAGCGAGCATCGTCCGCAGCAAAGCGCAGGCCTCGCACACAGCCTGCCCGCTGCCCGGCCCACTCTGCTAATGAAGCTGGCAGGGCCCCACACTCACTCCTGCTCCTGCTTTGATGTATTAGCTCTGCAGCAGCGGGTACATTAGGGAGATCGCCCCGTTCCCCGTCCCCTCAGTGCCCACCAGTGCCACGTCCTCTGCAGCCACCATCACCCGGGCAGCTTCTACAGTGCGTGGAACATGTTCCTGTTTTATATTTTTAGGTTTGATACTGCACTCCATGGCCTCAAGGGCGTGCATGTGTGCGTGTCTCTCTGAACATCAAACTGTAACTCACGTACATATATTTCCAGCACTCTACATTAGCTATGGCCAAGCAGCTTTTTCTCAGAAAGCTTCTGCCTCACCGGATGATTAGACTCACTTCAAATGGACCGGATTGGGCCGATCAGAACCACGCCGCCAGTGTGGATGTAAGGAGGCCCAGATCTCATCCTGCTAGCAGTTAATGCCAGACTGACGTGCTTCACTATGCAGCCACCGGGCCGCGACGGTCTGCAGCATTTGCAAGGAAGTGGCTTATTAAGCGAAGATGTGATTAAAAAGTGAGAGGGTGACCTTTCCATTACTGACGGGCGGCCACGAGCCGTGACGGCCCACGGATCACTGAGCCGTTAGCGGGCTAGTCAGCCATTTTCCTCCACGAGTGATGGGGGTAATCCGGGGTGAGAAGCCATGTCAATCACACAACAGACACGTGGGGCAGTCGGGGACGTCCACGATGGCCTCCATCAGGCGATACCCCCATGATGCCGCAGACTCTGCCCTTCTTCACATCCCAGAATTCCCTCCAATGCTCCATTTGGAATTCCATGCCAGCCTACACACACTCATACACTTGTGATTTCAGCTCACACACACTTGTGAGTTCAGCTCACACACGCTCGTGATTTCAGCTCACGCACACTCATGATTCCAGCTCACACACACTTGTGATTCCAGCTCACACACGCTCGTGATTTATCGCTCTGTTTATTTATTCATTCACTGATTTATGTGTGTTTGCCTCTCCTTAAATGATCTGTGACATTTAACCCTGTACGCCGTTCATCTCCAATATCCATTCATCCATTAATTGCTTAACCTGGAGCCTGTCCCAGGGAGCATAGAGCACAGGCTGGGGTACACCCTGGTACACAATGGTACATCCTGGATGAGATGCCAGGGCTAGCTGTATGCCTTTGGATGAGAAAATTACTGGAACTAAGGATTGTATGCATCAACACTGAACCTTTTTTGTTTTAAAAAATACAAACAAATGTTCACCACACACAAGAGACATGCACAACAACAACAATAATAATAAAGGCCTACAGAAATGCATTATAATGAGTTTAAAAGATCAAAGCATAATTTCTTTAAAGCTCTCTAGATTAATACTGATTCCATTAGCCTGTATTTATATAATTCAGGAGTAGAAATATGACAAATTATTGGCTGCAGCACATACAGACTAATTAAGGGTGGATATTGTGTGGGTAAATCAAACGAGACTTGGATAATGAACCTTTTTTCCTTCTTGATGACAAATATTACTCATATGGAGAAAAGCAACCAAGCCAGAAAACATGGTTTATTAACTCAAATCCTGTCTCTGAGTTTGCCTCTGTACTCTGAGTGACAGTTTTAATCAGTTTATATCAACAGTGTCAGTCAGACCTGTGAGGAGAATATTAAGCCCTGATGCTGGACAGGTGGATTAAAACCCGCACTGAATGCATTCCTCAGGAAAGTTCAAACCCCATCGAGTCTAAATGAAATGTGTCGGGAAATAGCAGGAGCATTGTCAGCTCGAGCCAGCTCCTTTTTCGTGACGACACATGGACATTGTGGTGAGTCTGTGCGAATTCAGAAAACACAGCAATCACACGTCCCAGTCAGAGTCATCACAACCTGGATCCTGGTCAGAATAATCACATCCCAGTCAGAGTCATCACAACCTGGATCCTGGTCAGAATAATCACATCCCAGTCAGAGTCATCACAACCTGGATCCTGGTCAGAATGGTCACATCCCAGTCAGAGTCACCACATCCCAGTCAGATTCACAACATTCTGGATCCTGGTAAGAATAGTCACATTCCAGTCAGAGTCACCACATCCTAGATCCTGGTCTGAACAGTCACATCCCAGTCAGATTCACAACATTCTGGATCCTGGTAAGAATAGTCACATCCCAGTCAGAGTCATCACAACCTGGATCCTGGTCAGAATGGTCACATCCCAGTCAGAGTCACCACATCCTAAATCCTGGTCTGAATAGTCACATCCCAGTCAGATTCACAACATTCTGGATCCTGGTAAGAATAGTCACATTCCAGTCAGATTCACTACATTCCGGACCCTGATCAGAATAGCCAGACCCCAGTCAGATTCACCTAGATCCTGGTCACATTTCTCAGTATGAACGATGGTCGCCATGGAGGTGAGATGGTGCAATTGCAGCCTCATTCAGATAAAGTAGCGACCTTTGCTAAATTGAGGCACTTGAGGCAGCTGCATTTTTTTTGCTCGCATCACTCAGTGCCTTTCCACAAACTGCTGTGTAGAGTCATTAAAAATCCCTATAAGAAGGCTGGGCCACTGGGCTCTATTTTAATGATTGCTTGCATTGTGGTGGCTGAAAGCACCACTTGGACCTGGACGTGGGCTGAATCTCAAGTTAAGATACAAACAGCATTATTTTGAGTAAGTGGCGGGGATTAAACGTGGGATTTACAGCGTCGCTATCCGGCCTTGAGCACAAAGACCTGGAGCACAAAGATAAATGTCACACTCCAGCGGGCCAGTGGCTCTTCCCTCTCCGATTAAACCATCAGCTCGTTTGGAGAGTCTGAATTAAATGGCAAAAGCTTGGCACTTAGTCAAACTTGGGGCTTGATTGAGTGAAAGAGGCTCTGCTAAGCAGCCCCTAAGGAGAGCTTGGTGCCCCAGCCCAGAAAATCCCATGGCCTGAAGTGGGCCCTGCCACCAGGGGACGACAGAGAGCATGGCGGCAGGTCTTGGTGCAGCAGAATGGGTGGGAGTACATGGAAGGTAGTGCTTATTTAGATGGTCATTAATCCCATCCTCTTCATAAAGAGTTATCCAAGCTCACATGTGCAGCATTCCAGTTGCGTGATCAGGTACAAAATTAAGACGAGGCTTCTGTAGGATGGCATTCCTATAAAAAACAAAATAAGAATACTGGCCAAACACCAGGGCTGGACCTACATTTTCAGGGACCCTACCTACCAAATAAAACTGATGAATATTTCACTTCCGCCACACAGCAGGTAATTCAGGGGCATATATGGATATATAGTTATATTTTTATGACTTTGTATGAGCCCACTTGTGCCGATCGGGGCCTGCCAAACATCATGTCATGTGACCAGCTACACAAATGCTAGCTCCTGTTTAGAGGCCAAAGGTGGCTCTGCATTGGCCGCCATGCACATGAGAGGGATGAGTGTTCTGTGTGACTCAGACCGATGTTCAGGAGTTTTGGGGATGGAGACCCTCTCATATTTGAGAGTAAGATCAAAGAAAGTGGCAGAGGCTGCCCTGCAGGCCTATGCTGGACAGGAAGCCCTGCATCCATCCACTTTCACTGCATTTTGTCTCCTTCTAATTATTCAACTCAACCTCTTGTTCGAAGAGATATTATTCTCAGACTCATACACCAACAGAGGCTGTCGATTCTGTCCAGACAGCGGCTGTTTCAGAAATCCAAATGATGTTTATAGTTCGACCATTTTAATATAATTCTAAAAGTCATTTTAAAGACACAGCATGTAAGGAAAACTGTCAAATTCTGTGCTTGCAATGTGACTTTCATGGTGAGCACAGAGTGCACACAGAGTCACGTGGGGCAGTCAGTGGTATCTCCAAATAACATTAAAGGGGGGAGCCAAGGTGATGTCAGAGAGGGGCAGAGGCCTGGCCGAGAGCTGTGGCGCGCCATCTACTCGGCTCACATTGGAATAGCTTAACAGCCTTTCCGGACAGAACACCAGAATCCGGTGTGTGTGTGTGTAGCTCAGTGGGTCAGAATGCAGTCCCTGTGATCAGAAGGTCGCCGGTTGAAACCCTGTGGTTGGCAGGGTGATTACACCCTAGGGTCCTTGAGCAAAGTCCTTAACCCCCAATTGTTCCAAGGGCTGGCTGATCCCGTTTTCGCAAGAGAATAAAATGTATGTGGCTTTGGACGAAAATGTTAGCTAAATAAAACCTGAGCTCTCGCAGAAACACTCCTTTATAGACAATGGCTGTGAGGAATATCACGGCATCTAGAGCATGTTTGGGCACCGCTGAGCCTCTGCTTCTTCAGCGAGGTAAGAAAACTGTCCCGCAGTCATGTCTGGAGTGTCTCTCGACGGGGCCGGAGAAGACCCCTGCTGCCGAGCAGCTCTATTCTCACACAGCACTCCGGTCCACACTGACTCACTGCAGAGCAGCAGATAGCGCGGGCAGACCCTGAAACGGCGAGCCGGCATTCGTCACCGGCGCCGAGTCAACAAGCAACACTTTTATTTTTACTGGTGCGGCACATGGGGCCCAGTTAGAAGTGGGTCACCGGCGGCTTGCCTTCCAGAGAGCCTCTCTGAAACCGAGTCCTTTCAAAGTTCCTCGCCGCGGACGACGGATTTGTCACCGATGGCAATGGCGGAAGCCAGCCATACATACATAAGGACTTTCATTTTAAGGATTCCAAAACACCCAAAATCAGGCTTGGATCTCCACCCAGGAGGAGTTGCTTTACCAGTGAGAGATACATGTGACACTGAGGACTCACTTAGTCATTCATCGATTGATCTATCTATCTATCTATCTATCTATTATACATCCATCCATCCATCCATCAATCCAACCATCCATCCACCCTTTCATCCTCCCATCCATCCATCCACCCTTCCATCCTCCAAAGTGCTGATCCAGTATAGGGTCATAAGGGTCGTTATGCTCTCTGGGGTTAACAGGAACTCAGGCAGGGCGGTGGGCTGCTTCTGCCATCAACAGCATTATTGTAGCTGAGGGGCCAATCACTGAAGAGCTGCTGGCAGCACGTAGCCGTCCTTTCAAAGGGAATGTACATGACCTGACAAAGATGGGGTCTCAGGGCGTCCCGCTGGATGGTGTGCGGTATTGCGGATTGATGTTGCGTGTGACGACTCAATCTGAATGCATTTGTGGCCAGGTACTAAGAAAATCGGCAAACTTACATTCGGAGCTTCAGTGAGGCTTTAACGGGCAACTGAATAGAGACTAAACAAATGTCAGAGCAGAGCGGGCAGAGCCGAGAGCTGAGTTAGAGTCCGATCTCCCAAGGAGAGTGAAAGGAGGACAAGGAGACGAAGGAGTCAGATCAAACTGGGAGTTTTGGTGGCGAAGAAGGCAAGACACTGAGCTGACTACAACACACTCAGAGCACCCAGCTATCCAAACATTCTCAACTTTCAAACAACTCTTGGCATAAATATCAAGGATTTTCTTTTAGATTTAAGGACCTTGCACTGTGTTCACATAATAGGCATTAATATAATTACAGTAACAATTCACTTAAAGCAGTCATTATACAGCGTTACACAGACCTTCATAATGCATCATAACGCATTCATAAAGTATTACAAACCTGCAAATAATTATTTATTAAAAGTCATAATGCACTATAAATCATGTATATTAGGCATTACAAATGCTCTATGAAAGGTCTTGTCTATAATGCACTATAATGCAGCACAAAGCATCCTTATTTCTTATACTGACCATTATAATGCATTACGAAGGTATTCATAGTGTATTTTTGATGCAATAAGTGTTACTGAAAAATTTCTAAAAGACAAAGTTTGACCTTTGATTAGAAAAGCTTTGTCACTGTCAGCGTTGCGTGTTTCATTAAGGATAAACAGCTAGGCGAGAGCATGCGAAACACTCCAGATTTAGCTTGTATTGTGTTCCTGTCGACTGAACTTGGTGATTTTTTATTATTCAAGTGCCGAGTGATTAATCTTTAAACCCTCATTTGATATATGACCTATAAGGTTCGGGAAAATGGAAATGATTACAAATGGAAATATGTGTAGAAAGGGGGATCCAGAAGAAACGGAGGGAGGGTTAATCGGCACACATGGCTACTTTAAGCTCTTTACCGCATGATGTAGCTTGGTGTGGAACCAGTAGACTCCAACAGAGGCACAGGCTACCGCTAATATTCAGGCTGACATACCAGTCCATCTCACCTCATCTTTTGGGGGGTTACACGCGCCGTGAATACAGCACGCATTTGTCATTCGGCTGTAGGGATACGGTTCCCTAATGTATTCGTGGAAGTAATGGATCATGGAGATGCAGAAAGAAAGTGGGTCTTTGTGTTTTTGTCTGTGTGCAAATTATAGAATTCTAGAAATTATACTGTCTCTGTTAGATTCTTGGAAACAAGTGTGTGTGTGTGTGGGGGGGGGCTGTACAGTCATGTGGTGTTACGTATCAGGACAATTTAAAAAATCATCCGCACCAGGTTCTAAATTATTTCTTATTTCTATATTTTCAGGTGTAAAACAACACACAACAGATTCCGCCGTTTCAGTATTTATTTCGCTAAAATGAAGCCAAAAAGGAGAAGCCTGGTGTGACAAAGTAAGTAACCCCCCATGATTCAGTAGCTTGTAGAATCACCTTTAGCAGCAATAACTTGAAACAGTCATTCTCTCTATGATTTTACCAGTCTCCCACATCATAGTGATAGAATTTTGTCTCACTCTCCATTACAACGCTGCCTCACTTCATTGAGGTTTGCAGGCATTCCGTTATGCCCAACTCGCTTAAGGTCCCACCACTGCATTTCAGCCAGGTTGAGGTCTGGACTTTCTTTTTCAGCTATTCTGTTGTAGATTTGCTGATGTGCTTGGGATCATTGTCCTGTTGCATGATTCAATTTCAACCAAACTTTAGCAGTCGGACAGATGGCCTCATATTTGACTCTACAATACTTTATTATACAGAGGAGTTCATGGTCGACTCAATGATTGGTCACATCCAGCTTCCCCCGTGTGTCTATTCCCTGTTATCCTCAGGCGTGGCTCTTAATTAGCCAGACCTGAGCCTTGTTAGTCTTGTCCTTGTGTAATTTACCCCTTGTTAACCAATCACCATACGCCTAGTGTTTTATCCTTGTTTGGTTCTCTTTATAAGTGTGTTCCCTGTCTGGTCATTGTTAACACTGGTGTATTCTCAGGAGTGCTGCTCATACGGCTTCAGCCTGCCTCGTCTCTCCTGTGGCAGTCGCCCAGACGGTTCCTGCTGGCTCGCCTGCTCTGGTCCTGCTTGACCGCCTGCCCCAAGCCAGGCCCTTTGCTGGTGTCCTGCCTTGAGGGGAGGGACCCTATAGAGGACCCCCAGAGGACCTAGAATGGCACCCCCTCAAGGGTAACCCTGAGGTTGAGGGCGTGGACCCAGTCTCCCATCCCAGATTTGGGTCGCCCCTGTCCCCAGTCCCTGGGTGGCCTACAGCATCGGCGAGGGTGCAGGAAGGGGAGCACCCGGGTCTCTGAGAGAAGGACGAGGGCACGCCCGGAGTGGCCTGCCACGTCCCAGGTCTGGTCCTGTTCCCTGCTCTCGCCCTCCAGATCCTGCTGCTCTTTCATCTCTGCGTCGTCTCCTCCAGGTCGTCCATTCTTGGACTCTGCCCTTCCACTATCTGCCCGTGTCCCTCGTGCTTGAGCCTGCCCTGTGTCCTGGCCCCATGTGTCCGTCCTGTCATCCGATCCCCTCCCCAGCCTGCATGCTGTGCCTGGAGTGCGCACCATTGGTGAAGGGGGGTACTGTCACATCCAGCCCTGCCCTGCGTGTTTATTCCCCGTTTCCCTCAGGTGTGGCTTTTAATTAGCAACACCTGAGTCTTGTTAGTTTTGCCCTCATGTAATTTACACCTTGTTAACCAATCACTGTACACCTAGTGTTTGATCCATGATTGGTTCTCTTTATACGTGTCTTAGTCTTGTGCTCCCTGTCCAGTCATTGTAACACTGCCTGGTTTCCCGCTTGTCTCCCTACCTGAAATGAGCGCCCCGTGATGGTTTCGCATGTCAGCCTGCATTTGGGTCGTTCTTCCCCGCACCGACAATGACTGCAAGGTGCCCAGGTCCTGTGGCTGCAAAACAAGCCCAATCATCACCCCTCCACCAGTGTTTGACAGTTGGTATGGGGTATTTGTGCTGATATGCTTTGTTTGGTTTTGCCAAACATGGGGCCATGCATTATGGCCAACCATCTCCACTTTGGTCTCGACCGTCCAAATGACATTGTTCCAGAAGTCTTGTGGTTCATTCAGATGCAACTTTGCAAGGCTAAGCCATACTTCCATCTTTTCCAGAAGAGGCTTTCTCCAGGCAATCCTTCCAAACAAGCCATGCTTGTTCAGTCTTTTTATAATTGTATAGTGATAAACTTTAACATGCTAACTGAGTCTGAGATGTAGCTCTTTGGGTTTTTTGAAATTCCTCTGAGAATTGCTCAGTCTGACCTTTGGGATGTCCCTGTAAATTCACCCCATCTGGGAAGGTTGGCAACGGTCTTGAATATTTTCTACTTCTGAGTAATCTTTCTCTCCGTAGACTGATGGACTGTAAATGGCCTTATAACCCTTCCCAGATTGATGGGCAGCAACAATTGATTCTCTAAGATCATTGCTCAGGTCTTTCCTCCTCGGCTTTAACACACACCTGAATGCTCCAGACCAGCAAACTGCCCACTTGTCTGCTTCAAATGTGCTGATGATCAGTTAATCAAGTGCATTTCATCAGCAGCACCTGGCTGCTTCTTACACGCAACTCCTATGGAAGCAGGATGTACTTAATTTCACGCACTGCTTCTTAGTTTGTTAAATAATGACTCCATGTACTATGTAATATGTTGTTTAAATGAAGTTTTATTTACCCCATTTTAAAACGTGCTAAGGACCAGATCATTTATAATGTCCTGGTACATAAAACCTTAGAATTTTCTTTTTCATTCTTTCCATGACTATGTATTACACTGTGGGGACCAAATGTCCCTAGAATGTGATGAAAAGCTGCTATTTTGACATTATGGGGAATCTCGATTTAATAAAAATCTGTGACTGCAATCAAAAACTAAACGTCTTATTCTTCTTATATATGCCAAATGTCTTATTTCCCTTGGTAACTTATGGTTAAGGTTAGGGCTGGGGAGGAGTCCTTAGGATGTCCCAGTTGGGATTAGGGTTATGCCCATAGGAATAAATGGAGTGTTACTATGTTAGACTGCGATGAGTTATGGCTTTGGACCACGTCCACCAGGAGCTGAATCCACCTGTAGTGTATACACTTATGACATCATCTCGCTAGAATATCACCCGGATCTGTCATCTAAGAAAGTTTTTTACCATTACTTTTATAACAAAGGGTCAGTTTACTGCTGTTTATTGGAGTTCAAAATCAATAACTGCAAAATAAATGAATAGAAACACATGTGCTACGTCAGCCCGGCATCATGTAGATCTTATTAAACACTAAGTGCAGCTATCTCTAGGTTTCTTAAATTGATTTATAATTTTATTTAATTGTTCGTCTGCCTTTCAATGTACTTACTAATTTGAATTTGTTGGTTAAACAAATACTCCTTTCAACAAGTCCTTTGGGGGTGTCACCCCCGTGCCGCTTAGAACGTCACGTCTGCCTTTTTATCAGGCTTCAGTCTTGTTGCACAGAGCTACTCTGCAGTCCTGTCATTTGGTGACCTTCCTAGTTTCGGATTTGTAATCTGTTTGGTTTTTTTTGGGGCATTAGTATGCTATCTGGTTTCTCACCCTCGGTACCGCCAACCGTCCGCATTTGAGTCTGCTATCCGCACGTTGATCCTAAACCCGGTAGTGTGGGTGGGACGGTCCGGTACTGAGTGTTTCCCGCATAAGTCTTGGTCCAATTTCACTACGATGAAATGTTCTTTCGCAAATCAAGTTGTGGTACTGTACTAGGATATGTTGTAACGTTTTCTAGTTGACTGCCATTTCCCCTCTCTCACTGGAGGAGTTAAAATCCCCAACTTGTCGTGCTTAATGGACGGGAAACAGCACGGGACAAGCCCAGAGATCTTTCATGTACCTCGAAGGTTTCCCAGGAAATTTTCGATAAAACCATTCCCTCGCCAAAGGAGCGCAATTGACTACAGCAACGATGTTTTTGTACAGGCTGGGAATACAACTGTAACATTTAATTCCTTACAATAAATCTATATTGCATTATTATGCCCAGCCCGTAGTCTAACAGAGGGAAGGGACGGTGTGCCGGATGATGGAGTGTTTCATCGCCGCGCGCCAATGCATCGCGGTCCACAGGCGTTTCTCCACAAATTAATCTCGGCACACTCCAGCAAAAATAAGGGCTGTATTTTCCGAAAAGAAGACCAAGGAGCCTGATGTCAACGTACAGTGATCCTGGACCAGCTGGACTCGTTTGTGTGATGGCAGCAGGACACCACTCGGGGAAATGAAATGCTTCATGTTGGGTGGGGGCCCCACTTGGGGGGGGGGGCAGGAGACTATTCTCTCACGCCTTAAACCCTCCATCCAGCTTTAGGGCGCATGAGGGTGGGGGCAGCAGTGAGCACCCAGAGCTTATTCCCCTTGTAGCTGCTACAATCGCTCTGTCCTTTGGGGGCCCTCCGCTTTACGGAGCCCGTTCTCGGGGTGGCGGGTGTCTGGCACCTCGTCCTGTACGGGGGTGTGCCAGGCGTGTGCGTGATACATGGGAAATATCATTATAGTATCATATATGACATGCGTGCAGGATGGGTGGCATTGGTGGAAATGGGGTCTGGCACAAAAGGTATGATGACAAGCCTAAGCACCTGACACAGGGTGGGGGGAGGGCAGGGGGGGGGCGGTGTTTAACAAAGGAAAAATGTAACTGAGCCATCAGCACCAGGAAAAGAGTCCTGGAAGAAACTACACGGGCATTGGGTCATGGGAGGGATAGGCTCAGATCTGGGACCAGAGACAGCAGAACTCTGTTGGGAACAGGGTCAGATTAACATGCCGGTCACCTGACTTAATCCTGCCTACATCAGGGTCCGAGGGGCCTGCCTGCTTCTCCATGGGTCAGGGTGACATCACTACCTAGAGAAGGGGCCACCTGATTGGTTACATCAGCAGTGGGCGGGGTCACTTTGGCCGTGATCTATTCTGCAGTCTTACCCTCTTGCAGCGAGGTCGTACAGGTTGAAGTCGCAGACACGTGAGTCCGAAAACCCGGCCAGACGAAGATCCGTAACGCAACACTGGATAATGTTGATATAACAAGGCGCAGGAATTGTGGTCCTGGGTGGTCTCTCCGCGCGGATTCTGCTCGGCTGCCCGGGACGCCTTGGAGGTCCGGTCGTCGCAGCCAAGATCCAGAACACAGACGGGTGGGACCATCTGCTCTGCCTCGAGCAAAGCCTCCCTGCCCGTCTGCTCAGTCCCTGCTGGGCTGGCCCGCACGGGCCCAGGAGCACAGCAAGACTTGCAGAGCATCAGTCTCTTTAAGCTCTATTAAAAACACAGGAAAGGCAGATGTACACATTAGAGATGCCCGCAAAGCAAAGCAAACTGGAGCGATTTATATTTTCCTTTCTATAACTTTCAATTCCCCTCCATCCAAGAACAGGATCAACGCACTGGGCGGACGACGACCCAATTGGCCCGAGAGATTGCCCTCTCCTTGACGTCCGTGGGAACGCATACCTTGTGACCCACACCTTCAGCTGACCATCTGTGTCATGCGTCCCAGCCTGGAAAAGAGAACGAATTCACGATTCGTTTCAGTAAGTAGCAGAGCTGCTGAGGATCGACACTGCCAACAGAAGGTCGATCCGCATCAGCGTCACACCGCTACCTGAACCGTGCTGCCCCGCGCTTAAAAACCCGGCTATTTAAGGGGACGTTACACTTAAATCGTGCTTAATGACATAATCAATCATTCATCCCTTCCAGGACGCAGGCTGTAAAATTAGCAGGGGGAGTGGAGGGGGAGTAGTAAGCTGGTTTCAATCTGTTTCAGAGAGTGGAGTTTAAAAACAAAACGAACACGAAACCCGGAGAGCGCGCGGCTGCGCTCGCGAACAGCACGTGACATTTTGCAAGCTTAATGAAATGTTACCGTGGGTTGGCTGGCGGGCTGCAGGGCTGCAGGGCCGGCTTACTCAGCACCAGGCTGTGTGCAGCACATGTCCGACTCCCACATAAAGCCTCGGCCCGTCCCCGAATGTGTGTCACGGCTAGGGAACGGAACAAACGCTGTCTGCTCTCACACGGGCGAGAGTCGTTCCAGCCTGTCCGCAGGGGACAGTGGGCACGTATTCTCTGCAAGCACTCATGTCCGTGTGTGTTTTTTAATTTAGCCCTACGAAGTGCTTGTGCGACATACCAGATTTCTGCAAGATGTCGTGGGAAAAAATGGCTTCCGCAGCAATGTTTCTCTTAAGCAATGGGAAAGCACAACAGTCTTATGTAGAGAAGTGGCCCTTCTCCTCAGGCCCTCTGCATGATAGGAGTTTTTGGATAGAGTAGATCTGGGTGCACAGAAGCATTACATTGATGAAAGCCATCAGTTCTGGTGGTCAAGCTTCCCCCCCCGCATTACACAACAACCGCAGCAGTGCCCCCAAGTGGACTGTAAAAGAATGACAAGCGGAGGAGTGGGGAAGTGTGGTTGAGCTGGCTCAGCGACATAACCCTGGAAACATTTTTTGTTCAGGTGCTGTATAATCTTTCAATATGAATGTCCAGCTTTATGTAGCATAATTCTCTAAATCCACCTAGAAAACACAAGTAAATCGGATGGTTGGATGTTGTAAAGATTGTCTCCATGTACAACACCATGGTATCAAATGACCTGAAGCTCGTCCACACATGGGGTTATCCATAGAATGAAAGTGCTTTCATAACAGTCCTGTATTTCTTAAGCTCAGCTCTTCACTGTGGATGTTTTTCTACAGTAAATAAAAGCTGCGAATGTTAACACCCATAAATACGGGTATCTTAAGTATGACCAAAGACCTTGAGAAGAGACATCAATTTTCACCACACTTCCTGGCAACCGTCAGAGATACTTTCAGAAGGACACTCCTCTGAACACATTCTTAACCTGAATATATTCCTCGTTGAATGTGAGCGATTGAATTGTTGCATAAATGTAAGGACCTTGTAGTAACATACGTAGTAAGAAATACTTAAGTGACTAATTATTTCCAAGAAATGCAGCTTTTTACAACTGAAAAGGCCTGTTTGCAAAGAACGGCATGTCTGCCACATAAAAAAATAACGAAAATAACATTAACCTCATCAGCTTAAGTAGCGCAGCTGTAGCCATGGCAACCCAGCCTACATCCCTCCACAGATTTCCACATATTGTGAGTACAAGATCTTCGGTACCCACGCACTTGTTCGATCCTCAGCCTGCGACCTGCAGTCTTCTGACCTTAAGCATCTCCCCTGGCTCTCGGTGAAGGTCGACAGCAAGATTGTAAGAAGGAGCTAAAGATATTAAACTGCTTGCTTCTCGCATCAAACCAAAAGTTACGATAAACAGGCACATATATAAGTACAGCTGACAGAAGGATAAAACTGTAAGACATTTCCAAAACCCAGTGTCCTGGGCAGTATGATAAAAGATACGCTCCATAATTGTGCATAAACATCTTGATACACTGTCAACATTATTGGGGGAAAAAACATTTAACTTCACAATTAACCGTCATTTTGAACATAACGAATAAGCCGGTTGATCTTCGAGTTCGTTTGATAAAAGTCTGCAAATGAAGCTCTATTCACACAGGGTTCCTTCACATCATGAAATTCTTTCTGGTAAATATATACTGTGCTAAATCGCAACGGGCATCCTCCCTGGTCCCCGTTTCGCGTTCTTTGGCAGCCACGAGCAGCGGCATAGGAAGAGTGAGGCTCATTATGTAACGTTTCTGCCCTCTACTGTCCGCAAGCCGAAATTACACGTATATTTACTGAATCGGGATTGATTTCAATACAGTTAAATTTCGAACTTCAACACGGCAGCTTTCGGCAGCTTTTTAAACATATACATTTCATGGATACCATTAGGCCTATGCCTTTCGCAGAGCGAGTCTTTGGAAGTTAATTATAAAAAATTTGATTAAATTTGGATCTGCCAGTGAATGAAACACTTGTACATTTATAACCATGAAATACAATCGTGCGTGATATATGACTCTGAGAGTGCAGAATCAGAAGGCTGTTTGAAAAATCGTTTTATGCATGACAGTATATTAATGACCAAAACATTTACATTAATTTATTAAGGAGACACTTTTATCCAAAGTGGGGAAATATTGGGCTCAGTGACCAGGGTTAGTTGGCATCCCTACAGCAGTGGCCTGGCTCAGGTGTGGACACAGATTCCTACTCCACTGAGCTTGACCACCATGGTACAGCAGCCAATATTGTGAATGTTGGTTGAAATAAACAAGGAATACATACGACCATTAAAAGCGTTACTCATGTGTCAGTCACCAAACAGCTGACAAAGAGTAAGTTATGATTCCCTCCTCTCGCACCTTTACACTTCCACCACCCAAATTTTGCATATAATTTTACATATTCCAGGACCCCTACAGAGTGCTGGGCCCCCTGAACCTGTCGGGTATGTCCCACTCCTCTTGAATATGCACTGGTCCTCTGGTGATGTCCTATATCTCCTTCATGTTTTTTTTGGAGGAATCTGTTTAACGTGTGGTTTCCCTCTCGTTTTCAAGTTGACCCTCTAGAAGGCTTTAATCTCTTCGCCATTCCAGTGTCCATTCCAAATACTCCTGCCAATTCTGCTCTACCCTCAACCCCTTACCAAAAACATTAATGCACAATTCAGAGGAAAACGATCAATGTCCTCACATAAACAGCAGAGAGCAGCAAACCTACATGAATATCCACATGCCTCTTCCTCGCCCAAAGCTGTCAGAGAATTCAGATAATGTGAGGCACAGACCACAGAATTGCTAGTGACTTAGTGTAACATAAAGGAAACCGTACAGCGAAGAAAAACTCACTGGAACTTCTAAATGGGATCACTGACCCATGTTGACAAGAAAAACCGACATGCTTTACAAAGTGGATCACTAACCGCAGGCACAAACTACAGAATGAATAAGATTGAAATTGTACATGTACGGTGACAATAACATAAATTTTTTTAATTAATATTTTGACTAATCAATTAATTTAATGTAATTATTTTAATTTAATAAATATTATGAATTATTAATTATGATTGATATACATTTTTTTAGACTGAACTTGATTTAATCAAATGATCTGAAAATTCCTGTTTTTTGTCAAATAAAATTGGCTGCCCCGTTACACTTCAGGTTAGATCACCTATGTGAATGGCCTAAACATGGTGCCAGACCTTCACAGTTTGTAAATGTATTATTTATATCTTTACATCAGCGTTTGCCTTTAAAAATCCCAAACCCCCAAAAGCTGGCTCATTCGCCCACACTCAGAGTAACAAAGAGAAATGTTTGCAGTTACCTTGTGGGCTGTGGGAGTATGCGGGTGGGAAGTCATGTACTTGCAGATGTAGCGTTACACACGAAACCACACTTAAACATGGTTACTCAAAACAGTAAAGTACTGAGCTTTATCCCCCATTTATTTCAAAATGTACCCATTATAAAAAAATCGCCAGTCAGGAGTACAGAAGGAATATTTCGAGCATTTGACTGAGTCACAGGAATGGGCGGTGTACATCATGGTTATTGTAGTTTTACAACCAAATTTACAGTGGCTAGGCTGAGGTTTTAAAGCACTCTCTGCCTCAGACGGTACAGCACAATCACATGAGGAGATTGGCAGAACTGTCAACCATAATGCTGGTCCTGTACCTACAAAAGAAAAAGAAAAATTAAAGAAGCAATACATCTGAATATGGCATATTGAGTGGCCTCCATTCTGCACTTAAATATAAAACTGCAAAAGGTCTAGAACTTCACTATATGTTCCAAATGCTTGGTTGTGTGAGTAAGCATGTACACAACTTAAATGTTATATATCTGAATTGTTTCTTAGCTAAAAAGTATATTTTCACATGACAGTTACAAGTACACTAAGAAAATCATAATTTGAACAAACTGTATAAATTTAATCTAAATTGGATTTTGGGGTTTCTAAACATGGGTGTATGTACACATTGATGTAAGGCAAAGCTTATTTTAAAACATCCAAAACAGTGGATGTGAGGTTGGCTTTGCTTACCGTACTGCAATGTGACAGGGCGTCCCTCAGCCGATAAAGTTGATGACGACAAGATGGAGAACTGTGTGTGCAAACAAGAAGTCTGCAAATGCTCTCTCTGGAGATACCGTCAGGAAATCTCCTTTGTTCTGCGGGTTGATCTGGATGCGTAGACAGACTGGGAAAGAGAGAGAGGAACTGGATCAACTGTACCAGAGATATGCAGGAACCAGGTGGAACGTGTAACCTCCAATATTTAATTTGGCTTCTCTCTCCAGCGCCAGTGCACCAACAAGTCACTTGCATCTAGCTGCTCCACTGACAGTGACACCCTACCAAATGGCTACGTATTTTATTGCATGGACATTCTGACTCAGCTCAACAGATTGTCCATGCGCGACCATCACAGACTTGAACCATTTTGTGGCATTTAGTTTGCCCCTGGACCAATACGGGGGAAAAAATCTCTGGGTTACCTCATATAGTTTAGGAATTAAACTGGCAAGAAATTAAGTGAGATTTTCTGCAAAAATGCTTGGTCGTCCATGTTCAGATGCCTATATCTTTGCAACTGTAAGACCTAGGCACCTAAAAACTGTGGCATAATTCCAAATATGCATTCAGGTTGTAGCATGTACCCAACCAAAGATTCCTTCTGTAATCTTTCAAGAGGCCCAGAGTTGAGTTATGCGGACCCCAGGTTGAACACAAATCCCTGATATAGCCAAGAAAGAGCCGAGGAGACACGTCATTCATGGCAGGTAGACAGAGAAATACTTAAAAAAAATATTTAGAAAAAAAAACATAACCAATTACCAACATTAAAGCAGGACTTACCACCAAGAATGAAGGCCCCGACACAGGATATAAAGCCGGACAGAAAGCTGTTGAAAGGGAAGGTGCCAACCAGCAGGCAGTACAGGAACTGCAGGGCTCCGGTCAGCAAGATGTACAGAAGATAGGCGTCCACCACTTTCAATTTGTTTGGCGTGCTGCTAACGTACTCCCCCAAAAACCGGGAAATTACAGAAAACACCGAGGTGGACATGTTTCGCACCCGAAGTCAGACAGACTCGACCCTGGTTCTCAAAACAACGCTAGATTTCGGCTAAATGGGGCTGTCGGAGGACCAAAGAGAGACCTGCGTTTGAGTGACGTGTCAATCGGCGACTTCCGGCCGCAGAGCGGATGTCGGTGTTACACGGATTACAGTCCGACTACGCTCCTTCGCCGTAACACTGTAGTTCCAGGGGGAGAACAACTGCCGTTTTATTCAGTGGGGGAGAATGTATCGGGCGCTCATGCACTCAGAATTCACCGCGAATATCGTGGGACACGTTCCCAGTAGCTTACCATGATCGCAGCATGTATATACGTGTTTTCCGAATAGATAACACAAGCCCCTCCTGGTGCTAAAAGTGCTGTGACAGGCAGCCGGTCGCGGATATCCGTGCGGTGGGGAGAGACACCCGCTCTGGCTACCGATGCCACGGCCGGACGTCCCACCTGTCAGATGCACTTTGCTGTGCTCTCTCTCCCTACGCCGTGATGGACAGCGACATTGACACGGAGTGAGTGGCTGCCTAGTGTCAGATAAACCTTTATTTTTCAGTGTAGAGTCAGCACTTTCTTTAGAGGTATCTGGGAGCGCCTCGTTTGACAGCTATGAATAATACAAATAATAATACATTACATTACACATGTAAAGCGCTTTTCAGTTACCCAAGTCCCATATTAATACTAATTGCAACTGTATTAATGTTAATAGATGACAGAGTGCCGTGTCGTAGATTAGATTTGGTATGCGTAGTATACTATGTCACTTCCAAGTATTATACGGCGTTTTTACTGTCACCAGCAGATAAGATGCCGAGGAATTTGGTCCATTTTCCCAATTCGGAATGTCATTGTAATAATCAGTATTTTTACCCCGCGCCTGAGTTTAGTAAAGTTTCAAGAGACATTTCTGAACCTTATGCCGGTTAATCGTGTTGATCGCTCCGCATCTAGCATCTAGCAATTTATGATTGCCAGCGTTTTTTTTTTTGGAGCAAATTAAGTGCTTATATTATTAATTTTTGTAAATAATAATAATAATAATAAATGAATAAATAATTTTAAAAACTACCCGCCTTTCGATGTATGTCCCTTTAAATACCGCATACCAACGTCACTGTGAATGACACAGCATTTTTTAATCAAGGCGTTACCTTGCTCTGCTATAGCTTAGCGCCTTAAAATACTAATTAAATTATTTTTAAAGTACAGCACTCATGTGCTGACTCTTTCTATTAAGCTGCTTTTAGTATTCTAATCCTGCGAAGTGCAGCACCAAACCGCAGTCTGATATTGAGTTGATGATGATGATGGTCGTCGTTGCTAAGATTAAAAATCGTAAGGCTTTCTGTCTGCCTCGTGTTGGGCCATGGCTGTCCAGTGTTTTGTCTGTACTGTATATACAGTGTAGTGGACCTGGTCTCATTGCTGTGTAGCTGTAGAGCAGCATGTCTCTCTCCTCTCTCTCTCTCCCTCCATGGCCTGGCTTTGTAAACTTGCTGTTACCTCCCCTGTCTGTCTGCCTCCTGTCCGCTCAGATCCCCGTCCAGCTGGCGGTGGTGGTGGTGGCCATCTTGGAGGCCGACATCCACATCCCTGCTGAAAAGTGCTGAGGCAAAGATCCTTGCATGTGAGCTTCCCCAGTGGCTGTGCCCTGGAGGTTTGCCGACTCTGATACCCTTTGGGGTCCATGTCTTTGGTTTGATCGAGTTCTGGCTGGACCTTGGACCTCTGGGTCTGCCGTTGTACCAAGTTCCTTAGGCTCTAGTGCTAAGCTTTCCTGACGAGTTTAGCTGCCATTGCCAGTACTGCGGCTATCGAAAGACCACCGACTGCCCACACACTTGCATGCTGTAGTGTCTCTAAACCACATGTGGCCCTGAACATGCAGAGGAATGGATCAGCATTGGCCTTGCTAACAGATCCCCACCCCACAGGTGTGAAGAATAACCTGTGTGCCCGGTTTGTGACCTTGCCCAATCAGGAGAGGATCTGGACTCTGACAGTGACCAATAACAGCTCTCACAAACGTTCCAAGGCAGGTAATGACTGGTAATACATACAGGTTAATTCTGTGTAGGTTGCATACTGTCCTATTCATATTCACAAATGTGGCACAGAGTCAGGGTCTCCCATCTTTTCCTCAGTCTCTCAGACGCCTCTAGTGATGGTCCATGGATTTGGGGGAGGCGTTGGGCTGTGGATCCAGAACCTGGATCCGCTCTGTCGTTCCCGCCCGGTCCACGCTTTCGACTTGCTCGGCTTCGGCCGGAGCTCCCGGCCAAACTTCCCCTCGGACGCGACCCTGGCTGAGGAACAGTCTGTAAGCGCCATCGAGCAGTGGAGGGAGGCAATGGGGCTGGAGCGCATGATCTTATTGGGCCACAGCCTGGGTGGTTACTTGGCGACAGCCTATGCCATCCAGTATCCTGAAAGGTAGGATACATACCTTTTGGAAAGTCTCGAAGTCCTTAGAAGGTCCAGATCAGAGGAAACTATGTGTGCAGCCACTGCAGACCCAGAAATTGAAGTAAACGTTTAAAAATGTTTGATGTGGGCATCAAAACATCTCCTTAAAATGACAAGGATAGGGGCTTAGCTCACAGGTTCCTATGTGTTTGTACTTCCTGGTGCCAATAATCCCTCTCTCCTTAGGGTCACCCATCTTATTCTGGCAGACCCCTGGGGGTTCCCCGAGCGCCCCCAGCCTGGCGCCGAAGTGTCCGGGAGGTCAGTCATGAAGAGACAGGCCCCCCCCCGATGGGTGAAGGCGTTGGCGTCCGTTGCCAGTCTGTTTAACCCGCTGGCTGTGATCCGAGCAGCCGGACCATGGGGTTAGTGAATGGGGCAGTGGCAGGTTAGCATTGCGAATGTACCTGTACTCATCAGTGAAGCTGAGGCACGTCACCACCTCTCCCAGGACCGGGGCTGGTGAACCGATTCCGTCCCGACTTCAGAAGGAAGTTCGAGAGGTTCTTTGATGACGACACCATGACTGAGTACATCTACCATTGCAACGCACAGAGTCCCAGGTACGAGAGCTTGGTGGATCAGTCACGGGTCGTCCTGGACGAGGGCAGCCTCGGCGCTATTAATGGGGTACCTTTCTGTCACGCCGTCAGCGGGGAGGTCGGATTCCGCGCCATGTGCGAGTCCCTGGGCTGGGCCAAGAGGCCCATGCTGGGAAGGGTTCACCTGCTGCCCCCGACGTTACCCGTCACCCTGCTGTACGGATCGCTGTCCTGGGTGGACAGCAGCTCAGGGGAGCAGATGACACAGCTGAGGCCTGATGGCTACACCCGCACTGTGGTGAGGATGGCGTGCTGGGAAGCGGGGCGGGGGAGGGTGGAGTTTAGCTGGGGGGCAGAAAACTGCGAGGGACACTGGGAAGGACTGAGGGGTTTCTGTGATGCCTGGTGCACTATAAGGTGAATTTCTAAACCCGCTACACAGCAGGAACGTGCAACAGCGGCTTGAAAGGCAGCCCCACCCCAGTTAGAGAGTAGTGGCCCAATTAACCCTTCATTTCCCTGCTTGTGTCTCAGGTTATAGAAGAAGCTTCTCACCACGTCTATGCCGATCAACCAGAGGAGTTCAACCGGGTGGTGGAGAGTATTTGTAGCAGTGTGGATTAGTTCTGTGTGTATGTGTGTGTGTGTGTGTGTGTGTGTGCGTGTGTGAACAGCAGGGAGTGCGTGGGTGTGTACGTGTGACTCCCCATGTCTGAGAGAAATGTCTCCACCAGAGGATCATGACCATTTTCCTAGGATCCTGCCCCTCGTTGACTGACAGTGCTCTCTGACTCCAGGCATTCCTAACAAAAGCATCTCCTAAGTAAATATGTGTACAGTCTTTTTAAATAGTTGTCAGTCTGGAGCTGCTTCCACTGTGTCTGGTTCACGAACAGGTTGACCTCTGCGTGCCACTTTGATGCCAACGCAGCCCCAGAACATGCTAGAGAAACAGCCAAACCTTAAGAAATTCCTGTGTGATGACACACACACATGACACATTGGATGAGTGTCCAGAAAAATATGACAAGAATGACAGTGCAACAACATTCTGGGCATTAGGTTAATTAGTTATATTTCTCTTTATTGGCAGGGTGGTGACTCTGAGGCTAGGGATCTGTGCCAGTGATTGGAAGGTTATTGGTTTGAATCCCATGAATGCCAGGAGTGATTCTGTTGGGCCCTTGAACAAGGACCTGCAATTGCTTTGCTGGGTGTGACATTAACCTAAATCTGGCCCTGCAAGCTGGTCCTCTGTCTTCAGGGAGAATTTGAGGGTTGGTGGCAGGATTGGCCCTCCAGCCACCGGGAAAAAGTTGACGCTGTTCAGCTCCATCTGAACAGTGTGGTGCTAAGGTATTGCCCACTGCGTGGCTGCACCCAGGTCCTCCCCCTGAGGTTGTTTGTCAGGTGGTGGTGTGTGACACTGCACTGTCTCATTGTATGTCCCCTTACTGCTCTTTATTTGTGTGAAATTTATCCAAATTACATTTGACATGTTTTTGGGAAATTAGTGTCACGCTTTCGGCGGAGGAACGGCCCATAACTGCAGGCTTAAACCCCTCACAGGGGTGTTTATTATATAACATTATTATATAAACAACGGGTAGAAACGGGAAGCAGACCGCACGTAACATTGACAACAACCGACAGGGTTAACAGGACGCAGACCGACTAAATAGGGCAGGACATCAAGGATTAAACACCAGGCAGCTGTTCAGGGCAAACAAGCGGAGAAAAAGAGGCAAAGCACAACGAGAGACAGGTGTGGCGAATCAAGCCCCGCCTGAGGGCAAAACAGGGGAACAGATACGAAGGGCGGGGCTGAGTGTGACAGATTGAAACACAAATCAGAGATTTTTTGGGGGGTGTACTGTATTTTAATAAAGTGAAAATTTAGTTTTTTTTTGTTTTGTTATCAGAAAATACAAAACTTTTTTAAAGTCCTAAGATACTAATTGCACATTGGGGGGATTAACACATTTTTCTATGACAAGGCAATAAATGAAATGTGAGACAATAAAATTGAATCATAAATTAACATTTTCCATGTTGCAGTTCCACTAATTTATTCTTATGAATAAAAAGGTCTTTTAAACTGATTTCTCAATTTTTAAAGCAAAACGGATTGGATTAACAGTGAATAATAACTAACGACTGCGTTGCTGTCAGTAATACAATAAAGCACATACTATTACTATAAGTTAAATGCCAAACAAAAAAAAACTGCTGTATGAGAGATTTCCTATTTAAAGCAGGTTGTATATTAGAATACATGCAAATAACATGTACTGTGGAATTCTGATTATCAACAGCAGGGGGCGCACGTCAATGGGTCTACGCGTCATCTGTCTATAGGACACGCTGAGTGTTGCTCCACTTAACACAGTTTCATCCTTTTACACTTAGCTACACCTCAGCAGGGTACTGGGTATGACTAGTTTTCGATGGCCTGGGTTTCCTGGGACGACCAGACTTTTGTGTGTGGTCCCTGGGCTGTTTTTTGGGGTTGACTGCCGCTGAAGTCCTGCCCTTGGCCTTTAGCTTTGGGGTCTTTCTCTGGTACTCCTGAAGTCTTTGTTCCCACCGCTTATAAGAATGTAAAAGACAAAAAAAATGTAATTTGTAGTATGGAAAAAAATGAATGGAAAACAATTTTGAGAAATGAACCAGACTGCAAACTTCCAAAGTCCAAACTTTGACACCAAAAATCAGAGCCAGCCCAAGGCATAAGCGAACTAAGCGGCCGCTTAGGGCCCCCACGCCACCAGGGGTATCCCATGAGTGCTTGAAATGTCAAATTATCTTGATTTAGGCGGTGGGGGGGCAAATCAAATTCTGCCAAAAATACTCTGTATTTCCGGTGTGAGAAGGCTGCTTTGTGGACGGCTGACCTACCTTGTACCTTTTTATCAAGTGGTCTGTCCATGCCTCAATAAGACAACTGTCCAGGAGCATTAACCTGAAGATATGCATGTCAGGTTAGAAAGCCTCTCAACAGAACTTTAATTAACAACAATGGTCTTCTGAACCGGCTGCCACATATTTCATAACATGATCTAATAGAGAATTGTCGCGTTGCTGTCTTATAGAATTTCCGTAAAAATGTACAAATACTAGGTTATTTTAGAGGGTAAAACGAGGTATATCGTTAATTCACTGACCAAAAAAAAAACGAAGCAAATTCAAGTATTTCACAGTTAAAATGTGAGACGCATTAATCGTGAGGGTAAAACGCCTATCGCTCCTGGCACCTCTATGTCACTATTCTACATTTGAAGCGAACTGTGGATGCTCGCCTCGCGCGCCACGCGTAGCACATGATGAGCGCGTCCTGGCCGGGCGCGAGCCGCGGGCACGCGCACGATGAGTTGGTCACCAGCGGCACGTGAGCTTCGGGGATCGGGGCCGTCGATTTGAAAACTTCTTTCACGTCCACAACTGCTGTCATCTCCTGGCACCCGGTTCGACTAAAACTTATTATTTTAGCATGAATGACTGCAAGGGTGGAAGCATGGTCAGAATAAAAGCAAACAGATCGGTCTGGATAAGACCCCAGTTACATACTTCTGCCACCAGAAACGTTCAAGATGTCACAGTAATTATAAATTATATTGTAATACAGATAACTTTTTTCACATTATGTAAAACTATGAAACAGTTGTGGGGTTTTGTACTTACCGTAGTCATATTTCTTTTGCATGTATGTGGATAATGTTGGTTTCGTATTCTGGCATTTACAGACATCTGTTGAAAAATAAAATCCTCACTTTTGCAACATATTTATAAAAACTAACAAACTCAACATTATAGGACAATCATGCTCAATACTCACCGGATATTGCGGTCCTGCATTCCGTTGTCTGCCAGCTATCCAACATAACATCCTTTGAAAAATCGACAGCTTCCATATCTGGAATAATAGAACTATTTAGAAAACGATTTGTTTATGCAGAGCTGATTTATTTCTCATAAAAATAAGTACAGTTGTATAATGTATAAAGTGATAACTGCATTCAGCAGGTGGGAAGTTTCAAACACTTGTGGAAACGAACCTTTCGCTATATCAGTGACAATGGCTTCGGGGGATATACAGACTCCTCGGTCGTACACGGGTAAGTCCTCGCAGGCGAGGCTCTCCGGCCAGCTGTGGTTATAGTGCCTCAGGACCGGCTCGCATCCATTCCGAGCTCTTTGGCACAGCGACTTGCAGGGCTTAATGGGGTCGTGCATGAAGTCCAGCGTGCAGATCGGGGCGTACATGGCGCACAGGAAGAATCGCAAGTCCGGGCTGCAGTTGATGCCCAGCAGCTCCTCGTACTGCTCGATCGCCAGAATGGCATTTTCCTGCGTACTGTGGTGCAGATGGTTGGGCATCCGGGTTATGTTCCAGGGCATGGTCCTGCACATCGGTATACGCACCGGTTCGCAGGGAGCCGCCCGCACCGCTGTCCCCCATAACCAAGCAAGTAGAATAGTGATCAGGGTCAAATGCATGTCTGCCCCAACCCGCATGTGCAAGTTTGCAGTGTGAAAAAGACTCATTAATGAAATTCCGTTACTAGTTCGACAGGTCGATCCCGTGAATTCTGAGATCCGTGCAGGCAGTTGCTGACGAAATGCTGTTACTTGATTTAAGGTGGGATGAACCCCAAGGACACGCGTGACGCGTGTCTTCCCTGCGTTTTCTTACCCGATTTATTATTTTTCCGAAAGTGACATCACTCTGATCGCCTCTCAAAATCCCGAGGACCTGCTTCACCAAGTTCTTCAAGTATCGCTTTGGATGTCTAACATAATAATAATAATTTAAAAAAGGTTAAACGTGAATCCCTTATCAGTCCCGAGAGGACGTCCAGCCAACAGGCAATGCTCCCAGAACTTAAGCCGCTGTCATGTGAAGATCTTCTCAACGTAGGCAAAGAGCGTTCTTACTCATAACGTTAATGGAATGTTATTTTCACGTTTTGCATTTAAATAAAGGTTCTGTCAATGTCAGCACAATAAAATTATTACATGAACATCTTTTGAACGCAATTAAAAATATTATTTTATAATAAAGTATTATTTTATATATGCGCTATACGTGTATATTACACGAATGCGCCGTCCAGCCTTAAACTCAGGATCTTTGATATACAGTATAAAGCGAGTGTAGCCTGCTGCTCATTCTTGCCCTTCGTTTGTTTTTATATTATTTGTCTTATTTATAGTAGTGGGGTAACGTTCTGGGAAGCTCAGGAAAACTGGAACTTTCCAACTTTTTCTTACCTAAATGGGTTGTTCGGTAAACGTTCCTGGAACGAAAATGATTAGCGGGGTGATGACCAGACAATACGAAGTTTCACCGCTGTCTATTACTAACCCTACAATTTGTCTAAATTTTATTTGCGATATCTGCTGAGGCTTATGAATCTAGGGTTTATGATTCTGGGAAGAGCGTACGCTATTTCTGAATAGACTATACTTTGAAACGTGAAAATACTTACATTATTATTTAAATAGTCTACATACACCGTGGAACACGTATGCCTGTGCTGTCTTGAACATGGATTATTTCATGCCATACATTCGGTTGCATCATATAATGCACATCTATCTTGCTGTGATTGCATCTCGTATTACTTTGCGTTGTAATGATGTTGTCACGTTAAGCAGCGGAAGATCGGATCGATGCTCTCGATGATTCAGCAGCTGAGCTGCGCTTTTCCAGAGAGTGGTGCGAGCGCTGCGCCCGCTTTAAGAGACCTGCGCGGCGCAGGGAGGAGATCGCCCCCGGGAGCCCCCGATCGGTCTGTCTCTCCTGACTCTCCTGTAAGCGGTGCCCAGCCGCTGCCGTCAGGATGCCTTTCTGCGGGTTCTCCGTCGTCGCCGCGCTGTGCCTGTCCGCCGCCCCTCCGCTGCAGGCTCGCCTGCCTTTCGCCGGGGCTCCGATCCAGCCCTGCCAGGCTCCCCTGCAATGGGAGGGGAGGATCGTGGAGTACGACCACAGCACTGGGCTGAACACACGGGCCATGATGTCGTATGACGGACTCAGTCAGCAGATTAGGGTCCTCGAGGAGAAAAGGGGACACGTGCCGTGTAAGAAGTACGTATTATTAAACAGTGATGCGATTTCAATCGGGGAGCGTCCTCCGGGGAGTCTAGGACAAGCAATGAGTCGCAGTGTAATTTGGCAAAAGTAAAAATTATTGCATAGGCTATTGCGTTGCAGCTGTATAAGCATGTATCTGTCTAAGTCGATTAGATGATATAAATATCATGCATTTGATTTTAATAATAGAAGGTGGCCTGATATTTCATAGGAGCGTGTTGACACGATGGCATTCTGGGAAATGTTGTTTCGAGGCGAAGAAGGCGCCGAGCATTAAGCTGCTAATTACTCCCTTTTTAATATAATCATGGTTATATATTTTCCACTAAAAGCTACATTACATTACATAACTTTCAGCGTAGTCTTTTATGTTTTTTTGCTGATTTTTATGGTTTGGCTGTCTGTGGAAGTTATTGTGGATTTCTCCCGAATATTTACTCTGTCATTTTATTATTTTATCCATGTCTTTGAGAAAGTAGGCTAATTTTAGATTATATTTTAGATGGATACGGGACGCGATGGCCTATTATCTCAGACTCTGCGTAACTCGTTTTGATCCAGATCGATCAGTTATTATCAGTACTCGGGAAGCCTGCAAACCACCACACACCCAACTCGGCGTTATGCCTGCGCCACTGCTTAATACACCCGTTAGAAATAGTATTTCATACACAGTGCAAACAGGACGAGACACGTGTTCCTCCGTTCTGAGTGGCGCACATGGTCATTTGAGGAGCAGCAGCTGGACACGGACATTAATTCTGGCAGCCTGGGGCAGAGCGCATGTGACGGTATCGCCCCTGGGCTCGGAGCCGGCGCCTCCAGCTTCGGCCAAACCTCCGGTAGCCCGTCGGGAGCGGCTGGCTTCACCTCCTCACGAGCAACCAAACGCGTTCTTATCCCTTTGGCCGCCTCTGTCCTGTTGTTTTTGCTGACTCTCTGCATTCTCTCTGTATCTATCTGGATTTGTGTCTGTGAGTTTATGAAAGTTTCATGAGACCTTTCCTAGATTCAATCTCTTCGTGTTCATATCATGTGATACAAAAAGTCTTTAAACTAATTTGTTACCTTTAATCTCATACTCACAAATAAAATGGTTGTTTTTCAACCTCTACAATAATGTAAGATCAGCATACAACATAATCATTACAATATTAAATAGTAGTTGATCTTTATAAACCAAATCAGGAATGTAATTATTCACTGAGAGAATTGGGTCCTTAGCCCAAAAGTATAGCAGCCTCCCAAAGGCCATTTTTTAAAAATGAAATTTGAAAATGACTTTTATTTTCACTCTGCAGGTACTTTGAGTACATCTATCTTTACAAGAGCGCTGTGCTCTTCCAGATTGAGCAGGTCACCAAGCTCTGCTCCAAAATCCCTCTGACGGAAGCCTGGGATCCCTACGACATTCCTGACAATTCCACCTACGAAGACCAGTACGTCATCGGCGGGCCGGGCGACATGATCGAAGTGCAGGAATGGTCGGATCGGAAACCTGCTCGTAGGAGTAGGTATCATTCGCATCAGCAGCTGGCTGAGACAGGCGTGTGAGAGGCTGACCTTCTGCCCTTTATCTGCTGGCAGTATCTGACCTGGTGCCTCCTGTTTGTAAGATAAATGTGATCCCTATAGACCAATGGTTGTCAAACTGTGGAAGACATCCCACCAGAGGTACTCAAAGTACACACAGGTGCTGCGTGAAAAGACTGTGGTAATTTGTTGTATCCACTGAAAAAATAGGAATCGAAAATTGAAATGATTGTGAAATTACTTGACAGGCCTATAAAAATTAATTTTCTTGAATCATTTTCAGGTTGATACTTTTCATATTCTCTGTTAAGATGTATTTGAGGTTGATTTTATGCAGCCCATTTACTACTATACAGGGTAGTTCTTGAGCTTCTGTGTGTGAGCGCGTAAGTGTATGAATTAAGGTTACTGCCACTTCTATCGTGACTGCTTTCATTTGTTCCAAATGGTGCTTGGTCCAAAAGGTTAAAGAGCCACTGTTATTGATGATTTATAAGGTAAAAGACGCATGGTCATTTCAGCATTTACCTGCAGGCCGTGATTTGCCGGCTGCTCTCTCTCTCTCTCTGACCCGCCTGCAGATGAAGCCTGGGTGGGTGTTTACACCGTCAAGGACTGCTACCCCGTCCAGGAGACCTACACGAAGAACAGCAGTGTCACCACCTCCACTCGCTTCTTCGACCTGCAGCTGGGGATCAGCGATCCAAGTGTTTTCACACCTCCAGAGACCTGCCGGAGCGCTCAGGCCCAGAGGATGGTCCGGGGGTGCTGAGCATCACATTAACGCTGCCCCAGAACCAACACAGAGGCACACCAAGCTTAGGGAGGGGGTGGGGTGCGGGGCCAAATCACACAGCTACTCATACAGGCCTGAGAGCGAATGTCCTTTTTACAAGGTGGCAGGGGAAGTCTCATTAATATTCATAAGAGAAGCGGTACCTGATTGGTCAATTCATTAATATTGATGTCAGAAGCAGAGCCTGATTGGCCAGTGAACGTGCTCCCATCAAGGTGCTACCTGGTTTTTCTGGCTATGGCATACACAGGTTCCACTTCTCTCATGAATATTAATGAGACTTCCCTTACCACCCCGTAAAAAGAAAATTTGCGCCCTGAGAAGCACTGAATCAAGCCAGGGGGGCTCACAAGGCATGAGGCAGATGAAGAACAAGATCTAAGCATAATTTGGCCGATGGCCAAAGTCGATGAGAAAATCATGATTTAATGTAACCACTTTCTGCTAATCTACCTCCATATTAATGTTGGAAGTAGGTCACAAGTCCCCCATTACCTGCTTATATGTGCAAACTCAGTATTACCACTATAGTTTAGATCTATCGGCACACTTTTGTCCAAGATAATGATCCTGCTGCTGTTTTTTGGTGAAATAATGAACCCATATTCCTCAGTACCATTATCCGGAAATGTAAAACACTGCTTTATTTAATTGATAACATTTGGCTGCTAAAATCAGGTGATTATGCAATAACTCATTTTTGTATTGTAAGCTAAAGATTTTGGTTTATTGTTTTTCTGCATTAATAGTTGCTTGTAATAAAGACTCAAACAAGTGAAATTGTGTAAAATGCAAACTGATTGCTCACATTGCAGCGGTAAAACAGGTGTGAGAACTTGTCCTTGGTAATAAGCATTGGGCAGACAATCAATCAATCGAAATCCTAACCAATCATATGTTAAACAATTTATGGAAGCGTACTTTATTGCTTCATAAAAGTATCCCATCACAATGTGCTCTGGGTAGGGTACTAGGTGCTTCATATGGGATGATTTAGAACATGGAAGACTGCAGTTAAAATAATCATATGAGCAAACTGAAAGTAGCTCTGTGTCAGGATTTAAAATGTATTGAATTATAAATTAGGCCTCTTTAATCACGCGCAGGCACCATGTCGTAGTGGATGCCAGCGGTGGAGATGCGCTTCGGCTAATCAACTCATCAGTGGCGTGTAATGGTCATGTGGCTGACGGTGAATTAGCTTCTGCTAAAAGCAGGTCTATTCCAAGCCTCTAAGGATAATCCGTTACAAATCATTTAGGTTTAAATTTCAGCCTATAATGTACATGTGAAGGGTTTGGTGGTAAAAGCTGTTTGTTAATTTGAACTCACCAGCGCAGACGCAGTCCAGTTGCATTTGAAAGTTATGCGGTAATATGACGTCTTCGGACGCAGCTGCGATCGAAATGCGAGCCAGTGAAGGGAGCGTTATGGGGACGGGAGGAAAAATGCCAAGAAAAAGGAACGGACTAAGTCAAAAATGATGAGCTCGCGAACTAATAAAGATGCTTGATTTGTGGCTGTCTTTTTAAAGTCGAACTAAAATGAATCCGCCTTTAACTACGACTCGCAGGAGTTTAATATCCTGGAGACCAATGCACGGCTGGAGTGAGCTGATTTTCCCAAAAAATGATCGGCAACTTAGTTGGATGCAGAAGTTTGAAGCTTCTTTTAGTTTCACGTTGTTTACCAGAAACGCAACATGGTCGCGGCCCTCGTGCCTGCAAATATCGCAAATGTCGTTAGTATTAGTAGGCTGTTTATTACGAATTAGAAAATGCCTTCATTGCTCCTAAATGGTTAAATCTGAGAGAAGGGAAATCCAAGTTGCCGCTGATTGACGTCCTGGGTCAGGCATTGTATTTTTGGAGTGCATATTAAACGGTTCATTCCAGCACTAAATGATGTGTTTTTGGTTTGACATAACCACACTCATCCGCAGTGTTTCATATTCGGTTTTGCTTTCAGATATCGTTATTATGACGGACATTCACATTTTCTTCCCCAGTCAGCAAGCTTTGTACTGCTCCTCGAGCTGATGGCAGGTTTTGCACTGTTTTACTTTTTTTTTTTTTTTACTTTAAAAACGAAGGATTTTTTTTTACCACTGACAAGTCATGTTTCTTGAACGCTCACAAAAACATTTCCCAAAAAATGCTGGCATTTCTTGGAAATAATCTAGCCGCAAACCACAGCGTCCAAGCCTGCTTTCCATCTCTTGGAGCTGCCTTTCAGAGAACTTTGTACTGTATGGTTTTTGATGTACACTGACGCTGCGAATCCTAATAATATACTCTGTGATAGCAATTGTAGGTGATAACCTGGGGTCACATTCTGTTGGGGGGGCGGAGGGATTACGCTACCAAAAACTTCAGCCAAAGCAAGCATTTTTGTTGATACTGCCTTATAGATCGAGAATGCTTTGGAAGGGAAGCTTGCCCCAATAAGGACAAAGGAAACCTACGATAACAATGTTGAGGAGTTGTCCAGGGGTCAGGAAGTCTTCATAGAGGGTGTGAAGTATGATGTGTCGGGGTTTCCTGTCAGGATCCAATCAACTCTGACCCCCTCAGTTTAGTGGGTTATTTTTTATATAATTTTCCCAGTAAAACTTTGGAAAAGTGGTTCTTTAGCTTTATTTTACGTCGATATGAGTTGGGTAACCATTTTTATAGTAAACATATACTCTAAATTGGGTTTTATCGAAGGGGAGTGTGAACTGGGAGGTGTAAATATTGTTTTGTTCATTTGCAGTTAATTTTGGACTCTCCCTCCCTGTGTTCTGTGTTCCCTGTCATGCATGCTATCTCTCTTCAGTATGTCTGGACCCAAAGAGAGGAGGTGGATGCGTTACCTCCACGGTATAAACCACGGACTGGTACAGACGGAAGATTCATTTTATTTTTCCCATTAAAGTTCAGAAAAAAACAAGAGCCGTCACATCTATTCTTACGCCGGCATCTTGGAAGAGAACCACTACAATGACTCAGTTTTCAACCAGCTGAGACATTTTCATGTCTGCCAGCCTGGTCTCCCACGGTGCCTAGGGCATGGTTTTTTTGAGGGGATAATGTCAGCTGATCCCGCATTATACATCAGGAACCTGGTGTATGTTCAGAAACATTTTTCATATATCCAGTTGAATAGGAGAATATCTCAGCTGAAGTTACATGGCAGTGATGCTAATAGCCTGCTGTATGAGGTGAGGCCAAATGGGGAGCACTTGGGGGGGGGGACCAAGCATGGCAGTTGTGTCTTAAACTCAGGGAGATGATAGAGCTAATTGGTGTACCTTAGATCCATGTTAACAGGCCGATATATCTCAAGAGTCTCATCAGGGAGCATCTCCACTGTACAGTAGCTCTTTGTCCAAACAAACCCATAAAGCCAAAGCATAATTTCCTACCACACTATCTGGACCTGATACTAAAATCTGGTCCTCTCATTTGCCCCTGGACATCGCGCTGAGAGCAGACACACACATTTTAAGCGGTGTTCACGGAAGCTCCACAAAATTCCTGGCAGCACTTTGCCAGAAAGGCACGGGGTGCTGCAAGCCTATCTTCTCTCTGGAAATATTTTACCTCCCATTCTCCCAGTTGGCCAGGCAAGTCAGATTGATGGCTGAATGTATAATGTGGCAGTTCAGGAAGTTCTGGGGTTCGAAGGCTTGACTAGAGACACCACAGAAGTGCCCGGGACACCGATGATGATGGCTATGTGCAAAGCAGGACTGCTCTAATACTTGTCAAACAGTTTATTGTGTGTCTGAGAAATGTCAGTGAGTGCCAGTGTTGGATCTCGGTGTGCATTGCCTGCAGGAGGATGGTGAGACTGTGTATGATTGTGTATGTGCTGACCGTCTTGCTGACTATTACCCATTGTCTGCATATAGGCAGTTTGATCTCAGTCCTGCTGTGCTCCATCATTCAGTCTGTCTACGTGAGAAATGATGGAGGACTTCATAAGAGGCAGTCTTCCCCATCTGGATAGCCAGATGTTGAGGACTCTCCTTGAAGATTTATCCAAATTGGGAGTGCAGCAGGTCGACGACCTGATGTACATCAAAGAGGAAGACATCAGACCTCTGCTGTCCGTGGTCGATTGCGAAAGCTGCTATATGTTCAGCAATAGAGGTGAAATGTTTTGCTAATGCAAATACCATATTTTGTCTAGTTCTCATTGTCTGGCCTTTTTATTTTACTCTTTTCAATGATTTGGTTTTTTTTTTTTAAGATAATGCTGGGCAGTTGCTCACTGTGAAAAGACGCTGTGGTGCCTGTCATGGTCTCCATGACTCTGACAGTATCCATGTTGGAAGCCTCTTCAGACCTGCACTTCACACATCCTCAGCACCCTATCCCTACACAGCATAGCACACGGACCTCAACGTTTCAAATTCTGTGGGAAAAGACCAAGCCAAGTCTTAGGGCATGCGTCGAAAATGGACAAACCCCGCAAGAGACAGACAGGCGGCACGTGATCATTGCGGATGCTGTTAGAGAATTATGTTTAAATCTGACTGAGTCAGTGTGCGGTACAATGTTGAACAGTATGGGATGGGATGGACAGCGGATACCACACTTTGTGTACACAGCTGAAAGCACGAGTGGATGACTTGGGTCGGCTAAGGCGACCAAAACAGCCTACTGCCACACCGGAGATTAGCCAGCCAGCACCACCACGAAAATGTGCGGGACTGACAGCTATGGCTGTATAAACTAGCAACCAAGCCAGCTACCGTACATCGTGGCAAAAAATAACGGTACACTACTGTACCTCACTAATTTACAGTGTGCTTAAAGTACTGTAGTTGCATTTATAGTAACATTACCGTGATGTGAAATACAGCAACTACTGGATAATTGCTGCCAGTAAGCAATTGTTAAATTGACAATACACATTTTACAGTTCAGTTACAGCCAACCGAGCTCCAGTCAAACTCAACTCAACCTTTTGTTCTCTTTTGACATTTTAATTTATTAGAGCAATAAATCTTAGTTATTACCTGCCTGTTTAGGGATTGATAACCAAAGCTTATACCTTAGAAATGACGGATGATGTAATGGCATAGAATCCGCCCATAAAAGGGAGTTTCGCTTTACTGCCATTTGTGTCTTAGTGCCGTTATGGAATACCTTGTATTGCCCTAGTGCCTGTATTGCGTAACTACTAGTGGTATAACATTGTGTAACACTTAGGAGTAGGACATCTAGAAGATATAATCATTAACATGATATTAGAACATATACTGATTGATGTAATCATTAGGTTATTACTGGGACATATACTGACTAGTGTATCTTGATGTAATCCATTCATGTAATCAAATCATTATGTACTTGTGCCTCATCTCAGGCTTACAGCCATTGCTAAGCACCTGATCGGATCCAGCCCTGTATCAGGGTCACTCTAAAGGAGTTTAGGAACTTATCTAGTCTGAAGGCCACAGTGAGGAGATGATTGGCATTCCAACGGAAAGGAGGCACCTGGAGCCCCCCCCCTTTTTCCGGAGAAGGGAGCTCTCCAAGAGACATGGCAGAAGAATAAAGGGATGGAGGCCTACAATAGCTGGGGAAAAGACCTTCATAGGATATGATTTAATTTGGAGAGACATAAGACTATGATCATCAAGGTTATGAGATATGGACGTTGATCAGGCACCACAGCAATGGTGATTGGCTGAAGTGATGATAGTGTTATGACTAAAAAGATAGGAAAGTGTATAAGAACCAATGTAAAATCAATGATGGGGGCACTTCTGCAGGGTGTCTGGTCTTTGCCTGTAACCTATGTGTTGCAATAAAGACTGTACTTAGAATTCTACACAAGTGGCTTCTGACTTCTCATTTGGCGAGGGAGAAAAACCACAACACCGTTCTACATAAAGCAAAGTTTTGCAGTCAGTTAGCTAATGTGTGGTTTGTAAACTGCTGGACCTAACCCCAACCCCCCCCCCCCCCCACACTGACCGGCCCCAGTCCGTTAGATGTATGCTCCTCCCTC
>JAODKM010000075.1:7114722-7127807 GCA_026780845.1 Petrocephalus sullivani
GTCCGTTAGATGTATGCTCCTCCCTCACAAGACCACAAGGCTGCGTGCTGAGCCCACTGTTCTATGCCCTGTATACCAATGACTGCCCTCCCACTCATCCCACAAACACCATCATCAAATTCACGGACGACGCCACGGTGATCGGGCTTATCCCGGGGGTGAGATGAGTCAGCCTATAGAGAGGAGATCCAGAAACTCACTCCTTGGTTGCGAAACAGCACAGAGACAGAGGAAGTCCTCATTGAACACAGGAAGCATCACTGAAGTCTTTATGGAAAGAGTCCTGTCCACCAAATTCCTGGGGATACACATCTCTGGGTCTAAAACCTCAATGTCTGTTTAAGAAGGCACAGCAGCGAATGCACTTCCTGAGAGAACTCTGGAAAAACCAGCTGGGTCAGAATCTGCTTGTGGCCTTTTATGGTACCACCATCGAAAGCCTCCTGGCATGCTGCATTACAGTGTGCTATGTCGGGTGCCCTTCTGCAGACAGGAGAGCCCAGCAGAGGGTCATTAACTCTGCCCAAAAACCATCGACCGCTCTCTGCCATCCCTGGAAGACATCGCCAGCTATTACTGCCTCTCCAGAACCCAAAACATCCTCCGGGACTCTGCCATCCCGCACACCACTTGTCTGACCTGCTGCCCTCTGGGACGTGGTACAGGTCCATCGAAACACGCACCTCCTGACTCAAGGACAGCTTCTTCCCTTGGGCTATAAGATAACTAAACAATAATAAAAAAAAAATCTGTGTGCAATATTATTAATCTTTAGTGATGACAAAAACCAGCGCAATACTAATACCTTCATTTCTCTTCCCCATTCAAAGTGTATCACTACCTGCCTCCTACGGCTGGCTCTCTTTATATGAATATACGTATTTATTAGTATGACTGCTTTTCTGTAACTCCCAGGGGTTTATATATTTGTTTATATATCCATTTCCTTTTTTTCATTTAGCACTAGTTTCTCTGTGTATTCAATATACAATGACAATAAAGCTTCTATTCTGTTCTGTGCTCCTTTGTGGGGAAATGCTGTGTAGCATTTCAGACCTTTATATATTTGGAATATAAACTTTATTAAAGGAAGTAACAGTTGAATAGGAGTCGTAAGAAGAATGTGTGTTGTCTGGAACCTTCTTGATGGACATGGGGGTACTGCTCACTGGTATGACCTCAGCTTCATTCTGTGATGTTGGGGCAAGTGAGATGGAAATGGACTTGGCTACGGGTGACGATGGCTATTTTGATTGGCTCTGGGGGAATGGGGGTTGTTTTTTTTTTTTAAATAACAGTTATACTTGACCGTTTGACAGTTTTAGGATGCCTTGAGATTATCAGCATGAGGTGCTATGGTCAAGATAATGGCAAGAAGAGCTGCAAAGGATTCTGGGAATGCTGGAATTTCAGGCTTGGCTAACTGGCCTAATGAGGTGGAGCTGTTAGATTGATGGGTTCAGATAACTGGTGAAATTTACAGTCTGTGTTATTCCCAGAGGACAGTAATTCAGGCTGTGTAGCTTGGCATCATTGGGGGTGCAAACTTACCCATGAGGCCTTGGGTTAGATTCTGGCAGTTAGGCCACAGGCTGACTGGAAGTGCCCAGCTCTCATCTGCCAAAAAAAATCATATTAGAGTTTTATAGGGCACCTTCTAAGAAGTTACACTGGCAGCATTTGGCCCTTGTGTTGCGATTGCCTCAAATACCTAATTTCTTTGGGTACTGGCTACTTCTGCCTCCCCCTCAGAGGCACGGTGACCCGTCGAGAGTCCAAATTCCCAGGGGAATCACATCTGACCACGTTCAGGGCTCCAAACCACTGCCCATGGTGACCACAACAGCTCAGCGCAGGCCCACTTTCCTGTAAGTCCATTTTGAAAACACACCATAATCACGACACTCCTCTCTCGCTCGGGCGTGTGTTTAAAATAACCGGGTTCTCCGGCCAACTTAGCGAGCCAAGTGGTTTTGGATCGTGGCAGCAGCCTTGGACCAGGTGGTGGGATAGACGGGGCCCCACTGCAATGCTCGGTGCCCCCCCGATGGTGTGTCATGGTCGCTGCTTACTAAAGTGTTCCGTAAGTGCATATTCAGTGGTCAGAGTCAGTAAAACTACCCACGGACCACTCCTGTCTCTGGGAAAAAAAATGTCCCTTATCCCACTGTGCTGTATAAACAACAGTCCTGCCTCATTCTCCTATAAACAGCTAATTTATTAGAACAAGTATGGTCTGGTGAGCTGCAACACTGCGCAGTGCAATTCTAGACTAATAAAATTAGAATGAAGGAGCAGAAGTTGAAGTCACCCAGCCACAATTACAAGACATCGGGCTAGTAACGGAAAGGGCGCCCTCTTCCTGCAGGCTCTGTAACGCGCATTCTGGAGAACTGGCGTTATAGATTTTAGTGGGATAAGATTACAGGAAGCTGTAAAGAGTAATCAGTGGTGTGCTCACAAAATGCTAACCACCGTATAAGCTTTCTCACCGTTTGTAGGCCAATCTAAGTACTATCTTAAACGGTAATCCCTGGACCCTAGCCAGGATAAACCGACTGGAAGGTGGCTGTGACATGTACAGTTGCAATGGGAAATATTCAACTAACTTACCTCAAAAGACATTAGTGTTGTGAATCGGGGTTAATGAAAATATAACAACAAGCCACATTAAACAACGAAAAATCGTTTATTCTTATTTATTCTGAGAATATAAACTGACTCTGAACTTCGAGTTTAAATGAAAAATATATTTTTCCCCGTTTATTCGACAGCTGAAAGCTAAAAGATCATGTTAGCAAATATGCGGATCCCAAAAGCCCTTGCGAACAGCGTTTGGATGAATCTGAATGTGAAGAAAAATGTTATACCGATAGAATAGGATTTGAAACTGCAAAAAATAAGATCTGAATCTGCAAACAGAAGATTTGCAATTAAAAAAAGACATCTAATATCAAAATATATATGAAAGTGAAAATGAAAATAAAACATTTTTAACAATCTGAACTGAATCCAAAAATTATGTTGTGTATTCAATATTATATCGGTATTTAAGAGCTAAAAATAAAATTTTAAGCGAAATATTTACCTGAATAAAAAAAAATCGGCAGTTGAAAATGCATTCTTAATTCATTTGAAATGTGTTATTAATAGTTTCTGCTGTGTGTGTGGGAGAGTGTTAGAGCATTCGGTATCAGCATGATAGACCGCAGGAGCGCACCTCGCTGAAAGCAGCCTGAATTCGTGCTGCGTGCATGTGATCACGGTGCTCCTGCGGCATCGTGAGGGAGGGGGCACCGGCGGCGTACCATTCGGCAAGACAAAACAAACATCATCATCTGTCAGAACGTTACAAATACAATAGAGAACAATACCATCCGTCTTCTTTATCACTGATCTAGTGCAGGGCCAGTGGTGCCTATTTAATTTAATACATTTCTTTTCATTTCAGACCTTCATATATTTGGAATATATACTTTATTAAAGGAAGTAACAGTTGAATAGGAGTCCCGGTAAAGCGCATGGAGTAAATGAAGACGAAACATGTTAAATATAAACGTAGGCTAGTTACTCCGTTTCTTTCATACTACGCTTTATGGGGTAGATTAGGGTGATTAACGTTTCACATAATGCCATCATTTAAAAAAAGATTATAAACAGCTTGTGAAAGCCAGATTTGGATATCAAAACAATTGCCTTTAATGTTAGCTTGTAGCTTTCATTTTTATGTGTATATATGGTTACAAATCACCTTAAATTACTTGCTTCATACCCATAATATTTTACTGCTCTATAATGTTCTTATGACATAGAGCTACGTTTGTTCAGTAAGGCACATTCATATAATAGCTTGCTGTAACCTGTGAGTATTATATGATTGACGAGAGCCACCGTATAAATTTGGGGGTTGAATATTTCTGATTGCAGCGGTAGGCCTATGTAAACGAAACGTCATGATCAGCAGCGCCATCTAGCGGGGCGCCTGCGTATCCGGTACGCGGGGTTATGCGCTTTGCCTATATGGTTAGATAAGGTACAGATTTAAATTATCCGTAGTGTTTTTTTAAGCAAATACCGACAATCACGGGTGTGTGTGACTATGGAATAGGCGGCGTAGCGCCTTTTTCATGCCTGCATTTCCCCGGCAGGCTGATCCCGAGAGCAAACAGCCGGGCTGGATGAGCCCCGGCCGGTCCCACCCCGCGGCCCGGAACAGTTTTACATACAGCAGCAGCTACAGTTCCGTACCAGTCCATCGCACCCGGCTGTAAACCCGTACCGGGTATTTATAACGCGCGGCTTGCGCTGGAGCCGTGCGTAAAGCTGTGCGTAAAGCTCTCGGGACTACATCTCCCGTCGGCCCGCCTGCGGGAGGCGAGCGTCCTGCGCTTCCTGGAAGCCCCTGGCCATTTGTGCTGGATGCGGGCGCTCTCGGAGGTAGGTGCCGGAACCGGACCCAGACCCGGACCGGGAGACGGGGACGCGGGGTACCTGCGCTGCGCCGAGCCGCCGAGCCGCAGGGACGCTGCCGCCCGCGGGGTGTCACCGAAACCCGCCCTATACGATCGGGGCGGCCGCATGGGACTTGTTTCGGTTGCATATGCGACTCCCAATAACAATAATAATAATAATAATAATAATAATAATAATATAATATGCGCATAGATAGACGCAGGAAAACAGGGTAAGGAAACGCGCTTTTTACTCTGATCCGCAAACGCAGCAAGGGACGACAGGCAGTAGGCGTCGGCGGTGCGCAGGCTGTCCGGCTGGCGGCCCGGGATACGCACCCGCCGGGAGGGAGCCGCATCCTGGCGGGCGGCGGCTTACGGAGCGCCTTTAATTTATAGTCTGTAACGATGAAGGGCTGGGCTAGCGGCAAAGGCCAACTGCAGCCTGGCTGCTCTATTAATAATAATAACAATAATAATAATTATTATTATTGGTATTGCTGTTGTTGTTATAATCATAATACTTGTTATTATTATTGTTAGGGAAGCTCCATGTTTGGTGCCTTTAAATATTTGTTTGATAATTGCCTCTGGGAGAGGCGATGTAGCCGCCTTACGACGCCTGTCAGTGGATTAAAACAGCCCGTGTTGTTATAAGCTGGTAGGCTGTCGGTAGTGGGACGCGGGTGGTCGCTCTGCAGTGGTGTGGAGGGGGCGGTCGGCTCCAGGCTGGTCTGCAGCTCTCCTTTCTCATATCCACACCACGGTGACCGTTGTACCTGTCCTGAGTGGTTAGCATTGATAATTTGACCGAAACAACACAATGTTATCTGATCCCAGAGTCCGCAGACGGTGACTTTATCATAAGGACAAATAAGTAGTTTATCTTCTCCTCGGTTAAATCTTGGCTTTGGGGAAAGGCTGTGAAATGTTTGCAGGCTGTCTCACTGTGAGACTGCATGTAAGGCATGTGGACACCCTCACGGATGGCTTCCCCTGACCTGGTACTTAGCGAGTGCTGCCCACTCTCCTGGAAATGTGGTCCGAATAAAGGATATTTCCACCTTCAGTCAGGGGCGTAGGAACCAGGGGCCGGGCGGGAGGTTCACCCCTCGATAAACAAACCATTCTATTTTAATTAAGTTGTGTCCACACCATCTGAAACTGTTGCCTACACCCCTGCCTTCAGTTGATGGCATTAGTGATATTCATGTTTGCGTGGACACAGCGTGTGATTATGACCTAATCTGGCAGCACCATCAGCCTCGAAGGTGACTGTGGCCGGCAGAGGGCCTTTTGCCATTCAGTTAGGCTGGCTTTCTGTGGACGCGAGCCGCGTACGTGCGGCTGGAAGATGCTCTTTTACCCGTCCGCATTAAAGAGCCAGCAGTCTGCAGGGACATGCTGTCATCCTGATGCAGCCAAATCGTGCAGAGAGACGCACAGGAAGTCGCACGGTTTCCGTGCTGAGGCCCAATTTCACGCCCTCGCTCTTAATCTTCATCGCTCACAAATGCCCAGCGTTACCCCCGACGTATCCGGATATGCTGGGTCTGTCTCTGCGTCTCTGTTAGTCTGTGGTTATACTTCTTTTTTTTTTATTCCCACAAGGGTAACCTCCAGCCACCTGTACTAGATTTACACTGTATTTCTTACCTTTACCTTTCTTACCTAAATGTCAAATTATTACTGTGTGGTGAGAGAGTTGTTTGGTCATCAATTCCATTGATTTTCTTTCTTTTTTTTTTTTTTCTTTCCTTCTATACTTGATGGGTTTGTCTACAGCTCTCCTGCACTTCTGCCCTCTGAGGCGATAATGCAGTTCTAGCTGGCCACCAGCGGGTGGCGCTCCCAGCCTGGACATGGAGAGCCCCTCCAGTGGCAGCCTGCCGTCGCGGCATACACCGCCCTCCTCCCGCGTCGAGGCCTACGAGGCCGTCGGCAAGAAGTGCGTGTCCGACGTGCGCCGGACCTTCTGCCTCTTCGTGACCTTCGACCTCCTCTTCGTCACACTGGTGTGGATCATAGAGCTTAACGTACGTAAAGGTCTCGCCGACGTCTCAGACCGTCCTGGACCGGGCGACATTCCCAACATGAACCTGGGGTCCATCATCCTCGTCTCCGTGTCTCTCCTGCAGGTCAACGGAGGGATTCCGAAGCAGCTGAACGCGGAGGTCCTCCATTACGATTACCACGTCTCCTTCTTTGACATATTTGTTAGTAGATTCATTTGTTCCTATGGCTTCTCATAAATTCGGCAGTTTTGCGGTACATGAAGTGTAATTTTGTCCTTTATTCTGCTTTTTCCTTTGAAACCTGCCCTTAGACTTTGGGCTTTTTTGGGTCAGTCTAAGCCCCCACTGGCCCCAGGAGAAATTTTTGAATGGGGTGGCCAATGATTTTCTTGAGGTGATACAAGCGTCAAGACATCATAATAATCTAAATTTAAAACCCAACAAGAACAATTTAAAACAGTTAGTTAAAGGTTTTGCGCAGCAGTTCATACAGGATAGCTAAGGTGCCAACCGGTTAAGAACGCAAACTGAATGTCCAAACGCAGTTAACGGTCTAGTGGTGCACCATAGCTTCTGATAGTTTTGCTTCTGAAATAGAATCTCTGCAGCCTCATTGGGGAGTAGCCGCAGGGGTAGGGCCTTTGCCCTTGCCATGTGCCAGCAAAGATGTCTGAAAAAATGTGTTTCCCGCTAGGTCCTGGCTGTGTTCCGCTTTGCAGTCCTGATCCTGGCCTATGCCGTTTGCAGGATCCGCCACTGGTGGGTCGTCGCGGTAGGTGACCGACGAGGCGTTGTTACCTGTACCGGACACTAGAGGGCACTTTTGCTTCTCTGTAGAAGTGACTTGTGTGCTGGGCAGATATGGCTATGAAGAACTTTTTAATCTGGCAGTATACCAAGAAGCCACAGTTTGTCGACTGGAAAAAAAGATTTTGAGGCCATAGTGTTCTTTTTTTAGTTTATGTACTCATACCTGCCTGGTGGATATGCATCAATTTTACCATTTTTTTCTGAACTAGTATCATACAGCAGTGATTCCTCAAGGTCTCACTGAGCACATGGTCTTAGCCCTGAAGGACACATTCAGATTAAATTGGCCAGTGGCTGAAGGTGCAGCACAGTTAAAGGAAATGCCATTTTCTCCGCAGAAATTATTAACAACGACCCTCTGCTAGGTTTGAAAAGATTCGGTCAGTGGGTCTCTCAGCTGTAGGTATAATGGTGTTGTTTTATTATAAGTGTACTTATTCGTATATGCTGTATGTGATTAGAGTCGGCTGTAGCCTGGTAGCTTATTACTTTTTCTGTTCCAGATAACTACAGCAGTCACCAGTGCATTCCTTATAGTCAAAGTCATCTTGTCAAAGGTATGGGCCCTTTGTTTTCTGGGGGGGCTCATCTTACATTTTCTAGGGTATGGGGTGTAAAGGTGTGTTTGTGGTCCAGCTTCTCTCCCAGGGTGCCTTCGGCTACCTGCTGCCCATCTTCTCCTTCATCCTGGCCTGGATCGAGACGTGGTTCCTGGACTTCAAGGTCCTGCCTCAGGAGGCCGAAGATGAGAAGCGTAAGTTCGCCTGTAGGCTCGCCGTCGGGTCCGAGGCTCCGGTCGTGATGAACCTCCTCGCCCACAGTGTTAAACTACTTTCCATCCATCTCCCGCTCCTTCCAGGGCTGTTCCTGGCCCCCGACGTGTTTGAGCGGGCCCCTCTGATGCACCCGGGGCCCCTTTCAGACGGACAGTTCTACTCCCCCCCAGAGTCTGTAGCCGGTAGGTCGATCGTGCTGTTGTAGACTGACGTTCTTTAAGCTCTCGGTTGGCGCTACCTAAACTTTCATTCTGAAGCTAGGTCCCGTCGCTCGATCCATGCAGATCCCGTGACACTTGCCTACAGTGCCACGCAGCACATGCGTGTATAACTAACTGAGAAGTGGCCTTTGCTTGTGTTATATGTGTGTGCTCGCTTATGATGGTCACTTATTGAACACTTACCCTCAGTTGTGTACAGCGGCATTGGCCGTGCCTTTCTCACATTAAAGTAGCAGATGGACGGCATTGTGTTTTCATAGCACAAACTGATATTCATAAATTGGGAGTTTTGAAGAACTACGTGGAAGAATGTAGTTTGGCGGGCTTTTTGTTTGGCTGTTTTTGTTACAGGACCACATCTCACGTGTGAATCCATGAAACGCGCCTTTCACGTGCGTTAATGTCTTTACCGTTAGCAAAGGCGCTGGTTCCCATTGTTCACTCACCTGGATCACATCCAAGTCTGTCTGTGGTCTTGCTGGTGCGTCTTCCGGGTCCCCAGGGCTGGTGCCAGGAGAAGTCGCGTCGTTATTGGGGGTTAAGCTGCCGCGGCCGCGGGCTGGTGCTGTTATGGCGAGAATGCAGATGCTCGCCCGCGGTTTGGCGACGATGCAAAACGCCGTTTTCTGATACAAGTTTATCGGGTATTTCTGTTTTATACAGAGGGAAAACGGGCCGTTTTTTATGTACGTTGAAGTTTGAGGTTTTTGTAGCGGAGTTTGAACTGCCATTTTTGGTCCTGCATTTCATTACTTGATATTTCAATAAATGTAAAATTTTTAATAGTTAAAAAGACATTATATAGACAATGTATAAGCCAAAGTCTTCATTTAAAAGACCCTAGCGCAAGGTTGCACAGTGCGCTGGCCAGTAACTGCCGGTCCGGTCCGTTTGCAGATTCTGATGAGGCGGCTGATGAAAAACAGGACCCGGAGAAGGTGCCTTTTTGACAGGTATTCCTCCCACAGCAGCCGGAGAACGAGATCGTTTGGGAGAATTTGTAACAGAATATTGGGGCTAATCTTTAGTGGATCTGCACTAATGGTCGAATGTTTGGGGTCACTTACAAATTTCCTTATTTCTGAAAGAAAAAAAGCATTTTTTTGTCCATAAAAATAACGCTAAGTGAGTCAGAAATAGAGGGTAGACGTTGCCGATGTTGTTAATGTAGCTGGAAACAGCTGATTTTAATGTAATATTTACCCTGGCGTATAGAGGCCCACAATCAGCTACCATTAGTCCAGGGTTTCAGTGGCGTGTTGTTGATCCATTTTTATCATTTTAAAAGGCAGAATTGATCATTAGAAATGTTTAGCACAGCTGAAAACTAGTGTGCTAGTTAAAGAAGCAATAAACTACCTTTCTTTAGGTTGGTTGAGTTTCTGGAGCAGTAGTGGGTTCAACTGAAGACGCAAAATGGCCAGAAACACAGAATTTTCTTCTGAAATTCATCAGTCTTTTCTTGTTCTGTGAAATGAAAGCTATTCCCTGGGAAATTTCTAAGTGACCCCAATCTTTTGAACAGTATTTCATTAAGAAATATTTATTAAGATAAAAAAAATGTCCAAATCTTAAAATATTTAGGATGGCCGTAAGTACTTGTAGTGTTTAAATGACTCCAGCAAGATTATTTTAATAAATTGAATTATAGCCCCTGCTGTTTTTAAAGGTGTCCGCCTAGGCCCGGTGAGGAGGCACACCGGGCAATGCGGCTGGGTCGCCGGCTCCACCTCGCCCTCTTCCCGGGTGCGTCTCTCCTGACCGGCGGCGGGAGACGCACGGAACGGCCCGGAAAGCCAAAAGTTTCTTTCTGCTTTTACCCGGGCGACTCGTGCTTGATTCCAGTGGAAGTGTGATTACGAGCGACGCGTATGAAATGCATTTTTATAAATCCATCACGTGACGAGTGTAAGCTGGTCCGAATGATTATTATGTTTCAGATCTTTTATGTTATTTATTGCTTCGGAATCTGATTAAAGCCTAATGACGGCTGCGATCTCTGCGGTGACCTCCACGGGATCGCACCCCTCGATTCTCATGTCGTCTTCGGAGAGATCGCCTTCGGTGAAACGAACCAGAATTGTCAATGGAGTGTAGATCTAGAGCCGTGGCCTTTGCACACGAAGGTTTTTTTTTAATTCTTTGCACATAATGTTTTTAATCCCATTAATGTTTTTGTGTGCGCATTTATTACGGTGACTTCGGGGACGCTGGTTTTGTATGCAGATATACGCTGTCGCTGCTTCTAAGAGCCATACGGTCGTCGGAGCAGGGGCTCCGTAAAGGGGGTTCCAGGGGCCCCGGACTGACAGGGGCACCTAAATAGGCCTATAATAAATATAAGACATAACTGGATTGGTCTGGGTTGAGTGCTTAAAGTGATTCGCTTTCATGGGCCCCCAAAACCTTTAGTAGCACCCCTGCTTCGAAGGGCCCAGCCAGTTTGGACCACGACGCTTCACTGCCTGACAGTTGTTTTAATTTGCGGCCTGGGCTGAGTTTTAAGTGTTGAATAAAAGCATGTTATTGCAACTGTTAACACATATACTAAAATTATAATAAATATGAATGGCTAATCGGATAACGAAGTATCCCTTCTTTCGAGCATTCTATGTTTTTATTTTTTCATTTATCTATAATTTTTTTATCTTGAGTTATTGGCTTTCTTGCGACCTGCCCACGCTTTTTATTCACGTACAAAGAGTGTTCTCGGTATTAAACACACATTTGTCGAAGGAGAAGCGTTGCAACAGCGCATTTAATCGGAAGGCTGAATCTAACAGACATAACAGCATTAATTTCTCTGCGTGACGTCGACACCCGCTTTTCTTTAAGGTAATTTTCCACCACGGGTGCTCGGGGGTGCGCGGAGGAAGTGGAAATTTGCTAATCTTTCTGCGATCACCTTTGCCCGCAAAGAAAAACATCGCGACGGTTAATAACCTCATAACTATCACCCCCTACTTCAGCAAGAAACCACAGGTCCCTCCACACGAGCTACTGCATTTTCTCTGCGTTAATGTTGCTTTGCCAAATTAAATATTGCGCGCCTGAAGTGAACAGGCTAAAGAAAATATGAGTTTTAAGACATAGCATCTTAATTCTACCTTTCATCTGGAATACCATGTAACCATGGCTGGATCCTGATCCACAACTGAAATCCAAAACAACATCTGTACTTCACCTTCATGCAATTAAAGCCATAACTTATAACCATTAATCTATATGTATGAGTGACTATTTTTAGATTGTGTCAGCCTACAGAATTTTCATAGTTATAAGCTCTAAATTTATGAGGGAAATTTTTGCACCGAAATCATTGACGTAGGCTATAAAAAAGAACCAAAAAATTAATTATATGTTAAAATATTGCACTGGGCTAAGAAAAAAAAAACCTTACTTTAATTACAAATTTCACCAAGTCGATCAACACAATCATTTCTGTTAGTGCTTAATTACCGCGCACACGGAAAAATAAAATTAGATTAACATTAGATAAATGTGATTCAAAGCATACTCTTCAACGTAAAGTATGAACGTGATTGACTAGGCAAATTGTTAAAATTGTTGTCAACAAAGGTAAAAGTAATGAATGCTACGTTTGTGTGAAGCCGTTAATAATGTCTGTGTGTTGTTGGGAAATGGGTATTATGCCTATATGATGTTTAAATTATCATCACTTTGGCGTAAAGCTATTATGTCTCTAAAAGTGTTAGCATAACCATATCGAAAGCTCTCCTGAAATCACCCCGGTCTTTGTGACAACTATTCAATATTGCCATGACATAACCACTAGCACAACTTGTATGGCTAATCAACGCTCTACTTTTTAACTAGTTTAATAAATTAATTAAGGGAGTTGCTGTGAAATATCAAATACATGGGATGGCCGAGGTGCCCCTGAGGAGAGGTTTGGGAACGGAAGCAGTGTTCGTCCAGCCATCCAACAAGATACCAGTAATTTTGTTTGGAAAACTGAGGAAATTCTTGTTATTCTTAACTTGCATATGTTCTAGTGCTCAATTGCCATTTCTGATCTGGGCAAGTGTACACTTACTACCCAGATAAGCAGCTTTAAACATTTCCTTTTACTGCTTAAGACTTTTGCACCTTAGGCTTACTGTACGTCGCTCGCAAACAAAAAAATCAGAAACCACACTTGCATGACTGATATTTTATTTACTTTGAGCAAAAGCCTTCATTTGAGCAATCTATTTTAAAATAAACTTCTCTGTTAGTACAAAACATGCATCAGCTTACATGGATTCAGTATAGCATAATATGGCATGCACAAAGCAAAAAATGTACTTTATTTATGGCAACGTTGCAACCACCCTATGAAATCACTCTGGTTAATCAGATACCTGTAAAAAATAAAATGGAAAAAAATCTTCAAACTGCAAACCCAGAGCAACCAAAGAAGCAGTAAAACCAGCCAGTCGTTCGGCGCTCCAACAACCCTAACCCTACTAGACATTTGGCCTTTCTCAGCGCTGATAATGGTGGACGCAGGTTCGCGTTTCCGTCGCTAGGACGTCTGACTGCCCCTCCTGTAAATGAGTATGGACATGATCCCGAAGTAAGTCAGGCTCTTCAGTATCAGGACGCAGTATGACATCGATATGGCGAGGAGTTCACTCTTGTCATTAAAGAAGTCGGTACCTGAAACTAAAAAAAAAAAAATAATAATAATAATAATAATAATAATAATACAGATGGGTCAGCCTTCCCTTCCTACCAGGGGCGTAGATTTAGGGTGGACGGAGGGGACGTGTCCCCACCAATATCCTCCGACCATTGAAATGTCCCCAC
>JAODKM010000075.1:7135949-7159799 GCA_026780845.1 Petrocephalus sullivani
GGGGGGGGGGGGGGGGGGGGGGGGGGGCGGGGGGGGGGGGGGGGGGGGGGGGGGGGGGGGGGGGGGGGGGGGGGCGCGGGGGCGTTCGCACAGACTGGGGAGTGTGAATTAGACAGCAGGTGCTCTGCTGTAAGCACCATCTCTGGGTCTAACTAATCAGCATCACCCAGATGCATTTTTGCACAGCAAGAGGTCGTGCTTGGTGTTGGTGACCTTACTTGGGCTCATGTCAACCAATCCACGATTGTACCAGAAACCACACAGCAGTGTTAGCGAGACACACAAACGATAAGTCGCGGTAAGTCACACGTGACCCGTGCGGGTCCCCCCCCCACACCATACTACTGGCAGAGAAGCTGCAAAGCTGAGCGAATCACAGCCCAGTTGAGTTTAGCTTAGCTACGGTGCCAATGAGCCCTGGAAGCAAGATCTGTCATTTTAAATTCACACGACTCACTCAGCTTCTCCAAGCTAGTCTTAGACTTTCTGCTTTAAACATACAAAACCATACATAAGTTATGAATAAATCGGTGTCCTCACATGCTCATTAACTTGGCTCCCCTAAGATTCACACAATTCAGCTAGCCAATGAATAAATACAATTACCATTACAATGCAGGGATACACAACACTGCACAGATTCAGGAACTGTATGACCTCAGAGCACAAACTGTACAAACCATCCATATAATCAGTGGCACCATGGCTGCTCACAGAAAGGTCTGCTGATATCTGCTGATAGAGCCCTATTCAGAAATGGTGCCCCCTAATGGGAACACTGTTTAATGCAGCGTCAGACAGGCCCATTGTGGGACTTTGCTGAGACTGGAGAAGCCTTTACAGTGAGTATAAGAGGGTCAGAGTACAGAAAGGAGTGCAGGGAGGGAAAAGGAAAGGAGGAGAAAATGTACAAAGTAGATGAAAACGGAATCATGTGACTCGATGTGAAAAGCATGCCTGTGGTGGACGGAGCTTATCATGCACTGTCAATCACTGAGTGCTGTAATGGGTCCCAGCAGGAACCAGTATTAATAGACAAGGGTCAAGCTGGGCAGTGATGATCAGAGCACAACAGTCTCCAGGGGTTTTGAAGCTTCGTTCCAAGCTTCATCCCAAGCTAGCAGGCTGATGAGTGCGTGGCCGGACTGGGAAGACGACCAGGGGGTGGGCAGTTAAAGATAGTTACCGGAGTCTCTGTGGGAGGGGATCCTTTCTCTGCCTCCACAGATTGAGCAGCTTCCTACATGTGGGAAGAAGTTATGGACACTTACAGTCGTGGAAAAGATCCCTGCAGCTCTTACGAGTGAGGCGACGAAAACGGGTCAGAACAAGGAGACTATTCAGAAACAGCGGGCCACACGGCCAGCAGGCTCACAGGCAGCATGAGGGCATAGCGGTGTCATGTGACCGGACATGCCCTGCCCTCCCTGAGGCCAGCCTCATATGGGCCACACCCTCACATACAGCCTGGGGTACCCGCAGCCCGAGACAGCAGCAGCCATAGTTACCGCGGCCAGTTCGGTGAGGGCCTCGGATACGGGGCCCGCTTCACTGGGGGAGCCCGTTTCTCCAGGGGCTGCTGGGGGCATCTACGTGTGGAGAGATCACAGTGTGGGATATACGCACAGCTGGGGCCACACATTTAAGGGTGAGGTCTTTGTGGATGTTACTGATGATTGTGAGAACCAAACACCCATGAACTTCTTCTCACCACGTTCCCGAGGGCAGACAAGTTACATCACCAGTACCTCCATGATGCAACATGTAATACCAATAAGATCTTTATCTAAGACTGCATCCAAAATGCATCGACTTATAAAACTACATATAGATAAAATACATTATTTATCATCTATACTATGAGATTTTTACTTCACTTGCTCTGTGGTCTACATTTTCATTTACTTATTGTGTTGGGATCTCTCTTTGTAATGCTGTCGGACAACATCATTCCCTACGGGATCTATTTTATATGCCTGTCATGTGGCGCGCGACTCCTTTGAAGCCCCCTCTTCTAAAGCGACTGCTCCTGATCATGTGACTGTGACTCACAGCTGACGCCAGGCAGTGCCAGTCGTGTGACGCGAGACCCCTTGGAAACCCCTTCCTCTATGGTGACTGATCCTGGTCATGTGACTGTGGCTACGCCTCTCATGTGACGGGTGTCCCCTTTGAAACCCCCTGCTATGTTAGGGGCAACAGGCTTCTCCTGAGCTCACAACTCAGACCAGACAGACTGCTGGTTCTTCGAAAAGCGCCACGTTTACCAGGAAAACCTCGGCCTGCTTCACCTCGCTTTTGTGTTTACTGATACATAAAGCTAGCAATCACTAAAATGCCAGCCAGATGCATCACTGAAGCGATAAAGCCACCACTTCAACAAGGGCTTTCAGTCATTCAGATAAAGATCATTCCCCCGAACGGCATCGTACAAAACACTGGGGGTGAACCATAAACAAAACAAAATTACTGGGATACATATGCATCCAAAACCACACCATACTTATATACAGGTAAAAATGTCAGGATGTATTAGTCAAAGCTTGTTTTCCAGTTTAAATTGAGGGATATAATCAGACTTCATGGAATCAGTGAGTTCGGGTGAATTGGCCATTTGTTATGTCCCCCTTGATTAATACACCCAGAAATATAGCCAGCAAAAATAATAAAAAACAACAGTGTTACTTGCCTGCATTCCGGTTTATACAAAGGCATTTTGCAAGAAGTGACATTTTACAAATTAAATGCAAAAACTTAAAATGTCAACTGAATATGGACAATAAAATAATACAAAAACTTAACCCATTAATTCCACATAGAATTTTGTTCAACAAGTTTGTTTAGTCAGCACTGATTTTACATGGAAGAGTAGCCTGCAAATGGCAAATGTTTCATTTGTTTTGTAAAAAAAATAATAATAAAACAAACAAATGAACAGTCATCACACCAAATACCCTGAAATATTAACAAATGTAATAGCAAGCTTGTGGCCTCCCCAAACAACATTCGATGGTCACTTTGTCATGTATCTTTAACGTTTTAATCTGACGTGACTTGTCTCATGCTGCATGGCGACATCCTGTGGTAGAAATCAGGTATTGCACAGCAGTTACACCATAGAAACCAAGTACTTAACTTTAGGGTACAATATTTAAACGGCTTAATGTTTCAAAGCAGCCTTTAACACTTTTATAAATTCAGTGCAGACTGAGTTTAAAGAAGTTACAATAAACTCATTAAATTGGTTTTGCTTTTAATTCTGTTTGCAGAATGATTGTCTCTCAAAAATTGTCACTAATGCAGCATGAAACATCATGAAACATCACCCAATGGAAGAAGTGACCTCAAAATTCTAGACTCAAGATTCTAACATTGACATGGCAGAGGATTCCCAAAAATGACAATGTTACCACGCTTGCTATTATAAAAATAAAATGACGCGGCTATTGAATCCAGCAAAACACTAACACAATGCACTATCCCATTCACTATGAACTGGTGACACACGTGATAAACCGCACGTGATAAAGCACTCACACAGCATGGACACATTTGCTTTTAGGGACAGATGGCCAAGTCTTAGCAGAGAGTGAAGAATGTGTGTGTGTGGGGGGGAGGGGTTTACATACCTCAGTGGGCTCAGCCTCCGGAATCACCGGGGGCTCTCCCGCTTCTGCCTCAGGGATGCCCTTAACGGGGAGTAATGACAGGGTAACATTAATATAATACAGACCAAAAACTGTGGTGTTGGGGGGAGGCTTTGGCCAGATGGGTAATGATGCTCCTACACTGTTATTTGGGACAGGATGAAGAGCCATCCTGCAATCAGCAACAGAGGTTGCAGTATGAGGGGGCGGGGCCGAAAAGGGGCGTGGTCGTGATGGGGTGTGGCCACGATGGGGCGTGGCCACGATGGGGTATGGCCACGAGGAGCGTGGCCGTGAGGAGGGTGCGGGTGTGAGAACAGAACAAAGAACAGAAACTATTCTTGGTGGTACAGAGGGTCACGTTGGTGGAGCCTATGATGGACACATGGTCTAACGTGTGTGTCGAGGCTGTGTGGCGTGTTTCGTACATACACGCAGATACACAGTGCTCGCAGAAAGCCCTGGGATGCTTACTTAACTTTGTAGAAAAATTGCAAATGCAAATTTCGTAACAAAAGTCCAATAACAAGGAAATTTTATCATATCTGCACATATCTTCCACACAGACATTTTCTTTTTAATAAGAGTAATACTTTTTTTGACTGACTCATTCAGTTCTGTTGCCATTTTGCTGTTAATTGCAATTGTAGTCACTGGCTCCCAAAGGGATACTAAACACAAATGTTTGGTGTTTTATGTTATTGCAAAAGTGTTGCTAATTAAAAAACCCAATTGTTAATGAACTTTTTAAATCATGACAATTCTGTTAGAACTATAATTTGGGTTTCAATTTATTACTATCATTTTTAAATCATTATATCAATCAGTTTTTACATTTTTTTATTATTTTTCTATTGTTGTGATTATTGTTTTTATGATTGTTATACTTTCTTTTTCATGTTTATGTAAAGCACTTTGAATTACCTTTGTGTATGAAATGTGCTATATAAATAAACCTGCCTTGCCTTGCCTACTACTTGAAATTAATGTTTTACTTAAAGCTACTTGTTGTTTCTAATGTGATATACATATTTTAAACAAACAAAGAAATTTTGTTATAAATCCAATTTACAATATTTTTACTAATTTAAGCAAGCGTCCCAAGACATGTAACTCAAGAGCAGTGAAGCAAAAGAAATCTGCAGAATGAGAGGACTGGCACATCGTTATCCTGGAGCAGTCAGGAAGTACATAAAGACTCAGAACAAGATGGCAGACATGACAGGAGATGATGATGATGATGATGATGATGATGATGATGATATTGACGATGATGGTGGTGATCATGATGATGATGATGTCAGTGATGATGATTATGATGGTGACGATGCTGACGGTGATGATGACGATGCTGACAGTGATGGTGATGATGACGTTGACAACGGTGATGATGATGATAATGACGTTGACAATGGTGATGATGACACTGATGATAACTGCGATGACAATAACAGTGATGATGATGTTGATGATGGTAGCAGTAATGATGCTGATGGTGAAGATAGGGGCAGTATGACCCCCATGATGGCAGCCATGACAGAGAAACCAATGAGAAGATTCTGGCGTCACCAGCACCAGTGGTTTTAGAGATGGTGCTGGCGAGGGCGACACAGACAGCCGTGAAGTAAGCGAGGAGTATGTCTCCCCCTGGTGGTGGTGGTAACTCACCACTGCCTTGTCGCCAGGAGGGCTGGCCTCACCAGACCCAGGACTCTCTGGGGCCTGGGCAGTGTCAGGCTGGGGCTCAGGGCCCACCTCCGTTTCCGGGACAGGGGTCTCCACCCCAGGCTTTTTTCGAGGAGCAGGAGAGATCATTAGCACCTTCTAACTGAGCCAGCAGTGAGTTTTACAAACTGACCCAGTTCCAGTAGCTTGAGGTCAGCCTAGACTAGACTAACCTAACATCATCTCAGCATGCATGATAAACAATCCGGTTCTGCTCTACATGCAGTAAGCAAATATACAGACAAAAAACCCAAATCCGGGGCAGTAAATGTAACTAATACATGCAGGATGTCCTTCTCTCTGTCTGACCTACAAGCATCCGGTAGCTCAGGTAGTAACCGCATGAATCCTCAAGCAGGCATGTAAACCAGGCGCAAGGCAGCCACACGTAATGTACCAGCACAGACAAGAATGCGGAAAGGAAAAAGCATAAAAATGACAAGGACGGCTGACTGGCATTTCAACAAAAAGTACTGCAGCAAAAAGAAGGAACACGCAGCTCTGAATATGCCGAAACAAATAATAATAAAGAAACAATACGAACAAAATGCACATGTAAATAAAACCACATACCATAAAAACATAACATAGATACTGATAAATACATACAATAAAATTACTCACAGTGGCATCCTGAGAATATCACCTTACCACAGCCCTTAACAAATCAGGCTAACGGGGAAGACTCACCACAGTATCGCACACACCCTCGCTAGTATCATCGGTAACTGGCTTTCCTGAGTCCAGCTTTATGGGGGAGAGAGTTTGACAGAGCGTAAGAGCCACACATGGAGGGATGTAGCCAAGACCATCCAATCAGAACAAAGATCTGCATCAGAAAATAAGCCTTTGCTTATAGCCAGCTTCTCAATGTAATGAAATTTAGTTGGCTACCTTCACGCATGCTATCACGTTCACTGGTGGTGTTTACCACCCCAAAAACCATGCAGTCTGGGGGGCCCCTTGCTAGCCACAAATAGTCAGAACAAAAGTGACTTTTTGAGTGGGGTCCCAGAAATCATAAACTCGCCCCTGATACTAATATATACCATAAGTGTCATGTTAATTAACTAAGAGTTAGAAAGAAAGATTCTAACAGATCTGCAGAAATTATTTACAAATGTACTTCATGTACTAATGAAGACATTGAACAGAAGAAAAAAAACCAACTCATCACAGATGCTAATACACTAATACACTAATACGTTAAAAATCCCATGCAATGAGGAATTATGGGTGATGTAGTTCACAGAGTCTGTGTGCATGGTGACGTCTGCTTGTGCTGTTTCTGCTGAGCTACCACAGCTGGACCGAGATCACGGTGCAGCCAGAAGAAACCAAAAGGCTCTTCAGAGCATGACGTCCCAATTTATCAGTCAAGGATTAATACTGAGGCCACTCTTATTTCCAGTTAATGCTTAATTTCTCCAGCACAAAGAGCTACACCCATCATTGCTCGTCCTGAAGTGGCACCTGTTCATCTGAAATTGATCTGTTATCATATTTAACATTCCTTATGTTTTTTAGCAATAAAAAGAACATTGTGGAATGGTCTTTTAAGCAGCATGGCTGGGTAGAACAGCCGAAGGCATAATTTTAATGATTGAGTTAAGAAATTGTTACTGTAAGACAATTGTACATGCGATTTGTCAGCAAAGGTGGCTTTGCATAAAGAGAATCCGTTTAATTTCCCTCAGCTTCCGGGCTCAAGCCACAAGCCTCACTTCACAGGTAAGTTTTTTTCCAAGAACAGTGACAGCTGTGTCATTCCAGCTCTTTCTACACACGTATGGGTATACCCCAGCAGAAACAACAACCTCCATAATATTCCATGCAAATAATGAGACAGGGAGCAAATAATCGTTTCCATCCAGCGAATGATGGATTTTACACAAGCTACAAGCATTCATGAAGTTCTGAAAGGACTAATTACCTGGGAGAGTCCATTAAATGCATTGTCGGACACCTACGTTGAACCAGAAAGAGACAGTTAACACTGAAGCTCCTAATCAGGGCGAGTTAGCACATATATAATGACAAACAAAACAATTAAAAAAAGGAGAGGAAGTGAGGGCGGGTGAGGAAGAAGGCAGGCAGGGCCTGGGGGCAGGGGGTAAGTTTACCAGGAGAGATTTTTGATCGGAGGAGAGCGAGAGGGTGACTGAGGGATCCTCATCTGTGCTACGCTACGCTACGTGTGGGAAGGGGCGGCCGCTGTATACCTCCTCCGGCTTCTGCGCTTCTACTTCCTGGTACAACTTCCCATATCTGCGGTTCGCGACCTCGTCTTCGGACAGGTCCGAGTTGTTGTTCTCGGTCTCTTTGGGGCTGGACACGTTTCCCGCGCTACCATTCTTAGGGCTCTGCGAGGTCCCCCTCGTATCCGTGCTGGCCAGGGGGCCCTCCCTCCTCTCCCCGTCCCCAGTGTTGTCGGGGGCAGCGAAACGGTCCTCTCCGGCCTCGGCGCCTCCCCAGCTCCCCGCAAGGTCCCCCTGGGCGTCGGTGGAGAAGCCACTGCCGTCCCCGACCTCCTGCCATTGGCCGCTGCCGCCGTTGGCCTGCCCCTCCTGCGTGTCAGCGGGTCCCCAGGATTCCTCGGCAGCCTCTGCCCCCCAGCTGTCAGGCCACATCTGGTGCTCGTCGCTGTTGAAAGGGTCAGCAGCCCAACTGGTGCCGTCTTCCCTGGGGGGCTCCGCAAATGGATCGGACTCAAAGTCAAGAACCTCCGTGCTGGTAGGTCCACTGTCGCCGCCCTGCTGGCCGGAAGGCTCGCCCTGTGATAAACCTGCGCCCTCTGGCAGCTCCGCGGGCTGACTGTAAACACTGTAGCCACCTGCCTGATCCTCCTGCTCCTGTGAAACGTCTGATTGACCCTCCCTGGCCCAGTCTGCCTGGCCCTGTACTGCCCCTTCTTGGTCATCCTGCAAGTAGCCCTCCGACCCTGCGGGCTGCTCCTGCCCCCAGCCCTCGCCCTGCGACTGCCTCTCGCCCCGCTCCTCTGCCGCCTCGCCCTCCGACGTCGACCCGTTCACGGTCCAGCCCCCGGCGCCGTCGTCCTCCCCGTCTTGCGGCACGTTCAGCCCCTGCCGGCTCCCCTCGGTGGTGTCCTCGATCTCCTGCCCGAACTCGTTGGTGAATATGATTCCCGGCATGTTCTGCACGTGGCCCCCGGACCATGCCCCCTGACCCTCCCCCACCTCGCCTCCCCCCACATCACATGGTTCGGCCTCTGGGGTAGGGCTCCAGCTCCTAACCTCCTCCTCCGTCCCTGCCGGTGCTGCCTCAGGCCCCCAGCCTTCTGCGGGGGGCCACCCCGCTCCATCTCCCTGCCCGGCAAAGGGGTCCTGGGCGAAAGCGTCTTCCGACGGCTTCGGTTCTCCCTGGGGGGCTCCGGCCTGGTTCTCGGTCATGTCTGAGGCTGTGGCGGGGGTGCTGAAGTCTGCCATCCAGGTGGTGGCACCAGCCTGCTCCTGAGGCGGGGGGGTGGGGTTGGATTCTCAGTACTGCGACCACATTTCACCTTGCTCCTGCAACACCCCCCCCCCCCGGCATGCACGCTTTACTCACAGGCTGAGAAGCAGAAGCAGCGGGTGCCTGGGGGAAGAGAAGCAGCATTCGGTTAACACAGGGAATTATGGGATGCATGCAACCAGCTTTCTGTACATGTGACCTCAGGATCCATGTCCAAGAAAAAGGGCTGCTTACTGTCCAGAGGTCCCAAGGCAGGGTCTGCAGGAGCGCAGCATCGATTCAGCGATTTGGTCATGCCGGAGAAATGGAAATACAGAAATATAGATAAATCTGACCATCAGATTGTCTCTCAGTTTGAAGCAGTAAGCAGTTATAATATTAAGCTGCCAGCGGCTCCCCTATGAGATGCTGAAGACGGCGGCCGCCGCACCTGTGACAGGGGTGACTGCGTCTGCCCGATGGGGGTGGTGGCATCAGGCTTGAACGGGTCGAAATCCATATCCAGGAGGGACCCCCCAGCGGCTTCCTTCTGCGTGGGGTGAATGAAGACATTCCAGGATCAGGGGGTATCCAGGGTGTCCGGCCTTTTAGCTCAACTGAAGATGGGTTTCTGTTATCACATGGAAGTGCAGCCGAGACCGGCCGTCCAGCCAAGCCCCGCCGGAACCACGGGCAGCACCTCTCCAGTCTGTCATCATGATGTTTTGGACCAGTGAGATTCAGATTCATTTTCACCAACAGGTTGCACTAATGATGCCCCTCATTATAACAATTAATTTATTTATTCACATGGTGAGTCTCTCAACTGGACAAGCAGAATTTATTTATATTTACATATCTGAAAGTGTCATGTTCCTGCTCCAAGCAATTCTTTGGGTGTCCACCAGAGGGCAGCAGTCTAAATGGTTTCATTTCTTTAGGAGATTCACTAGCTTTCCAGAAGGTCATGAACAATTAAGTGTGATCAGCTTGTTTCTGTTCTCTTGCTGCTTTCATTTCTGCCATCCTTATGTAAGCTTCCCATGCTCTGCAGTCCGGTTTTGGTCTTCAGCTATTCACTGATGGAGCACTTATGTAAGTCGCTCTGGCTTAGGGAATCTGCCAAGTGCTGTAAATGTAACCAGTTTGGCTGACATTTTAGTCATTTTTCTGATGTTTTTATCCAAAGTGACAGTAGGGGGGGAATGTTACAGTTGCTGTGTGCTACCTGGGGTTTAAACCAACAACTTTTAGGTTATTAGCACAGTGGTTTATTTATTGTGTTGGCAGAAGTGAGTTTTTGAGTGACTCTAGAAATACGCTTGTGCTTCGTAGACTTTATCTTATCTGGCCATTTGTGTTTTTACTTTTTGGTCTCCTTCTCTTAGTATCTTGCCGGGTTGCCAGTCTGCAACCCTGATCTCTACCCACGGCTCGCTTCAGTCTTCTGCTAGTGTGATAACATGCAAAAAAGTCTGAACACTTTAAAGGCCACAACAGTCATTCTGAGCTCATCATCTGCAAACATTTTTAATGATAATGACCTAGACCAGGATACGTGATGGGAAGACGAATGCATGGGTGATTGATTGTCCACAGGTCCATTAAGAGCATGATTCTTCTCCTTACCATATTTCAGCTAATTAAGATCAATGATCAAGCTTCTGAAATGTACTCTACTGCCCCCTCCTGGGGACAGAGGTTATGAACAGGAATATAGATGTGGCTGCAGGTTAGGTGTGGTGTTGAGGGTGAGCTGGGAACCCCCAGTTCTGTCTGTACTTACTATCCTCAGGTGATAAATACATTTATTAATAATCCACCCCTCCACACACACACACATATACCACAGAATCACCAACAAGTCATCAGAGAGAGTCATGAATCACTACAGTGCAGCACATTGATTATACAGCTTAGTGGTGAGCATCCCGCCTGATCTAATGGCTCTTCGTAAATATCCAGGCAGGTATGCCACTGGGTAAGATGCAGCAGGTCGGTGTTAGGAGTGATTTCCTGGGAGGGAAATGAGCCGTCGCTACACCAACAAGGCTGCTGGGACTCTCACAGGTCACATGTTCTGTGTGATGCTGCTGACACGCACATGGTTTACGGGGACAGTCTGTATCATGGCTGTGGTAATCAAACGAATCTCATGATCTCATGTGATCTGATGACGCAAGTCCATCTGATGGAGCCTCATGTACGCACACAGCTGAACTGCATTTCAGAATATATAATTAATTCACCTGTTGGCCTGTCCTCGGTCTACTGGGCCTCACAGCTGAAATGACTGATGTTGTTTAAAGATACAATACCACTTCTACCCATCCTTAAAGTTTCTATTAGTAAAACAGGGTCAGGTGGACTGATGTGCATCTCTGCAGAAAAGGATGACATCGCTTAAGATATTACAAAGACTTAAATGGTTCAAATTAAGCTATTTGCTAGTATTTCCAAGTAAGAAAAGGGTGCAATGAAAATACAGTTTAGATAATTAGCTGTTATGTACATAAATAGGGGCATGGACCTAAGTGTTGTTATTTCCCCCAGTTTCTACAGGGGACTCAGCTATTCTTGCGCAGGCCAGAAGGTGGCGCTCACCTGTGAGGGTGTGGTGACATTGGCCTCGGGGCCAAAGCCTTCGTCGAAGAGGCTGATTATCTGGCCCTGATGGAGTTCCTTGGTGGGTGTGACCTTGGGCGGGGGTGGCACCGGGGGGCCCTTTTTAAGCTGTAAAACCCGGAAAGCATTCCGTCAGAGTCAGTGTGCGCATGAGAACAAAGACTTCCTGTCTGCCACACTAAAAGTTAAGAACTTACAAATATCCACTAAGGGTGCTGCTCTTCGCCACACTGTTTAGCATTTCATATTAACCTCCCATGTTATTAATGACAAAAACTGCTCATGAAGCCTCCAAATATGAAAGCCTGTGACTTATCTTCCCTGCCTTATTTGGGTTATCTAGACCACAGCTATGAACCACAACCACAGTCGTTCACTGACACCTGACACCCATATTCATCTAGGGTAAGTGTGCCTGATGCTGGTGGTGAATGACAAGCTAACAAGGCACATGGCTGTCCACAGACAAGAGCCTCCTAGTGGATCCCTGTGAATAGGGTAACTAACCAATAATGTGTGAGAGAAGGCAGAGCACCTGTGAGGGCGACTTGGGCCGGGGCGGGCCGGGCGAGGTGGGCCTTAGCGAGTGGTTGGGGGTGACTTCGGGGCTATCTGGCGGGGACTCATCTTCGGGGGGGGATGGAGTCCTGGCAAGTCGCAGGGGTCCAGAGTCGCTGTGGGTTGTGGCAGATAAACCGAAAGCACAGTAGATTTAGCAAACTTACAGCACTCGGCATGTTTACCTCGACATTACCGTAACAAGGAGTCAAAACAGCCATAAATATTTAACAAGGGTATTAATGGTTGTGGTAGAAGTGACGACCACACTTATTAATAGTTTCTAAACTATATTCTTAATAACAGCATTACGAATAACCCTTACAGACATCATCCATCGAGTAACTTGAATTAAACTGTTGTGTAATTGAAGTGAAACGTCTTAATTGCTTATATCGATTTTCCTGTAGGGGACAAAACATTAAGGAAATGAACAATGACCAAACAATAATTCGGTAATTCAGTAAGACAAAGTAACTTCGGGTAACTCAGGAGTGTTTATAGTAATGCTTTTTTAAGGAAGACGGTCAATTTTGCTCATGCCAGTATTTGATTCTACTTCTGTAACAGATTCAGTTTCCTTTCCTTTTTATTGATATTTTACATACTGAGGTGAGCTTGTTGCGGTCTTCTTGGCTGTTGACGGTTACTCAGATATAAATAAAGTGTTTTTTCCAACTTCTGTAGGAGTGCATTTTGGACGATGTCCTTAACGCCATCACAGACGACTGCTCGCGTCAGGGCTCATCACTCACGCCATCCACAGCACTCGCATTTCAGTCACATGACACAAAATGAGGCCGGCAGCAGGCTGGCTCTAGAAGCGTCTATTGAGCTTCCATCTAGTGGATTTTACATCTACGTGGCTGTGTGGTGCTAGGGGGGCAGCTTTGGCTGGGAGATTGGGAGACACCCAAGCTCGCTGTCCTGATTCCCAAGGATTCAGTCACAGAAAAAGATGCAAATGGAGACCTTTCCGAGAGCGAGAGGGTAATAAGACAAATATGTTGCTCTCATAAAAGTATAAACAACATTAATTCCCATATCTGTTCCCTTTCCTAACTGAACACTCAGTTCAATAAACAGCACTATCTTAGGACCAGACTGGACAATGGCTTATGAAATATTCTAATTCCCTATATAATGAATTTTCAGAAACACAGCCCTGCAGTGAGTGGATAAACTGTAAAATGGAAAATGCCAAGCCGATGTTCAACAGGAAGACAGAGGAAGGAGCGGGTTCCTCTCTGGGTCCTTCACTGAAAGCATCTGCTTCCTTTTCTGTGACTCCATTCTTGCTTGACTAGTGTTCTGTTTGAGATTCAGCTGAGGGACGATCGCTATGCTCGTCGACTCACCGTTTGGTCCTGCGACCGTGCACAAGGGAGACAACGGGAGGCATCAGAGTTCAGAACAGTGCATCTGCAGAGACCCGCGTCAAACTCAGCACTGCCCGCTTCACACAATTCACCAAAGATGCCGGCTTATGTCAAAATGCTTCGTATGTTGGTCTCTTTCATGGCCTGTGTTTTTTACTCTACAGGAACTCTCCAGTGGTTTGAATCCCGTTTGAAGCCCACCAGGCCCCAATGACTTGATAAAGTCATGCCTGTACCCAGTGACAGGTATCGTGCTCAGAGGGGGACCAATTTAAGTATTTGACAAAATGACTAAATCTAAGTAGCTCTGAAAGGCTGTTTTATTGTGTTATTTCTGTGGTTCATCTGCAATGGGCCCAGAACCTGCAGTTCTTATCACACAACGGGATCAAAGGTCAATGAGCTCCAACAGGAACAGGCCTGGCTATTAGTGTCCTCCAGTAAGCTGGGAGGGTTTAATAAGGGTGATTAGCCTAAGTGTGAGTCCGCCCCATTTGCCCCCATCTGCTCCCATCATACCTTGGAGCTCCCTGGATGGTGAACATCTTGTCCGAGTGCTGCTCCCCCAGCTTTGTCATCACCTCGTACAGTCTGTGGCACAGCTATCCCGTGAAGGAAATGGGAGACACAGGAGACAGCCATGTTTTCACAGGTCACTGGGAGGTCACAGGACCACGCCCATGTCTCAAAATGTCATGGTTAATTTTTATTGTTTCCTGCACTACAATGAATGACATCGATATTTCATTTCACTGTATGGTCCATGCATAATATAGCTGAAGATGACAATAAGGATATTTTGACTTTGATGTAATACCTTTTTATAAAACCGAAATTACAAAACAAACCAGGACCTGCACTGTATCAATGCAGATTGGGAGGAGACCCTACCTCTAGTGGTAGATATGCGTACAAACACAATAATGAGGTCTAACGAAACTCTGCACTGTAACACTACAGCGGACTTTGAAGCTGATTAGACTGCCTGGCTTCATGATCAGGGAACAGTGTGTAAAACACGTCCCCCGGAGACCGCCCTCGCTGGCAGACCAGTGTACTTTATTATAGGTGGACAAAAGTGGTCACACTGGAAGCAGTCAGATGGATAAACCCATTAAACTTAATGAGTCACGGACAGCGTAGAGCATCCCTTCAGCTCCATAAGCAACTACAACGACTCCCAAGAAAGGTCTTTGGCAGATTCTCGTAACCATGGAAATACAGCCTCCTTCCTTGCAATTGTGACTCTCTGCCCACGCCATTGATGGGCAGGTTAATTTACCCCCATTCACTTCAATTTACGCCCTGACCCATCATGGCAGGGGGTTCTTTTAACTCCAGGCCAGTAATATGGCACAAAAGCAGTAAACACTGTTGGTAATTGTTCCAGATGGCTAATGCATGCCGTGTGACCCACGTTCTCTGCGTGTGTCCGTCACATAGACACATCCGCAGCCTCTGCAAGGCAGAACAAGCTCCAATAAACAGATGTTGGAGCCGAGGAGAGTGAATCACCCAGAATCCTCAGCGGGGCACTGCACACTCTGGCCAAGCTCTCAAGCAGAAGCTCTTAGTCCTGAAAGCAAAAGATAGTCCTGTGGTGGGCCAGGGACACAGAGAGAAGTCCCAGCTGTAGCAAGATGAGGAAGACCAGGCTGTCCACGCCGTCCCCTTGCAGCAAATGAAATATGACTGATGATAGTGGAATAGGGTTTAGCTCTGTTTCAACAACAGATGTCCCTTTTGTGTGGCAAAATGGTGCCTATTTCCTGTACAATTTCACACTCTACCCCTCCAGGAAAGTGATCCCCAAAAATAACTGTAATAAACAAGCAACCTGCTGCTTTACTACCTTAAGGCACAATCGTCCCTGAGAAGCCAATGCTAACATATCAGGACTCCAAGACAAGGAGACGCCAACCATGCATACCAATATAACTGGCTGAATTCAAGCCGTGTGATTGGTTAGAAGCTCTCTACATGTGCACTGAGGTATTGAGTGGGTCTCATGGTGCCAGTAAGGTTTACAGGAAGGTTTACAGAACATTGTGGGGATCCTGGCTGCAGTTATAAGCTAGCATCATGCTCACGTGCGTTTAGCCTTGTGTGTACCAGACTGGAGAAGCACTGCGTAGCTGCTAGGAGACAGAGGGATGGCATGCTGGCATGTCACATGTTAGCCCCGGCTTGAGGCCGAGTGCGAGCCAGGCTACATCTGCGCCTTTGGGGAGCCGCAGGCAGCCACAGACGTTCGGCCCGGCGGTTCTAACAGCTCCCAAGGCCGAAATTAAAGCATGTGTCACACAGAGGGCAGTAAAAGAAGAGGGAGGAAACAGGAAATGGCTGGATTTAAAAGGAGCATGTATCTGGGGCGGGAATAAGCAGCAGCACGATAGATCGAGCTATCCAGGCTGTCCCGTATACCCCCCGGTGATGCCACCTGCCCCCAGTGGGACCCTCCAGTGGGCTCGCTGGCGCCTGCAGGGAGCTGTGTGATGCTAACCACATGGGGCGATTCGCACACTGCATGGCACCACCTCCTCAGTGTTCAGGCTACACTATCGAGTGTTAAAGCCCGCAGCGTATGTAGAATCAGCCACATACTGCGATCAAACCATACAGGACTTGGGGTCTTTAGGCAGAACGAGATCCTAATTTTACACATTTTCTAAAGTAACGAGAATTTGGCAGCCGTGCTGGGAGAGTATCCGGCACCGTGCACGATAAGTATGCTAATGATGCTATGTATGCTAATGTATGCTAAGCAAGGCAGCTCCTCCACATCCGTGCTTTTTATGCACCAATCCTCCAGCTGGAGATAAAAATAAGCCGGCAAGTGGCATGGAGGCAAGGAGCATAGCCTTCTGGCCTCTCCGTGACAGCATTACTACCAGCAGGAGTGACTACCATGTTGTAGACACATGATGCCCTTGCTTTCGTTCCTGGTTCTGTTTTGGTCAAGTGACCATAAAAGTGCCACTTGACTCCGGATCAACCACTGTGCTCTGCTATTTGTATATAAGTGTAAAGACCGGTCTAAGCTACCAAGCAAAGGATAACCTGTCAAGCTGCTAAAATTAGCATCGAGCTGAGTTGATAGGGTGACAGGACTCCTCATTCCACCAATAGGAATCCTCACAAATATAACCGTCCCCAACGTTACGGCTGTGTGCTCTCACTACTCACCATCGATATCTCTTTGTGGAACTTGGACTCCAGGTTTGTGACGTTCTTGAATGTGTTGACGTAGAAACCCACACGGCTGAAAGGGAACAGTGGCTTGGTTCATAAGCAGGAACACCATGTCACGAATCCACTCCAGATCAACGCCGACTCTACGGCAACGCTGGATTTCCAGATCAAAGGTGTGAAATAATAATAATACTACAGTGGAAATTAAAGCAGCGCTTAAAATGACAAATTATCATTCTAAATATAACACTGTGCAAGGCTGTAACCCTGCAGTCACTCAGCATGGGAGCCTAATAGCTCATAAAATGCTGAAAATGGAATAAGATGTTAGTGCAACATCACAGCCCAAGGGAACGTTTGCTGTGCAGATGTACACAATAGTGCTCGGGGATAATGTGATCATGGGACAGGGCTGCAATGACTTGAGATGTCGCACCGCTCAGAAAAAGGTCTTGTTTGATATGGGGCACCACAGGTAGAGCAGCAGGGTGCTGAAAGGGTCACAGCTACAAAAAAAGGGGGTGTTGCCTTTCTGCCCCTTAGGGAGGGTGTTCATCTCTAGCCTGGTCATAAATCTCCCATCCTGGAGAGCATCTTGCCATCAGGTTTGGTTGTACCCCATTTTGACTGTACTATCCTGATGTAAAGGCTGTTCGTCTCAACGACTGGCTGCCCCAGTAGAGAACCTAGTCAAGCTCACCACATGGTGACCGGCACATCTGATTGAGTAAAGGCACTGAAGGGGTGTCAGGTTAAGTTCCCACAGGGGGTGTGGACTAACCCTAACCCTAACCCCAGCTGGGGTGAACATTCAAAGGCTGAGGAAGCCAGTGCTGTGCTCTGCAGTGAGCCGACATACGAGGAGGGTGAGGCAACTGCTCTGCTGCAGTGCAGACTGGGCCTCCTACCTGTCCCACAGTGAGGGCAGCTCTTCCTGCAGGTCCACATTGAGCTCGTCGAAGACCTTCTGTGCTTTCTGGAACTCCTCTTCCGCCTGAAAGACGACAGACACCACCCGGGGCCTGAAGCCTCGCCACGAAGCAGGGAGCCCTCTGCAGGACTCTTTAGAGAAGTCACACACACACACATGCCGGCAGAGGGTACCGCTCAACACCAAGAACGAAAAGGTCATAGTTGTGGTCTTGTCAAGACCGGTCTTGCTAACTTGCCTCTCAAGAACAAACCTGGGGAGCAATGACTGAAGGGACTAGTCTTGTTTATGGTGTGGAAGTGATGTATCTTTGATATTTGGGGTGGGGAAAGAACAATATCCAGGGATTTTATACCGTCCTCTGAATTTCTGTTCTTAGCATTGGACCTGGTCTTTGGCAATGGAAGATGACGTAAATCGAGTTCAAGAAAACAGAAACATGGTCAAGTACAAGTATTGAGAAATGCACTTTCCCCCCAGAGTGTCCCTCACCTTGGCCACCTTGCGCTCATTCCTGATGGCGGATGCCTGTAGAGATTCCACATAATGCCGCGCGCTGTCGTAGTCTATCAGCTTCCTGCTCCTCTTCGCCACGCGGTTCTGCAACGAATCAGCAGGCAGAGCGCCCACATCAGAGGAACAGAAGGAGACCGTGTCACGGTTTCCATAGTGATGTAACTGGGGGCCCGTTACCAGGGGCCTCAAAGACCTAATGTTACACTTCTCTCTGAATGAATTCAGCATCTTCAAATAAACAACAGCTACAGAGACGGACGCGGATGTGGGCGCCTGACAGGTGGGACGTAGGGAGGGTGCGGCTGTAGATAAAGCCTGTGGAAACATACTTTGATGTCGGGGAACTGGGCGAGGTACGTGTCCAAGGTGATGAGTGACGAGTCCACCAGCTTCTGGTGGAAGTCCTCCCAAAGGGCGTCACAGTTCTGTGAGGTACAGAGAGCAGGGCAGGAGTTATACACATGGCCTCAGAACATGTTACTCATACTCACAGAGAAATCCTAAACATGTCACTGTCCAGGACTATTGAGAACATAAGAATTATGCATTATGAGAATTATGGAAATCATTCTCATATTAATGTGAACTGATCTGACCTCATTGGATGACAACAGCTGTTACCAATGACAAGTGTACTGGGGGTCTTCTGCTCTTCTCACAGGGGTGAGTTTGCTCGAGGGCCACACTCCAAAGCTAACCCCCCCTCCCAGTGCAGACAACAGGGGGCCCCCAAACCTCACGGGTCCCACACAAATGCCTGGTTTGAGTGGCATCTCCAGTGCACCGTGTTCTGAGTCTGCTTCCATACAGGACACCGATGAGATGGGACTTTATATGGATTGCCACGAGGGCATTGTGGGTAATTGTAATGATTTTTTTTTTCCTCACGCAGAAGTGAAGTGCCTAGCCACTCAATTTGTTTCTTGACTCAAGGCAGCAGAGGGAGAATTTCAATCGTGTTGCTGTTTATACAACGTCATTAGACAGAATGCTAAATGGCGAAAGTGGGCGGATCTTCATCCGAGTGATGGAGAGGAAGGCACAGCAGCACAAAGTAGAGCTGTTCTGGGCGTAATTCAGCACCAGTGCACAAAGCTTAGATGCTGTTAGTGTTACGCAGAAATCAAACCATGCCCACCGTGGGCACGTAGCTACAATAAAAAATATCATTCTATTTGAGGTCCCTTTATAGCAAAGGCCCATGCATTCAATACTAAAAGGCCATAGCAGGCAGGGTGCACTGGGAACGGCCTGTGAATGCCCACATGGGCATCACCTGATCAATCTGGAATCGGCGTGGAAATTTGCAAATAGGCAAATCTTTGGTGATGGACTTTTCCACTATAATAAACGACAGGAAGTGGACTGAAGGGTCTCGGTGCGGCACTCACCTTCCCGATGGTCATGACATCATCCTTGCCATGCCAGTCCGGCTCGTAGACCTCGTGCAACGACTCTGTCAGGTTCATGGAGGCCTGCTGCATTCCTGCCAGAAACACATCGGGCATTAGCACATCTGCGCCCTCTAGTAGTACCCCACGGCTGTGGACCATTAGCCGTTAGCGCACCTGTGTCAAACTGCAGCCTAAAGCCATTAGCTGTTAGCATGTAGGACTGGGCTGCCCAACCCTGCTCTTAGAGATCTACCACCCAGTAGAGCTTAGGTGCAGCCCTAATTTAACACACCTGATACAAATAATTAGAGCCAGCCCTGGTGTAGGAGTTCTCCTGAAACTTCCTGCGGCCATTAGCCACTAGCCATTAGCACACCTGTGTCCTCCGAAGCACCTGTGTCCGTTAGCCTTTAGCACTCCTACATCCTCCAGGAACACCCCACGGCCATTAGCTATCAGCCCTTAGCACACCTGTGTCCTCCGAAACACCTGTGTCCATTAGCCATTAGCACTCTTGCATCCCCCAGAAACACCCCACGGCCGTTAGCTATTAGCCCTTAGCACACCTGTGTCCTCCGAAACACCTGTGTCCGTTAGCCATTAGCACTCCTGCATCCCCCAGAAACACCCCACGGCCGTTAGCTATTAGCCCTTAGCACACCTGTTTTCCTCCAGAAACACCTGTGTCCAATTAGCCAATTAGCACATCTATGTCCTACTGAAACACCCCGTGGCCATTAGCCATTTAGCACGTCTGCATTCGCCAGAAACATCCCTCTGCCATTACCCATTAGCACGTCTGTGTCTTCCTGAAACATCCCCCTGCCGTTATCCATTAGCCGTTAGCACGTCTGCATCCTCCAGAAATCCCCCATGGCTGTTAGCAATTAGCCGTTAGCACATCTGTATCCTACTGAAACACCCCGCAGCCATTAGCCATTTAGCACGTCTGCATTCGCCAGAAACATCCCTCTGCCATTAGCCATTAGCCGTTAGCACGTCTGTGTCCTCCAGAAACCCCCCACTGCCATTGGCCATTAGCCGTTAGCACGTCTGTGTCCTCCAGAAACCCCCCACTGCCATTGGCCATTAGCCGTTAGTGCATCTGCATCCTCCCAAAACACCCCGCGGCCATTGCCCATTAGCACGTTTGCGTCCTCCTCGATCAGCCGTGGGTTTTCTGCTTATGCAGCATCTCTAACCATGTGCCGAATACAAAGGACGACTGCAGCCGTAAATGAACGTCTGCTAAGACTGCAGCAACGCAGCCCCAAGGGCACCTGCCTGGCCCCTGTGCCTTTTGCAGTGCGTCCATTCTCTAGCAGAAACTGACCTCCAGTGGTCCAGTGAGGCTGAAACGCCATCACCAGGGTGCCGAACCAATGCTGCCTCCTAGAAAACAATAGGGTCTGCCTCTTCACATTGGGCCCTAACCTGGTGCTTTATAATAAAGTGGGCAGTGTGTGGCTCAGAGGCTTAGAATACAGTGACCCTGACCAGAAGGTCACCAGCTCAAATCCCTGGGTTAGCTGAGTGATTTCCCTGTTGAGCCCCTGAGCAAGACCCTTAACTCCAAGGACTGTCCCTGCTTTTTCAAAACTGTATGTTGCTTTGGATAAAAGCGTCTCTTAAATAAGTAAATGTATATAATCCGGGCCATGTCCATGTTCTGATAAAACATGTATCTGTGTGTATACTGACACAGACATAGTTAAGGTCAGGCTGCCTGTTAGGTCCCTGGGTAACAAAGGCATCCAGGTCTGGTGGAGACCAATGATGTCACCATAGAGTCAGCTATACTGTGGTTACCTGGGTGCTGCCTAGGGGGGGCGGGGGCTGGAACTGGGTGGCTTGGGGAGGGGCCAGATAGGCCATCTGTTAGTGGGACCTGACAGCCAGTCATTCTGGACCCTGTCCGCATGTTTCCTATTAGGTCTGTGTGGGCGGGGGCAGTGCTGAGCCAGACTGCGGCCTTGGAAGCCTCCCAGATCAGTGAGCCAGGCCACATTACAGAGCAAGACAAAGGAGGTAAAAGCACATCCCCCAGTCATGTGACACCTGGTCATGTCCTAAAGGAAACCGTCAGTGACAGCAGCCTAGTAATACGCTGTCACTGTCCAATGAAGAACACATATGTTCACTTTCTGACGATGGTGACTTTTTGCTATAGGCGGAACATGCCCATTCTCCTCCGTTTATTGATAGCGTCTGACATCTAGTTGACCGATGAAAAGATGTTTTATGAAGTTATCTAACTAGCATTTGTGATTGTACTAGTTAGCATTTGTATTCATTCATGGTCATTTGTATGGGTTATTTTATGCTGCTAATTTTGCAAGTTAACGTTGATAGCTAGATAGCTAGCTAACGTCGCTGTTAATTGTGAATATACAGCGAGATTAGTTTGTTGACACTGATATATTTGCCTCACTAACAACATTCCACATAAGTTTAAACCCATAGACCCAAACAGGTTTCTATTTGTTGTGTCAGGGGTCATTTTATTTACTCCCAAAAGAAAATACTGAGAAAATGCGTTTTTTTACACTTGTGAAATAAAGGATTTATGGAGATACATGTTTTTCATTGGACAGTAACAATATTTATGCTCTGTCACACAACCACATGACAGGAAATGGAGTCTTGTTTGGAAACACTGGAGTTAGGTGGTATCACTTGTTTAAGTGTGACCTGGGCCTTGACATTATTAAACATAAGAAAAGAAATTAAACATCGTCTGGTTAATCCTTAAGGAAAGAACGCATGGCAGTTAAAGCTGATCACGTTGTTTCTCTCAGATTCAGAGCTGCCCTAAATTACCTTACCGGTTGCTTGTCAACAAAGGGGCCTTTCAAAAAATCAGGACAGTTAAGGGACTCAGTTTAAACCAATTAAGAGCCCAGATGACCTGTCGCCGTTAGGCACAGGTGAACTCTTGAAACCAGGCCACATCAAACAGAGTCTGTGTATAACTACAGCTAGGATACGAACCAAAGAGGCCATATCAGGTAAGCAAAGTGTGCTATCGCAGCCCTACGCCAGTGCGTGTGCATGTTTCAGGACAGCTGACCTTTCACTGCAGCCAGGTACGCCTTCATTTCCCTCTGCAGCCGGAACCCCTCAGTCTGTGTGGAGAGAAACGTTAGTTAGCAAAAGTTGGCAGGCGTCTTCTCAGTGATGTCATCACCATGAGACAGCCCCCATCTGAGTGCTGAGAGCATCAACAACGGAATCTGTGGCCAAATCTGTGTACACATTTTAAAAATGCTGAGGCAAACACTGGGAATATTACTCTAATGACTAATGTGTGCTTTAATTCACATTACTATGACTGCTTGTAAGATATTAAATATGAATTAATGCAGATTTTTGTGTATTTTTATATGAAATGTGAGTCTGATCCTTTAAATAAAATATCAAAGGTTAATTTCACAAAAAAAAATATAAAGGAGTTTTTTAAACATTTTTTATTATTGTTCATGTCATAGAGCGGACACATGCATAGCTTAATGGTTAGTTGTTTATACCTGTGGTGTTACAATGTACAAACAGCTGGGGACAAAAGTTTACCGATTACCGTGACTAGTCATAAGATTAATCCAGCTGTTTTTGCCTGTAAATTGTCATCCAATCACATCACCCGGTCATGCACTTGACCTGATATGTCAAACCAATTGTGGGACAGAATGAAGAGGCTGTGAGGCATGTCAGGTGACCTTAAAACAATTTGTTGTGCAGGAGATGGGAAAACTGTGGCCGGGATTCCCAGCTCCGGTTAAAAGGTGTTTACTGGACTATAGGTCCAGCTCTTACAAGCTCTCGCAGGAAAAAAAAAAAAGGCTCCCGCCATCTACAGATGCAGTAACACCGTAAGACATACAGCGCGTGCCCTAAGAGATGGACTTCCTCAGAACCGAGGGCTCCGGCTGCAGATTTCTCAAAGTTTAACTTATAAAGGTTGTAGCGATGATGTCACACAGCGAGCTGAAAGCTGCTCTGGGGCCAGGCAGCTTTGGCAGGAGTTTGTCGCCATCGTTTGAGACACTCTGCTGTGGGGGGGGGGGGGAGTCGCAGACCTTGGCATAGATTACTTCAGACCTTACTGCAGCCTAAATTACTGCGGCATCAAAGAGGCTATTTGGGCCGTAAGAGAATGGAATCATTAATAAGTGCCGACCATGAAAAGGACCAGCGTGAGTAGTTATTGTTTTAGTGTTTTATTCTTGCCCAGATGGGCGTTTCCCTGCTCCCCCTCGCGAGCCGGGACTCTGTCTGTATGTGCGGCTTGTGGAGATAGAAGCACATTGATTACAGTAATGGCACAGCCGGGGGGGGGGGGGGGGGGGGGGGGTCACATGGGGAAAGGGGGAGCAGCACCAGCGGCCCTGATGGCCAGGTCCCCTTTCCCAACGATCGCCGCCTTTTTAAACCCC
>JAODKM010000075.1:7196001-7217412 GCA_026780845.1 Petrocephalus sullivani
CCCATCTGCAGCGCAGAATGACTCAAAATCCCTGAAATGCAGCGTTGCCAACTATTTCTTACCTGAATTTACCTCAAAGCTGCATTTCAGGGATTTTGAGTCATTCTGCGCTGCAGATGGGTTAAATGCGTTCATATTTTTAATCAGATTAATCACGATGCTGGATTAATCCGCGTTAACGCGTCAATTTTGACAGCCCTAATTTTTATCATTACATGCTACTTTTGTATGTAGTTGTTGTATTTTTAAATGACTTGTGAAAACAGTCTTTGGTTCTTCCTGACATGAATTATGTCAGAGCATTAAGTTGTATCGCTCCATTTGGACAATGAGAGCAAGCCGTGTGTTTGCCCTGTCGCCTACTGCATGGGAGATTTTATAAGGTATAAAGTACGGCCGTCACCTCTTACACGGTGAGACGCATTTGGCAAGTAGAAGGTGCGACATGCAGATTCAACACCTAGAAGTGTGTGATGCATGTAAAAACGGGAAGTACCGCGTGCTCCAAAATGCCGTAAAATGGTTTTATTATTACAGGACATCAAAGAGGTTCATTCTCCACGTATTGGTTATAAACTGAACATATCAATTTGTTCATTTTTTATTATTAAAAGTTTATCGTTTTGTATAAACTTGTAGGACGACTGTGTAGATCTGTGTTTCTGTTTTGTATTTCGACCGGTAGTGACTGTCGCTCTTTAGAGGCAGCGAGAGGATCCCGAATGGGGCAGGACCTCATTTGCCGGGGGGGTTAGAACTTTCCTTATCGGTATCCATTACACACCGGAAGATAATTATAATAATTAATTAATTGCCCTATTCATTACAATAATATTTCATTTTATCAAGAACTAAAAATCAGTGGATCGTATTAATATGTATTATTAAAGTGCGTATATACTATAACGGAATGCATGACTCATATTTATTTTTTTACGGATTATAATAATAAACAAACCCATATGCTGACGTAAAGTACATAATAGGAAAATACATTTTTATAAGACAAACTATTTTTATTTAACCGCAGTAGATGGTTTTCATGGGACTTCAGCGGTTTTGAAAGGGCGAGTCGATGCTACATTATCACTTTAAACATGACTAACCGCGTAACTGCTGTTTTTGTGATAAACAGGGCGAATTAGGAGTCATGCGGGGGAGCGGGGCCGGCTGCCGGGTATTTCACCAGATGCTTAGCGCACACGGAGCCGGGAGATGGGCGCAAACGGCCGGGGGGGGTAGTGCTGAGCCGCACGCTGATTCACCACCGGTGACGGGCACCAAAGACGCGCACTCTTACGCATGGGTGCTCGGGACGCCCAAATCCTGCAGCTGGTGTATGCATAAAGGAACGGACATGCATGGGTGCTGGGGACGCCCAAATCCTGCAGCTGGTGTATGCATAAAGGAACGGACATGCATGGGTGCTGGGGACGCCCAAATCCTGCAGCTGGTGTATGCATAAAGGAACGGACATGCATGCATTTAGACACCTAGTGGCGCTCCCCCAGATGTGACCTGTGCAAAGTCACCAGAGTTCTTCGTGTCCGGCTAAAACGGGCCCGAGTCCAATCTGCAATCCTCCCCAAGACTTCTTTGGCTCTCCTTACCAATAAACAGTAACATGAAATCGCCCTACCCCCGTAAATACTCCCAGAAGGACCGCACTTGGACCCGGAGCTGGATCCTGCGCAGGGGTACGTTTCCTAAAAGCTCCTGTTAGCAACTAACAGTTAGATTCACTCAGCTGCATGGATTTAACTATGTAAGTTGCTAATATAGTTAGCAACTCTGCTTTTGGGAAACGCGCCCCAGATTAGCCAGTCCGGGCCATCCAGGCAGGGAAAGTGCGGCTTTCGCGCAGCAGTGCCGTATCTCCGCGGCTTTCAGGCTGGGATGCCCAAACCACTCCCCGATAATCAATGAATGACTCACAGTGACAGTCCGATAAAATGGGCAATTCGGGGTTAATTGCGGAGGCGCTCCCGGTCGCGCTCTCCCCGGCTTCGACGTGCCAATTACGCATGTGCAGCAAATCTGCTACAGCGCGAACGGCGCTAATTAGGACGGAGGAGCGCTTTGCGGGACAATTCAGTCAGACGGGGGGGGGGGGATTGCGGACCAGTCCGCCTTGATTAGCGCACTACTGAGGGTGCCGCCCGCCGCGATGGTGGCCGGGAGACGCCGGTAATGAGGATATCTTAAAGGCTGATGCAGGGAGCAGAGTGCCTAATGATTCCAGGTCAACAAAAAGTAGTCCTGCTAATTAGCGTCTGGTCCGGCTGTGCTACCTTCCAGCTCCGACGTGTCTGACTGCCCCCCGCTCCCCGGGTCCTAATACATGGGGGGCATCCGTATGAGCCCTGCGTCCGGTTTCTGTCCCAAACCACACGGATCTGTAGGACAGTGAAGACTGACGATGATGTTAAGCGGTTTCTTACCGAGGGGTAACGGAACCTGAAGTGGAAAAGTTATGTACCATTGTATGGGTGATGAATATAACTCGAGCTGTTTCATTATACCATATAAACTATTCGCTGTACTAAACAGCTGCATTCTGGGCAGCCTGTATTAAATGGTATTTATACCTTACACCTATCCTAGTAATAAATTATTCAGTGTGAATGGCTGTGGGGGCTTCAGGCTTATCGTGACCCTGTACTGGCTAAGTGTCTGGAAGTTGGATGGGATGGTTGATTATGGATGATGGTAGAGGGGAATCCGGCAAGGCTCACCCTCAGCTCACGTCCAGAGCTGCTTAATTCTGCGTGTTGGTTTGGAAATGACTCTTTGCTTTTGCTATAATGATGCTTTCTATAAAAGAGTTTTTTTCTTTGCCATCCTGGCTCCAAACTCAGCTGCATGTTGGCAGTGTGCAGAGGTAATAAAAGCTTACTAATTATATTTCCCCCCCCCCCAACACACACACACATAGGCACACAGCCCGGCTCTGTCCCCTTGACTCAATTTGAATTTTTTGCTCTGCAGGATATTTAAATGACGCCCCATTTTGGTGCCAGCTGCAGGGGAGGTGGGGGGGGGGGTCCTTCGCGTGTGGTTGACATGTGACCCCTTGTATCTGTTGTCAGGGGCGAAAATGGCTGGTTGGGGAAGCTGTCAGTAGGGTCCAAACATTCTTTTTTTCCAGGCGAGATGGCAGGATGTATGCGATTTTCACCTCCCTTGCCCACCCCCCTACAAAACCACCCCTCTGAGCGCTGGAAGACAAGATAATAAGACACTCTGAGTGCGATTTAGCGCCATATTGGCCGGCAGGCGGCCCGCGTTGGAGCCCGCATGCGCTTAGCGACGTCCCCGTCACACACTTGTCAAAGTGGCCGGAGACAAAGGGCCTCATTTCACACACTTAGCGCCGCGGTGAAATGGCCCCGCACTTATCTGGGGAGTCACTCCGGCAAGGTCACCGCGCAGAGCGTAAAAAGGGGGGAAGCGAGGGGCGGTAATGGGGGTGATCGCTGGCTGTTTGGGCCCAACAACAGTGGGAAAGATGAGGATGTTTTCCTGACGAGATGAGAGTCCAGAGGTGCGGCTGTCGGAATGCAGATAAAGGATGGGTGTGATGTATTTGTGAAATAACTAGACGCTTATACCTAAATCTACAACAGGTCCTGAATGACCAAAACAGGTGGATGGATAGATAGATAGATCGATGGATGGTTGGATAGATAGATACATACATAGATAGATAGATAAATAGATGGATCAATGGACGGTTGGATAGATGGATGGTTGGATGGATAGATAGATGGATGGATGGTTGTTTAGATAGATGGATAGATGCATGGATGATGGATAGATAGATAGATGGATGGATGGATGGAGGGTACTTTCTTAGTTCATCAATAAACATAGAGTTTACCACCATGCCATTCATGCATTTTTTTGAACCCCTTAGTTTTAGGGGCCAACTGTTGGCCGCAAAATGTCAGTACACTGGGGAGGTGGGTCCCAAGTAAGTGGGACCCCAAGAACAACGAACTTGCACAAATACAAATATAAATGTGCAACGTGTACATGATTATGCAGAGATGCAAAGAGACCTCTAGACTTGAGCGTAAAGCAGAACATCAGAGGTAGTCATACACGTTTTGGTGACCATCATCTGGAATGCCTCGTCCCTGTCCTGCTCAGGACTTAACTCCCAGAGATATTTGTCATTGGGCGGTTGAGGGAGGGGCTGGAGATTTATTGGGCTACGTTCAGTGTTACACCTAAATTGACCCTGTAGGGAGTTTTGCCTTCAGCGGGACCTTGGGAGCCATAATGAGGATTGAGAATCTCAGAGGAGCTTCTCAGTGCTGGGGCTGCTCGCTCCCTGGTCCTCCATCCCATCAGCAGCGCCCCCCGATGGGTAATCCATGCATTACGTTTCTGTAATCATAGCTTTGTGTGTACTGGCTACCCTGAGCATGCGATTACATGTTTAAGATTTGAGGCTTTGGAGAGGTTAGAAGGCAGCCAGGTGGATGCGAGGCCATCTCAGGCCTACAACAAAGCATATAACTATACGTAGCTCAGAAAGGATACGGTGAGAAATCGAGAGACACAAAAACTCATTAAATGAGTGGTTGGACAGAGCTCAGTTAGAGCATAGCTCTCAGTGTCTGAGGGTCATATCACAGTGCATCGTATGTTTCCTCACACTCTGTCCTTCAGGCTCTTTTATTATTTATAAGGCTCCGTATATGAGCGATGACCAGCACTAATACATGACACTCTGTCCTTCTTGGGACTTGATTTCTTCTGAATTTGGAAATTGAGCGGTGGAGGTAGTGGTGGTAGTTATTATGTGACATTTTGTTCTTTTTGCTCTCGAGGAAGCCGATGGAGGCTTCTGAAGCTGCACCAGCAATCATGGCCTTCAAAGCTTCAGCGAGAAGCATCCCTCACCCCACATCCGTCCTTTATCTCACTCTCGGCTTCTCAGTTCGTCTCCCAGCCACCTCCCTCTCCCCAGCCCTGTCACCCCCTTGCCACAACAGGGGCCCAGGGAGCCAGTGACAGCAACGGTAACAGTTTGCTATTAGAGGGGGAATCCTTCGTTTTCCATAAAGGAGCACGCCGGACCACAGGCTTCTCCAGCGTCCCTGTGTCTCCTAGGTGACGTCGTCATGGCGACATAGTGGTGAGCCGTTCCTGTCGACGACGCTGGCCTTTCCTCCATGCCAGGGGCCCAGAGGTACCGATGGGAGATTAGACTGCAGGGAATCGCTGAGGGCTTCGCCGTGTTGGGGGAAGATGGAAGCAGGGTCCAGGGCCGCTGTGCCACGGGGAACTTGTAGGGCACTGTCTGAGGCAGGACCAGCACCAGAACAAATCTGACACTGAATGCAGTAAATCACGGGTGTATTTATCTGCTGAGGGACAGCGCTCTGAAACACATGCCCACCATCCGACATCGGCAGTGGTTACGTCTAACGTCCCAGCACTCTGGAAACCGCCGGATTATTTCCCGCGTTCGAAGGCTAATGTCTGCGGGTGCTGCATTTGGTCTCTGCCGCTGGAGGGTATTAAAAGGGCATCTCAAATACATTTAGCGGGAAACATCCCATAAAATGAAATGGGCTGTATGTATCAATGGGTTTTACAATGCGAGAGCCCGGCTCTTTATCAGAAACACGTGTGAAGGGCATTCTGCTCCCTCCAGCGGCTGAGCTTCTGTGTCTGTGTGCAGCTCTGAGGCCCGGGAGTGCGCAGAGCGGCCAGATGAATCGATGCTCATCTCCGCCCGATGACCATAATCATCCGCGGAACTTATTTGTGCAAATGATTGGTCTGTTTTGTGTGATTAAGTCGTGCTTTTTGCCTCCAGCAACATCTTAGACAAAATGTTCGAGACACTTCGATCGTGTCGGAATACATTTGTATGAAATTTGTTGTCATTATTTTAATTATTATCATAATTAAAACTACTATTGCCAAGGAATGGCAGCAGTGACTGTAAAAAGAAATTGCTTTTTGGAAACATCATAATTTCCTTCTGTGTGTTAGAATGCTGCTAATTATGGGTTTAATGTGTTCTTATTTCTGTTATCAAAACTGTTGTATCCAAACTGTTTATGCGTATTCCTGGCCAAGTTCAGCGCTGTTTGACACCTGTGGAGTATTTTCTGCGCACACTTTGTGTGTGTGTGTGTGTGTCTGTGTCAGTTATGTATATATTATGTTGTGGTGACCAAATGTCCCCCTAATGTGATAAAGACTGTGATTTTTTTGGCCCCCACAAGGGAAACACAATTTCAGAAACGTCAGTCAAAAAACTAACAAAACCAAAAGTCTTAGGGTTCTTCCCATAGAAATGAATGCATGGTCCTTAAAAAGATATGAGTACAACCACGTGTATGTGTGTGTGCGCGTGTGTCTCCCATCACGTTACTTGGGTCAGTCTCTGGCTGATGTCCAGTAAGCATACACCCAGTGACCATGTCATTAACTATCCAGAACCACTTCAAGGACGAGTCGTCCGTCCGGAGGAGCCCTTCTGCACGCCGCTGTTGTCCTGCACTGTCATTCTAGGCTGTCCCGTTGCCCCTAATGAGGCTGGCCATCCTCCTCTGACCTGTCTCATTAGCAAGGTGTTTTCGGGAACAGAACCATCACTGACTGGATGATTGACTCCAAGTACCATTAATGTATCATGGGGGGGGGGGGTGTGATTTATTTCAAGAGAAACCCATAAAGAAACGTTGGGCCAGTCAGAAGGCCGAGGGGAAGCGACGTGTCCCACCCATGTCTATCATGCCCTCTGGGTCCGTGACTTCGAGTCCAGCCAGGGCTCAGCGGCTTTGTAGGCACTGACAGATCGGGGGGGCGCCTCTCCAAGTGTCCGAGGCGGTCCTGGAGAGGCCCGGTGGATGTCCGAGCCCCGGGTGGTGCCAAATGACGCCCTCACAGCTACAGGCCATGCCAAAGGTCCTCGCTCCAGTAGCTGTCTCCCAAAATAGCCGGCAGAGAGGCAGAATATTTTTAGACTCAGCGCTTGGAGTTGAGGATTGATTGATTTTTTTTTTCTTTCATTTTTTTCTTCTTCTGTTGCCCACGGTTATGCATCCTTTGCAAAAACGCCCGACATTAGCGGCAACGCCTCAGCGTTCCCCCGATCCTGTGTGACAGACGCTTCTCGCTTTCTGGCCAGGGTTCGGAGTTCACAGATTGCGAATGATTTGTGTCCTGCTGCCGTAACGATCTGTTTGTCCACCTGTTCATTTCCTTCTGAATCCCCAGTGAAGCGTTTATTCTCTAATTCTCATGATCAGCGAAGGCGGTCTTTAATCTTAATATTCTCCGTCCATTTGATGGAAGACATCTATTTTAAATTAAGGTTAAAATTTTATTTCAGGCTTTCCCTAAAAGCATTCCTATGTCCTCACACGTAAATGTGCTGTTGGCAGTCTTAAGTTCCTCATTATGATTGCCTATTAAAAGTTCCCCTTAATATTCTCGGTAACATGTGTGATTAGTCCAACCCCCCCACCCCGCGTGACAAGCAGGGAGGTGGAGGGCCCCCAGCCTCAGCCTCAAGCCCTCATAATTTTAGCCTCTTGAGGAAAGGCGATTATTGGCAATAATGTGAGCAGGTCCAGAGACATGAGCCGGAGACGTGGCTGTCGGAGACATGAGCGAGCTTCTAGAGTCAGGAGGGAGGCTCAGGTAAACCGATTAGAAAACGCACAATATACAGACTCGCGTCTGAATCAGTTAAATGTAGCCGGACCCTCCCAACACACATCATCTTTCTGTCGGGTAATTTAGTAAGTTATATGGGCCCTGGACCACGGGGGTATCATAAATATGTTACGTTTGATAAATTACACAATATTATTAAAACCGAGCCTCGCATTTGGGGTGAAGGTGTGGCTGCCAATGCAATAAAATGCAGGAAATATTGGGGGTGGGGGTTCATTGCTTTTCTTTTGTCAAAATATTTGTAGGGGGGCCGACAACGAACCAGTCTGGAGGCTGTGCCTGTTTGCGGGGGTGGCGTTCAGCTCACTGCTGGGCACCAGGCCTGGGTTGCTTATGACAGTCCAGCCCATAAAATATCCCTTCCGCCCCCCAAAGCTCCTGCTACCAGCTAGCCATGTGCTAATGGAAGCATTTCATTACCTGCATCTACCCTTGTTTGTCGTACTGTTGTGCCTGTGATAAATAATATCTGCTCTGATATCATTTGCTATGAGCCTGCCCTGTGCCGCCAGTTAGCTGTATGCTATCAGCTAGCTGTCTGCTGCGTGATCAAAAGGGTGCGTGTTTTGCTGTGAATAAGTAGATTTGCCCCCCCCAGCACCTTTGATTTTAATATTACTGCCAGCCTCCAGGACCCGTAAACTGCCCTTGCGATGCGATCCTGCCCCCGTTTAACGCCGTAACGTCCCCCTACGCGACTCTCCAGTTCTGCGTGTAACGAACGCGGCCCGGAGTTTTTGGCACCGTTTTACAGTATGTCGGGTGGGAGTGAACGTTCCTACTACGGGCGTGATGTGGAGTGAAAGTCAGACAGGACGTATGCGGGGAGGAGGCGGGTTGATCTGTGTCTGGTCTATGCACAGCGATGCAGAGGATACGATGTAATGCCGGTACATTAGAGTCTGTCCAGCTCTTGTCAAGCTTAGCTAATATGTCAAAGGGGTCCGTGTGACCATGTGACATCTGCACAAGGACCTTCTGAAGTCATTAGAGGTCATGAAAAAACCAGTAGCTGTTTCTGATTGGTGGAACTGTTATTGGTGGATACTGCTATACTGTAACTGTACATGTAGGATTTCCTGGATGTTTCCATGTGTTCAAGAAGCCTATAGGTTTTATATAAGGCATGACGAATACGCAAACCAGAAGCTATTCCTCAATCAGTATGAGCAAAAAAGTGAATGAAAAGTGTAGTGGTTAGGGACGCGACCTCATGATTGAAAGATTGCCAGTTTGACTCCCCAACCCGCAAGTACCGCTGAGGTACCCTGAGCAAGGTACAGTCCCCAACCACTGCTCCCTAGGCGCTTGCATAGCTGCCCCCAGCTGTGTCACGATGTCGCATGGCTTAAAAGCAGAGGACACACTTTGTTGTTGCGTGCTGTGGTGGCTGCACAACAATGAAGATTAATCACCTTCACGTATTAGCAATGTCCCGGTACACTGATCCGATCCATTCAGTATTTATATCTGCCGATTACGATTAGATCTTTTGATAAAATCTTTAAATACACGCATAGTAAGCATCGGTACATGCTTTGGCTAAGTAAGCCTTTCAGTATCCAGAAAAGTGGTAGAAGGATGGATGGATGACATTTAATTACGTTATGTAGCTACCTCCATAACGGAAGGTGTAGCTACCTCCATAATGATGGTGCTGCAAACATTGCAGGTATCTGCTGGGCTACTTTGAGTTTCCATTTTAAAGAATTTCCACATGGCTGACATCTCGAGAGTTTGTACTTTCAAGTCATGTGCCTCAAGTGTATGTTTCAAGTCATGTGCAGGCTTACTGCAGTGTGTGGCGGAACTTTTCAGTCTGCACAACTAAAGTGAATGAGGGGGATGCAGAAAATGAAATAGATGGATGGGGCTGTGGTAGCCGATACCGACCAGTTCTGATCTTTGATATCGGCCTGGGACACCCCTGGAAATTAAATTGATATTTGTTTGCCAGTTCAATATGTATTGTGATCATTTTTGCAGATGAGCAGTAAAAACAAGGGATGTAACGGTAAAACAGTTGCCATGTGCCGTTCTATTACATCATTTTTGGTTAGAAACTCACAATGAAATTAATCAATACGTTTCCTGAAACAGGTGAAACCTAAATTCACAAGTAATTCGACACAAAAAAATGTTACGCTAATTTTGGCTAGTGCTGGGGATCGCAAAGGCCCTCTCACGTCACTTAAATCAGTAGCTTAGGATCATTTTGGTTTCACAATAAATTACTCCAAAGCTGGAGGTAGCTGATAAAACCAAGACTTCCCGTCAACTCTGTTATACCAAACTCAGATGTGTTGCTGGACAGACATCCAACACGCGAACTCATTTGACATGATATACATAATGACATGATGTATCTGCCGGAGCAGGGCAGAAACAGCCTCTCTACGTTATTCGTGGCATGGCACCTAAGGTGCTGATGTCATGAAATTGAGACCAGTCAAAAAAAATAACTACAACACTAATGGTGTTTATCGCTATAGACATGTGGTCATACTCGGCAGAATTTAGTTCATTATGATTGTTATAATGTAGTTTTGCATATTTCTTTTTACTGTGCAAATGAGCTGTTTTGTTATTTGGAAACATTGCCTTTGATTTACAGCTGTTCCTAATTGTGTTTGCAATTTGAATAATTCTAAAATCAATGAAAATAAAATCTGTTTCTGCTGTACCAGAACTGCGCCGAACTGTGAATCCAAGCAGTTTGCTTTGCTCATGCTGTCCCAGCAGCTCGGGGACAGGGGACCCAGATGCAGGGTGAACGGGGAGCCTAAACGTGGATCTGAGTCACGGGACGTATGCTAAGGTCCGAAAACTGGGGAGCCTGTCCTAGGGGGAGAAGGGAGGGGCGGGCTTCCGTGCAGACGCGGGGAGATCACTACAAGCACGGGCACTCAGAGGAGGATTTTATGCAGACACTCGGTGAGCCGGGGATCGGGATCGACGCAGGCACTAAGGCACACGGGCGTGAACTGCAGCAGTTGGGAGGATGCAGAGCGCGACACTCGATGCTGGACAGGGATCTGCAATCGCTCACACTGTGGAAACTGGTCGCACCAGTTATGATGGTTAAGCCTTTGAGGAAAACTAGAAACGAGTGACAAGCAGCCGAGGCTCATACTGGGAGAGCTGGCTCAGCCTCACGCATGTCTAGAGGACCAGTTACAGTATAGGATCCCCAAACTTTGGACGTCATCTGAGATGGTGCTGGAGGAGGTCCTACACACGCTTGCTCATTCCTGGTCTCCGTCTTTGTCACCCTTAGACACACGGGTCATGCTGCCAAGACCCGACCTAAGTTCCAGCCCTTCGGAGCAGAGTCGGATCGGCCAGACCTTCCCTGGATTTCCCGCTGGAGCGCAGGTGGGCCACCGAGACACCAAACGTCTCTCTTTAAGGGGAGTTCTTGCAGGGGATATTGTGTGTTTAATGAGCTATGGGCACTGGGTGAGGAATGGGAGACCAGAGTACTGACAGGTAAACTACAAAATGAACTCACTCTTTATCATAGTGATTTCATCTGCACCTTCTGCGCTGAGAGGGATGAAACATGTCTTTAGAGGCACCATTAAATATCTCCCTCACTGTAAACAGAGGTCAGTGGTTTATCTACACATGACCGTTTGTGTAAAGAAAATTACATTCATACTCATTTTTGTGTGAACCGTCATCAAATGCACGCTGGTCCTCCATAAAAAACCCCATGTCAGTGTTAGCCGTTGGATTTATGGTTACTTGTTTGGGTGCCTTTTTAATTTCATCCAGAACATTCTGTAGATTCTGCACACTTCACCTTACCATTGATTAATCAATGTTAAGATGCTTGCACTTAACGGTGTCCGCTCTGTCTACAAACCCTTAAAGATATCATCAAGAAAAACAGAATTCTGAATAGGTCACTTCCACACTGCTGTATAATTACCGTGTGTATGTCGAATTATGTATATATTTACTACAAACTTGTTTCCCTCAATGTTGTATGTGTCGCACTGTGGCACGATGGAAGGGTGATCCAGCTTAAATTTCAAACAGAAACTTAATTTTAAACTGAACTCAGGCTTACATGAAACAAACTGGATCACGAGGGGGCACATATATACACAGGTAAACAGGGCTAAGCAAGAAACAAGTACGGGCCATTGATAATAAATCCAACACAACAACACAGTGACACCTGCTGGTCAAACAGGAAAATGACAAACAGGACAGGGCAGCGACTGATCCTGGCAATATGGTTCTGGGATAGCGGAGCATCACAGGTGGTCCTCGGCCGTTCCCCTGTACTCCTCAATCAGTGGCCAGTAGACCTTCTGGTGAGTAATCAAGGTGACAGCTTGCTTCAATTTCTGCATTGGCTGACAGCTCACCCCTTGAGGAGGTAGCGGTTATATACCTGCTTGCTGATTCTCCTTCATATTCCTCAAGCTTTTTCAAGTGTGAACAACGCTTATGCTAATTGGTCGTTCAAACAAAAATTACATCTGCGCCAGTCTCCCTACCCCTTTCTTAGCGATGCTAATGTGCTGTGTGAAATGCAGACCAGTCAATCCAGAACACTGATTTGTCAGTTTATCAAAAAACTAAATAAACTGACACAACAAATCTTTAGATGTGTTTTTAAACAAACTAGTTTGCGTACACTGATCTGCCTGGTGGCGCACCTGTCTTTTGCTGAGTACAGCCACCCGAGGGATATTGTTGCCTGTTTTCCTTTGAAGCTTGAATCTGAGTAACGCTCAGGAAGAAGCAGCTGGAGATCTCAAAGTTTCAGGATGAGGAGTTGTGTGTTTGTTTCATGTCTGTTATGGGATTCCAGCTAAATCGGAAGTTTCGTTGCCAGCCTTTCAGCAAAGCCATCCCTGGTTTTTTATTTAATTCTCAGGCAAACATAACATTGGGGATTCTGCACCTTATTCATTGTATCATTATGCATCCCATAGTCCACCTGTGCTAACAATAGTACCGTAGATGCTCTATACTTTTGTTATTTTTACATTGATTGTACCTCTGTTTGTGTTCAGTTCATATTGATTGTGCTTCTCAGCTTCAATAAGATCACAACCTCTTCTCTGGAACTGAGCTTCTCTCTAATTTCTCCTGCTAACAATGGCCTCTTTGTTATAGCACTTGTTGGCTGTCCAGCAGCTGGCATCAGCTGTGTCCAGCATGATGCCCACGGCAACAACAGGCCTCAACCAGCCCATCCTCATCCCCTTCAACATGCCGGGGCAGCTGGGTGGCCAGCAGGGCCTGGTACTCACTATGCCGAACACCAACCTCAGCAACATCCAGGGACTGATGGCAGCAGCAGCCAGTGGCATCATTACCCTGCCGCTGCAGAACCTTCAAGGTAAGACGGCATGGACTACGCCACCTGGTGGCTGAATGGCTTATTCTCAAAATGTTACTCAACTGAGTCTGGTTTTTGAAGAGCCTCGGAAGTAAAGTATTGGTGTTGAAAAATGTTTGATGGACCAAAAGTCATGTGACATGCCATGGATTTCAGAGAATGGTGGTGTCGGGCAGAGGCTGTTATTGTGTGGTTTGGACAAAATGACCTTAAAGAGACAGAAATGTAGTGTAAAGGGAAAATAAAGATTGATGGTTATTTCAATGGGGTTGCATGTTGGTACTAAAGGGTCTTTATTGAAACTAACTTTCTCTGTGCTGTGATACCCAGGGTCCTAATGCTCAGGGATAACTCATGTTAAGGAGCCTCACTGCGTTCAGGCGTCTTCTATGACAGCAGTTTCATTTCACTGGTCACTGTCTGCTTAATGGCCCCTTTAAATTATAATGCTTAAGAGTTCCTTTTTGATCACAGCTGTAAATGGTTTTCAGTTTAATCTTTAAAATATTTCTCCTTTGTACCTTTGGCCGTGAATCTTGGATGGGGGGGGGGGGGGGCAGATAAAGTACTGCTAAGAGAAAACTGACAACGGCAGGGGCTTCAATAGGTGGCGGAGATCTTCATGGGTGGGGGAGATCTTCATGGGTTTGGGAGATCTTCATCGGTGGGGGAGATCATTGTATATTTGGGAGATATGGATTAGGGGAGATCATTGTGTCTTTAGGAGATCTTCATTGATTGAGGAGATTTTCATGGATTTATCAGATCTTCATGGGTTGGGGAGATTTTTGTTGGTGGGGGAGATCATTGGGTGTTTGGGAGATCTTTATGGATTGACAAGATCTTCATAGGTGGGAATATCTTCATGGATTGGAGAGAACATCGTTTGTTTGGTAGATGGTCATTGATTTTATTTATCCATTCCTCCTGTAACACTCTGGGTTGTGTCTCAGACTTATTCTGAGATCAGCATGAGCTCTAGATATCGTGGCTGACACATAGCAGTGGCTATGAATATAGTGCCAAGATATAGTCAGGTCATACTGTAAGATGTCCATGTGATCAGGCCCTATCTGTCTGTAGCTTGCGCTAACAGCACTATTGGTCCATTCCTTGGCAGGGTTAAATGTCAACCCTCACCCTGGGGCTTGTCATGTAAAAGTGCAGACCAATGCCTGATTACTGTCAGGCTATACAGAAGTGGCTTGTCTCAGGAGGCAGGACAAGGGTGCAGGCAGACACTTTGTTATTAAAGTTACTGAGTCACCCAATAAAAAAGCAGGTGGTTGGTTAGTGAACAGCATGGCCATGGAACCGTATCTGCCTTCGTACACTGGTAAGCAGTGTCTGTGTGTGTGCGTGTGTGTCTGTGTGTGTGTGTGTGTGTGTGTATGCTCCCAACCCCTCTGATTTCTATGAAATCAGGCATTGAAATTGTACTGAACTTTTTATTAGCTCAATTCCCGTTCCCTTTGTGATGCTATTTTCCCGTTTTCCATTTACAATATACCTCCTCAGCGGAATGAGTCAACAAGCCACGAAGTGAGACGCGGACGGCGCCGACGCTCAGTGGCAGCGATAAATAGTGGTCAAGGTGACGAGGCCTCCCTGTTAGAGGATCCCCTGGCAGGGGGAGGACGATAAAAAAAGTTATTTGTCTGGAAGAGAAGCGCGGTCATGCGTCTTCAACTGACTATAAAACAAGGCGCAACCAACGCGGCGCATTATTTTAACGGTGTCGTTTTTATAAACGATCGTGTCTACGGTGGCTACCGAAAGCGTGCTCTCGAAAAGCACGTTAATGGAGCGGCCGCTGCACATTCTCGCTCCTGCGATGAAATTACGTCGCCCCCTTCGAGGAGTCGCGGCAGCGTCCGGAACTTTCCCTCCGCAGTGCGGCAGAGGGGAGGGTCCCACGGTCTCATCAGTCAGTCTTCCTCCTCATTTGGAGGCCTCCTCTCTGTGCATTGTCCATCATCATGTACTCTCTCATTTTTGTTTGTTACAAAAGGAATTAAACAGTTGGGCGATATTCAGGGGAAATGTTTTTACATGTGACACTGAGCTGGCGGGTAATGCCTGTTCGGTTCCAGCACATCAGCATTTAGATCTAACCATCTGCTGGTCTTTAGGATTTCCCCCAGGTACTTCATTCGCATCATACTGTGAGGGTTGGGGGGGGGGGGTTCTGGCTCCACCCACATCATGTATTATTCATGAGCACGTGTCACAGAGGAGTCAGTGCCGTGCCTAACCCCACAATTCCACCGAGAACGGTGATCGCCTCTACTGTAGTCACTGCTTCGCTGAACCATCTTCGCTACAGATACGTGCCGAGTCTATTTTGCCAGGATGCCGCTTCTGGGACACTTCTGACAGCAGCTCAACCTGTCAATCAGGCACCGCTTTGCTCATGAATATTCATGAGTTTTCCCAGCCACCCTGCAAGCGGCTATGCTTCCGGAATGCTTCTGAAGTGCTTTTTGGTAGGGGTTGAGGACGAGCAGAGGACGGAGCAAAGCCGCATCACAGCCGGAACGCGGCGCAACCGCTCTTGGTGGAATTCTGGCACAATCCTCTGCAGCAGTGGTGTTTACCGGCACTCATACCGCCACTCCGCTCATTATCGATCCCCACTCCGCTCATTATCGCTCCCCAGCCTGCTCATTATCGCTCCCCGCTCCGCTCATTATTGCTCCCCGCTCTGCTCGATTTTCAACCCACTTTGTTGGGTGTGCATGGGTGCGGCTCTGGCTCAACAATTAGTGTGAGTGGGTCTGGTACCGCTCCAGTATGCGAAAATGTAGTCAGATGTGAGAATGAGAGACGTGGTGATGCTCCAGTTTTGTGGAAATATGCCGCTCAGTGGTCTGGCCAAAATCCTTCTGCTCCCCCTCCCACTCACACGCCCTGATCCAACGACCTGGTTCCTCCATGCAGCAAGTGCAGGTGTAGAGGCACAAATCAGGACCAGCACCCCCTGTGTGTTACATCTGCTGATGCTACACCGGCCTCCCCAAGGTCTCCCTGTGAACCTAACCCTAACTTAACCCTAACCTAACCCTAATCCTAACCCCACATGCCTGCCGGTTGGTTTTGGTATAATTTTCCATTTATTTTGGTCCAGCAATGTTGTCATGACTTGGATCTTACAACGATATTTTATTAAGTATTTTTCATCCTTCCTCATATTCACTTTTAACTCAGAAGCACTGTCAAAGACTTAGCAAAAATATCGACAGATGCAAGTAAGCTGATATGGTCATGCTGTCCTAGAGGCAATTCATGATTTGGGGGGGAGGGTTTGGGGTTTGGGGGTTGAATAAAATAAAAGCCCGACATGGAATCTGTGTCTCTGCATGTCTCGTGGCCGATGCGGGAATCCTCTCCAGTAGTAGCAGCTACACAAAGACTCAGGATTGATTGATTTGTTGTGACAGCAGCCAGATAATGGAGAGGAAATGGAGGGTGAAGGTTTGCTGAGAAGCAGCGTGGCGGCAGCTGGTTCCACCTTCTCTGGCTCCTTCGCCTGTCGTCTGTTAGCATTAATACAGCATAAGCACACCAGCCAAAGGCGAAGAAGAGGGAACGGCCCAGAAAGCATAAGCACAGGAACACTCCCATGAAAGTGCACCAGCTGCAAGTTCGCGCAAGTAGGAAATCCTGCAATCAATGTTACCTCCTTATCTTAATCACCCTGTCACTATAATTTACACGTTTAGCCATGTGTATTATCCGGAGAGGGGAGCGTGACTGATATGTACCCAGTTATCCTGCCTAATATTAAATGCACTAATGGGCCAACACTAAGCTACATGTGCTGGGATTCAGCAAAGAACGCCTGGTCACGACTCTGGGCTCTTCTTGGTGGTCGAGTCTGGGGCTCGCAGGGGTCGGTGTGGCCGGCCACTCCCCTGGCCTAACCAGCAGCTGAAATGCCTCCGCTTAATTCTCATACTGAAGCTCTCTTCCCCAAGCAAACTCAGCTTCATAGGAGTCCTGGCACACAGTTCACGTTGCTGCAAATTAACCAAGAATGAAATGTAAAGAATGTAAAGGAGTGTGGCTTTACACGGCGCAACACACAAGATGAAAATGACCCCCGTGCAGATTGTCCCCATGGTACAGTTTTGAGCAGAAAGCCCCCACCATCATTGCACCTGTGGCAAGGCACCGTCAGATGCATGCAGATGCCCCTCTGAGTCTTTAGCCTGAGGAATGGCGAGATGTAAATGAGGAGACCAGATCTTTAAAACTGCAGGCGAAGGCTGGCGCCCTTGGAAAGCAGGGTCCCTTGGAATAGACGTGCCTGGTTCTGGTGCTGGAGGGAGAGAGCGTCTCGCTGTGTGGCGGTTAGGAGGTGTGACCATCTGGCTCACGGGTCCCTCCTGGGACGGCGGTGTTGAGTCCTCCAGCGGAAATGCCGATCCTGCGTCAAGGCCATAAACACGTCTCCTGCTAGCACCTGCGGTCCTGCCTTTGGATCGCTTATGAAATGCAGTCATTCTGAGAGGCGGCCGGGCTTATTATTCCAAGCGGCACTGGCATGAGAAAGCCCGACTTTGCAAAGCGCTTTACAAAGTCAAACGGGAAATGGGGGTCAGTGGTAAAGGTCAGCCACGGGTGTCGGCTTTCGCTGTGTAACAAAAGCCAGCGGTCAATCCCTTCAGAGGAGGGTTAGTAAGCGGACTCTGAAGCAGCATTAGGCGGGGGGGGCGGTCACGTGCTCGCTAAAAGGAATCTGCGGTTTCGGGCAGCAAGCTGTGCCCTCGTCGCTTTAATTAATAACCTTGCTCTGCCAGGGCTGGTGCTGATCCCTGCGGGGCGTCTCCGTGTAAAAAGCCCAGAGCGAGGCCTTCTGGATGTTAATGATCCCCAAATAAGCAGACGGCCTAACCTCAAGTACATCTCGGATGCATCAGATAGGCTCTCCACAGACCTCCGGGCCGCCACATAAAGGGTCCGGGTGAGCCGCCATCCGCACCTCCGTTTCAAAGCTTCCCTTTCTCCTCTCCTCTTTCCATTGCCTCCGTTCTCAGCCACTTCCACCCTCCTCCCTTTTTCATTCCCTTCTTTCAGCTCCTAACCCAACTCTTGCCACTTTCTCCTTTCCCAATCGCCTCGTGCCCCATCTACCTTCCTCCCATCTTTCCTTCCCCACCTCCTGCCTCCTCCTCATCCCTCCTTCCCATCCCTCCTTCCCTGTCCTCTCCTCCTTCCTCCACATGCTCCTCAGCCATCTGTTCTCACATCTGCCGCAAACTGTGACGCCTCCTTCACCAGATTTCCTCCGCCGGCGTCCAGATTAATATCGTAGCAGTAAATGACAAACGCTGAATGAGCTAAAGATCTCATGGGGAAGTGACGGGTGTGTTTGGGAGGGTCTGCGATCTGTCAGTGATGTGGTCTTTACCATCATCATGACATCTTTGTCTTTTAAATTCTGAGTTTCTTAAAACACACGCAATGCTGCATTAAAGAAGCATCCATCTAACTAACTACTTGTAATATTTCCATGCCTAAGCTGTATTTAAACAGATCTGTGGTTGTTCTTACAGATCTGCATTTGCGGGAAAGTCAACAGGAGGACTTATATTTGTAACCAACTGGACTACTTCTGCAAAAAATGTAGTGCAGGTGTTTTGTATCCACCCTTTGCTTCAGATGGGCTTCATTTTCAGCCTTGACACTAAACCTTCGGTGACTGATCTCCTGGTGCCCTGATGTTCATGCCTGAAACATGGCAAATCTGGGAGAGGGGCGGGGCTTCTATTAACCGGGGCATTTATGACCATGAAACGGTGAGGGAAAGTCCTGCCCATCTGTACGAGGGCCAGGTTGGTTAACTCCACGTGCCCCGGCCTCAGCTGAAGGGGGGTTCCCGGCCACATCTGCTCCACTCGTCCGGTGATGCTTTTTTCAGGAGCCCTGGAACACAGTAAGTGTGCGACCGCCTCCCTCCAGTGTGCCTTCTGTTACACGCTGTCCCGGGTACGACATGCCAATCAAACAGGCCGCCTGGGAGGAACCAGCAGCTGGAGCGGAAAGTGACAAAGACAGACGGAGAGTGGCGAAGCGTGGGGGAGCACCCCTCTACTCTCCACCTGCCCCACCCAGACCACCCCAATGCCCCCCCCCCACCCCCATGCCCCCCACACAGCTTTTATGGAATAAAAGGCAGCTGCTTGTTCGCTTTCTGCATCCCGTAGCCTTTTAATCTTTATAAACCTGCAGTGTTTAGTAGCGGCGCTGCGCTTCCCGGACTTTGCTGCTTATACACACCCTTCGTGGAATGAGGTGTGCCGTGTGCAGTAAACAGCGGCCAAAGTGTCAGCAAACACAGCCCTGGCCGGGACGCCCCGTTACTCCTGCACGTTAAACCCTCCCACCATCGATTTTCCGCTCCCCCTGGGCTGTCCTCTCAGCATTAATTCTTCATGAGGCCTTTGCGCCATACTCCCCACTCCGCTGCGCTTACCGAGGTGTGAAGCATTTAATAGTTGCCCATCAGCCCTCTAGAGGCATTGGTTGGGGGGGGGGGGCAGGTGCTCCGCTGCAGGGGGCCCGCCTAGGACAGATTTGGTTCTGGACGTGTGCAGCGCCTGAACCCCGCAGCCGTACCTGCCATATCTGTGCTGCAGAGACTCCTATAGATCAGCGGCATGTCGAAAACAAAACAGGCAAATGGGCGGCCTACCTTTGGGTCCTTGCTGCTGGTCACGCCCCCTGTGAGCCTCAGACTGCCCAACACGGGCAGCAGGTTTGCCGTTACCCTGCATGGGGGAGAACATGGGGTCTGCAGGCTGTGCCTGGAACTGCTGTTTGCACGGTCAGCACATTTAGCATGCACTCGTTTTAAAAGAGTTACATTGATTGTGAATCCACAAGGACAATTTTTAATGTCAGAGATTTAACACTGGGTAATAACTCAAACATAAAACAGAACGATTTGGATCTGCGAGAGCAGACGGGGTAATCATAAGATAAAGCACCCCCCCTGCCATCCTGGACCTGTGCTGCGCTTCCTGCCTGTAAGTGTAGGACGCAGAGGTGGGTAATCTGGGTCCAAAGAGTAAAGATCCAGACTGGGATTTTGTTTCAACCAACTAGTTGAGCACTCTTTGACTGAGACTCTTAAAACTCAGCTAGTTTGCTGAAACAAAATCCTGGTCTGGATTTTTACTCTTTGGACCCAAATTACCCACCTCTGGTAGGCTGGTCCAAGAAACTGACAGGCACGAGATAACAGAACCGGAGTGACCCCCCAAGGCCTGCATTCAGGGATGGGATTCTGCGCAGGAGGGACTTTGGGGTGGGGGGAGAGTGAGGTGCCACTTAATTAAAGGTGGCAGGGTTCGAGAGGACTCGTCGATAATGTGGGGCTTCAGCAGTCTCCCAGGGACCGGCTAAACAAAAATGACACTCCTGTGATATGCCAGCCCTGTGCGACCCTGACTTCTGCGACCCCCCAACAGTCAGTGTGCTTCAAACTGAATTAAAGGCTCTCTGACAGTGTCTTTGCTATCGGGGATTGCTAAACCAAGCTAAGCTAAGCTATACGGGAAGGAACCGATCATTACAGAGCAGCGCGAGGCAGCTGGCAGGCTGGGCCTCAGCAGGAACGTAGGCGTCTCTGTTTGCTTGTTTGCTATTGTCACGTTTAGTCTGCTTTCCCTTTACGAAGATTTACCAGGGATGGATTTTTCTCGCCTTCTCCTTTAGATCAATAATTATTTACCTTTAATAGAGAATCTTCCACCTAAACATCCTGACAATCCATGCAGCATCATGGCCAGGATGTATATGAAAGTAGCTGAGAGGTCACATGGCCTCACTGAAGCCCACACACCTGCAGGTATTGGACCGGTAAAAATGCTGCAGCTCTCTCCATCATCAGCAGGGGGCGCCAGTTAGAATGTGGTTCAGGGTCGGACCGGCGGCCCGGGGATAACGAAGGATGCCTGGGCTCTTTGTCAGTCCCTTATTATTCTCTCACGGAAGGTGGGAAAGGAAACAATTAGGTGGGAGAACCGACTGGCATGGCCCCCGGAGCGTGGCGGTTGGGGGTGTGTGCACGGTGAGGGTGCTGGGGAGGGGGGTAGCCTGGCTGCCTTGTTAGCGGGGGAGGCGAGGTCAGCGGTCCTGACAGCCTTAACAAGATGACAGGATTTATAAAGCACCTCGCCCTTACCTGCAGCCCCCCGTATAACAAGCCGCGGGGGGGCACGGCTGTCCCTCCTGGATCGGCCCCCCCCCCCCCCCCCCCCGCCCCCCTTCTCTCCCCCCCTGCCACGCACGCTGGTGCTTCCCTCAAGAAGAACGAACTACCCTCCCCCCCCCCC
>JAODKM010000075.1:7217422-7233551 GCA_026780845.1 Petrocephalus sullivani
ATGACCATCTTGTGAGGAGGCTTCCGTTTCAGCTTTCTTCTCCCCCTGGCATAGATCATTTACTCTCCGTTCTTTTTCAGCACCTGCCCCCCCCCAAGCAGTGCTGTCACCTTGTAAAATGACTGTGCCTCCCCTTCTGAAATGGGGCCCCAGCATTTTGGCCTTCATGGAAATGTATGTTTATATATAAAGTGTGTCAGGGTGTCTCAGCTGCGGATAGATAGACACTGTGCTGTCCACTGGTAAGCTCTGCCTTGGGGATGGGGGGGAGGGGTCCGCAGCTGAGTCCCCATTATGTTTTGTGACTATGTACTGCCCCCCCTAAACCGTCACCATAATATATTTTTTTTCCTATTTACCGATACGCAAAAGTTCATTTAAGCTTAAACTTTCATCTTATCAAAACAGGACTCATACATGACAGCGTCCCTGATGTCCCTGCACCCGAGTAATACAAAGTTAGAGACAAATAATAATCATCATTTACCTCTTTTCACCATGATAGACATAGAGCCTTTTTTACCCTTTAGCTGAAATGAGGCCATTCCAGCTCTGGCCCCTAGGAGGCGTCAGTGAGCAGTAGAGCACAGACACTGTCACCCAGCCCCCCAAAACCACCCAGCCCCCTCCTCCCAGTGACAGGAGAAACACTGACCTTGGATAATCCTTTAATGTAGCTTCAGTATTCAGTGCTTGCAGGATGATTTTTATTATTTAAGCAGGGTGTTACATCACGCTGGCCTGCGGGACACTGAGACACAGTATATGAAAGCTGCTTAGTCAAATGCTCTGAGTCACATCACATGACACACCCACAGTGGCTCACAGCAAGAGGCTGTTAAACTGGCAGATGATCCAGCCACCATCAGCAGTGACATCACAATGGTCAGATGGCTACCGGGGTTATAAATAAATATGCCATAAAACAAGATAAAACACAGACTGTGACTATAATCTGCCCTAAACAAAAACTCTTAGTGTGTCAGTTTAACATCATGACTGGCTCCCTGTACCTCTGGCCACTTACTGAAGCTTGTCCTGTGATTGGCTGTGCTGGAGTGGGCAGCCCGTCCATATAAGGAATTAGCGCTGATTAGCGCTGTCGAGACTCTCCTCTCATTATGTGTCACTGCGGCCGACTGGTGCCCAGAAGCTGGACCACTGACAATGCCGTGATCACTTGTTCTGTTTCTTTGCCTCCAAGTATCACCTGGCCGCCAAACCCTATCCCTGCATATCATTCTTACCCATAATGGGCCTAGGCTTGATAACACATAGGCATAAATTGAAATGTGGTCATCAGAAGGACCTGAACATTATTTATTATTTATTTTTGGTTTACAACTAACTAATAAAGGTGCTGGGTAATTAATGTTGACATGTTTGAAGGCTAATTATCCATTTTTTAAATTGGGTTTGAATGTGTGGTATGTTTTTATGTCTCTGATGTGGGATGGTATCATGTTCCACTCTGGTGTTGTAGATGTTTGTAGAAGAATAGCCTGCAATGAACATTCAGACTGGGGCTAACGGGATGGGGGAGTGTGAGTTAGTGACTCGGGAAGCGCCGCCGTGTCTCCTGTGATCAGCCGTGATCAGGCTGGTGCAGGTGCAGAGCTGTTTAGGTCGAAAGTAGAGAAAATACAGATGGGTGTTCCAGGTTCAGCATATTCTCTGTGTGGCCACATCCCCTGCAGCTCCTCAACATACTCGGCACATTAAATGTAGCCCATAGAGGCCGGCTGTCCCTCTTCCTTTTATTCATTAGCTTATAATGACCTCTACCTGCATGTCGCTATAAAATTCATGTGTGTGTCCCTGCCGCAGCAGCCTCCGGCCGCCTCAGCTCACCGCTCCAGCGCCTCCAGCACCAGCACCGGCAGCAGAAGGAACGGGACGTGGAACCGGCGCGCCCCCAGAACCGGGGCCTGGTTTATCCCCGTCCCCATACCCAGCAGCAGAAGAAGCCAGAAGTGGTACCGGCTCGCCCCGGTCGCCAGAACCAGCAGGACATGGTACCGGCCCGCCCCGGTCGCCAGAACCAGCAGGACACGGTACCGGCTCGGCCCGGTCGCCAGAACCAGCAGGACACGGTACCGGCCCGCCCCGGTCGCCAGAACCAGCAGGACACAGTACCGGCTCGCCCCGGTCGCCAGAACCAGCAGGACACGGTACCGGCTCACCCCGGTCACCAGGACCAGCAGAAGGTCCTCGACGGCCATCAGCCCACGTCCCCACATGGCCTGATCCAGTCCCCCAAGACTTGCCTGGGCTCCAGCTCCCCATCTCGCAAGCAGAACCAGTCTTCGGTCCAGAGACAGCCATCGCCCCCCACCCCACCCGCATCCCTCCCGGTAAGCAGATGGGGGGTGGATGGGGACATTTTTAAAATCTTTTAATAGTGATTAATTGTTGACACACCACAGAACACAAGAACAAATTGTGTCCTCTGCATTTAACCCATGTGACACAGCAGGGGGTGGCTAATTCAGAGCCCAGGGCCCAGTACCTTGGTCAGGGTACCTCAGTGGTACTTACAGGTCAGGAACTCAAACCGGCAGCGTTTTGATTACGCAGTCCTTTCCCTGACCATTACGCTACCACTGCTCCCTTTGGGAGCCACAATTCAAATGACTGTTTCACTTTCCCTGAGCGAAACGTGGCTTGATACTGTTTTACGTGTCCAAGGCCTCTGATCGATGATCTCTTGTGCATGGAGTCACTGGTTATCCCATTCCCGTTGCCTTGGATGGGAATGCCAGTTGGGAATAACGGAATGGTGTGGAGATCTTTGCAATAATATCTGAAATTGCCCACAAGCTCGATGTACCGTAAGGTCAGCTTAACATCAGGCTCTAGGATGTGGAATAATTCAGTAATTGAAAACCCCTGGCTTGTTCTGGGTGAATGCAGCGGGTGGCCATTCTAGGGACTCTGGGGGCCTTAGGCAAGGAAACTCAATGACGTCCCCCGACTCAACCTCCTTGCCATTACCTTAGTGTGAAGTCTAATGACATTAACAAGGAGAACGTAATAAACACAAGTCCTATATTTTCGCTTTCTTAACAGAATACTCAAATAATACATGTTTATTATTGCAAAGAAGCAGGGGGCGGCTAATTCCGGGGAGCAGTACCTTGCTGTACCTCAGTGGTTCTTGCGAGACGGGGAATTGAACCAGCAACCTTTCGGCCGCAACGACATTCCCCTACTGCACCACTGTCCACAGCTGCCCTCGAGGGTCCCCTCCCAGTTTGGGGGCCCCAGCTAACTACCTGCCTATCCAGTCACTTTTCCTCTGGCTGGTGCTGCTTAACGTTGATTTGAATCCATTCCAGTCATTATGCACAGCTTCATGCATTCTGGAATAAAAGACCTTCCCAGCCTCTGTACCACTTCCACCCAGTTTTGAGCCCTATGTGCGTCCGCCTCGCCTGTATCCCCCTCTCCTCGACCCATCCCGGCTGTCTGGCCACCTGTCTGATAGTTGTTTCCCTCCATATTCCCGGTTCTGGTTCTGGAGGAGCTGGCCTGGGATGCCTGCTGAGATCCATTCGTCAGTGTCAGCCGCTAATTGGGTTGCACGGCCCCGGTCCCGATGGCCGCGGACGAGATTATCCATTTGTTATTCCTACACCTCTCTCCGCCTTGTCAAAAGGCTGGAGCACTTCCAGAGGACAAATAGCGTCCAGCTTAATAGCCCCTTGAGCCCTGGTGCATTGGGGGCAGGCGGACCCAGCAACATGGCCTCAGCATGAATGATTGCCCCCCCCCCCAACTCACCCACCTCCCACCACCGTCACAAGTGATCTGCAGTTAAATTTCCTAAGCTCACATCTCTCCGGATCTCATGGCGTACTCCTGATGCATTTCCCGCACTAATTTTAGATGCAGCATTTTGAAGGCTTTGTTAACAGAAGGACCAGCACGCTGGCATCAGCGAGCTCCACATGGAGTTGCGTTTGCTCAATATCGATCTGTTGGCTGACAATAAAGGAGTCTTACGTAACTATGAGAATGTGCAGAAATCTACCTCTTCTATTCTACTTACAAGTTCTATGTTCTGTTACCGCTGCACTGATTGGTCTGAGGGATTACAAGTGACATACGAGGACAACGCACTCCAGATAGGAAGGCGAACACGAACACATGACAGAGGAGTCGTGTTTTGCCATGCAGTAATCCAAGGGGTGAGGTCTGAGGGACGTCCCTTGTCACTTGTCATCATTTTTATGGGGTTTTAATTTGCACTTTCAAGGGGCTTCAAGTTTCACAATAATTCAATTCAGTTTATTTTTATATAGCGCCCTTCACAACAGAGTTGTCCCAGGGCGCTTTACATGGGTGTGTTAGAATACAGTGATATATGCAAATCAGAGTGGAACAGAGAAAATGAAATTCATAGAATTAAAGAAAGACAAAATAGAAAAAAAAGAAAAGAAAGAATAAATGACTCAGTGACAGTTGTAGTACCAACAGGTGAAGGATAGGTTGCAGCATTAATTTGCCAGAAAGCCCCTCGTGTCGCTGAGGCCCACTTTGGTTTTAATTAACCCTGTGTTCTAAATCACTCTGGTGAACTAATTCAGGGGAGCCTAACTCCAGTCCAGGAGGGCCAGAATCCAACATAGTTTGCAGATTTCCCGGCTCAAATACATCCTAATTAGCTAATTACCCGGTTTAATAGGTATGTTTGAGCAGGGAAAGCTGCAAACTGTGTCCAGGACTGGAGTGGGGCACTCCTGAACTAATTCACTTTCTGTGGGGGTACATTTAACTTAAAATCCCCCCCTTCCCCCCCCCCCCAGACAAGTCTGTCCTCGTCTGGAAGTGAAGACCCAGCGATGGTGTTACAGCGCCGCCCTGGTGGACACTGCCATTTGCCCTGTCATTGCCCTGTCAGTGTATGATGCAGTCACTTAGGTGCCATATTGTGTCCAACCTGTTCCTCCTCCTGTGCCCTGTCACAGGGGACTGCTGTCACTTGTCTGCCCTAGAACGAGGGGCCAGCGAGGAGATTAGCGAATTAGCCTAAGTGTTTAATGGCTGGCCGTTGAGCCCAGGGCAGAGCAATCCTTTGAGCAGTGATTGATGAGTGCCGTGTCTCTGCATGGCTGCCGGAATTTATCTTAATTAGATCGGAAAGACCTGCCACGACAGTGAGGCTCAGGCGATTAAAATGACAAACAGGAGGAATTACCAGTCAGATTAATCATAATGTCAGACTACAGCTGTAGTGCTGCTGTAATTTGCCACTCCAGTGAGTTACGTCGGCCGGAGCGATGGTGGGGATGGGGGGAGCTGGAGGCAGTCCTCGGGAGAGCGCCTGCGGGGGTCAGCTGACAGGAAGTGAGGTCGTAGGGCCGTGTGACCGTGCTGACGGGTGTCAGCATGTCCACAGACCTGGCGAAGGGCGTGTCTGCCAGCCAGATCGTCCACCAGTGCCTGCTCCATTGTGTCAGATGGTTTGTGATTATGCTTCGACTGCGTCTCCTCTGCACCTCCTTTGCACCTCCTTTGCACCACCACACCTCTTGCAGCTCGGCAGCTTTACTTCCATCGAAGGTCCTCGACATGCGCTGGAGTTCCAGCAGCTCTTACATGCCTGGCCATCTCTCTCGGGGGTGTTCAGGCAGCTCTTTGGTCTTCGCCTTCCTACAGCAGAAATCCCCCCCACCTCAGTCTTGTGGTATTTTTGTGATACTCGATGCGATTGGCCGCAGTTCTGTTGTAAACCGTCACCTTCTTCACTTACCAATAGGGGCAGCAGTGAGCTCTTAAACAGTATGGTGCGACCTGTATACCGTATAACCCACACAAACCTTGCCAATGCCCCCCCACCCCCCTCAGAGGAACCCTGTCGGCAGCCAGGCAGCAGCGACGGCAGCTTTGGGGCCCGCTGGCAGTCCGCCGGCTTTCGGGAGCTCAGTATCCAGCCTGCAGGGGATCAGCGGGCAGCTGGTCACCAATGCACAGGGACAGGTAGGGGGGATGGGGGGGTCACCAGATGTATGGCCCTGGACCTCTATTTCTAACTCTTTGTGTCTGTGTGTGCGATTCTGTGTGTGCAGTGTGTCAGGTCAGGTTTGCGGCTAGGGCCCAAGCAAGGAATGAAGTTAGGCTTAGGGTAGCGGCTAGGCTTAGGGTTAGGCTTAGGGTTAGGGTTAACCCCTTCGTTGGGGTGCCACTTTCAGTCTGAAGCAGCTCCCCGTGATAAATTTTGCAGAGCTGGGGTGAGGGGTCCAGTGTATAAAATGTGTACAGGAATATGGGGCAAACTGCCGAATGCATTTAGAAAAAGAATATTTCAGGGGGGCTGAGACAAAAAATCAGGTGGCTGAAGCCCCCATAAATAGGGTCTGGGATCATCTATGTCGTTAGGTGTTTGGATTAAAGCTAGGGTCAGGATGTGAGGTCGGGTCAGGCTGCCTACATGGGATCTGGCTTCTCGGTGTTTGAAGCCCAGGCCGGGCAGATGCCTGATTACACAGGAACACACCCCACCTCCCCTTTAGAGTGTGTGTGGTGGGATGGCAGGTCTATCAGCTACAGGCACAGACATCACAGCAGGTCACAGCAGGGACATTAAGGCAGCAAGAGACTGAGTCTAAGCGGGAGCGACCTGCTTCCCTCTAAAAACCAGCACCCCCCCCACCACCCCCCCACACACACACACCCATCTTGAGAGCGATACAGCGAAATGGGACGATGACCCAGATATGACAGGTGGCGCTGTGGGGGCACAGGCCTCTGAAATGAGGCTGATAGCATTTGCCAGCTTCAAGGACCCCCCAGGTATGAATAAGTGATGAAGGAGAATTAAAGTGCTGACAGGCACATTAACAGACAGCCTCTTCCTGGGGCTTGTTAATGAATAACAGGTGCACTGGTCTGCACCAGTACACAGACTGGTAGTCGAAGCTGGGGTGAGCATCCCCATTGGCTTCCGAGGCAGTAGACCAAACCCCAAGCGCGTGAGCGTGACTGTTGGTGTGATGGCGCTGGCGTCACCTCTGTCACTCACACACCGGCGTACTCCCGTGGGCCAGATCATTGGGGCAATCCCCCCGCTGCCGTCCGGACCCTGCGGCCAGCCAGCGAATGGGAGCGCGGGCCTTCCGGTCCAGCCAATCGTGCCCCAGCTGCTCACCAATACCAAAGGACAGATAATCGCCACCGTCATCGGCAATCAGATCCTGCCGGTCATCAACACCCAGGGGATCACGCTGTCGCCAGTGAAACGCGAGCAGCAGGTAGGACCACCGGACGCCCAGCCTGCGAAAAACACGTGCGTGGATGCGTCGTCCATCCATCATCTTTTCATCTATTCATCTATTACAGATGGCACGACGCCATTTTTCAGATGCGATACCAATATTAAAATTCTGAGTGTCTGCCGTTATGATGCAATATTTTCCCCCCGTCATCAACTATCCATCCATTTTCTGCAATTGCATGTCCTATTTTTGGTCGAGTGAGGGAGGGGCTGAGAGCCTATGGGCACAAGGCAGGGGACAACCCAGGATGAGCCGCCAGCATACCGCACAACATTTTCACAAGTCTGCCTCTTTATTTTATTTAGTAACAAGTTCGCAATTCAGTTTGCAATTGCATGGGCCCATCTGTCTGTCTGTCTGTCTATCTATCTCTGCATTCATCCATCCATCCATCCATCCGCACATGATCCATGGCCTTTTGTCCTGTATCCAGTCCTGGTATGATGCCACATATGAGTTGATGCTGAGGTGTAGGTGTGTCTCGCTGGACATTTACAGCATAAACTCTGTCAGAGTTACTGAGCGACACTGGGCCAGCAAAGGGCTGCCAGCTTTACCTTCAGGCTTGAAAACCAAAAGTACAAGATCCTGTTGTTTCAGAAACAAGTCTGAGGCTTTGTGCCGCTGGCTCTCAGGAACCCGTTTTCGGTCCTGCCAGCTCTCAGACATGCCTGTGATACTCTCAGAGGAAAGGTAGCAAGCCCCTGTCAGGTGGAGACGTCAGCCCTAACAGGGGGTTGTGGCATTCAGGGCCCATCGCCATCAGGGCTGATCCAATGTGCCAACTTTTCCTTAGTACGAAGGCATTCTCAAAGTGTTCCAGACAAATTCAGTCTGTCATGCTCCCAGACAAAGCTTTTCATGACAGGTCTCTGAATATAAACACTTTTGTTTGGAGGAAAAGACATTCTTGAACATTTCTCTCTTCTACCTTTACTGATTACTGATTTCTTTTTGTTGTGTAAATCGACCTTGGGATTATGAAAGGCATTATATAAACGTAACATTATTATTATTGTTACTTGTCAATACACTGTGGGAAGCGCTTTCTCTACATGCTATCTGTAGCCAGCCAATCAACCATCCGCACATACACACGGATGGAACCTGCAGAAAGTTATCATGGCAGAGGGGAACTTTAAGGTCCCTTCCTGAGTAAAGGCAGAACCGTAACTGTAGTCTTACCATATTTTGGTTAATTTCTTGCGATTGTTCTGCCTGATGTCTGGCTCAGTACAGTTTAGAGCAGTACTGGTCAACCCATTATGTGGTATAGGCAGCTGCATAGTGCACCTATACCTATCTTCTGAGGGGCGCCAACTTAGCAAGCCAATTTAACTTTGGCAAGGATGGGGGGCACCAGCGGTGAAGCTTGGTTTCTCTCGCAAAACATGGCAGCAGCCACACTCCGGCGTGTGGTACATGCATGTGGTACCTGCGTGTGGTACCTGTGTGTGATACCTGCTGGTGGTGCTTGCATGTGATACCTGTGTGTGGTACCTGCATGTGATACCTGCGTGTGGTACCTGCATGTGATACCTGCGTGTGTTATCTCCATGTGGTACCTATGTGTGATACCTGCATGTGATACCTGCGTGTGATACCTGCATGTGATACCTGCGTGTGTTATCTCCATGTGGTACCTATGTGTGATACCTGCATGTGATACCTGCGTGTGGTACCTGCATGTGATACCTGCGTGTGTTATCTCCATGTGGTACCTATGTGTGATACCTGCATGTGATACCTGCGTGTGATACCTGCATGTGATACCTGCGTGTGTTATCTCCATGTGGTACCTATGTGTGATACCTCCATGTGATACCTGTGTGTGATACCTGTGTGTGATACCTGTGTGTGATACCTGACTCTCACAGTTCAGGGTCTCAGAGGATTTTACCTCAAGATAATGACCCCCACCCCTTTGCTTCACAGCTGTCACCAGCCCCGCAACACCAGCCTGGTCCCCCCTCGTCTCAGGCTGGCCTTCTTCACCTCCCCCACGGCCACGCCTTCTCCCAGAGTTCCATGCGTCAGGCCACCTCCTCCTCTTCCTCCTCCTCATCTTCCTCCTCCTCCTCTCCGACCACTTGCCCTGCCTCTGGCTTCAGTGTCAGTCAGCTAGTTAGAGGTGAGCACTCCCTCCCTGGTTGGAAACCCCCCAAGCCAACATGCGGTCCAATCCCACCCTTTAGAAATGGCCATCTATCTGCCACAGCCAGGTGTTACATGGGCCCCCCCCTTGGCCTGTCCAGCCGCTCTGGTCCTCAGCAATGAGGATACTACAAGCTGGATCACCCTCATGGAATCACGCCACATGGCCATAGTGCTGTAACTGACACTCCCTCACAATGCAGGTAAAGTGCCTCATTTGGGACTCCCTGAGCAACCGCCAATTTGACACAGAGTTGGACTTGGACCTTCATCCTCTTACAAAGATATCTGGAGCACCACGCGCCCCTTTCTAGAAATCTCATGACCCCACATACTCTCTCAATCTGTCTACTGACTTCAAAGGAAGAGTCACCAGAGACATAAATGTCATGGCCGAGGTAAGTGAACCTCTCAAAGAGGTCGAGACTCTCTCCGCAGACAGACACACTGCTGATGGCTGTGCCCAAGGGGTCATTAAAGGTCTGGATCTGGTTTTTATTCAGGGCACTTGCTAGCCCAGACACTCAGACTCGCTCAGTCTCTCGAAAGCCCCGATTAGAGCTTCCATTGACTCCATGAAGGTCATAGCGTCATCAACAAAATCAAGATCAGTGAATCTTTCTTCACCAACAGATGCCCCACAGCTACCTGACCCCACGACCCTGTACAACACCCAGTCCATGCAAGCATTGAACGGAGTAGGAACAAGAACACACCCCTGACAAACCCCAGAATCAATTGGGAAGAACACCGAGGTTCTGCCTCCACACTGCACAGCACTCATAATACCAGTGTACAGGCCAGCCATGACGTCCTGCAACTTCCGAGGGATCCCACAAAGTCGCAGGATGTCTCGCAGGGCAACTTGGCTCAAACGCTTTATGAAAATGGAAAATGGCTGCAAAAAAACTCCACCGATATTCGCGTTTGGGCTCCATAAGAACCTCAGTGCCCAGATGAGACTTCTCCGGTTCTCTACTGAAGCCAGATACTAGATTACTCAGGTTGTGGTAGGTGAGCAAGTGAACTCAGATCCAATTGAGGATGACCCTAGCAAGGACCTTACCCAGCACTGAGAGCAGTGTTATCCCCTGTAGGTGCCACAATCCAAGCGATCACCCTTCCCTTTCCAGATAGGGACAACAAATCCCAGTTTCCAGTCTGTTGGGATGATGCCCATCTCCTAAATGGATGCAAAGATTGCTTGCAATGCCAGGAGCACAGCCTTACTACCAGCCTACAGAACCTCTCCCTGGAGTCCACAGATACCTGCAGCCTTCCCTGCCTACAGCTGGTGCACCATCTGTGCTATCTCAGTGAGATTGGGTGGTTCACAGTTAACTGGAGGAGCAGCCTCAAGATTTATTGACCCAGTGATGTCCAGAGTCCTAACCGGAGGATAACCAGCCCAGCCGGTGTCATCTGTAAGGACCATTCCATCACCTGGAACCAAGATCCAGGGACCCGCAGCCCCTTGGAGCTTGAAGAACTTATAGCTACTTTCACCGTGGTCGTCAGGCCCGTGGAGACCGAGACCATCCTCAGAGCCAGCTCTGCCAGTGCTAGTGGTCAAACTGAAGTCACCCACGACCAGAGGAGTGTCACCTCATGGGCACCCATCAACCACCAAGCGAAGCTGCGAATAAAATGTCTCCCTTATCGAAACATCACTCACCGCGGTCGGCATGTACATTGAGACAACAGGCAGGACACCCAGAGAGTGCCTTTGTTTGAGTCTCATAATTTGCCTGCTGAAAGGAGTGACATTGGACACCATCAGCAGGAGCCCCAGCCATAGCTACTGCCTGAGTATGGCAGCCATCAGAGCGACCAGACCAATAATCCCACCTACAGAGATCTGGTCACTCCCCGGACTACGTACCTCGGAGAGCGCTGCCACTGAAGTCCAGAGTTTATGAAGCGCCGGTGGAGACTCCAGAGGGCTTTCCCCCATCCCCTTCATGATGCCTTCCTGTGGACGGCTGCAGCAGAGCGACTCCCACTGAGAGTATAAAATAGTCCTGTCTGCTTCGTCAGAGCTGCGAGAAGTTTTTTATGGTGGCTGGAGTGCCAATCGAGCCACCGGCTCCCAAATTTTTTCCTGCAAGTTGGAGGACCGCTTGCAAGGCCGGATGCATCATACCCTGGACAGGTCTCTGTAAATACTGGCCTTTGATGTTGTACTGTGAAAGTGAGTCATACAGTCACATGCAGAGTGATTTTCTTTTCAGTGAAAGTGCATTTGTATTCTTCGTAAGTATCAGCATTTCTTTCGATCCTGAATTTCACATGAACATTACTCAGTTAAGTATAGCTATTTAAGGGCAGTGCGATGGCCCACACCTCCAGGGTGGGGGTTCGAATCTTGTGCCCTGTGACGGATGGGTATCCTGTCCAGGGTGTGCCCCTGCCCTGTGTTCCAACACTCCCCTGCCCCTCTCAGGACCCTACCATCCATCAATATTCCAACCTATTAGGGTTAGGGTTAGATGGAACTATGGACGGGTAACTATATACTGTATTTGAATGTTGACCACTTTTGTGTCAGTAAGTCTTTGCATAGCTGTGGTTATGATGCACTCAAACCATTATGAAAAATGTTCTATTCCAATACAGTTTTCCATAACCACTTACCCACAAAAGGTTAACAGTGAGCCTGTGGACTAGAAATATATCATAAATTACCTAAGTTCATCAACAGAAAGGCCCTTCAGCTGAAGTTGTTAAAGTGTGTTAGGATTTTAACCAAAAGCAGTACTGTTCCGCTGTTGTTCGTCTAATAATAGAGAATGACTTTGATTAATTTCATCTCTATTATGTATGCAAAGTTCCTAATAGACATTGTATTTAAGCTCTCCATACACATCTGCTGCTGCCTGAGACTGAAAATATATATGCTAGTGCTATTGTGTAGAAGAGAGCATAATATTGGAGGGAACACAGCTTAATAATTTAAATGTAAAGGTCTCTTTATTGAGGTGGAAGATTGAAGCTAAATTAAACATTGGGGGGTATATTCCCCTCACTCCCTACGCCCCTGGAAAACAGATCCAAAGATCTTACTGCAGGAGCTCTGGGTAGGGAGGAATAGACTGTGTTATCGAAGCAGGGCCTGTGTATGCATAGAGCCATCCTCAGACGGGACGCGTGTGTTCCGGACAGCCATCTGTGAGTTTTACTGTAACTAGCCACAATGAATTATTTACTGCTGACATTTACTGGGGGGGGGATTCGCACAGCTGTCCTCTTGTCCTGCATATATGAATATATGTGTGTGTGTGTATATATATATATATATATACATATATATATGTGTATATATCTATATCAGTCTGCTCACCTCTAACGAGATGTGGAGGTTCTATGTGAGTTCATGAGGTCACCCCCTCTCCAGACCCCCAGGTCGCCCCCAGCGAGGTGGATGGCGTCAGCCTGGAGGAGATCCGCGAGTTCGCCAAGGCATTCAAGGTCCGCCGCCTGTCCCTGGGCTTGACGCAAACTCAAGTGGGCCAGGCGCTGTCCGCCACAGAGGGGCCTGCCTATAGCCAGTCTGCCATCTGCAGGTAACGTGCTGTAACTGCGTCCTGCCTCCGTCGTACTGGTTTATGGATTCCCTGCTGTCGTTTTCCTTATTATTGATGCATTTACTGCTGTGCGTTAGTCTGCTTTCTCCATCTCAGCTTCATTTCGGTAAAAATTTATAGGAAGAATAACAAAATAATCAGAGCCAAACGAAAGTTTAACATGTGCAAGTAAGTAGTGTGTATTACACTAAATACGAGAAGGTCACTTGGCACATGTCCGAACCAAGTTGAAAAGCCATAGGTCACATGACCTTTCCTGCTATTTATTTATTCATTGTAATACACCCTTAAATTGAGTGTGCCCAGCAGATGGCTGCCCTGTTTACGTGGCAGAGTCTCCACATTGATTGTGAAAGTTTCATCACATCTCCATCGGTCGATTCCAGATGGAAGCTGCCTAAAACTAGGATCTTAAAATTGTTATATATATATATATGTTAATGTCAAATCAAGTATTTGTTATTTATGCTTTTTTATTCCAAATGTTTTACATACAGACTGTGATTCGCTTGTGATGTTTATGGACACTGTTGGCTGGTGGGAGGGGAACCATAGATTCTAGTTCTGGGGCTCTGGGGAAGACAAAGTGATGTGCACATGGCTCGTGATGACTTCCTGCTGCACCATTGGCCTCTTCCGGTAGCCACAGCAGGCAGGGCATCCCGGGCCTGGTGGCGGTACCCTAGTAAGACTGTTCTTTTCTCAATTTCCTCCCCCAGACACACCATCCTGAGAAGCCACTTTTTCCTACCGCAGGAAGCCCAGGAGAGCACTATAGCTAGCAGTCTGAGAGCCAAACTGAACCCAGGCCTTTTATATCCTGCCAGGTTTGAGAAGTTGGACATCACCCCAAAAAGTGCGCAGAAGATTAAGCCTGTTCTGGAGCGCTGGATGGTCGAGGCTGAGGCCCGGCAACACTCAGGAACACAGAACCTCACCGATTTTATAGGCAGCGAGCCGTCCAAGAAACGCAAGAGGAGGACATCCTTTACGCCGCAGGCGCTGGAGATCCTAAACATGCACTTTGAGAAAAACACGCACCCCTCCGGCCAGGAGATGACGGAGATCGCCGAGAAGCTGAACTATGACCGCGAGGTGGTGCGAGTCTGGTTCTGTAACAAGAGACAGGCACTTAAAAACACGATCAAGCGGCTGAAACAGCCAGACCTCGAGTCAGGCCTCAGCGTGGACCAGATCACTGACTCCCTCATGGACACAGCTGAGAAACTCCCTTAAAAACAACAGAAAAAGTGACCAAAAGTAAACGGAGACTCCAGAGCTACTCCAGGGCCATTCCAGGATGGGAACCAGTTAGACACCCGGCATTGAAACGTCTTTTATTTTTCGGAAGAAAGTCAAAATTTTCAGCATCCACTGAGCTTTTTAATCAACCGACAATGACAAATAAGGAAACACAAGTACTTTCTATGTTTAAAATATGTTTGTGACCATGTAAATCAGAAAACTAGTCCTTCTGTTAAAATAAATCCAAAAAATACTTTGATAACCTGTTTTAAGAGTATGGAAAGTGACAACTGAAGTCTTTGTAGAAGCCTTGCATAAGGAGTTTCAGCTCGGTAATCAAACATTGTTTAAACACCAACTAACTACAAACCAAAGTCTAGGCGTTAAGTCAGATGTAACACACCTACTTTTTGTGTGTAAATGTCTTCTAAATTTCTACATTTATACTGAAAAAAACAAACGATGACTGACCTGTGGGGCCTGGGACATTTCTGTTTAACGTTTGGCTGCGCTGTTGCTTTGCTATTTAAACTGATTTTTATACGAATGCAGTGAGCTTATCTGAACGTCCAATGTCGACTGTTTCTGCAAATTTTTAAAATGTTTGTTTTTATTGGTTTCTCCCAAAGATTTCAGCTGCTGTCGGCAATCAGTCCAGTCAGCAGTGTGTGTACAGCCTGCCACGTTACTGTACTTTTTCTTTCTATCTTCCTGTTTAATTGTCTGAGGCAAGTCCGCAGCTTCGGGGTAATATTTATTCCTGTGCAGTAGATACTCTACTTCCTCATTTTTTTAGTTGCATAATTTCCTATAAAGTATTGATTAGCTTACGGAGCTCTGCGGGGAAGATGGATTTGGAGCAGTTTGCTGCAGTTTTGGATGATCTCATGTGCGGGTAGACAGAGTGAGAGATGGGCGTCTGTAACCCCACAGACCTGTAAAGAAGGGACAACCCCCAGCCTTCGCTTATAATAATAACCTGCATACATTTAACAGAGAAGCGGGGCTCGAATTACCATGTTACAAATGCATATAGACATAATACATTATTTATGGTGAGGGAGGCAGTCCGGCCGCAGGAATTACCTTCTGCTGTGTTTCTGCAATGGTGCAAAAAATACACCACAATGGTGCAAAAAACGCGAGGACCTCAATGCCCCTAAAAGTGCACCATCGTACAAACACATTTGATTTGAACTTGGTATTAACTGTGTCAAATTCTATAAGCTTGACACTGTAAGATTGGCGTCATTTTAAAACACGTCACCATGTCTGCTGTTTCAATCTGTCTTTAATAATCCGGTGGTCAAATTATGCTTCGTTGTCTATTGTTAATTCCAAAGTAGTCTTATGTGAACATGAATGTTTTTTTATTATTATGGTATACAATTATTTATTTTAAATGTAAATATAGATTTGTTTTTTTGTTCCGATGGCTATTTTAATATCGTCGTGGCAAGGCGGGAACTTGCTGTTTCTTATCCGTGTGGCATTAATGCACGTAATCCGGCAGTAATCAGGAGGACCGCCGTGTTTCGGTTCGGCCTTCTTCCTGGCGTCACAGGACGGTCGATATCTGACCGCAATCTGACTGCACGGACGCCTCTCCCTTCTTCTTCTTCCTATGCAGCCTCCCTCCCCTGCTGCTGCACAGACTCCCTTCCCCTTCTTCCCATGCAGCCTCCCTCCCCTGCCGCTGCACGGACTCCTCTCCCTTCCCCTTCTTCCCATGCAGCCTCCCTCCCCTGCCGCTGCACGGACTCCTCTCCCTTCCCCGTCTTCCCATGCAGCCTCCCTCCCCTGCCGCTGCACGGACTCCCTTCCCCGTCTTCCCATGCAGCCTCCCTCCCCTGCCGCTGCACGGACTCC
>JAODKM010000075.1:7262308-7282469 GCA_026780845.1 Petrocephalus sullivani
TTTTACTATGGTACCTCATGGTAATTATGATTACTAAGCTCCTACCCATAGTATTACCATGGCTTACTTATAGCACTGCATGGTAACTGCAGTGAAACCATTATTAAAGCATAGTCATAAACTCATGGTTACCCAAAAAAACCACAGTAAAACCATGGTTCATTTCCGTAAGGGGCACAGCCTGTCCCACGGCGATCCCCGGACGGGGATTCACCTACGGGCGTCCGGCTTACCGAGTCCGCGGTTTAGTCACGATTACAGCGGCTGAGCTCGGATACCGGGGGCGACAACGAACAGGTGCCACCGCATCCATCCGCAACGCCGGGCGACAAGGGAGCGGAGCACTTGCCTGTTCCCCGAGGTCGATGGCGATGTTGGTGATGGCCAGGGGGACCAGGAAGCGGATGAGGGGCCAGTAGTGTGTGAGCGCAGGGAACTGGACCATGGTGCCTGGCGGAGGAGGAGAGCGCCACGCACATCTGCTGCCGGAGGAGCGCTGGGCAGGGAGAGGAGGGAGCGGCTCGGCGTTTTTCTAGCAGAAATCCGTCAGGATCGGGTCCGTCCCAGCCCTCCTACACGACAGCAGCTGCGGAAAGGGCGGCGGGCCGCGGAGGAGAAAGAGGAGGGTCACCACTAATTTCTGCAGCCCGATTCTCCATCGTCCATCCATCAGCATCGAGGAAGGGAGACGCGCAGACGGAGCGCAGCAGCCCCGGTGCGGTGCGTCCGGATATATTTACGCAGTAGAGATGACAGGGGTCTGGGAGGGAGGGGGGGGCGCTCCGCTAGCTATTCCGCAGAAGGCCGATCCACGGTCATCTGCACTTTAATTACCATCCTCCCCTCAGCACATGGGGGGGTCGGCGCTTTATAAGCCCTCCTCTCCGGGACGTCAGCGGGGCCGAGGGGGGCGGGCGGCGAGGCGTCACCGGGCTGATCGCCCCGATTTCACTGGCTGCTATCCTAGCGCGGTGCTCTGCCTCCGCGTCTCTGATCCTGCGTCGCACCCACTTCAAATGTAGAATAAATAAATAAAAAGAGAAAAACAAAGGGGGGATCATGAATTATTCACCCAGACGCGGTTTCGAATTTGCATTTGTTTAGAAGCCGCGATTTGCGGCGAAGGGCAGGTGCCATCCGCAATGCCTTTATGTCAGCCCAATTCGTGCAATAGGGTCCTGTCCCGGATCTCCATACATGGACACTCACCGTGTGACTCGGGCAAAGTTACAGCGCGACACTGACTCAGAAATCGGAGATAAATTCCCAATAATGCATTTGTCCCGAGAAATACATTTATTCCCATTATTCCCACTGACAGTCAAAGTGCAAAGTGACGGATTGTCATATGACCGATCGTCACATGACAGAGTCACTGAACTCAGTACTGCAGGTAAGATTATAGTAATTAGAGTAATGACTCGATTTGCTCCCCTTTGCCAGTCCCGCAGGCGACAGCGAAGCGAGACCCGCAGGCGGTGCGCTCCGCCCCGGCTGGGCTGACGCACTCACGGTAAATCATTCAACCGGAAGCGCTATATCTCCCTTCATAATCCGCAAGCATGGACTGTTTAATTACTTCATCTTCATAACGCTTCATGAGAATTAAAAGCTGGAAACTGCAATTCTCGCAATTCCCCCCCCCCCCGCAAAGGCACGCCAGATAATTCTCTGCCAGTCTGCATTCCTCCGTGAATCCTCTTTCGCCAGTACGGGACAGCGGAGGAGCGGCTGCAGAGGATAAAGGGTCTGGGCTGGTATTAGGGTCCGGGGTTCGGAGAGCGCTCTCCCCAGCCAGCAGACTCAGGCGGCGGCGTTCAGCTATTCAGATGGAGCCAAAGGACGGGCTGATTCCTACGGTTACTCGTCACTCTCCTTATTGGCACTCACATGATGTTTTTAGCTGTATTTAGTCCTCGTAATTAAAGGGGAAATCGTTGTTTTCCAGCTATGGAAAAGCCGCTCTGTGCCTTCGGAGGCGATGCTGCGGAAGCCTGCCACGTGCCTGGCGGGGGCGTCGCTCCTTACCATGGGCTGGGGGGGCGCTGGGGGAGCATGGCACGCGGGGGGGGGGTCGCTCCAGTCCGTCCAGTGACCTTGTCCAAGCTGCCTGCATTTTCTGTGCCTGTCAGCCGCTGGCACTTCGTAACACTGACCTCTCCTGGTTTGCGCGAGTAATTATATATATCAAAGAATATATTCCGAGTTTCATGAATTCAGTTCAGTGGTTATATTTTTGCACCGTTTTACTGTAAAGCTGTATTGTCAGCCCAAGGGGCAGCGCCACATAACACATGTTTAGATGTCAAAATCTGAATAAATACGAAGCATTACGTTTTTCTCTGGAGTTGTATGTTGATCATCTGTGTTTTTGTACTATGCCATATTGTGTATATAACTGGAAATCGCTGGTGGGCAGAACCCCCATTTAAATATTAATATTTTATGAATGGCGATCAAGGTACAGATTTGCCGCTTGACCTGAAATGTAAAACACTAGAAATCGGCATAAGAAGAATAATAGAAATTCACTAAATGCACAGAAAATACTTCTGAGTGAACAAACACAGCTAGATGGATCAAATGATTGGTCATTCTTGTAAAAAAAAACCCACAACAATACTTACAGATGCGTCTCATTTACACCAGCTGGACTAAAGCATTATGGGAGAATGAGGTCCTCAGTGAGTCATAACTGAAAACAAAGGGCTCTAAGCTCGTTTCCCTCCTATTGCCTCAAAGCAATAATAAAATAAAGCAGATAATACATAAAGGTTTAATCACATGACAAAAAACCCATTTGTTGCATTTCATAGAATTTAATTCTTCACTAGATGACAATTTCAACTCGGCAAACAAACGAGTTTTCTGTATTACAGCTCAGCGACGTGCGAACACACCAGGGACACAGAAATATGAAATACAACACGTACTGTTCACCATATAAAGTAAGCAGTTTGAAGTAAAAAATGGCTTGTTCGTGCTGTTTTGAGAGCTAAGGGTGACCCCTAGCGTACAGTTCAGGTATTGCTTCCAGACGCCCTTCTGCCTCATATACCAGGCAAGAAAGCATTTGGAAGAGACCGTGTGTCTCACACATCACAGTGTTTCCTGAGCACAAACAAGTAGGCTGAACATGTAATTAATAATATTAATATTATTAAAACCACAATATTGCATAGGTCCCTTTCGTGCCTCCAAAACAGCTGACATGTCGAGGTCTGGAATCCGCAAGACCTCTGAAGGTGTTCTGTGGTATCTGGCACCACAACAGCAGCAGATCTGGTTAAGTCCTGTATGTTGGGTGGTGGGACCTCCATGGATCGGCCTTGTTTGTCCAGCACATCCCACAGATGCTCAATTGGATTGAGATCTGGGGAATTTGGAGGCCAAGTCAACACCTTGAACTCCTTTTCATGGTCCTCAAACCATTCCAGTGTGAGACGGTGCATTATCCTGCTGAAGGAGGTCACTGCCATCGGGGAATACCGTTGCCATGAAGGGGTGTGTTTAGGCAGGTGGTACATGTCAAAGTAACATCTACATGAATACCGGGACCCGAGGTTTCCCAGCAGATCATTGGCCAGAGCATCACGCTGCCTCTGCCGGTTTGCTTTCTTTCCATAGTGCATCCTGGTGCCACCTCTTCCACAGGAAATCGACACACGTGCACCCGGCCGTCCACATGGTGCAACAGAAAATGTGACTCATCAGATCAGACCACCTCCTGGATCTTTGGTCCAGTTCTGATTCTCACATGCTCATTGTAGGTGCTTTAGGCACTGGACAGGGGTCAGCACGGCACTCTCACCAGTCTGCAATGCATTGTGTTGTCTGACACCTTTCTATAAAGCTAGCATTAGCTTTCTCAGGAATTTGTCCTGCAGTAGCTCGCGCGTTGGGATAGGACCAGACGGGCCTCCCCACGTGTACCAATGAGCCTTGCGTGCCCATTAACCCCGCACTGGTTCACCGGATGGCCCTCCATGGGCCTTGGATGGCCCTGTCCACTGGATACTGGGAAATGCTCTGACCCAGTCATCTAATCACAAAGTCACAATTTGGCTCTTGTTAAAGTCACTCACATCCCTACACTTGCCTGTTTTTCACATCAGTTCAAGAACCGACTGTTCTCTTGCCAAATATACAGCTCTGGAAAAAATTAAGACACCACAGCAAAACATTTAGTTTCACTCATTTCACAATTTATGGGGAAGCTTATGTTTAAAATGGAGATTTTTTTGCAAACTCCAGCCTGGCTCTTCCCTGCTTTTTATTAATGAAGGGCTTTTCTGTACTTCATGGAACTTCAGACCTGCTTCTAGGAGCCTAAAAACTGTCCTAGCTGTGCACCTAACTGTGCGCACTTGATGTTTCCCATTCCTGTTGAAGGTCACTTGAGGTCATCCTCCAGTTTATGAGGCACTGCTGGATAAGTTGACGGTCGCCTCTGGCATTGGAAAGTCGCTTCCCCCCTCAACCTGGCTGGTTTCTGGTCGTTCCCAGTGTCTTTTGCTTCAACTTGTTCTTGTGTTCTGCTGTCTTAGAAACTCTCAGCCTGGAAGCAGCCTGCTGCTCAACATAGGCTTCGGACAACAGAGCCAGGATTAAACCTAGATTTAAAAATGCATATATTTTTTTATAAATACAGAGTGGTCTCTCTTTCTAGAGCTGTGTAATGGCACCCTCGACAGGTGCCACTGTAATAAGATAATCAATATTATTCCCTTCACCTGTTAGTAACGTTATGGCTAATCGGTGTACAACTAAGAGTAGTCCAAAAGCAATTCTAATATAGCCCAGGAGGTGGCGCCATGTCCACACTTTTCACCTTCAAACAGACACAGGCACACAGCTATCAGGAGGGCCATGTTTTGTTGTGGAGGAAAGCTACTCGGTTCATTATGATATCTCTCATGTCTCATGTGCTGCTTTTTTTTTGGAGGGGGGGGGGTGAGGGCTGGACCTCACATTCCAGTCAGTTGTACCCTGGTGTCATATAAGACAGGCAGTATGCGGGCCTACAAGATTCCTATGGCAGCACCCCACCCCAGCGGCAGCAACGCAGCAGGCAGAGTTAAACGCAGAACTTTCCAGAAGGTTATTCAGAGAGGGTATTCAGCCCTGGGGGAACAGGAAGGGAGACTCAGGATGCCACGTCATCGCCGGTGTCCACGCTACGTTATCATGATGTCTAAAAACAGCGGCCACCGGCCCCCCGCCGCTCCCGCTATCGATCCAGCTGTCCCGCCACGCCAATCCGCGTCACTCGCACCACACGCCGGGCCAGTGGGACCCCCACGGTGGCTGCTCATCAGTCCCGATGAATAGCTCTCCAACAGATTAATCTCCGTCTGTCTGTGGGAGAGCCAAGTAGGGAAAAGGGCGGTGAGCGCAGCGAGGAGAGACACGGGCAGGCGGGCAGGGCCAGCGGCTGACATGTTTACATAAGGCTGAGCGCGTGGCCTTTAGAGAGCTCGGCCCGCGACCCACCACCAGCAGGGAGGGCTGGACCCGTTTGTATTCAAGGTCATTCAAGCTGAAATTAACTAGAGTATCAGACAGGGAATCCCCGACCTTTCGGTGACCGCGGACGGCAGGGCCCGCTGTCGCTGCAGCCAGTCTCCTCAGGTCTCCGCGCTGCGGAGGACGTGGGAAGATGATCAGTTATCTCGGCTGAGGGGCCTCGCAAGTATCGCTTTGCCTGAAAAGGTAAAGCCGGATCTGGCAGCCTGTCATGTTGGGCAAAAATTATATGGAATTAATAGGAAAATATCTTCAGGATCAAGGCTGGACTTACGCATTTCCCTTCATTCACAAAAATGATGTCTCTTTATAACAGTAACACCTAGGCACCTGAAAACACTTTTTTGGATATTCACGCCTTTGGCCTAATTCTAAATATGTATTTATTTTAGCTTGTAACTGTACTTGCCTAAAAGTTCTTTCTCTAATCAGGCCGGAATCTCAAGGGGTAGTTAAAATATTGTCACTTTCATTATGTCAGTTGAAAGTTCTAGGTTCCCTTTACAACACATAAAAAATATAGCGAAAGGTGCTTTCTGTTTTACTGACAGCTCAGTAACACCCTTAAAACAGAAAACACCCAAGCCCCCAGCATTCTGCGGGCCGGCAGGATACCGGCCGCAGGGAAGCCCTGAAATGGACCATCGACAGTGACCTCGGAGGCTCGCCTAAACCGGCAAGCGAGGGCAGGCCGGCAAGTGAGGGCAGGCCGGCAAGCGAGGGCAGGCCGGCCCGCCGGAGAAGCCCGACTTAGCACTTCTTCCGAACGTCGTCATTTCAGCGCTGGAATGTGGTCGCTTCGCCTAATGCCCCCCCGCAGTTGTCGGGGTGGGGTGGGGGGGTAATTAATGTGTCCTGCTTATTTTAAACAATCGGAAACTGAACGTTTCTCTCACCGTGATGGCGCAGCAGGGGGACTTTGCTGGGTAACGAATTAGCGGGCCGGGAAATCACCGCGCCCTCTGCTCCCCGCCACATCCTTCATCTCAAGTACGCACCGAGACTCCTGCGCCCCCGTCCTCATTTCTCATCAGACAATAAGCATTATGGCCTGACGAGAGAGAATGAAGAAAGCCGCATTCCTGGCTTCAGGCCGGACTACAATCCGTCACCGTCCGGTAATCATTGACGGCTCGATACGATCACCTGTCTAGCGATACTCTCCCGTCACGCCGCAGGCCTCCTTCCAGCTCAACACAGCCCACAGACTTATTTGGTGTGTGTCCCGAGTGCACCCACACCAGGGATGGCGCGGGAATCCGTCCAGCGCCTTATTTTAATTGAAGAAGAAAGATGTGGGGGCTCCGGGCTCGATATAGCCCTGCGGGGCCCAGACGCTGTCCTTTCGCGAAACGCCACCTGTCATGATCGTGCCATTCCCACTACCGCGCCAAGCTGGGAAATGCATCCCTCCGGCTATTTCTGCAACCGAAGCATCGACTTAAACCGTCTGTGATTTTTTTGGGAATTGCCAGGTCTGAGCGGCACGGATAGGAGAGACATTCCGTGTCCCAACATTAAATACATCTGCCCCCCCCTTTAACCCGCCCAGCGACCCGACTGAGGACACTCTGCTGGAATTCGGGGCTCCACCCCACCAGGCTGCGTTTCAGCCCGGAATAGTCCGTGACGGAGTCCGCTCGGGTACCGTGGGCATTACAGTATGGGACTCGCCTGTGGATTGGATTTCACCTGCACCAGGCTTCCCCTCAGCCAACTTTACTGTCCTCCCCAACCTTCTTCATTACTAAACAAGGCCTTCAGTCAGCCAATCACAGCATGCTGCTATGGGAGGGGGCGGGACTTTTACCCCTCAGCCCCCAGCACTCCACCTGGGGAAGCTCTCCACCGGGACGTCCTGGGACACGTCAGGAAAGGGGTGGAGGGGGATCTGAGCCCAGAAGCTGACTGTCACCGAGCCTCTGAGGGGGATGGGGGGGGGACTCGCAGCTCCTGCCATTTGTGCTGAAGTTCACAGCTTCCAAACTGCTGACGCTCGTTGAGGCCTCTCCCTCCAGCGCCACCATTGGATGACTAATCCTTCCAAAGCCCCCCCCCAAAAAAAACCTAAGACACATCACAGTCACACTGCATGTGCGTGTGACGCCAGTAAGGGAGCGGAGCTTGGGAAAGTGCAGCACACAGAGCTCCTGTCACCACCACCACCACCTCCGACACCCTAAATAAACATGATCCCACTGCACACATACATCTGCCCCAAATAAGCCAGGGCCGGTGCGTGTGCCGGGAGGCAGGGCCGGTGCGTGTGCCAGGAGGTCAGGGCCGGTGCATGTGCCAGGAGGCAGGGCCGGTGCGTGTGTGGGGGGCCAGGGCAAGTGCGTGTGCCGGGGGCCTGGGCCGGTGTGCCCCGGGAGGCAGGGCCAGTGCGTGTGCCGGTGCGTACGCCAGGGGCCAGGGCCGGTGCGTGTGGATGGAGTGTGTGCCGTGAGGCAGGGGACTGTGGGGTCTCCTGGCTGAGTCAGGAAATTGTGTTACATTAAAATTGTCACTCTGATGAAAACCTGCATGGTAGGCCACTCCATCACTAGGAGCCTGCACACACACACACACACACACACACACGTTTAACATGGGCCAAATAGGCTAACCGGATGTCTTTGGCCTGCAGGAGGGCACGGAGGTGACGCGGGAAGGAGATACTAACTCTACACGCACACGAAGGCAGCAGGATCCAAGCCTCCAAACCCTAACAAAAGATGGGTCAGAAAGAGCGGCCCAGTGGGTCACAACAGCCCGGTGGAGAAGCTTTGTCCGAAAGCGCATCCCTGCCACGGAGACGGGCATCATCGGCGAACACGAGGCATCACCAGACTGACAGGACGGCGACTATCAGGTTCCCGATGTTCCAGATGATCCTGCCGGCATTCAGATGCAAAGGTATGACAATGAGCCCCCCCGGCACTCCCCAGGGGAAGGACTCAGAGAGCTGGCAATCAATACAAACCTTGTTATTCTTAACACACTTGACGGAAGTGTGTCGTTTATAAAAACCACAATGGATGACAGGCAGCTGAGCAAACAGCCCATAAATCCAGCAGTAATCGGCCGTCAACGTTTATAATTTAGACTCATTTGGTTTAAATCAGTCAGTTACACCAAGTGAATAACCAGCATAATGTCTGGTCGACACACAACATTGCTTACAGAGTGAGTCAGTGGACAATACCGGCTTGCCGGCACGCCATGCCTGTGTCCTCTCGCCTGGGTTAACCGCAGTAATATCGCGGTCATAGCAGGTCAAGCTGGCATCCCATCACACCGGACCAGGCCGTACCCTGCGCCTGTAATGATACCGGCTGAGACCATCACGCCGACATGCGCGAAGCCGACTCCACAAATTCCACGGCAAACGTGACTCCGCCCAACTTCCCAACCGTAAATCCCGCCACCGACCTGCCGACAGATGGCGGAGCGCCCGGCCATGTTTCCGTCAGCCGGATCTGAAGACGCTTACGGATGCGGTGCAGGAGCTCCCTTTGTTTCTGTGAAACAAACCATGCAAAAGTCCCCCGCTGCCCCAAGGCTTGGGATTGTGTCACGGTTATTGAGAAATCGGAGCACGTAATTAGTCTCTGGATTTACGGCTTACTAACCAAAATACAGCAGCCAAGACTCCCCTCGGGGTCGTGAGTGTAAATCAGAATTCCAGATCACCCTCTCAGACAATGGGGGTGAAAGGCTGCATCCCAGATTCCTGGCTGTCCCTGATCTTGTATGGGACAGTCTCTGTCTCTCTAGGGTTGTTTAAACGAGGGGGGGGGGGGCAAGGCAAAGGCAGACAGATGGGGAGGACGGAAACCACCCCCCCCAACTGCCAGCCAAGGAGCTGCACAACTGTCCTGTTTCCCCCGGCTCATCCCTCAGGGATCTCCCCCCCCAAACCCACCTGTCCTCATCCATCAAGCCCACGATCACGTTCCAAAGCACCCCCCCTGCAGAAGCCCCCGGATTTTATGGATCGGTATGGCCACGCCCATTTCGGTGGTGAGTCGGGACCTGAAATGGAGAATGATTGAAAGGTATTTGATTCGGTGACAAGCATTTGGGCACAATCAAAGCAGACATACAGACAGAGACAGGGAAGGCAGGTTTCCTCCATACTATCTGAGAACCATGTCTGAGCATAAAGTAACAGTCTACATAGAGTCAGACCATAAACTATAACTGCAGAGTGCAGCAGAGCAGCTTGGGTTATGGCCTAAACACAGACCTGTATGGAAGCCAGGAAAGGATCCCAATGAGACAAGCACCCAGGCAAAAAACAATAGAGAACTTGGCGGGGGTGGTCAAGCAAGTGGTCTGAAGGGCCATTGACAACAGCTGATGAGTGGGAGCCTGACGCATTGCATCATGGGAAAAGGGGCAGGTCAGCTGATAGGAATCCGCAGCCAGAGCCTTTGCGGTTGGAATAAATAGTAACGCATTTTGGAGAACCTTTGCCAATATGCTGCTGGACATATTGAAACATGGAGAGTCCGCAAGGGCAAGACTGCTGCCGTTTAATAAAAAAGCAATTTTGTAATAAAAAAATTCCACAGTACAAAAAGCCCGATGAAATAATCGGATAGTTAAGATGACACAGGGTTTTTACCACCCAAGCAGCATTTTGCAGAACGCAGTAAACATCTCTGCTCATAAAAAAAAAAAAAAACTAAAGGCAATTTCACACACAATATAATGACGATAAAGCGCTCGGGGAAGGTGTACAAACGCTCCCTGCAGCTTTATGCGGCACTGTCATACCCGTTTCTTCCCTAATTAACTTCATGTACCGCCTATAATGCGCCACGGACTCTCGTTTTTAAGCACCGAACTTGGCCTACAAAGTACTGGGCGGCCATTCACGCGGAAGCGCGAAGGGGGTCCGCCAGCAGGGGGCGCAATCGCACCATTTTCCCCCATTGTCCTTTATGAAAGGACGCCGGAGCTTTGAAATATAGCCCAGACTTTCACAATCCAAATGAGGGCTGATAGCAGGTTTTATACAGCAGATAACCGAACAAATCGTATGCCTGTCTATCTGCATACAGTCACCTGAATACCATTCGTTTTCTGCAAGCCAAAATGCGGTGTCTATATTAGCGTCTAATTTACACTTTCCAAGTAATCATTCACGTGTACTCAGGTGTTCTTTCATCAGCACATTGGTTTGTTTAAAATAAACTCGTGTTATTCTTGACCCGAACGAGGGCAGTCGTGTGGTTAACTATATATATATATATATATACATACACACACACACACATACATACATACACTTATAAAAGCTCGCAGTTTGCTACACGGAACATGCGAGCTCATATTTAACGCATTGCCGACTAATATTTAATCGTGCAAATGCTGGGGGGGGGGGGGGCAGTTCACCTTCACGACAACACACGCCCTTGACTGACACGCCGGTGCGGGACCTGCACTGGTGGCCATCACCAAGCCCCCGGCGTTTGCTCATTTCAAGCAGATCGTGCCGTAAAAGGGATAATTAAAAAAAAAAGCCCCCCTGCTCATTCGGAGGCGCAAAAGCACGGCCGCTCCCCCTGCAATGACACTGCGCCGTGATGGCCACTGAAGGCGGCTGCAACTTTTACGGGTTTTTTTGGGGGGGCGGCAAATACGTTCGCATGCTTCGGGGACGTGGCGCGCGCCGCACCGCCGCCGCCACTTTCACTACCGCAGACCCTCGCGGCCACTACTACGGCCACAAGGCGCGGGCGCGCGCGCAGCTCCCCTACTACGGCCCCGCCCCGCCCCGCCCCGCGCGCCGAGAGTCCCGTCCGCGCGGCAGTGGCGGGAAGACGCGGCGCCCGGCGCTTATAAGAGGGGGTGGGGGCGGCGGGGGCGGGGCCTGGCAGCACGTTTAATCGCGGGCGCCGCGTCCGGCGCTCACATCCCCGCCGCTCACGTCCCCGGCGCTTACATCCCCGCCGCCGCCGCCGCGCACCGGACGCTCCTCCTCGGCGCCGCTCGCCGGATTAAACGCGTCTGTTTGTAAATAGTGCCGCCGCCGCCTCCCTCCCTCCCAGCCCCCCGGCGGACGGCCCGGCCCCTGCGCTCCCTCCCGGCTCCTGCGCTCCCCGCACTGGGAGTGCCGCGGAGCAGCGCTCGCCAGCCGGCCGCGATGCCGCTCACGCCCGCCATGGCGAGCCGCAACTACGACTACGACTACGACTCGGTGCAGCCGTACTTCCTGGACGACGAGGAGGACTTCTACCAGCAGCCGCCGGGCCGCCCGCAGCCGCCGGCGCCCAGCGAGGACATCTGGAAGAAGTTCGAGCTGCTGCCCACGCCGCCGCTGTCGCCGAGCCGGCGCTGCTCGCTGGGCGGCCCGCTGCCCTCCAAGGCCGAGCAGCTGGAGATGGTCACCGAGCTGCTGGGCGACGACGTGGTCAGCCAGAGCTTCATCTGCGACGCCGACTCCTCGCAGTCCTTCCGCAAGTACATCATCATCCAGGACTGCATGTGGAGCGGCTTCTCGGCCGCCGCCAAGCTGGAGAAGGTGGTGTCCGAGCGCCTGGCGTCCCTGCGGGCGGCGCGCCGGGAGCCGCCTCCGGCGCCCGAGCTCAGCGCCGCCGCGTCCCACTGCATCGACCCGTCGGTCGTCTTTCCCTACGCGCTGGCTGACGGCAAGGGAGACAAGGTGGCGGCGGCCCCGCCGCTGGAGCTGCCCCTGGACACGCCGCCCAACAGCTGCAGCGACAGCGACTCGGGTAGGTGCGGCGTCCCGGGGACGTGCTTTATCGGCGCAGCGTGTGTGTGTGTGTGTGTGTGTGTGTAGTACCAGCGCGTCTGCGTGAAATGCATGCCTGCCCTGCCAAACTAACTCTGTATCCCCCCCCATCCCAATGCAGAAGAGGAGGATGAGGAGGATGATGATGATGATGAGGAGGAGGAGGATGATGATGAAGAGGGAGACGATGAGGAAGATGAGGACGAAGAGGAGATCGACGTGGTGACTGTGGAGAAGAGGAAGGGCGTGAGGAGGTCGGCGGCGCACAGGACAGGAGCCCCCGGCCGGCAGCAGAGCCCCCTGGTCCTGAAGCGGTGTCATGTGCCCATTCACCAGCACAACTATGCGGCCCCTCCCTCCACCCGCAGCGAGCAGCCCGCCGTCAAGCGGATAAAGTTCGATGGGGGGGGTGGCGGTGGGGGCAGCAGCAGCAGGGTGTTAAAGCCGATCAACCGCAAGTGTGCGAGCCCCCGGACGTCGGACACAGAGGACAACGATAAGAGGCGGACTCACAACGTCCTGGAGAGGCAGCGGAGGAACGAGCTGAAACTCAGCTTCTTGGCGCTGAGGGACGAGGTCCCCGAGGTGGCCAATAACGAGCGGGCCGCCAAGGTTGTCATCCTGAAAAAGGCCGCCGAGTGCATCTACAGCATGCAGACGGACGAGCGGCACCTCCTGCAGCTCAAAGAGGACCTGCGCAGGCGGGGGGAGCGGTTGAGACAGAGGCTGGAACAGCTGAGAAACTGTCACACGTAGGGTCACCCGAGGACAGGGACTCTGAACACGGACTGCCGGCCCCTGCCCGCTCTGTATATTGCATGCAAATGTGTAAATTGGAGTTTGGTTCACCACACAACCTTGGTCGAGATCCGGACTGGGTTTCACCATCAACTGCCTCCGTTGGATAGTTTTAAATTTTAAAGTCATTGTTTATTGACTGACTTGCACAGCCAGTACTTGCTATCATTTTTTTATGTGATTTTAATATTTGTTGTTTTGTGCAGGTTTATAAAATTTTGGTTATTTTACAATTTGCTATAATGGTTTTTTGCAATCAAATACAAGAATTCTTACTGAACGGCGTTGCTCTTGTCACTGCGTCTCCCACATGACCTTGGATTGCTCTGAAGTCCTTGTGTAGGGCTTAAGCGGCATTCAGTCACGCCAACTTTCAGCCCCCTTAGTCTGTTTTCTATTTAAACTGCTTAAGGGTTCAGTCTTATGCTTTACAGTTAAATCTTGTTCCCCCCCAGTGCTTGGGGCTGCTTTGCGTTATTAGAGGGCTCTGCTACATATTTGTGTAAAGTAGCACTTCTTGTAGTTAGCTGTGGAAATTGGTTCGGCCCCTCCAATCATTTACTGCCCCTCTTAGTCCTGTGGGAACTGGGACTGGAATCTGAGCTGCACCCTTCTCTGTCAGCCAGCCCACGCCCTAATTACACTCTCTCCTCTAGAGCTACCCCTCCTCCAGGTGGATCCCGGGTGGGGGGTGGGAGGTGGGTGAGGATGGCCACCTGCGCGTGTGCGTCTCGCTCTCCGCGACGTAACACGGCTGGCCGCACGGCTCTGCTTCCTCTCGTATGGAGCGAGTCAGCGAATATTTATCTCATCCGTTCCGTCTCCGTGCAGGCACAGGCACGAGTCAGCGCAGTGCCTCCGAGCTGCAAGGTGAGTTCAAAGTGTCATCGAGGATGCTTCAGTCGCGTTGGCTGTGCCGGCGTTGCCGTGGGAGCAGTCAGCTGCACACCCTAAAACGATCTCTCCCCCTGACAGCATTTGGTCAAAGAGGCGTAAGAGAGTGCTTGGGGCCACTGGGTATTTCATTTGCACCTCTACCAGCCTGATGAGACTCTGCATTCATTACACGATGTGGAAATGGAGATTATTTAAATCAAGCTATCCTTAAAAAAAAAAAAAACAGAAAATAAACTGATGTCTTTGAAATGGATACATTTACTTTCCTTTTTATTAAAATGGGTTTTGGGGGTTATGGGGTTCTATTGGAGTATAGGACAGGTTTAGGCGGCAAGCTACAGTTACATTTTCTAAGAATAAGGCTGGTTGATTATCCCGTTACACTCGGGACATGTAGCAGTGAGTGTGTGATATTTGAGCTTGGTGTGTGAGTGCTGTAAACTTAATTACCCCCCAGTGAAGCATCAGCCCAGAGTAGGAGACGCCAAACTCAGTGCTTCGGTAACAGTTTTACACACACTCAACGGACACACAAGTAAGGGCCCCATGTGCCAGGGGGATACGCCACACACACACACCGGGTTCGGGTTATATAACCCACGCTGGATTGGGTGTTTATACACACACACACACACACACAGCGTCCCCCCCCCCCACGCGGGGCGCTCCGTGACGTCACGTACTGTACCCGAGCGCACGCGGAGCTCCCGGACGAGCGCGTGCCTGTCGGAGCACATGGGCAGGAGCTCGGGCAGCAGTCCTGCTATTGCCCCCACGGAGGGCATTTCCCCCCCGGACTAATCGGCACACTTCCACGCGTGAGGCGGCGCGCCGGTAAGGCTTTGGGAAACGTGCATACCGTGTGTGTCTCAGCCCAGCGCGGTCTGTTCCTGGGGGAGAGGATGCAAACTCTGCGCTGCTGATCGCGCTGCCGCTTATGATGCGTCCCTTTCGACGCGATATTCCTGCACGGAGATCGGAGGATGCTTTTATCTGCTTTCTATCCCAGAGCAAGGAAGACAAGGAAGTTTCAAGATCATTCATTCTGAGGAATGGGAAAAACAACTATTTCCAATATATATATTTATGTACATTAAAACTGCATTATTTGCAGTGTTTATAGGGCGGCTGTGCTGAGACTGACGCGTCCCGTCGCCGGCGCTTTTGGGATGGCGTGGCTCCAGCGCCGCGGCCCCTCCCCCAGGTAGCCTTCATGGACTTTTCTGCTTCCTTTAACCATAAAGTTACTGGGCTTTGCTTTATTCCGAATTTACCGAGACAGTCCTCTTGCTGTACAGCCAGCCTAGGTCTCACGCAACTCCGTGTCCGTCTTGTGTGATTGTAAAAGCATTTAATTCTGTCGTGTCTGTGTTCGGGGCTTAATGGTACAGGTTCCCTGACAATAAATACATCGGACATTTTTAATTGCAGTTTTATGTAAGAAATCGAATTGTCATTTAATTAAAGTAATACATTAAGCTGGAGCCTTGATGCCCTCAGTGGCGTGTTTAATGCAAATCACTGCTGAAGTAGCACAACCCTGAATGCGGCCAGTGACAGGCGTCATTTCTGGGGGGGTTAGCTTCATGGCTTTCGTCACTAATATATACACCCTGCTTATGGATGACTTTAGCGGCACTTTGGTGGCAAACAGGCTGGCCTTTAAAGGGGGCGGGGCCTGAATGCGGCATAGGCAGGAGCCACGCCCCCTGCATCTAGCGCGTGCTGCTGCAGAAGGAGCTGGGACTGGGCACCTCCTCAGCAGGGGCACTCTCTGCTCCCTTCTGCCTCCCGAGTGTGCTGACGCCCGTCCCTGTGTCTGTTTCTCTGTGTTTTCCTTGCACTTCACAGTTTGTTAAATCTATCACCACCAAGGGGCCTAAGTAAGGGCCCCTGACCCCTTCACATCAGCGGGACAGCGCTTCCTGGGGTGCCCTGCAGTCACACTCCACGGGGGTAGCATGCCACGGTATAAAAATAGGCTGTCGTCGCGAAAGCTCTGAGCGCCTATCTCTGTGCCGCGTCGATCCGGTGTCCTGGGGCGATCACCGTGATCCTCCCCCCCTCGGGCAGGTTAACATCACGCCTTGCAGATGGGGCCAGGGCGGATACAAACACATTTGGCAAGAGGCCTGCCCCCTGACGGGCCGATGGAGCATATTCGTGCCAAACCAAAGGTGCTAACAGGCCGAAAGACGGCCGTGTCCTGCTGTCAGAGGCCGCTGGGTATGAATGGGGGTGTCATGGCTGAATTTGCGCAGCCTGTGAGAGTCTTTAGCTGCGGGCTGACTCACACTGTCGCTTCTCTCTTCCACACTTGTACTTTCTGTCTCCCGCTCGGATGTCCGAATCACAGAAATACCTCCCGCCTGCTGCCTAGCTGCCTGTCCGCTCCCCGTCTACCTGGGCTGTCCCGCCATCTGCCTGAATGCATCTCGCGTGAAATTGCTTGAACTTGCATTGCCCACTGCCACCCAAAGGAGGATGGAGACCCCTCCTGCATTTCCCCCTCTCCGTGAGGAACCTCATCCTCGTCATTGTCACCTCAAGCTTACTCTCCCTGGGACCTCGGACGTGCTTTGTGACAATGCTCTTTGTTAGTGCTATCCAAATGAAGTCAAACTGAGTCAAATCGGTCAGTCAGTGCAGTCGGCCGCGTTTGGCGGCGCGGTGGGCGGCCGACGCTCAGTGCGGTGCCGGTGGATGCTTCTGGCAGGTTGGCCGCCCTGAGTATGTATGTACGTCCGCGGCGAGGGCGAGTCCTAACACGCGCCCGCGATCCCTCACCTCCTCCATTGTTCTCTGGTGTCTCTCGCTCATGCCAAGTGTGATGAAAGTCTTGTGTACGGGTGCTGACAAAGTCGCACCTCAAGTTCACCCTGACCCTGGGTTCGGCTCCAAGCCCCTCCCCGTTCTCACGGTCCCGACTGGATCTCATGCGATCAGACAGGCAATCGGAGGCGCGTAGGAGGCAAGAAAGCTGCACGCAGCACACGCACGGGCAGGAGCCTGGAATGTTCCGGCCCCCGTCGCCAGATTCCCAGCTGAAGCTTCCTCGGCCTGCGGGTGTCTGTGGCGTCCTGGGGGAGGGGCTTATGTAACCCGCCGCGGTGTCCCGTTGGCTGCTTTCCGCACCATGTGAAATTCTGTGCGCCATTCTCAATTTCGCCACCTTCTTTCCCCCCCAGAGGAATGCGGCCGGCTCCGTCAGGTGGTTACTGGGAGGCTTCCCAAACATTCCCCAAGCATTCCACACGCTCGGCGGCCGAGCACAGAACCCGGAAAATACAGCTGGGCTGGAAAAAGCTACAGCGACACAGACTGGGGCTTATTCCGGGCCGGAACGCCTAGCGGACACATGGGGGGCGGCCACAGAGGGTGCCGTTCAAGCCCCCTACACAGCACCCTTTGTGGATTGAGTCGCTGTCTCCTTATAGCGTCAGGACGAGAGACCCATCAGCACCAGCCGAGGTTCAGCTCCAAACACCCGGCCTGCTAAAAAGGCGGTATTGGCTCCGCTGTAAGGGACCCAGCGCGTGTAATTTGCCTGGGTGTTTCTTTAATTTTATTTTCACGGAGCTCTGGGTCTTTCCCGAGTGTGTCGGGGTAACTCCGGCCGTGACTGGGATTGCCGTGAAGGCGACTTTAAAAGGTGCAAATGCCACCAAGCAAATTTCTGCCTATTTGGGCCATCAACATATCTATTCCTTATCAATAACTTGATGATGATAGCTTAGATCTTGGGATGATCGTTTACGACTCCCCTGCCTAGCTTTTCTGGTAGTTTCCCAGCTCAGGAGGAAACCCCCCCATTCCAGGCCAGTTCTGTCCCACTCGCGCTCAACACAAGCCCACTCTCTGGGTCTCCCATAAACGCTCAAAGGGTTTCTAATGTCCTCTGCTGATCTCTGCCACGTCCGGCGTGTGGCCTGCCACGGATGCCTCCGGAACAGTAGCACACTCTGCTGGGCCCCGCAGACATGTCCGAGGGTCGCAGTCTGGTTTTGGGGCCACGGAGGACACAGATCGTCACGTGCGGGGAAACTGTCCCCATGGGTGCGTGACACAGGACAATCCCTAAAAACAGTCGCCTGCTGTCCGCCGTGTTTTGTCAGGATGACTGGGGTCGTCGTGCAGTAGAGAGTACGCAGGCGGAAATCGAACTGTTAGATGGATGTCCACGGGGTGAGCAGGGGGCCACGAGTTGGTCTGAAAACTTCATAACAGAAAAAAAGATCCTGCGTTTGATCCCAAAGTCCCAGCACTCTCCATTTTTGCAGAGTATTTTGCCTAATGTGCTATTCGAATCCCCACACGGGGGCGCAGACAGCTGGGGTCACATTGATCGTCGGGGTAGCCATGTTTTTGGTCTTTAGCAGGGTGGGGGGGGTGCTGTCATTGACCCTGATGGACACAGCTTGTCATCACTTGCCCCCCCGACTTCACAGATGAGCGGGTTTCTAATAAGGTGTTAAAGCACCTTTCCTCATGATCAATCAGCCGCTGTCACCACACAGGGTACTCGCTACTGTCTACTGGCCAGATATTTAGCGGGCCTGCTGCTAGGTGAGCCCTGCCGGACAGGCCGGTGTGTGGACTGGGTGGACTGGGAGCACTGGGGGCCCAGGTGGGAAGGAGCCAGGGCCAGGGGAGTGAGACTGGCTCTCTGTGACGACAGGGTCTTTTGCACAAGGAAAGTCGTTGACGTTGCGCCTGTTTCCCAGCGGTTTTGAGCAGATGCTGTCGCACCCGCTGGCCAGGAGGGCTTCACTCTTATTAGTTACCAGGGAGGGCTGAAGGTCTGGCATGAACAAGCCGGCGTACACCTAAGGACTGGCCAATGCGCCAGCTCCGGGGACATGCCTCAAGGGAGTTTTGCGGCATGAATCATGCAGCCATGAGGAAGTTCACAAATCCGACAATGAACGCCTTCAAAGATTCCTTGCTTGAGAGATGTAGTTAATGCCTTAGGAATGTAAAAGTTGGGATTCTGAGTAACTCTGTGGATGGTCAGGTTCTTGCCCTACTGGCGGGAAATAGTGAAACAGTGACCACCGTCCCTGGGATACGATAAAATGCCAAAATTACTGGTCAAATTAGAGTGTTTGTGCTGTCATGTCTTGAAGTCATGATGCTCTGGCTTTCTGAGAAGACCTTTATCATAAGACAGGGTCTGATAGACAACGACTTTGGTGTTTCTGCGGCCACAGGGTATTATGGGTAATTTGACCTGTGCCTGTTGTTGGACTCACCACCAACCGTGGGAAAAATGGATACGAGGTTTATATGGAATTAATCACAAATGGATCATCCATTAAATTCTGTGCTTTACAATTTTATGAATCATTTCCTACTGGAATAGGCGAGTCTTAATGGTGATAATTTGCCAGAGGAACGGGAGATGCTGAATTTCCCTTTTCTAGGGAAGAGAATTTGTTGTTTTCGGAGGCTGTTACAGATACATTTGGTCACACAGAACCGCCTGTCTGTGCGGCCTGGAAGCTGGATGTGATATGACCCTCGTGAGGCCTTTCAGACCAGCCAGATGTTTCATAGAACGAATGACTAATATTTCAAAGGACGTCCTACTGACTCCTGGAGAGATTAGTAATTCAACACCTGTCATTTTTGGTTCCACTGTATGGCCCAAAACGCCAAGAAAATGGCGTATATACCTTCAGAGAGGTCTCTGGGGGATGGATACAATGGATACTTTTTTCCCAGGCTAGAAGCGCCAAGTGTCAGCGTGAGCGTCTCGCTTGAATCCTGAGCCGTCTGGACCTCAGATATTCTGAAAGCCTGCGGGGCCCAGCAGTGGGGACACCGGGCCAGTGGTGTCCCGAACGATGTCCTCGATGGAATGCTTGACAGGTTTGGACTTTATTAGCATTGAGTTTATTTCTGCAAAGAGTAGGATGTTCCCTCGTATTTTAATTAGGTTGCTTTTAGGGGAACATTCCACCCACAGCTGTCCGGAGACTCTGGGAATGTGGTCACAGCCTCTGTGGTGGGATGGGGGGTTTTCCTCAGAAAGAGGGAGGGTGGTGATGACATTGGCTGGCCACCAGATCCGCACCCCCCCCCCCCCCCCCCCCCCCCCCCCCCCCCCCCACCCCCCGACCCCCAAACACAACCCCCCCCCCACAAACACGAAAACACCAAGGCGGGGCGCCGGGGGGGGGGGTGCGGGGTGGG
>JAODKM010000075.1:7286687-7301726 GCA_026780845.1 Petrocephalus sullivani
TCATGAGTACTGCGCATTTTCATGAGTACCGCGTGTTTACATGAGTGCCACGCATTTTCATGAGTACTGCGTGTTTATATGAGTGCCACGCATTTTCATGAGTACCGTGTGTTTACATGAGTGCCATGCATTTTCATGAGTACTGCGTGTTTACATGAGTGCCACGCATTTTTATGAGTACCGCGGGTTTACATGAGTGCCATGCATTTTCATGAGTACTGCATGTTTACATGATTACCACGCATTTTCATGAGTGCCGCGTGTTTACATGAGTGCCACGCATTTTCATGAGTACCGCGTATTTACATGATTACCACGCATTTTCATGAGTACTGCATGTTTACATGATCACCACGCATTTTCATGAGTACCGCGTGTTTACATGAGTGCTTTGCATTTTCATGAGTACTGCGTGTTTACATGAGTGCCACGCATTTTCATGAGTACTGCGTGTTTATATGAGTGCCACGCATTTTCATGAGTACTGCGTGTTTATGTGAGTACCACGCAGTTTCATGAGTACCGCGTCTTTACATGAGTGCCATGCATTTTCATGAGTACTGCGTGTTTACATGAGTGCCACGCATTTTCATGAGTACTGCGTGTTTACATGATTACCACGCATTTTCATGAGTACCGCGGGTTTACATGAGTGCCATGCATTTTCATGAGTACCGCGTGTTTACATGAGTGCCATGCATTTTCATGAGTACTGCGTGTTTATATGAGTGCCACGCATTTTCATGAGTACTGCGTGTTTATGTGAGTGCCACGCATTTTCATGAGTACTGCGTGTTTATGTGAGTGCCACGCATTTTCATGAGTACCGCGTGTTTACATGAGTGCCATGCATTTTCATGAGTACCGCGTGTTTACATGAGTGACACGCATTTTCATGAGTACTGCGTGTTTTCATGAGTACCGCGGGTTTACATGAGTGCCACGCATTTTCATGAGTACCGCGTGTTTACATGAGTGCCACGCATTTTCATGAGTACCGCGTGTTTACATGAGTGCCACGCATTTTCATGAGTACCGCGTATTTACATGATTACCACGCATTTTCATGAGTACCGCGTGTTTATATGAGTGCCATGCATTTTCATGAGTACTGCGTTTTTACATGAGTGCCACACATTTTCATGAGTACTGCGTGTTTACATGAGTACCACGCATTTTCATGAGTACTGCGTGTTTACATGAGTGCTGCACGTTTGCATAAGTACCACGTGTTTACATGAGTGCCAGGCATTTTCATGAGTACTGCGGGTTTACATGAGTGCCACGCATTTTCATGAGTACCGTGTGTTTACATGAGTGCCACGCATTTTCATGAGTACCGCGTGTTTACATGAGTGCCGCGCATTTCTGAAAGTCCGCACGCAACAGTGCCTCACCTGCAGGAGGTCTCCGCTGTAACAGGCTCCAGGGCCCACCACCAGCCCCCGATTCTCACGGTGGCACCGTATCAGAGAATGTGGTACCAGGATGAAATGTAATAACAGAGCCACTGGCGCCTATGAATAGCTGCTCTCACCTCCGGCATCGAGGAGTGCGCTGATGGCAGCCTGCCACGCTGCACCCGCTCACCTCCACGCTGGGGAGGGAGGGCGCGGGGGTGGGACCAAAGGGGAGACAGGCACCAGTCCCAACTGCGCCACCCGCTGGCCGGTGCAGATGGCCACCCTTCCCTTCACATTCGCCCAGGCTGGTGCTTCTCCTCTGGTTCTGGATAACCCTGCGGCAACACAATGAATGTCAGTTCACACTCACGACCTAGAACCCTGGTCAAGCCGGTGGGATGCACCTGGATGCCACCCCTCTGTGAGGGAAAACTGACAACATCCCCTTAAATTTTTCTTTGTAATTTCATTCACGTAAAGGTAAATCTCCTGACTATATCAGCAGTACTTAACTGTAGGAATCTGCTTCGAAACATAATTGAATCCAAACTGTGCTGATAGTTCCTAGCCCTCCTGCTTGGCACACTTTATTATTGGGAATTAATATTGTTCAGTGGTTAGGGATAGCTTGTGTGTCCGTTAGCTTGTGGGTTCGAATCCCTCGGCTGCTCCAAGGCTGGTGGATGCTGGCTGACCTCAAGCTTATGTTACTTTGCACTAAAGTGTCTGCTAAATAATCAAATGATAAGGTCCTGCGGCTCCCTTCCTATGGAAAACGGGAGGAATTAGGTGTGTTTCCCATTTCCTGAGCTCGCTGTGCCAGGCTGCCCCCGTTGCCCGGGTCCGTCCGATGACATCCTGCTATTCTTCAAACTTGGCTGGAGACCACCGGTCAGTGAATTCAGGTTCCTCCTTTCCGTGTTCTGTGCCCCCGCGGTCGTTAACCTGTGTTCCTGTTACGCTGACCTCCCATACAATTCCACTATAACGGTGCGATAAGCCCTCGGCGTTAATTAATCGAACTGCGTGTTGTGGAGTGGTTTTCCGAAAACGAGGCCTACGTCAAGGTCATTGTATCCCGTGGGCTATTTCTGTCGGAATATCTGTGAGCTGCCAGCCCAGGGTGGGTGCGACACGGCGGGCCTGGTACGGGTGGGGGGCGGGGAGCGGCCAGACGTCATTTCTCTGATTATGTCCAGAATTTGTGCTAAAAATAGATCCACCCAGCCCAGTGTGAGCTCAGCACGGAGAGAGTCTAAATCAGCCTGGGGAAGGCTCCACGCCTCAGCTGGGGGTCTTGTGACCTTTGCTACATCGGCGTCGTCGGAAACAAGGTGGGCCCCCAGCCCCCACCGTGGCTGCGTTTTACTGGTAGCGTGCTGCGGGGTTTGTTCCATTGTACTGGGGACACTGAGATGCACCCCCACAGAACACTTTGAGGCTGGGGGGGCGGGGACTCAAGGGAAACTCTGTGACAATGAGGACAGATCCTGGAGGAGCGTAGCAGGAACATGCTGGTACTGACAGCGCCACCATCAGGCTTGGAGTGGAACACCAGGCTTTTCTGCCTTTGCGTAACAGAATGCTACTCTACTCGAGCCGGACTCTCTCACCTCTGACGTCACCCGGAACATTCCGTCAAGAGGCGCTGCGAGCTCGGAGCAGCAGCTCGAAGCTTCGCCCCCCCCATCGTTTACTCAGTGACAGTATGTCAGCACAGGGAAAGTCTTCTTGAGAAACTCCCTGTAATGATTAACCGATGAAACATGCTAATGTCTCTGTAATACCTGTCACTTGCACCCTGGTTAGAAAAGTGAAAACAGAGCTATGATAATAACAGTGTCATCACGATTTTAGTCCATCCATCTTCTGACCCCCAATCCTGGACAGGGTCATAAGGGCTTGGGACCCTGTAGTAGGCAGCACAGGGCACAGGGTACCCCTTGGACAGGATGCCAGTCGGTCTCTCCGATGAGTTTTTTTTCTTCTGTACAGCTTCAGAGTTTAACTGGAGAGTGTTAACGTCCGTGGTGCTGTTTCTGGGAGAATCTGCATGTGGACCTGGCTGGGTGGGGTTTGCATTCCAGTGGGACGGGACCCCGCTCTGACGGTGGGCTTTGTTCCCGCTCGCTCTGACGTCACGCCTCTGACCGTGTGAATTACAGAATTTCTCCGCATCTTGCTCTATAAACACTTAAATGGTTTCTCTGGTTTCCTGGCCGGGGGCCCGGAACACGCTGTTAATGCCAAAATGGAAGGGGGGGAAACATCAGTAAAGGGAGCAGTTTTAAGCAAATAAAGTCAGACTCCAGTGAACGCAGAGACAAGCCGGGCCCACAGCCGCCTTCGTTGGTGGACCCCGGTTCTGATCCAAGGGGGGGCGGGGCATTGACCTGGCTTAGCGCACTTTTACCGTAAACAGACAGTAATTCCACTGTTATTCCAGCCATTCCGGCCAGCTTCCCTGGCGGCCGTGCGGCCAGCCCGCCGAGTGACTCGGAATGCCGTCACTGCTGACTAATCTGTGGATCCGGATGTTTTGTGCTGTGTATCACTGATCTGCTGTTGTATTTTAGGGAAAATGGGGGCAGGGATTTCAGGAGTCCTGGATGAAAACAAACAACAGCACAGATTAAAAGGACGTCGTTTCTGCATCTGAGTTTCCCGCAAATGGGACTGGAGCGTGTCTTACTGACCGGCTGCACGCGACAAGCGCAGAGGCATATCTACACAGTTTGGGTCATTTTGGGGTCAGGAAGCCTCCCACCCACAAACCATTTGCCGCTCCAAACATTAAGCATTTCAGCTGGAAATATTGTTAATTTTTGGATGGTAGCTTTATAGGGAAACTAGCTTGTTCAAAGCCCTGGGTTTTAGTTCCAACTACCACCCTCAAAACTGCAAATGAATCCCCGTCAAAGAATCAGAATCAGAATCTCACTTTATTACCAGTATGTGTGAAGGTTCCAGAATTGTTTGTGGTCTGGTGCCAAACCCAAAAGCAGAGCAGATTAAGCGAACCACGCTCCCCTAGAGCTTTGGCGGGGGGGCCGCGGTGTCCAGCCCCACCAGCTGTGACGTCCCAGAAAGACACATCACCACCAGCTGTCCCAGGTCCTGACCCCCCCATCTGTCTGCCCCTGAACACCGGCACACGGGGTGTCATCAGGATCGGAGAAGTCTCCGTTTGGGGGGGGGATCTGACAAATGGACGTTGAAAATAAAACCTGTAAATGTGACCCTTGGCCTAAGTGTGAATTACTAAAGTCACTGTCACTGATGGAGCTCTGTAATCAGTAACACACGCGTAATTGTCATCCATCCATCTTTTAATCGCATTATCTGGTCATGGTCACAGGGGGCATCCTAGGCGACTCGTGGGCGGGGGGAGACACCCTGGGTAGGGTGCCAGTCTCTTGCTGTGAACACACACACACACATACACACACACAACAGGCAATTTAGAGCCACCATTCAGCTTAGCTGTGTGTCCTTGAACTGGGGGAGGAGATCAGTATGACAAGGGCACTGGTGAGACGCCCCAACCCTGGAGGCGGGAGGTAGCCCACGGCGCCGCAGTGCTCCTGATCATCATGAAACAAACATACAAAATGAACTGAAACCTTTAATTTCATTCCTTCTGTGGTGAGTCATTCAGTTTGTTGGGGATTTTGGAGAATCTGCCATTAAAGGCATCTCCAGCCAGGGGCTGAGGCTTCTGGCAGATCTATGAACACAGATATTTACACATAGAGCGACACAGCCTGACTCACTCTACCGTCGTGTATAGCCCATGTCCTGGTATATTGGCGGACGGGTCGCAATCCCTAAGCGAGTGACCAGTGGGATCATAGTTCACATTTGCTGAGTTATTTGGCTTAAAGTCAGTTTGGGGCTTCATCCATAACTGTTGATCCAGTATAGGGTCACACTGCCCCTGTCGACTGATACATTCCGGCTCATTCTGGACCCGTGAAGCCGCTGATAGCTCTCTCTGCTCTGATTATCTTTAATTTGGTTTTTGGTGGCGGGGACAGACGTGAGAAATGACAGCATGCCACTCAGTTCGGCTCTGTCTCTCCAAGAGGGCCTGGCTCACGCACCTTTTAACCTACTGATAATAATCCCCCATTCAGAAATAGACTCTGCGGTTCTAATCTCCCATTGGCTGCCATGGGACCGTGTGACCTGGCTGCATTCTGCTGGATCTGCCCGAGGAAGAGCATGTACAGGATCTGCGGTGCAGGAAGATTCTCTGAGGGGGAGCTTTCCCACCGCACAGGTTAGGTTCAAGAAAGAACCACAAGTCTGGTGCTTCAAGGTGCTGGTTTTCCACTGGCGTCAGAACTGGTTCCGGCACTGAATGAAATCATGAAGCAGGGCATGGTATTTTGTACTGAATTCAAAAAATGGCTGTAGTATATTATAGGGCTGGACGATGTGGGATATTAATACCATTAATACCCTGGCCTGGCATGTCATGCACATACAATTCTTACATCGCTAGTCAGCTAGGTTAAGATCAGTCTTTTTCTTTCTCTTAATTCCTTTATAGCACAAGGAGTTTTGCCAAAACATTTCTGCTCTGTCATAGGAAAGAATAAAACTTTGCAAGTTTTGCAATTTTATTTATTATTCATTTATTCAATTATTCCTTTTCAAAATGATCCAGTATATGTTTAGAGATGTTTCGCTCCGCTGCTTTTGCACGAGTTCTGTCCTAACACATCATGCAAACGTGTTGTGTCCGGTCTTCCGACCAGATTGCAGTTAAAGCCTAGGTCTTTCATTTGTCCGCCCATCCATTATTATTACCTTTATTTCTATCTTTTACTTCGCTTATCGTCGTTTTCTGAGTTTGCATCATTTCTCCAGACAGCGGACGTGCTTCAGAGGCAGGCGATTTGCATAACCAGCCGGCAAAAAAAGAAAAAGAAAAACGTTTCGAGTCCCATCCCAAAGTGTCGAAAAAGTACCCCAGATGGTTTGGCACTTCATGTACTGGAACTTTCGGTACTTGTACTCGACCAGAACTTGAGGCACCGCTGGTTATATAGGAAGGATTTAAAGCATAGGTCTTAAATTTAACCCGCCTAAACATGAGTAGCAATGAGTTCTGGCCTGCGTTACGCGCAGAGCTGATTTATGATTCTTCTTGTCTCTCTCCTTTATCATTATCTAGCCGTTCAGCCAGCGTGGCAGTTTGCGTCCTTAAAGAGCAGTTTGGTCAAATGCGTCCACCGCCGTGCTACTGGCCCGGCTCCTGGAGGCCTTCTGAGCCCACGGAAACCCCCCCGAAGGAGACGTATCGCCGTCGAGCGGGAGAGGCCCGTAAATTCCTGCCGCGTTATGTGGATTCTCAGTGGACGGTGGAAGACCCCGCCTCGGACTCTAGAGACACACCTGTCGGTCTGAGTGTCTCTCCGTGTCAAGGGTTTATTAATTCATTGGACAGCTGTAGGCTGGTGTCGGTTAATCTGGTGCCATGACCTATGACCCCTTTATGTGATCTGGACAACCAGACCGTATAGGATCAGACCTCTTACATCTGACCATGCCCTGGGGTTGGATGGTGCTTCACGTGTGGTCCTAGACGCCAGCAGCATACAGAGACACTTGCATTTATGGAAAGCCACATTTTTCCGTTTATCCTGCCGTTTAAAGCTCGTGGCCACAGCAACTAGTCAAGAAACATAGAAATTTTAATTAGAGGACGTTGTAGTGTTGGCAAGAGGAAGAGAGGAATGTCTTTGCTGGATGCCGGAAGGATCCGGAAGCCGGTGGCTGTGAGGCAGGTCATGTTGTCACCGCTGACTCAGCGGATCTCGACGTCCTGAAAGCGGCCAGCGGCCCAACATCCCTTTTGTGATTTAACCCTCGGCCCCTTGCCGGCGCTCACCGGTCGCAGGAAATGCGCGCAATCGTTTTCCTGCGTGATGCTGGTCTGTATAATTGTAAGGATGGCCGGCCACCCATGCGGACGCTGTGGATGCGCCTCTCTCTGGCTACGCCTGCTGTGTGATTTAAGCGCCCCCCCCCCCCGCGACAGTTCCTAGACGTGTATGTTAGTTCCTGAGAAGTTACATAAAGCAGGGCTGTCCTCCCGTAACCCCGGCGCATGCGCAGCTGCCGGCTTACATGCAGGCAGGGGGGGGGGGGGGGCACCCTGAAAGGGGGACCCGGCCGCCGGGGAACAGTAACGCCGAGGGGCCTTCCCCAGAAGGGGGCGGGGCCTGTGAACACCAGGGGCCCCCCCCCCCCCCCGAGGGCAGTGGCCATGAAGGGGGGCCCCCTGGAGGGCCTAGCGGACGGGGGTCCTAATTGATGGCCCGGGAGTGTTTCCACTCTTCCCTTGCTCCTAAGCGCTTTGGTTAATGAGGACAGCCCGGCGAGGCGTGGGGGAGGGTGACGGGCCGGGTTACACCGTCCTCTTTTTGGGAGCTGCGTAGAATCAGAGCTTCTCGGCGTGACCTCAGAGGCCCTATTTATACGCCGGCTGTGCAGAGCCTCTGTTTGTGCTGCGTCAGGGTGGAGGGGTAGCAGTGGATCTGCTTACAGCAGGAAAAGGCCCATTGGTGTAGCCCGCCTGGGATGTCAGGGATGCTTTGTTCCATCTCTTCCTTACTAGGGAAACTCAGTGGAGGCTGGTAAGCAGGAACGTGCCCCCACCACCACCATCACGTGCCACCATTCAGTATCTGGGCCGCGAGGGTGACGTTTAGCTGCAGAAAGCCACGCCGGGGGAGGGAGTGGGGGGGGAGCGGAAATCGGGATTGCGTCAGACCAGGGAGTGAAGGGGCCCACTTGCAATCGTCAGGCTCGAGTAGGGGGGCCCTCGCCCACAACGGCCCCTTACTGCCCATTAGTGGGCCCTTCAGCATGGCCAAAGACATACCACCACCCCCCCCCCCCATGAGAGTGACAAGGCAGCTGTGGGGGCCCAAACCCACAAGGGGGGAACAAGGATGTGGTAATGCCAACACCAGTGAGGCATATTTTGAGAAACAGGGTCAGACGGTTCCCAGAGCTATTTGGGGTTAAGGGTTTCACTCAGGGGCCCAACTGCGAAAGCAATTTGCCAAACCTTGGGATTTGAACCAGCAACCTTCAAATCATCCGGCACAGCAGTCTAATGTGCTGAGCCGCGCGCCCCCTCACAAGCCACGGTCCCAAAGCCTGAAAATGAGGCTGTGTGAACATGTGGGACCTTGTTCTGCTCAGGTTCACGCACGACGTGCTCAGCAGAAGCTCCGCGGCGTCTGCCAGTTGGAGATGATTTGATCTCTAGCTTTGATAGTTTTGTTATGTCCTTATCAGGGGAACTGTTTGCTTAAGCAGATGTCCGTCAGGTGTGGTGATGGAGATACGGCAAAGGGTTCTGGGAAGTCCCGTTGGCAAGGTGTGTACACAGTGATGAAAGAACGCTGGTCAAATGGACGGGGCCACGGTGCTCCCAAGTGGGCCCCTATCAGGTTAGTGTCTCTCTCCCTATGTGACCCAACAACTTAGCGTGTCCCCAAACACTGGAGCCCTCCCTGGAAGGGGGTGTAGCCCAGGTTAGCCTGCTAACCTGTGCTTTTGTTTACACTGACTGTAGGATACAAAGGCACAACAGCAGAATCCCGGGAGTGGGTCTCCTACAGCACCGTGGTTCCGGCTGCTCCACCACGATGGTGTTGTCACTACAACCATGCAAACCGATCCTGAGCCTGACAGCCATTAAATGGCCTGCTGATTCCTAACGGCTGGGATTTTTCAGGAATCCCCAGGCTCGGCTCCCGCCCCAGGAGCGAGGAGCAGCAGAGGTTTAAATTTGCAATGCAAATCAGCACCGTTTGCTTTCCCAACACAGATCTCGCTCTCACTCACAGATGGAAATATAGCTGCTTTTTTTTCCAAGAAATTGCACAACTGACTTCCTGCCCACACCTGCTTCTTAAGGACAGATGTTTCAGTGCCGACTTAAATACGGATCAACGGGCACTTTCTTTTCTGTCGTTCAGGAGGGTGAAGGTGGAGGAGAATCTTGCTGGGACTTGCTTTTGAGGAGCTGGTTTGATGTCGTCGTTGCCCTGAGCGCGCTGGCAGCGTGTACGTTTGCTGTGACCTCATCAAATTGTGAACCTACTGTTAAATGCACGATAAAGGACTCCATGCATCTAAGGACGTTTTGTTGCCTTTATTCTTCATACTAGCATTTCGCAACAGAAGTCCTGGACAAAAAGAGAGTCCTAGCATCAAATAAATGGTTTGCAGAGCACAGTATCTCTGACACACCATGTGGTCACCAGAGATTATTTAAGGTTCGAGGACACCCACGGGGGGAGATATGCCAGCTGTTTGCTTACTTCCCTGTGATGTTACCCGCTCTGGGAAGCTCACAGGTGGGGCCTATCTCAGTGAACTTTTATGTGTTTTATTTAGCTCTTTCCGTGGGGAAATCTTAGAATAGTCTTGGTAAGACTTGGACGCACAGTTGGGGGATGAGAGAAAGGGCAGAGCTTTGTGTGATTGGAGAAAGGCCGTCCGGAAGGCCCTGCTGTCTGAGGGTCCGGTATCAGGGTGGGATCCATAGAGTGGCCTCCTCTCTCCTCCCTTTCCCGCACACAGATGGGTGGGTCCCGAGCTGGATGTGTTTTCGGCTGCAGACGCCTCTCCCAAGCTGCCCGCCTTATCAGCCGCTTGCCTCGAGTTCAAAGGAAACCATTGCAGTGGTCATTTGGCCAGTGTTGAAACTGTTCGTCCCCCCCGGAGAATTCCGGAAAGTGTCCCGTAGTAAGAGTGCTTGTTTTCCTGCGCCCCTCCGTGCTGTTGCCGGTCTCCCAGCTGTGTTTGGATTCTTCTCCGTGTCCCTGCCCCTGGGATGCTGATTCTGACTCACCCGTCCACAACAGAAGCAGCTTTTGCAATTCTTGGGGGCTTGATGTCCACCACTTCCTCTTCCTTTCCCACCAGGTCACACCCCTGTCCGCAGGCACGTGCCAGGAGGCTGCCGGGGGTTTGGGGGGGTAGAGAGGTGGAGCCAGCGAGTGGATCAGCAGGCAGGAAACCTCCCGACCGAATCCACCTGCTCCTGCTTCCTCAGCATTTTTGGCTCTTTTTGGCTCCTTGGTGTCTCTTATTCTGACACGAGGCTCCTTTCCCTGACCTGACTGGACACACCTGCTCGTTTAAGAAGGAGCGACTGGTTCAGATTCACCCCCGACTCTGCTGGGTCATTCTTAAATATCACACTACGCGGATGGTGGACGTACCTCATGCCAGATAAGGCCCTCTGCCAGGCCGCTGCCTATAAATAGCGTGGAGAATTTCACCCCCGCGTTCCATTCGGCGTGCTGTCAGCCGGCCGGAAAAACCTGGGGCTAGTTGAAATAGCGCCGCCCTGGTGGTAGTGCAGACAGAATTTCAGGGGGCATCTTCCTCCGGTCTTATGCGGTAATGCCACCCCACGTGCTCAGCGTATCAGGGCCGGCTCTGGTGCTTTTTTTTAGTCACCGTGCGTTTGCTCGGCTGCTCGGAGCCCAGGGGGCCGGTCTGCTCCCGAGGGCTCCCCGAGACCCTGGTAGTGCTGGCGAGGTCATTCCACCCTCTCACACCCTCTGCCACTCCAGCTCATCCTTTAGGGGATTTTTTAGCAGATTTTTTAAAACTTACTTCCTTCGTGTTACACATCTGTATCAGTTAATCATGGTTTATATAAATGTACATGGTGAATCACTACTCTGCGGTCTAGACACGGAAGTGGGGACGGCTGTGTGTCCCCCGCCCCGGGCACAGAAGTGGCCCCCGATGACTCTGTAGTGACACACATGATTTGTGAGGCTCGTGAGGTGCTGGCCAGTCCTGGAGATGAGCAGAAACAGAGGCTCGGGCTGCCGTACCTTGAGCTCTGTGGGTCATCTGTCTGTATCCAAGGCGCTGCTGATTCTTCTCTCACCTGAGAATTGTTTTGTGTTTGAAGGGCGTCCACAGTCAAAAACAGTGAAGTGTACAGTAAGATCTCGTCACAACACAGTAAGACGACAGCATAGCATCTCACTGTGTGACCTAGCGGGTAACCAGCCACCTCTAACTGTAAATAAAAGTAGCATTTCACTTTCCATACATGGACAGGAAAAACCATCTGTAGCTGGAACTCCATCGTAACGTCAAAAGAAGCTTCCAGAAGAATATGGCCCCAGGGTGGTCAGTGGTGATGTCTCTCAAGTGGAATTTTCCGGCATATGTTCCCCCATGCTGACAGGTGTGTGGTGGTAGCCGGCCACCCTCCTGCTTTTTCGAGGGGGTGCGGTTTGTATATATGCACTGGTGACTTATGTGAGGTCGTGCAGGATAATTGTCATCTGGGTCTTCTAGCACTTTCCCCCTTTGCCTCACAGCGTGGCTTACGTGCTGCTGACTTTGCCTAACGTGAGCTCCTTGGAGACATCCACATGGAAAGGACATTGCCCCCTATGGATGGGGAGAAATGGGTTTATGAGTGTATAAATAATAGCAAACCCTTACTACGAATATATTTGATAGTTGACGCCCAAAAGGCTCTCTCTGAACCAATATTCAGCCAGCTGCTAACTTAGCTGTTTGAACGTTGACCTACAACCTTTATGCAGAACGAATGTTTGCAAAGCTTAGTGAAAACGACCGAATCAGCTAGTTAGCATACTACTCAGGGAGGAATGAATAATGGGGCAAAAATGGGACTGCACAAAAAGGCTTAATGAAATCGCATCTGTGGTTTCGCGTTACACCATGCCTACTCCTCCCTTACTCTCGTCTCGTTTCCTCTGCAGTTATTTACTTTCTGAAGTGGCCCCATGTAACTTCCCCTGTGCGAGAGGGGATAGGGGGGTAGGGGGGTAGGGGTTTCAGCATCTCTTGTAATATGTCGTGTGTTTCCCCAACCCACACGCATTCCATCAGCCCCGTGACATCACTGATCATCATGCTCCTTTTTGAAGTCATTAAATACCCAATAATTTGCGGATGAGCTACCAATGTAACCTTTGCGATTACCAGATGAGTGCAGTTCAGCGGGGAGCACTTTTCTTTTCTAATCGCAAAGGCTACAGACACATCTGGGACAAGGTTAGTTAGCTATTTGATATTATAATTCTGCTTTACTTAAGCCGGTGGGGACGGCCTCAGTGCCAGGACCTGCTTGTGTGGTCCAGAGTATTTGGGGTAAGGGTAGAAGATGGGATGGAATGTTCAACAATTTCACTTCGATGATAACTTCATCCATCCTGATCACATAGAAGAATAAAAAATTAAACAGGATGAATCCCCCCCCCCATGTCCCTCCCCATTATGTGTTACTTTTAAGCTGAAAAGTGCTATTTTTGTGCTGATTGGGGTTTGGCTCACACGCCCTGTACCGGAGGCTCTGAGTCAGCCTTCCCTCGGGTGTTAGGGACACCCCCCCCAGGCGAAGGGGTAGTCCAATACTGCCCCATTTTCATACTTTCCTACTGTGCAGCTTTTCTCAGGGCTCTAGATCTGCTCAAAGGCTTCTCAGGAAACGTAAAGCGAATCTTATGATTTGCCTCCAATGTAAGGTCTCACGGTGCAGAATAGTGACTCCTCTGATCCCCCTGCCCACTCTGCATCTGACTCACGGTCTGCTGTGCTCTGTTTCCGTGATGATCGGCTCCACTTACGCATCTGGATCTGCCGTCAGGCCTCCTGGCCCTGGGGACGCCTGCCGCGGGGGCCGGTTTGTCCCCCCCCACGTGCCTTTGCAAAAGCACCTGTGCTGTGAACCAGCGGCAGATCACTGGTGTAATCGACGGTGGCACCTATGGGTGTTTACATGCCGTTTAAATAACCGTTGACGCCTCAGTCAGCAGCCAATGAGAGACGTGACGGCCGATTCTTGTAAAAGACTGCGCTTTATCTGAATCGGTGAAATGAGTCACCTGTACAGGCCCGATTTCAAAACTAATCGCCGTTTTCATCTTGTCCGGCGACAGGAAAACTCCAGAAGAGCAAAGGGAGAGAGTGAGATCAGGCAAAGAAGTGTAAAACAGACAGAAAGAGTGTTCGGTGAGTGACTCTGGAAAGAGCCTCTCGCGAGTGGCGGTACTCAGACTCCGCGTTATAGAGCGATGCACTTCTCATCCTCTGAACGGCATCCCCGGACGCCGTCACGAGACCAAGCCACTTAAGCGTGCCTATCCACGCTGCCTTTGCTTACTGGAAGTGTCTCGATTCATCATCCTTTCTGTGCGTGTGGGGGGGTTGGAGCGTGCAGACTCCCCACCAAACCGAACACGATCCCTATCAGTAGATTGCAGCATGTTCTTCCCTAATCTGCATGACTGAAATGTTAATAAACTTGACCACTTCACACGCGTTCAATTCCATGGCACGTCCAGTGCCATCCGGGGGGAGGAACTTGAGGTTTCGAGCTTTTACGCCTTTCTTCCTCCTGCCTGGCCGCTTGCCGCCACTTCTGGCGCCGACAGACGCCGATGGGCACATTTCAGAGCCGTGCCATCCCGGCCACCACAGAGCCGGGTTTCTGTGACCCGCGGGTAACTCCCGGTCCAAAGTTCCGGAGGCCCCGGTCATCAACGCTCGGTACGGAGTCGGCGCGGCACGGACCACAGAAAAGGGAACTGCAGGCAGCATGGCGAAAACTCGAAATACTTTCTATTTAAAGTGTCCAGTGAAATAAAGGATGTGATCATCTTCGCCTGTGCACTTTGTCCCCGATTCCGCATGAGTGAATGGTCCCAGTACGCCATAGTATTCATATCACGTGGCGGCGGTATCACTCAAAAGGTGGAAATGAGATTCCTCTAAGTTTTGAATGAAGCGATAAGCGACCAAACGGGCAGCACTGTTTCCAAATCCATTTTAGAAAAACTGTCGATTTTTCATGCAGGCTTAGAAGCAATACAATACTTACACAATAAGTACATGTTGCAATAAATGTAGAGGAAAAACTATGTAATAAATAGAAATGATATAGGCAATTGTATGGAATTTACAAAGATAAACAGGACTGAAATCAAATCCAGGTCATCAGAGTTGGGGGGGGGTTGCTGTAGGCCAGTAGGATGGCGCCCCCATGCAGTTGGTTGTTGGAGGACTAGAGTATGATGGCTTAAGGTTTATGGTTTATAACAGCACTAAGTTTAGCCCTCATTTTCTCTTCAGGCTCCACCCCTAGCCCGCCCAGGGACAGGCCTATTGCGTTTTTAATGAGCTCATTCAGGCAATGGGCTTCCCAAGAGCCAATGTTAACTGCCAGGGCCAGAAGGTGGTGAAAGAGGCCTAACAGCACACATGAAGGAGCTGGGCCTCCTCAGGATGGGGCTCCTGCTTTGTGCCACCCTTTCCAGCAGATTCTAGCTCGTCTGTGTCTGCTCCAGTCCCGTTCGCTGCTGAGAAGCTTTGTTCCATCTCCATTCTCCACTCGTAGTGGTGAAGTACAGGCCCTGAGTGTAATGGAAGCATCTCTTGGGTATTTATGCCTCATCCACTTCCTGTCCTCCCACTCATTGGAAAGACGTATTTGATCTGAGGTGTATGATGGGGGGGGGGGGGGGGGGTCAAAAAAACCCCGCCATCAATGCAAAACAAACCCAGTCACCCCCCAGCTCTGCAGTCCGTTCTCCCCCCCACTTCAGAA
>JAODKM010000075.1:7302238-7313054 GCA_026780845.1 Petrocephalus sullivani
TGTACAGAGAGCGTGGAGTGGAGAGCGTACTTGTGGGAATGCCGATTTGCTTTGCAATTTCCACTTTCTCCTTGTCGACCTTTTCGACAGCTCTGATGACGGTAACTTTTTCCGCGATTGACACCGTTATAAGCTTATACACTTACCAGGTGCCATTTTCGGACGCAGAATATTCCAGCCACTCCGTTAAGTTTTCGGACATTTTTGGTTTTAAAATAGACTTCCTGCCCTCAGAGAGTCGCTTAATCCCCCGTGGATTGCATTACGGTAAGACTTTTCGTCCTTTTCTTGGTTTTCCGGACCACGCGTTCTGAAATGTAGCCTCAGAATAATAACCCGAAGCCCATAGAAAATTCGACTTACGGAGGTTGGGAGCCGAAAAATTTTCGAGTTGAGGAGGTCTAAAATACATTGGTCTAATGGGAATTCGGCCGGGGACTAACGAGTGATTCGACATAGGGAGGTTTTCGACTTATGGAGGTCCGACTGTATTCTACAAGGTTGCCTTGCAGTTCAGCTTAGAGTTGTACAAATCATTTCCTGGTGGTCTTGATAAAATAGTTGGGTCAAACCACAAAGCAAAAAACAGAGTCAAGGCACTAGAGATGGCCGGGGATGAAAGCTAAACAAGCCGGAGAGGTAAACATGGCAGGGCTTTGGGGAAAATGTCACAGTGAAGGGTGGCTCCAGAAAGGTCTCTGGAATACTGAAGAGATCATGGGTGAGTGGAAAACATAGAGGAAACAATGAGGGACCACAGGAGGAACACAGAGGAAACATCAGCAAAACAACGAGGAAACACAGGGGGAACACAGAGGTAATATCACAAAAACAATAACGAAATACAGAAGGAACACAGAGGGAGTATCACAGTAACAAAGACGAAATACAGAAGGAACACAGAGGGAATATCACAGAAACAATGATGAAATACACAAGGAACACAGAGGGAGTATCACAGAAACAATGACGAAATACAGAAGGAACACAGAGGGAGTATCACAGAAACAATGACGAAATACAGAAGGAACACAGAGGGAATATCACAGAAACAATGAGGAAATACAGGAGGAACACAGAGGTAATATCAGCAAAACAACGAGGAAACACAGGGGGAACACAGAGGTAATATCACAAAAACAATAACGAAATACAGAAGGAACACAGAGGGAGTATCACAGTAACAAAGACGAAATACAGAAGGAACACAGAGGGAATATCACAGAAACAATGATGAAATACACAAGGAACACAGAGGGAGTATCACAGAAACAATGACGAAATACAGAAGGAACACAGAGGGAGTATCACAGAAACAATGACGAAATACAGAAGGAACACAGAGGGAATATCACAGAAACAAAGATGAGATACAGGAGGAAAACAGGTAATATCACAGAAACAATGAGGAAATACAGGAGGAACACAGAGGTAATATCAGCAAAACAATGACTAAACCCAGGAACAACACAGAGGAAACATCAGCGAAACAATGAGGAAATACAGGAGGAACACAGAGGTAATATCACAGAAAAAATGAGGAATCACAGGAGGAACACAGGGGGAGTATCACAGAAACAATGAGGAATCACAGGAGGAAGACAGAGGTAATATCACAGAAAAAATGAGGAATCACAGGAGGAACACGGGGAGTATCACAGAAACAATGAGGAAATACAGGCGGAAGACAGAGGTAATATCATAGAAACAAAGATGAAATACAGGAGGAAAACAGGTAATATCACAGAAACAATGAGGAAACACAGGAGAAATACTGGAATCTTCAAGGAAAGAATGAGGACATCATGGATACCAGTAATTTAATTCCAGGATGTGTGTTGAGAAGAGCAGCTTGATACTGATGACAGACATTTGGGACAGTGCTCTTGGCTGAATGCAACATGACAGAACAGCCGCAGGGATTTCGCCTGTGAAGGACTGGATGAGTGTCACTCCTGTGCTTCAATGAAAGATCAGTCCAATATGTATTAAATGTACTTTTACGCTGAAACATTGTCTATATGAAAGCCACTTTACTCTGAACGAAGTGCCTCATTTCAGATTTCCCGGGGGTAATCATTATCTAAACAAACAAGCTCCTATAATATTTAAAATACATCTTGAGCTAAAAATAGACATATCATCTAAATATTACTGTACATCTCAGGCCACCTCCATAATACACTGATGTCATTATGGAAATACTGTCACATATAAACGTACAGTCGCAGTCAGGCTGAATGCTTCACAACAGGCTAGGGGAATTTCTGCTGAGTGTGTTTTCCGGGCCTGAAAACCCTGACATTTGCATTCTGTGCAATCAGGCTTCTGAGGGTGTAAATACCCCCAGACTCACACAGAGGGGCGTGTGCTGCTGTCAGTCTGTTTGTGATATTTCTGTCTTCCCCGAATTATCTGTCAGTTCCCACAGCTGGAGGTGAATAAGCCTAGGTGTTGTCTTTGGCTGCTCTCCGGAGAGGGATGGTCGTTTTCACTGTCGGATGCCAGTGCCAGTGACCTCAGATCACTGAAAACTCCTGCTACGTGATTGCTGTAATTTCGAAGCATTCAAGACGGTGGAATTTTGTATCATACCAGCATATAGAGAAATATTACTTCCCCTCAGCCTTAGCACTGTGATGTACTCAAGTCTATTTTGGAAAAAAAAAAAATTGAACATTTTCTAATCTGGGTGACACGATAGCTTTTACATTTCAAAAGTGGTATAGTCTTCTGCTTTGGTGTTGGGCACTATGTCTGGCATAGGCTGGGGAAGATTCCAGAATGAGACAGAAATATTTTCATATCAAGTACTGACAAATTCTCAAGGGTGAGCAACAAACGTTGCCTTTGATGGAATCAGAAGTTTGAAATTCCTTTGGAATGACACTCAGCGCACTGTGTCTATAGGAATGTCAGATGCTGCGTGTTCCAAAGGTTACTGTGTACTTTTAAAACACCATCCCCAGGTCAGGAAAGTCTCATCTATTAAATGGTAATTATTTTATTTAATGAGTATGTTTTAGACTATGGATAAATACAAAAAAAATAAATAAATAAAATAATAAATAAAAAACGACATATGATTTCTAAAATATAGTAAAAGATCAAACAATATAGACAAATTCCGGGCAGTTGACGTTCACTGTGGTGCTGCAATGGTGTGGGGGAATTTGGGGTGTTGATGAAAATCCCCCTCGAGGCGTGAAGCTTCGTGAAACCATCTGATGTGAATCCTGCACCAGATCGACCGGCGTCGTTATGCCACAAGTCCTTAAACGTGGCACTGGAATGAGCTGAAATTCCTGTCTGCTGATCCATCCTGACACTGAACGCAGAATCATACAAGCGGCAGTAAGCATGGGCTGGTCTTTGTAGTGCCAGGAGATGGGGGGCCTTCTGCACCAGTCTCGCCTTCACCCTGGGGTTTTATTGTTCAGCTTCACTACAGTGCGGTCAGAGCTCTTGTTTTTACAGAAAGTGCGAGCTGTGTGGCGCTTTCTGAATGCGTCAGTGAGCTCGACTCCACATGGGATGAGCTCGCCCTCACAGTGACCCAGTCCACCCAACTGAGGAAGTATGGTGCCCCTCACAGCCGACATTACACCCCAGACCTCACTGTATGCCCCTGGCACCCGGGACTATACAACTCAAAAGAGGAGCTAGCAGATGGAATTCAGATTTTTGGCACATCACCCGTCCACACGAGACTCGCAGGGAGTTTCGGGTATGAGTTCATCCTTCCTTGACGCTGCTAAACATTGCTGCAAAACACTTATAGGTTTTTTTTGCATTCCCAGCCGTGCAATTATCGTGCTGGAACACAAACATTTTCAAGAGGCCTCGTTCCCAGGGTGAACCTGGTGTCTATCGTGGCGAGCACCTCGGTCTCAGTGTCTGGGTGTGGCCTCATCCATGCTGTCAAGCAACACAATACAGCAGGGAGGTTTTCTCTACTCAAGCCCTTAAAACAGCTGATATTATCTATAAATATTTAAAAATACAGAATATTATGTATTTGGCATGCAGAGACGTATCTGCTGTTAAAAATGAATTTTGAGTATATGCACTAATAGTAAACTTGCTTACAAGTACTTATTTACTTAGCAGACACATTTATCCAAACTGGCATATATAAATTTTTTAGAGCATTTGGAGGTTGAGGGCTTTCCTCAAGGGTCCAGTGGTGAAAGCACCCTGTTGATCCTGGGATTAGAGCCTGTAAGCTTCCGATCACAAGCGTACCGTCGTAACGCACGAGTCACCCTATTACAAAGTAGTATTTAGTGTTGAAGTTACTTCATTTAATTTAAAATTAGTTTATCTTCTAGGGACTAAGAGAATGTTACTTCATTAAAAATGCTAATTATGGCAAATTAACTGGCACATTATGAGCAGGATGTGCAGTTATAAGACAGATCTCATTAGCTATAAATCTGTGTCCCTTCAAATCTAAAGTGTTAGACATGAATGGAGTCTCATGGCAACTTCATGATCTTCTGTTCAATTTCAGCCCATGGATTGATTTTCTCATTGGAGCTCCTGTCAGATTGATGGTTTTAAGGCTCTCGCCTTCATTGCAGACCCTAAATGTGAGAAGGACCCCATATATCAGTATTGTGTCTTCCCTTGGGTCAGAGGACTCAAGCTGCCCACCATGCATCTCTCTGTCACTAGTCACTGCAGCTCACCCGGACTGGCAGGCCAGCCCCGTGTGACGGCTGTCAGGCCGCCATGATGGCTCGGTGACAGTGCTTAAAGACTCAGCTGCTGGAAGCGGAGTGGTTCATACACACAAGGCTCCACATTTACATGAAATACTGTTTCCCAAGTGCTGTGAGATGCATGTCAGAAAAAAAAAAAACATGAACACCCCCGGGGGGGAAAAAAAGGGGATCTGGGAAAACAGGATTTTCTTGCCACAACGCGGTGTGTAATGTTCTCACATTTTGCCCGGGTTGTACGGTAGCCAGGGGGTAGGGCCTCAGCAGGGGGGGTAGGGCCTCAGCTGGGGGAGTAGGGCCTCAGCAGGGGGAGGGGGTTATCATAGCGCTGGCGGCCGGACCCTCGCTAGGAAGGGCGGTATTTTTTTTTTGTTCTCCACACCAAAGGCCGCGTGTGAACATTAATCCCACGGTGGATTGCGTGGGTTTGCACATGAAAAGGCACTTCTGGCTGAGCCGCGGATGGAGTCAGCCATCGTGTTCTGATAAGCCCTCTGCCTCTCCATTGTGCGTAAGCAATCCCGCACTGCAGGGTGAGTGGAGAAGGATGATGCCAGTATGTCACAGGGCACACACACACACACACACACACACACAGATCTGTATTCATGTCTTTGTGGGAACCGTCCATTCTTTTATATGGGAAAAACCCTAATCCCAATCACAACACCCTTAACACCTACCCAGCCCTAACCTTAACCATTAGTAACCAAACAAAACACAAGACTTTTGCCATGCTCTACTTCTTCTATTGCATTCACAGACTTTTATAAAATGAGGTCTGAAGTAGTGAGGACTGGAAAAATGACTAGTCACGTTTCTTGAGGACTTGTTACGCTTGTGAGGTCCTTTGGTCTTCTCAAGTATAGAGAAACCTGTACACATGCGCGCACATGCACGCACACACACACACACAAAAAAGGCCATTTAGAGACCCCAAAACAGCCCTTCCTCCAGTGCCCTGCCCCCACACACACACACACCTTGATGACATGACATCATAAACATGCACATGATGGTTTTATCATTGTTGTGGAACTTAATGCCCCCATATTTATTCACCTAAAGCGAGGAATTCCTAACAGTCTGAGAAGCAGCACTTTCCCATCCCATCTTTCTAAAGTGAGCCCGTCACCTCTCTCCGGGTCAGTGTCTGGGAAAAGGACTGGCTGTGAGCTTCAAAGTGCGGGGGTTGTCACACCAGCGGATCACGGTGAGCCTTTCAGGGAAGTTCAGAGTTCAGAGGAGCACGGTTCTGCTTGAGAGGATCAGCAACGGTCCGTGAAATGCCAGGAGAGAGGCGGGAGGCCACATCGTAGCCGATGCCCGAGGTGCTAAGTGCTAAGCTAACAGCGCCGCACAGTGTCGGCGGCAAACGTGGAGCCGTCCCGAAATCCCGAAACGCGTTCCCTCTGGGATGTGGATCAGCCAGTTCAGTAGTGGCAGCAGAGGTCAGGATCACCTGGATTATCTCGACGTTCCTGTTTGAACAGGCCAGCGGCAGCAGTGGACTTTAGCCAGGTGACATGCTCCACTCACGCTCTGCAAACAGCCTGTGTCCGCATGTAACGGCCACAGAAGAGAGTCATAATGCCAGTCTCAACCTCGAGCTGACACTGGGGACTGTCCGCGTGTGACGCCCTGCCCCCCCAGCTCACCGCCGAAATAATTGACGGGGAATCACTCTGATGGAAACAGGATCGCATGTCTTTCAGATGAGGATGAAGTAAGATAGATATGGTGGACATTATCACGGTTGGTTTATCTAGTGCCCTTGAAATTCAGTCAGCTCTATAAAAAGGGAGCAGTGTCATTATGTCATTAGCAGACCTCTTGGGTGGGGGGGGTATCCTGTAGCAGGCAGCCATGCTGAAGTCATTAAGGCTGACAGAGTGGCAGAGCCTGATGGGGAGCATGACGAGGAACATGATGAGGTGCATGATGAAGAACATGATGAGAAACATGATGAGGAAGATGATGAGGAACATGATAAGGGGGATGATGAGGAACATGATGAGTACCATGATGAGGAGCATGATGAGGAATATCATGGGGGCAGCCTTCAAGGGCCAGCATGGAGGACTGATTGAGTCATTGATGGTTTTTGGCTTGCTCCCAAGAACAGCTCTCATTCTGAGCAAGCATGCTCACACTTTCGTTTTCTGTAATGTTAGCATGCCCAGGGGGGTTGGGCAGCCAGTTGACCTTGAACCCCCTGAGGTTTTTTTTCTCCCTGGTTGGGAGTTTTTGATTCCTCTCCTCCGTTGTCAATTGGCTTTTTATTTCTTTTCTTTTTTTTCTCTTGTCTTTCTTTCATTCTATGTATTTTATTTTCTCTGTTCCACTCAGTTTTGTCTTGCATATAGCAATGTATTCTAACACATCCATGTAAAGCACCCTGGGACAACTCTGTTGTGAAGGGCGCTATATAAAAATAAACTGAATTGAATTTGATTGAATTGAATGATGAGGATCATGATGAGGGACATGATGAGGTGCATGAGGAAGAACATGATAAGGAAGATGATGAAGTGCATGATGAGGAACATGAGGTGCATGACAAGGAACATGATGAGGAGGATGATGAGGAACATGATGAGGAGCATGATGAGGAACAAGTGGGTGGGGGATTGTGCAGGCCTGATAGGAGGCTAATAAGCTAATTAGCTAGCAGGTGCGTTTATGGGACGTGAATGACTTTGAGTGCTAAGTCCTCGGGTGAGCGCGCATGCCTGATGGGAGGCTAATTAGCCAGCAGTCACGTCACTGCATACGTTAGCATAACGGCTAACAGACACGTGATCTGTGTTTATGGGACGTGAATGAGTTTGAGTTCTAAGTCGCCGGGTGCATGCGCGTGCCTGATGGGAGGCTAATTAGCCAGCAGTCACGTCACCGCATACGTTAGCATAACGGCTAACAGACACGCGATCTGTGTTTATGCGACGTGAATGAGTTTGAGCGCTAAGTGGCAGGGTGAGTGCGCAGGCCTAATGGAAGGCTAATAAGCTAATTAGCTAGTAGGTGTGTCACCGCATACGTTAGCTTAGCGGCTAAAAAAACATTATCTGCATTTATGGGATGTGAATGAGTTTGTGCACTAAGTGACTGGGTGTGTGTGTGGGCCTGATGGGAGGCTAATTAGCTAATTAGCTAGCAGTCGCATCACCGCATATGTTAGCTTAGCGGCTAACAAAAACATTATCTGCGTTTATGGGACGTGAATTAGTTTGAGCGCTAAGTGGCCGGGTGTGTGCGCGGGCCTGATGGGAGGCTAATTAGCCAGCAGTCGCTTTCGACAGCCGCCGCGGTGCCATCAGAGTGTCTGGTGGTCGGGCTGCAATTTGATGCGTGTTAAATGAGAGGATGAGGAATTCTTATATGCATCTGCCTGCCAAACAATAGGATCCCCGCCGGGGGGGAAGGATCATTAGGCAATAACAGAGGCACACCCCCTCACACCCCTGCCTGCTGGTAGTAAATACTGAAGGCATGAGATTAGATACTACTGGGATGCCCTTAGCTCTTATGTCCTCCTCATTGTAGGATCTTCTTCTGGAAAACCAGAACAGACTGAGAGAGGCACAGCGATGCAGGGGGGTATGGTCCATTATCCGGACCTCCATCCTCAGGCTTGGAGCGAGCGGAGCAGGAGACTGCGGCAAATTCATCATGTCACGCACTGCCAGAGAGCCGATGATGTCTGTGAGAGGGTGAAAAATATGGGCTGATTTCTTAGCAAAGAGCCCGTTCTCATTTGCGGTTTGCAAAGCAGTGTAAGTGTTAGCCTGAGGATACACTAATGTGTCTCCATGGACACTCTGGCCTTCAGAAGCCTGGGAGGAGGCCCTGGTGGTCAAGAGCTGCATCTGAGAGGGTGACGCTTAACTGAAGCCTGATCCATAAGCCTTTTTATGAGAGTCACCGTGACATCGCTGAAATGTGACACCTCTGGGACTGAGCCGGCAAACTGTCACTGCTGCCAGAGGGCACTGACACAGCAACTCGAGCAAAAATAATGAAAACGAAATGTAGGAATAAACAATTTCAATGTGAACATGGAAGGGAAACCTGCAGCTCCCTCAAGCTGAACACCACGCTGGCCTCTCTAGAGCTCGACCATCTCAGGTGGCAGGGTCTTCAGTGAGAGGCCTTCCAGCACCCTCTGGCCCTGCTGGGACAGCAAGAAGCATTTATTACATGGAGAATCTCACCCTGCTGGCTGAACCCATGTGGATATGGTCATGTGGTGTTAAGTCAATCGGATCTGAGTGCTTTTGCGCAACGAGCAGATGTTATGTTAGAGCTAGATCTTTCCCAGCAAAACTCTCACAGGGTGCTGATCTGGGGATCTGGGATCTGTACGATCTTTGAAACTTGTCTGTTTTGCACCTAATGTATGACATCTGTGTTCTACCTATGTGCTGCTGTATGCACAAGGATTTCCCCTTGGGATCGATAAAGCTCATCTAAGCTAAGCCGAAAGTGATTCAGGAGATGGATATGAAGGGCATCTGTGCTCGAACTTCTCCTTAAATGTTTACATTTAACTTCTTAGCTGGAGCTTGTGAAGTGATGTACCATTTTCACCTCTTTAGTGAGCTGGACATTTCACTGGAAAGACTCAGGTGAAGCAGCGCTTGAGGGCTGTGAAACAGGACCCCCCCAACCCCCCCCCCCCACCGGGACAAATGCCAACAGCTCTCAAGGTGTAAGCCCACATCCCCGAGCCCCGTCTGAAAAGGCATCCCGTATGCTACGGCTCCCTTTCGATGGACATGACCCTGCTTCCTGTCACATTGGACCCCCCCCCACCAGACTGCATGTGTTTGGTAACAGCAGTCTCTCCACCCACACGTACAATAACACGCGAGGCGAGGCTCAGTGATTTATTCCACCGTCTCCAGTCAGATATATATAGTTTCTTGAGTGCGCTGACCCTGGATGTCTGGATTGGCAGAAAAGTAGAAATTTGGTAACTGTTGCTAGGCAACATGACGAGGAATGATTTCAGTGGTGATACAGTCCTCTCGCATCGAATGCGTCAACTGAATCCTGTCATTAAAAGCACATTTTAAATAAACGTACTACCTAATAGCACGCATGGGTAGTGTGAATTTCTAACAGTTGTGTTCTCCTTGTCAGGGTGAGGCGCGGAAGGAATGTGTTTTAAAAGGAGCATGACGATTGTGCTCGTGCACGGCACAGAGTAAAACGGCGGGCCTTTTTCCGTACGGTGCAGAGTAAGATGGCGGGCCCTTTTCCATGTGGTGCAGAGTAAGACTGCGGGCCCTTTTCCGCATGGTGCAGAGTAAGACCGCGGGCCCCTTTCCATGCGGTGCAGAGTAAGACGGTGGGCCCTTTTCCGCGCGGTGCAGAATAAGACCACGGGCCCTTTTCCATGCAGTGCAGAGTAAGACTGCGGGCCCTTTTCCATGCAGTGCAGAGTAAGATGGCGACCCCCTTTCCATGTGGTGCAGAGTAAGATGGTGGGCCCTTTTCCATGCGGTGCAGAGTAAGATGGCGGGCCCTTTTCCACGCGGTGCAGAGTAAGACGGCGGACCCTTTTCCGCACGGTGCAGAGTAAGATGGCGGGCCCTTTTCCACACGGTGCAGAGTAAGACGACGGGCCCTTTTCCGCGCGGTGCAGAGTAAGACGACGAGCCCTTTTCCACACGGTGCAGAGTAAGACGACCGGCCCTTTTCCACACGGTGCAGAGTAAGACGGCCGGCCCTTTTCCACACGGTGCAGAGTAAGACGACCGGCCCTTTTCCACACGGTGCAGAGTAAGACGACGGGCCCTTTTCCACGCGGTGCAGAGTAAGACGCGGACCCTTTTCCATACGGTGCAGAGTAAGACGACGGGCCCTTCTCCACGCGGTGCAGAGTAAGACGATGGGCCCTTTTCCACACGGTGCAGAGTAAGACCGCGGGCCCTTTTCCATGCGGTGCAGAGTAAGACGGCGGACCCTTTTCCACACGGTGCAGAGTAAGACGGCGGACCCTTTTCCACACGGTGCAGAGTAAGATGGCGGGCCCTTTTCCACGCGGTGCAGAGTAAGACGGCGGACCCTTTTCCGCACGGTGCAGA
>JAODKM010000075.1:7327671-7339083 GCA_026780845.1 Petrocephalus sullivani
ACCTGCGGTAAATCACCAACCCCCCCCCTAGCCCCCAGATCCGCCCACCTGCCCAACCGCCCACTCTTCCCACGCATCCTCCACGAGCTGCATTCCCCCCCCCCCAGTTGTGGCCTGCCAGAAAGCCCACCCACCTTTTTGTCTTTAGTATCTCCTCCCCTGATGCGGTTGGTGGGGGCCTCCAGCTCCAGGATCCACTGGCGGTCTCAAATGTTTCTGAAACCGCACGGTGCTTCTGAAGACGGGTAACAGCAGCCTTCTACAGGACCTGAACTGGACCTCAAAACAGCCGACGACCTCGGGGTGGGGCGCGATGGCAAATTGACTCTGTTGGGAGTGATGAGTCGACTCAGGTGCAGAAGCGACCTTGCACCCACGCTCTGTTCTGCAGGGGGGTTAAGAGGCCTCGCTATGAGTCAGAGGTCTTTGTCTCCCGCCCACGTGCAGCCCAGGTGAGTCACCTTGGCTTGACAGGACGGCGGTGAGCCATCAGAGGGTGGGCCAGAGCCTCAGAGTGCTCAGGGTGGCAGGTAAAGGGCTAACGGGCTGAGCCTGGCACCTAGGCCATCCGTGCACCATCTGTCATCAAATCACGGACAGGAAACCCAAAAAACATCCAGCACATTTCACCATAAACTCATTATAAACTGTTTTTATTATAAACACTTTCAGGTTCCATCCATTTTTTGAAATGAGCTAATTTGCTAACATAGACAGATCTGCTTAACACATCTCAACCTCCCTGGGGGGGAGGGGGGGGGGGTTATGCCAGTTGGTTAAATGATCAATGTGATTAAGATGCAGGGTCAGGGGGAATTTGCGGTTCTGCTCTAAGAACCTGCTATCTTCTCCTTGACCTGCATGGATGCTTTCAATCGATAGGTTGAAGACTCATCGATTCAAAGAACCATCTAAGTCCCCCAGATCCTGTAATTAGAGGAACTGATGTGAAAAAGAACGCGAGTGTGGAGAGAAGATATCTTCCCTGGTGTCACTGTCCCGCCCCCTCGGTGTGACACGGGCGTGCCTCCGCGTGCCCACGCCGCGCGAATCACTGACTGCTAAGCATTAGGCGCTAATCGCTCACAGAATCCCGAACGGTAAGCCTGGAGCTCTTCGGTAAGTTTATACCACTTCAGAACTTCTCCTTCTCATCACACGTGAATCCTTTCTTCGCAGTAGGGACAAACAGGGGGAACAGACCACAATATCAGCACCAGTTCTGATCTGGAGCTGAATGAATATGGAAAGGAAAGTTCCAGCAGGTTTTGATTTCGATGGTTAAGGTGCATTCTTCTGTTACATTATAGTGTTAAATTGCTTTGTTTGGCTGAGGGAAGAGAGATGGGCAGGCCTGGACTGGCCATCTGGCACATTGGCAAAATTTATCGTGGGGAACCGCCCTGTTTGGGCAAATTTATAGTGGGTATGAATGTCTGGTGGGCCCAGACTGGCCCTAGAGATGGGCATTTAGCGTCCTGAGATATGGGTTGACAGAGGATGTCCTTGGGAATGTCTGTTCCTTGTATGTGACAAACTCCATTCTGATTCTGAATTCTTCTTGTGTCACTTCCATATTTACAACACTTTGGGGTGAAGGGGCATCCTGGCAGATGTTCATCGAGACTGTTGGGGATGCCCATCCCCTTACCAACAGTGGGATCCTTCTGCATTAATTTGTGAAAAGGGCTGCTGGAGCGGAGTATCCTAAATCCATTCAGAGATAAGCAGCATCCATTTTAGCATGCCACAGTATCGTAGGATATCACCCAGGGTGACAGTGTACGGTGCAGGACACCCAGCTGCTCTGCTCGCGGGAGCCAGGCCTCACTGTCCAGCAATTTCCCACAATCCTCTACAGCGAGCTCAGTAAATGTGTTACATATGGCCTCGGTTTGGCCCCCACCCTCATCCTGGTTCAGCCCCTGGTCCTGGCAGGCGGGCACACACCAGCCAACAGACAGCAGGTTAATTGAATTGCATATGGTAACAGACTGGGGGAATGAAGCCAGGCCAGATTTAGCAGGGAGCATGGGGTAGTGGGGCCACTCCAGGCCCTTCAGCCCTCACCCCCTCCTGGTGCCCGCCGGGGGGGCTGTGGGGGGGGCGTGTGTGGCAAAGCCGATCAGCCTGGGCCATGTCATCGGAGGATTCCCAGTAATCCTCTTATACGTGTGTGGCTGGGGTCGGGCGGCGGGGGGCGTAGCATTATATGAAAATATGAAACAAACAAGGTGACATCACTGTGACATCACCCTCGCAGATGTCAGCGCCAGCCCCCACCCTCTGTTTCCCAGAGACTGTTTCCCCCACCCTGCTGAATGCTACTCATCACGTAAATGGGCCTGAGGTTTAAGCGGGGGGCCGGCTGCTTCACCAGAGCTCTGTGTGGTAAAGCCCTGTAAGCCGGAGCTGCTGTTTACCTCACTGTCTCCATGGCGCCCCCCCCCCACACACACACACACACTCACTGCACTGACCGGTGTCTGTGCTTCTGCGCTTTGTAACACGCTGTATCAGGGAATGACAGTGTGCTGTGATCTCCCTCTTACTATCAGACAAACGGCCCGTCTGCTCCATAGGATCTAAATATCCCAGAGGTGCCTGCAGCACTCTGATTGGCTGAATGGTTTCACTGGCTATCCAATCGCATTCACGCAGAAGGGCTTTGAACTAATGTCCAGGTGCAGGCTGTCATACAGGAGGGCTAAGGACCAACATGCATCAGCACTGCAGAGTTTTGTGTCATCGCCCAATCCTTTTCTTCATGCCCGCCACACCTTGCCTCACTTTGGATCCCCGTATCCAAATTCAGCGGCGGTGAGGTGGGACATTCCCAGGGGGATGGATGGCAGGCAGCACAGTGGGTCTGAAATGGCGCCCTGGTGAGTCAGGGACCCAGGGGGCATTATATGTATCCCTCCTTTATCTTTAAAAAACAGACGGGCAAACTGATTCTCCAACTGATTCATTACTCTGACCCCGCACTTCTGCTTAATCGTAGCAGAAACTGTGACCTTGGGCCTTTACTTCTGAGACAATCAGCTGCAGTGCATTTAAGCTTCCGCAGGCTGGATATCAAAGTGAATCATCACCCCGGGTCACGCCGCCCTGGGGGAGACACGGGGTAAGGCGCGTGCACTGCGATGCATTTCCCGTGTGCTGATCTCATGTGACGGACTGAAAGGGGGATTTACAGCCAGCCTCAGAGAAGTGGCCTCAGGCTCGATGACGCCAGGAAGGAATGTGAGCCCCATTTGCCCTCGGCCAATGAAATCACACGCTGCGGCTGGCTGTGCGCGGCACGCCGCTGCTGCTCTCCCCGACATCCCGTCGGGTGGTCGCGGGGTCGTCGCCCAGCGGGAAAGTCCCTGCCTCCTCTTCCTCGGCCTTCACCTCCGATGATGACGAAGGATGTAGCTAGATAGTGGGTTTTGGAATAGGGGCGGAGCCCATGGAGAGAGAGAGAGGGAGAGAGAGAGAGATGGAACGGGGGGGGGCGCCTATTCAGGCTTTCAGGCTGCTGGGGGAGCAATAAAACGTCACTCCCCACCCCGAGCTGGAGCAGAACAGACGGGCCTGTCTTCTGGCCCCCCACGTGGCTCTGGAGTGGGGCCCCATCCTGTCCCAGTCCCTTGCATTACACGCCATTACATCATTCACCTGCTATGCCATGGTCTGGAAGTCCACCCCCCCGCCCCTGCCTGCCCCCCCCCTCCCCCCACGTGGGCTTGGCTGGGCTTCTCCTCAGCAGCCGGTCCCCTGGCTGACATAAGGGGGGCTCTGCCGCTGAAAGACGGAAGTGAGCTGCTGGATAGCTTTTAGCGGTTAGCGCCAAGAGCACCCCCCCCTGCCTCCACCCCCCCCACCTTTACAGCATTCCCATCCTCCCATCGCTGGAAGCCTGTAACGTGAGAGAGCAGTATCCGGCGAGGCAGGCGTGCAGATTGTTCCGGCGTGCTAATGGAGCGGCGCACCGCGGCGGCACACAGGTGCCAGACTCCGGCGACTAATTGGGCCTCTGCTGGGCGCCCCTTTGACATCTGCAAGCTGTCGGGCTGGCCGGCCCGGCACCGCTACGGAATCGAGACCCTACCCAAAGAGCTGCGTGACATCACCGCGCCGAGAGGTGTCGGGGGCTTCGGCGTGTTCGGGCTGAGTGCGTGGCCCAGGGCCCCGGCTGGCGCGCCAAGGCCGTCGGTGTGTGAAGGTGGTGTGTTTGTAACCTTGCAGATATCGCCTCCTCTCTCGCAGACACAACATTACATTGCGCACATTTCCTCTGCTGTTACGATAACAAGCCGGCCTGTCGCACTTTCTGTGTGAGGAAGGCGCCTTCGCACACGGACTCAGCACGGGCGGAACGTACTTGTGGCCACATGGCCTGAGGAGGCTGTCAACGTCCAGACCCATCTGGGTACACAGAGGAGTCTCTGACGGTGCCATGGCACTCGGAGCAGGAGCCAGACCAAACTTCGAGTCTGCGTTGAATGTAACATAACACCAGAGTGAAGATGGCAGGACGTTGGTCTCTTGCCCACTGGAGACCTTAACGGCAGGAAGGAGTTAGTCCTCAGCTGACAAACGGCTGTCCGGGTTGTGCAGGGGGGAAGATGTGGCTTTGGTTTGCTATTATTTCGGAGTGACCCTTTATGAGGCTCAGTGGGAATGAAAACGCCAAACTCAGTGCCTCTTAAAAACCAGCACCTTAGAGCAATCATTTTTAATGTGAAAATATGCATGGCAGTAAACTTAATGTGCCTGCATCACCTCAACAGTAATTATTGTCCTGTAAAACAAACATACAAGGGTACACCACAAACACACACACACACACACACACGCATTTAGTGTGTGATGTAAAGGTCAGTGTCAAATTACTCCCACGAGCAGAACACGGCAGAGTTGACCAGCCACATGTGCTTTAACCTGACATGAAACCCACAGGCTCCCCAGGGTCTTCAGCTTTAGCCAAGTCTCCATCAGCCTCCATCCGTTCCACCATGGTGCAGTAGGGGTAGGGGTGCAGATGGGATCGATACCCTTCCCATTGGCGGCCGGCCTCATGTTCCACATGATGTTTCCTCTCACAGCTTCATGTCCAGAGAGAGGCTGGCCGGGCGGCTAGGCTCGCAACATGAATAATATATCCCAGAATGCTCTGCTGCATGTGCCATTAAAACTGACCTTGGTTAATAATTGATTGGAGGATCATACACGTAGCCCACCCCCAGCCACTACACTACAGGACATCCCCTCCTCTGTCTGTACGCTTGTAAAGTCAAGGACTTTCCGGGTTCTCCCCATTGTCTTGTCACCGAGCTCCGTCATGAGGACCAATCTGTTGTGGTCGCCATGGCTACAGGCCGGCGGGCGGGGCAGGAAGTAGCCATGAGAGCCCCAGTGTGTCGGGATGGTGTGTGTGCCCATTGAACGAGCATATAAAAGCAGAAGGAGCGCACGGATGTGACAGTCCCCACGCGGACAACACTGCTGCCATCACTCTCAGAGCTGTCCAGCCAAGGCTGAGCAACTGCGGGGGTTTGACTTGCACGTCTGCGTCAGCAGATAAATTATACCACGGCCCTCTGCTGTCCGTCTCACTGCCGGTCACATCTCATCGCTGCCTGCGGATTCTCCCGTGACAATGACGGGCAGACGGAGCTCCTGAATTTGCTCCTGAGCCGTTTTAGAAACAGGATGACTCGTTTTTCCCTGCAAAGCCACTAGATGTTGTTGTCTTCCAAAAGGATCTATCAGTCCACTCTCTCCAAACAGACATGGTGGCTGAAGTTCACCACTAGGACGTGCTGACCTTCACCTGGTTTTGCGGCTTGCTGTCTCCTCTACCTCATTTCTCCATGTGGATATTTAATCCCAGTGCTGTTTGTGGTGCTGGTGTGGTGTGGTCCAAATCATACCTCTGCTCTATGTGTGTGATTCTCATGCTGTCACTGGCAGTGTCCAGTGGAGGAGCATTAATTAATAAACAATTTAAAAGCCAAAAGTAAACCTAGATTAATGTTCACAGGCTGAGACTCTGTAAAAAAAGCTATTTCCATTGAGTTCCAATGAACTCATTACCATACTCTGATTGCAGTAACAGGTAAGTACTAGGCTGTATCACCACAACATGAAGTGGTTTAACCAAACTAGGTCAGGTGACAGGGTTGCCATAGCAGCCGGTAGAGTAGCATCTAAATTGGAGCTCAGGAATGTAACTTTCTCAAGGGTTGGTCATGTGGTCACCCAGGGAGTGGTCATGTGGTTACCTCAGGCAGGCACAGGCTGTAAGGCAGAAGGATTGGGGTCAGTGTTAGGATGCGCCTAGCTTCATAGAGGCTTCCTGGGGTGGGGGCAAGCAGCCTTGGCCTGGAGCTAGCACAGCTCAGACCCTGATTGTGCTGACACCCCCGCTGAGCCGGCAGATACCCCCCCCCCCCCCAAAAGCTCTTTTAGCACAATAGTGCTGAAAATAAACCACTCAGCCGACCCTTCGGTATTGATTCACTCCCGGCTGGTCCCCAGGGAGGGTATGTTTACCTCCGAAGCCGGTGGATCTCTCGTCCCGTTCAGAAGCATCTCCAGTCGTGAGTAAATTTAGAAGAATTTATATGGAGCCTGTAATTTTGACTCGCTCCACACATCAAAGCGAAACGCCGTTGCTCACAATGATACACATCCTCGGAAGTCATCCGTAGGATTTTCCAAACATGGATATGATTCCTGGGGGGACTCTGGGATAGTAACTGGAGACTGAGTAGTGACATTCTCCTTTTTGGGGCCGACCCCCATACCTTTAATTCACCCGATCGTAAAGTGTGATGTTACAACAGCCTGCCTGATGTTCTACTCACTGCCCTGGTTTCCTTTTGTTTAAATAGCCACGCTCAGATATGATCTACGTGTGGCTTGTACCTGTAAGCGATTTATATTTAGACACTGAGGTTAGAGGGCTTCTCATTGACTTACTAATTCAGTTAATCATAGTGTTTTTTTTTTTGCTGATTTTTTAAGCTCACGTCTGTCTCCGAGTTTCTGCACACACAACGCGCCATAATGCGTCTCCAAGGGAGATCTGAAGCCCCCCACCACCCCCGTGTGCATAATTAAACTGACACGATGCTATTCCATGTTTAAAGAAGGTGACCTGCTCATGCAGAACAAAGGGAGAGCCCGAGCCTCTCTGAGAAACAGGGACATGATGGAAGATCCTGCCTGAGCCACTTAAAGATGGAAACCGTCACATCACATGACCCCATCACCTATGTCAGGATTGGCAGAAGAGCTTTCAGCTCCGACCCTTCACTGAGCTTGCCCTGGGGCCCAGATTTGTGGGCTGATTCCTCACTTCTTTAGGGTACTAGCAGGGTGTTGTAGTCCCAGAGCCTTAACAGGTTAAACCATGGCCTAACATCCCTCAAGCCCCGGGGTGAGGCGAGGTCTCCCGCCAACCTGGTGTCGGGTTTATGCCATGAGCACCGAGATCAATAGTCAAGTCGAGACTCACCCAAGATGGGAAATGAGCACCATATACAGTTGCAAGGGCCAAGCGGAGGGACTTGGGGGGCATCACTGCCGGAGCAAGGTGCTCAGAGGCCACACTCCGCCAGTCCTATGCTCTCGTTTCTGTGTCATCCTATTCAATGTGTCACTATATACACCCCCTACCAGGTCCAGCTGTGCTCTCAGACTACTCCGTTTCTCTCTCTTTTCGCTGCTTGGGATGTGAACCCACAATCTCCTGGTTATGGTATTCCATTCACAAGGCGATACTGCCACAAACAGCGAAGAGAGGCCCGGTGCAGCGGCTGCCATGCCCCGGGGCCATGACTGAGACAGAGAGGAGGTGTTAAGGTGCTGTTAAGAGGGCCAGAAGGATGATGATGCCTTAATGGCATTCTGTGTCCCTGCACCGTGACGCGTTCTCAAACACAGATGGGCTGCCCAGTTAAGTGTCTCCACAGGAGTCCTGAATACAAAGGGCCGCAGTGCCGTCTCCGCCCGTCTCCGATTTCACGCATGCCACCACGCCGTCAAGGCCTCAAAGGCCCCACGGGCTGTGCCAGCTGCTCTCTACCCACAATGCACTGCGACGGGGCAAAGGGGATCACCTGGGGACATCCATTTGCCTGTCCCATCAGCCTCTTCCTGTGACGTCCTCACAGAACGGTTGAGACACCTAATTGAAGCAAAAGGGAAAAATGTCTACTCCCGCGCCCCCCCCCACCTTTACCTGGCTATAAGGTGATGATGTGAATGAAAATACCTTTAGTGAAGCAGGACTTGTGTTCCATGGCGATGAAACTGGACTTTAACGGATCAGCGTGACAAACCAGCTGGGACACGCAAGTCATTTAAAAATCAATTTAGGTTTTTTCTCTATGTGAAATGAAATTGTTACAGGAGAGTGACTCTGAATATCTCCGCGGCCTCCTGGGATGGCGGGCTGACAGGAAGTCCATGGTTGCCCCGGGGTGGGGAGTGGGGGTGGGGGGGTTTACGCAGGCGTTGACACCGTCACCTGCAGGGCGGCGCTGCGTCCTCATCGGGCTGCAGACAGATAAAGGCTGATAATCCTGGCTGTATCAGCATGCAGAGATAACTAGAAAAGCCCCCCCCACCCGCCACGTCGATGCAGCAGAATGGCACGGGAGCCCCCGCCACCCCGGGTGATGAATTACTCCTTTCTGCTGCTCCAGCTGTTTCCTGCTGTCGGCCATCCCCCCCCCCCCCCGCGCCCCCCCCCCCCCCACCCCTCAACAAATCACTCACCAGCTAAAAATCACAAAAATCAGGGAAGGCCAGCGATCGCTGTAAAGAATCGGAGATGGTAAATCAACATGGCTGCCACGCTGTGAAATGCTCCGCTCGGAAGGGCCAGACTGTGCTCCCATTTCGGGGAGAAACCCAGAAACCGGCACAGCCAGGTGGTTTGCCATGTCCTCTGACACACAGTTAAGCCAAAGCCAAGCGGCACAGATCCCAGCTTTCCAGGTGTTGTTCCAGGCATGTCGAAGAACACAGACGTATCATAGCTGACGCACGACGCTGAAAGGTAGGGGGGCCGCCACAGGGACCCCCACATGCATCCGCGCAAGGGTCAGGCAGAGCCAGCACCCCCAGACCACAAAAGTTCAGAGATCCGGCATGCGCTCAGACATTGTCCGAATGACAAAAGCTCAGGGATAGCGTAGCCATATCAACAACAAAGTCTCACGTTATCAACCAACCGCAATCCCATAATAGCCAATTGAGGGGGCGGGACCTGTGACGGCCACTGATCCCATCAGCAACACCCTCCCCGTGGCCTTATGCCCCCAGCCACCCCCATATGCTCACACCAACACACTGATAACACAAATCAAAGCCCCCGTTATCAGCTAAAACTCATAGACAGCCTTTACACACAAAGGCAGCATGGCTGCTGCTAACCACAGTGGCCACTCTAGCATAACCTCAAGGGCTGGGTGCACTGAACCACAAGACCAACGTAGGTACTGCAATGTAACAATGTGGCCCAGCCAAATAGTTAATATTAATGTTCTAAAATTTACAATGAACAATTTACAGTAGCAACCTCTGAAAGCATCAGAAGTTCTCGTGGTCACACACCGAGCCGAAATATTCGCCACTTTTCGTAGATCTCTGTGGCACACCTGGCCACAATCACAGAGACAAGCCCACAATTGGGGCAGGGCAGCTCGGCCCCCCACCCAGGACACACAGGAGTCATTCCCATGCACGTAACAGAGCCCTCCCCGGCCATTTCAACAGCAAGCTCACATTGAACGGTTTTGGGAGGGCTGCCACAGGGCACGGGGGGGGGGGGGGGGGGGGGGGGGGGGGGGGGGGGGGTGGGGTGGTCAGGACGCTCAGGGTGGGGTGTGGTCACACGGGATCACGGGGGTCACTCGACAGACAGGACGACGAGCGGAACACCTACCACCATTGTTCCAAGAAGTATAAATGTGACATTTACTTAAAAAAACATCATTGATTGGAAGCAGAATACACCAGATACCCGAAACCCATCACGCGGGAAAAAATATCCATTATTAATGTGGATCGCGGCAGTTTGACCGTGACAACTCCAGCCTTAAGCACGTGTTGGATAGTCAAATAATAAATTGTTATATATTTCATGTCCTGGATTAGTTTACATGTATAATAAAATATTTAAGTGCCATAATACTCCCACATCAATATTCTTAATACACACACAGAAAAAAAAAAATCTCAAAAAATACTGCTGTGAGTTTAGAATATGCACAGCACCTCAAACAGGGATATTTCACTGGTGGATCTGCAGGGATACAGCCAATGTCTTCCTGTCACAACAGCATCCAAGGGAATCTCCTATCACTGAAGTTAGATCGTAGCTTCTACGTAAAGATCTTCCTCCAATACTGACAGTATAAACTACAAAGATGTCTGAGGGAGTTTCTAGAGAATGAGGTTGCCCCGGGGCACCGTAGGTACGTGGCACATGCAGTCACATGCACGGGCGGCATATAGCGGACGGGGGAAAGGCCATCGTCGCCGGAATGGAAAGTCAGGCCTCCTGAGCTCCACGGTCCCTGACACCTGCTGCATGGCCACCTCCTCCCTACACATTTTTGTGCTACATGGCACGGCCTGATGTTGCAGAAAGACAGACTTCATGTAAAAATAATCAGAATAGTGCAGAGCCTTGGCTGAAGAGACGCCGCCTATCAAAAGAAAAGTGGTTTCAGCCTACTGGTTGTATTAATGAATCCAGCTACGAATCTGATGAAAAAAGTCCACACTTCCACATTTACACATAGTATAGGAACACAATATATACATATATAGCACATCCAAAAGGAGAGAAGTGTGGAGGCAGCTTGAAGCAGCTATTTCTGCCACTAGACTGAAAGCCAGATGACAGCGTCTGGCTTTTCAGGTAATCGACATCATGCAACACCATGAAACAGGAAACAAGTCACACAGACCTGCAAAAATCAACAAGCGTATAAAAAAGTACACGCCTATGTCATAGCCCAGTCACAGGAGACCGGTGCCTGCCGCGGCCCCCGGAGAAGCCAAATCTCTGTCAGCTTCACGCCGTGTGCAGCCAAACATTTGCATCTGTTCCGTTTTGGGGTTTAAAAACATTTTACTCGGGCGACACGGTCTTTTAACCTGCCTAAGCGGAGCAGGAGCTTTCACGGAGTCCTATCCAGACAGACCATCCCACCAATATTCCGAGCGCCGCTTTCATTGTTCCCGCAACTCCTTGGCACTTTAGCTCCGCACATACTAAGCAGCGTCGGGGGGGGGGGGGGGGGGGGCCCCCCTGGGGCAGCACAGAGACCACGAGCGCGGCCGTAAACGTGACCCCTGGGGGGGGGGGGGCCGTGTGTGGGGCCGGGGGGGTGAGGTGGTTGG
>JAODKM010000075.1:7339183-7349909 GCA_026780845.1 Petrocephalus sullivani
CCCCCCCCCCCCCCCCCCCCCCCCCCCCCCCCACCATGTGATTACCTCTTCAGGGCCGATCCGGTGTTTATGCTATCCTCACATGTGACTCCCCCCAGCTTCAAGGTCCTTTCCGGAATATGTTTCCGCTTCCCCGACTTGTGCCATTTTTACTGGATCCTGTGGTGGGGGTCGGGGGGGGGGGGGCAGTCTCAAGGTGTGAACGGGAAAAACAGACGGCAGTGAAAGGAGATCATGACACAGGGGTCTGGGCGGTATGGGGGGGGTGTCAGGCGGGCGGGCGGGCGTCCGGGTGACGGAGGCGTGACAGCTGCGTGTGTGTGTGTGTGCGGGGAGGGGGGGCAGCGTTATGTGAAAATAAAAGCCCACCTCTCTGACCGCAAGGTGTCGTGGGTGTGACCCTCGCAGACTGCCCTAAAGGTGCCTGGACGCCAGTCTGGAAGATCTGGCACCCCCTTACAGGCAGGGCAGCTGAACTACGCTGGCGGTAGCATAATCTACCACGTGTGTTATTAGGCTGTGTATCCTACCATGTGGGGTATGTCTGGCATGCAAGGGACATCATTCCCAGCTATATGTATGGTTAGGTGTCAGTCTACGCCTCCGCATCGCTGTCTGGTCAGAATCCAATGGAGTCCTCTTTGTCCCGATGGAGACTTGCCTGGCTGCTGGATACAGCATCCTCAGACAAGCAGACCCCTCCCCCAACACACACACACATATAGATACGTACGTACGTACCCTGTCTCACCATCACATGGCCTCGTCAAGCAGACCCCAGTAACACTGGGCTAGTTCCTTCACGGATCAGCAAACCGTCCCCCTCCCCTGCTTTCAGTGGCATGTATGTCTTCACAGGTAGGACGTGACAGACAGCGTGTCTGGCAAACATGTGACATCACTGTCATGTTTTAAGGGCTATAAGCAGCCCCCGTTCACAGTTATCTGATACCTGCCTTCAACAGATGGATAGTCTAGACATTGTGATAAATTCACAGTTTGTTGGAGTTAAATGTTGCAAGAGAGATACACACATTCACACAAACAGATCTCACACTTTCTCTATAGATAACATTATCTGCGAGCAGCAGAGGCCCGGGATGATGGGGACACTGTCTCCCGCGTAGGAATGTCCCCTTAGTGTTATGCCGTCTTCGTCATCAGCTGGAACACACAGAGCAGGGGAGTAGCCAGACCTACATTGGGGTGGCCAGACAAGACCAAATGATTTCACTGGGTTAGCAATGGGGTATGTTTTGTCGATCGCAAGCATGATCCATTACTCATCTGGCAAATCGTGTTGGAGACACATGATCAATGACACATGAAGATGATGGACGGGTTGGGCAGCTCTGGTTTACAGAATGAAATGCTCAATATTTCATTTTTATTTTTTGTTGAGGGGTGCCAACTAGGGTGGGTAGGTTTTTAGTGGGGGGAGGGAGCACGGCCCCGAGGCAAGGTGCAAAAGTTGGACAGGGATGCTTGCTTCAAACGCGAATCTGCCTTTCTGCGGTCAGATCCCGGGCTGAACCGGGAAACTCGAGTAAAAGTTCTGGGAACGACGGTCGTATGAGACACGGGTTTCTCTGGATAGCAACCGGTGCAGTGGTGGGATTTTCGTCAGGGGGGGGGACGGGGTGGTCTAGATCCTACACTCAGCCCATTCCAGAGGTGAGAGGGGGTCTCATATCTGTCTGGCCCACAGGACTCAGCACACAGCAAAAGCTCTGGGTGGGTGAAGGCTGAGCGGGAGGCTTCATACTAGAGTCTTTCCTGTGTGGTGCAGCAGACAGTGATTCTTATTGGCATAAGCACTGTTTGGGCTAATGAACCACTGAATCAGCTGATTCCCATGTTAATGTCTTACTATTGGCCACACAGAGAAAACACTTTTTACTTCAGCACAATGAGCTGAGCGGTACTGCAACAGATAATAGCAATACGAAGTATGCAAAATTAACTCTGCTTCAAAGCCTACGGGCAAGAACTGGACAGCGAAAATCCTGCAGAGTGCATATCCAGAGACCTCCGGGAGGCAAAAGTCTGTTTGCCTAAAGCTTAATTACATTTGCTTACATTGGCTTTGAGAGATTGCAGTGAAATAGCCTGCTGGCGTGTGGTTTCTCACCGTTTCATGAGTCCCTTGGAGGTATTTGATCAGAGACACATTTTACAAACCACAAAGATCGCAGCGGCAGCGCTGGAACTGGACGAGCACGCGGGCGGTGGACTTTTATGCCCAATCCTGACCGCGTCTCATCTTCACAGATGAACCATCGAGGACCGTGCGGTCCAAAAGCGATGCTCCTGACATCCGTCTGAATTCGTTCGCCGTCCCGATAAACCGTGCCGTTCTTTATGCCCCAGACCACTCCGGAATACTCCAGAACACTCTGGAACATTCCGGAACACTCTGGAACATTCCGGAACACTCTGGCAAAGTGTTCAAATGTGACGGCGGGTATCTGAGCAGACAGGAAAGGGTGTACAGAGCCGGGGGACTCATCCAGCCCAGCCTGGCTCAGCTCAGCGAGGTGGGACCTGTATCTGTCTGCCCTGGTGACATCTTCATGCTGATTAATGGTGCCCCCTCCGCGATAAACAGAGGGGCGCACGTGGACGCTCGCCTGCTCAGCAAGGCTCTGTACCAGACGGTCACTCCGTGCAGGAGCCCGTCTGAGGGCCCCCGTTCTCTCACCCGAGTCTCAGGTCGGGCGTCGTTTGGACAGAGCGGAGGAGCAGAGCTGCTCCCCAGGATCCGCAGGCAGATTTCTGCAGAGCAGGTGCGAGTCAGCTGCCCCCATTGATCAGCGGACAAGCTGCAAGCTCGAGCGGGCCCCCTGAAAGGAGGGAGAAGGCAGCGGCCATCAGCCAATCAGGAGTGCAGGAGGAGGGGTGGGGTTTACGGGCACCCAATCACAGAGGGGGAAAAAAAGGCACGCCCACACTGCAGCCAGTCAGAGAGGCACCGAAAACAAAAAAAAACATGAAGGAGTCAGCTGCTGCCGTATCAAAGAACAGCTGGTGTCAAGAACAGAACTCGAAGACAGAGGCTGTTCTGTTGGGTCTGGAGGTGGGCCAGAATAGGGCTGCCCACTGGGGGGGGGGGCTCAGCAAGATTATATAACTTTGAGAGAGAAAACACACTCACACAGCAGACGGAAAGGTCATTTTGGGCTGCGTAGAATGTGCTTTGAATTAAAAGTAGACAGTTTAGCTAGAAGAGAAATCCTTTATCCCCGAGAGGCACCGGGGGAAAATGTAACGATTCTTTGTCCGCGGGCAGCTGCAGCAGTATCGGGCAGAGCCGGGGCCATTGGGTCGGGCTCAAACCAACACTATTCGGGCTCAGTCCTAGATTGTTGAGCCATTCTGAAACCCCTACAGATTTCACCCTTTTACTAAATATTACCTGTAAAATTGTCTCTAGAACATGGTCTGATATGTTGCTGAGGCGCTCTGTTTTAGCGAGCGTTTATTATTAAGGCAAAACTTGCAGTAAAGGTCCTGTGCCAAACTGGCATCCTATCCAGGGTGCGCTCCCCAGTCCCGAGACCCTGACCCGGCTAAGCGGCTGGAAGGTATAAGCCCTGCACCCTGTCTGCATGCACAAACTTCAAAGTGGAAGCATAAAACCAGCTCGGCATGTTCAACCTTTATAAAATATTTGCGTGGAAATGTTTCTCCGCAGAGGTCATTTCTTGGTAAAACAATTATTTCTGAAAATGTTTTCAAAGTTTTTCTTTGAAGGGAGCATTTTTAGGGCTTGTTTGCATCATTAAAGCAAAATCTGAGCAGATTAAAACATGCGAGCCTGAAAGGGAGGGTTTTGTTAAAAATAGCTTGTCGGTGTTGGCGTGACATCGTCTGGGCCATCCTCTTTCGCTGGTGACATTTATTTGTAAAGATCTCAGCTGTCTCCAGAGACAGTCTGGAGTCCACGCCGACATCAGCAGAAAAACCATCGTTTGTGGAACAGTGTCCGTTTTCAGCCTGTAATGCTGCAGATAGGTGACCTTGTGGCCTTCTGGCAAGATCATGTGACTTGAGCAGGATCATGTGACTTGGGCAAGATGTGGCATCTCTGATTCCAGCGGCCCTACCTTTCTCTTTGACATCTTTTCATCTTTTACATCTCACTGTATCCTCCACAGTAAGTTCTGATATTAGAGACACACATGGCCTGGGTTTGCAATGGCACTCTGACTGCCATTATAAACTTAACCTCAACCGTGTGCAAAAAATTCACAAGTAGATCTGCGAGGTTTAGTAAGTTTCACCATTACAGTTTTTTTTTAGGAACAAGCCCCTCCCCCAAACCAGGGAGTGTGGACCCCTAGTTTAGCCCTGGGTGTTCTGTCCCTTCCTTCGGGTGACGCTCAGAGGCGGGGCCTTGTCTCCGCCCCACGGGGGAGCGCGAGGACTCTGCACTTCTCCTTTCAGTGGCGTGTGAACATCTTCATGACTTTCGCTTCCTCTCTCTGTCTGCTAGTGGTGCTGCGTCTCATCTCTCGTCCCTAAAGTGGCTCAACGTTTGTGTTCTGGCTGACGGGAAGCCGACGGTGGGTATCTGCGGTGCCTCTCCATCAGGACACGCGCTCCCGGCCTCCAGGTACACAGGGAAGGACCAGCCGACCTCGTCCGGCTTCCCGCTGAACACGACACGTCACGTCGGCCGAGCGCACATCCCCAGAGCCTCACGTATGCGAGGGGCCTGAGGCCGTCCTTGACGTTCCACCTGCTGCCGGCGTGGGAAGGTATCGAGCGCCTTGTCGCAGGACGGGCCGATTTCCGATATCATCTAAGCTCTTAGCTCGGTTTCCCACTCGAGCGTTAAAGCGTAAATGAACACATCAGCGAAAAAAATAAATAAATAAAAGCCGTAGTGAAATCGACTCTGCAGGCTGTACCGGAATGGCCTCCCAAGATCGCACGGGAATGACCTCACTCGGTTCTTTGGAGATATCCCCTGTTCCCTGAGAAGTGGGGCGTGTGTTTTTTTTCCCCCAACGGGAAGAAGCGACAGTAAAAGCTTAGCGGAAATGTGGGAGACCGCGGAGTAGCTAAAACGGGAGGGCCGGGGATGGTCCGGGAAGGGAGAGAGGTCTCTGCAAAGCGGGATTGAAATCTACAGCCCGCTGTCTGTCAGGGGGGCACACGGCTCAGGAGGGAGGCGAGACCCTCCTGATCGTCTGCGGTGCAGAAAGCGAGCAGGTCTGAGACGCGGCCGCCGCTATCATCTCTTAATTACATCCTGTAGGTGTAAATACAGCTTTCTGGAAGGAAGGGACAATGACACAGTAGCGGGCGACTGTGGGATGGAGGGTCTCATTTAGGCTAATAACTTCTGTCACCTCTGCGAGGGTGTTTGGCGAGGGGGGGGCACACCCCGAGGCGGGGTTTCACCTCAGGCCCCATGTCACAGTATAGCACAGCGACTAATGGAAGTGCTAACTGCTGGAGCTCAGTCAGTATGAATCATTTACCAATCAGATAAGCGGAAACAGCTAATGTTCTTTCTAAAGCGCCGCGATGATTCACAAATGGCGCTCGCCGGCTATGGGAACGTCACCCTGCTCTGGTGCCCGTCTTCCCACACGGTCCAGCACCGTCCCGCCTCTTCTCATCAGGCCAGCTCCTGGCTCCGCGCTCCATCTCCTCAGAGCTCCAGGCCCCGAGAATCACGGCCCAGTTCTCCAGCCCCATCCAATCCCCGGAACCTCGAATGAGCACTAGAAGATGCCCACCTTGCCCTCATTCATTGTAGCCAGTTTCCGCTTCATCAGTGAAGAGTTGATCATGCTAATTGCCCAGCCCCTGCCTCCCGAAAGTGAGGGCCCCCCCCCAGTGCCTCTGGGGTCTCTATCCGCTCAGCGATGCAGTAAACTATTTGCTTGGTCCAGGTCTAATGGATTAATCAGGTTTTCCAAGTACTACTGAAAATATAGAATACAGCCGGTAGGTCACCATTTTACACGGTGCGATGAACTTGCAACGGCTCGTGCGATGGGAGTGCGAGCCATCATGCGACGGGAGTGCGAGTCATCGTGCGACTGGCAGACGGCCGTGCGTGGAAGGATGTGTCTATGTGGCCTGCGATGGGCAGCAGAGAAGGTGTCACCTCTTGTTAATCGATGCCACTTAGATTAAAAGAGGAAGTGACAGACAGGCCTGTGCTTCTTTCAGCTTCCAGGTGACACGTCTCTCCGGAAGAGTGCATCCAGCTGCCGCGTTTGGCATTCCAGCTTCTCCTCCTTGGGAATTCATACTTTTGCTGCAGGTTCGAGGAAGGAGAATTCATCTTTTCCCAGTAGCAGCCATGCGCCCCCCCACCCCGCTTTTCCAGCACAGCGTTAATGTTAATAGGCCGGGGCTTAAGGCTGTGGCCCGTTCTACAATTGATGATGCCTTGGGTCATCCATGTGGGAGCTGAATCGCAGGTGTGTCAGGTGCTGTGTGGCATAACGTTACCACTTGTGATCGGCCCTGGACCAGGACGAGGGCTTCTCACACCCGGGCTGATCGCCCTTACCAGTCTCCCGACCAATGAAATACGGGCATCCATTAGGTGTTATGCTGTGTATTTCACATTTATACAGCTGGCTCTTTTTCCCAAAACAGCATATATTTTGAGAAAGCAGGGTCCCTGGGAGTTATGGGTCATGCTCCGGGGCCCAGCTGACCCCGTGCAAGGCCCTGGAGCCCTCGGGGGGATCTGAACAAGCAACCTTCTGGTCACAGGTGCAGTGTCCTGAGCCACTGGTCCTGCCCCACGCATATGTCACACATATACACTACAAAGCTGTACATGCCTGGCCTGTATGCCCCCCTCCAAAAAGAGCTCCCTAGCATCATTTTATATGCTCCCCATCTGCCCCCTGGCTCTCCGCCTGGAACACCGTCTCTGAGTGGCTAGGACAAGCGGAAAATGAGGCGGAGCAAACTGTGAGCGCGGCCCCCCCACCCCCCAGTCTGAAATACTCACACAGGCACCTTCACCTGGAGCTTGTGTCAGGGAACATGAGCCCACGTGCGAATGGCATCTCCCGTGCATGTGAAAGGCCTGCGGGCGTCACACCACTCTGGGAGTATGCCCCTTACCATCCTAGCATGATTGTGCCGTCAGTCACACCTGGCTCCTCCCCTAAGCAAGCAATTGATACCCCCCCCCCAGCTATTGACACACCCCACCCGACCTCCCCCCAGGGTACACAGGGTCAGCCCAGAATGAATCCAGCCAGGACATTTAGCACACCCTGAGGGCAGAGAAGTGCCCTCCCAGGGACGGATTTATCTCGGAGGGTCATCTACGGCCACGCGGCTGGGAGGCATTACCCAGCATTCCCCTGGAGCTGCTGCCGCCCCTCCCGACCGGCTCAAAGCCGGCTTGGAAGCCAGATTCCTTACGGGATCCTCAGTTTTCCTGCAATAGCTACATCCTCAAAAAGCATGTTTCATAGGCACATGGGGTGGGGCAAGCCGGTGGGGGGGGGTGTCATATATTCATGCAGGATCTTCTCAGAAGCCTCTGTGCATGTGCCAGCAGAGCACTGGGTTCCCAGCAGGGATCAAACACCCCTGTGAGGCGCCCACCCCCCAGGGGACACCGTGGCAGATAGCCCCCGTCAAGGTTCAACATGTCCTATCACCGGAGACACGCCGAAAGCGGCCCATAAATCAGCACTCTCTGCTCCCGACATGTGGCCTCACCGGTCACATGATCGGGTCACGTGATCGGCAACCCCCAGCCGCACCAGGGCTGGAGGCTCATCTGGGAGCTGCTTCACCTGCAGCTTCCCATGGAGGAGAAGCTGGAATGCCAAACGCGGCAGCCGGATGCCGGCTACCGGAAAGACGTGTCACCCGGAAGCTGAAAGAAGCACGGGCCTGTCTGTCACTTCCTGGCTGTAGAAACCCACAACTCACAGGGACACCCTACCCATAAATGAGCTGCGCATTGTAGCTGTCCTTAGGATGACTGATCTTGTTTGTGCATTATACCCCTCCCCCTCCACAAAGCCTCCCCAGTGACTTCCTGTCCATTTAGTAATATTATTCATACCACATCATGTAGCCAGTAAGACACATTTACTGGTTGCTGCGTGGATCCAGTGAAAATTACCAGATAAATTATCTCTGAGGGTTTCTAATGGACACTGGAGAGGTTCTGATGGACAGTGGAGGGGTTCTGATGGACAGTGGAGGGGTTCTGATGGACAGTGGAGGGGTTCTGATGGAGCTCTTCAGATCCGATCATACGAAGAACCACAAGATAGGATGGTGGTTTATTAAAGAAGCTTGATACGGTTCACACAGGAAGGTGCTCATCCTAGTCCACCATGGTTCTGTGGAGAAACCTAGTCCAGTGTGGTTTTTTATTAACCCTTTGTTTCGGTCCCGGAAGTGCGAGACTAGTCTGATGTCAAAGAGAATTTCCCCATGAGTGGACGAGCCCCCCTGCAGGAGTGGGAGACGAGTGAGGACCCGACTCCGACATCCCCACGCACAGGCGCGTGTCGCCGGGGGTTGACATTCACGACGGCTTCGGGGGGGTTAGCTCTCGAGTTTGCCGCCAAGTGGCGTGGTTTGCTCTCTTTCTGCCTTTTCTGAGTCGGGTAGCACCCACCGCGGCTCTCTGATGCCACATCGACCGGGACGAGTCGCTTCAGGACCCCGCAGACCCCCGAATCCGGCCCCTTCCGAGCCTCCATCCAGCTCCATCCGGGAGGTGTCTATCCCGGTGGGGTCTGGCCGATCGGTGCGGTTTGACCCAGCTCTGCCAGCCTCTAGACGTGCCAGTCAGCCTGCTTGGCGAGGGACCTCGCCGCACGTCCACCAGCTGCTCTCCTGGCGCCGTGCGCGTCCCCGTTTCCATGGCGACGCCGAGGCTGCCCAATGACACGCAGAGCCTGGCCGGGAGCCAAGGTAAGGGGTCCTGTCGGGCTGCCGTTCTCCGTGCCTGTCCCTGTGTGTGCGTGTGTACGCACAAAGGCCTCGTGCTCTGCCAGCACAGAAGTGATTCGAACCGTGAGCCAAGCACAGCCCCGTTACGCAGGCCGGCCAGCTGTTCGCCGTCCCGTGCCAGTGCTCCTGCGAGGCTGTGCATGGTGGCACCGACACACTAGAGCTCCCCCCGGAGGCCTCCTTGCACACCGCACCCCCCACAGGTGCCCGGGAGTCGCCCCCCTGCTAACATCACAGTCACCCTCCTTTTTCGCTGACGCTGCTGCTTTTTGGATGAGGAAAAGAGCGGACCCAGAGGTCAGCTGGGTGTTTAGGTGACACAGGTGTATACTGGTGAGCTTAAATACCCTGCTAATAATGCACTGTCAGCTCGTTCAACTGTCACTTACAATATGAATCCACTCCTGCAGCTGGAATGTGAAGCTTCTCTAAATCCTCGAAAATGAACAGGAACCTCTCAGGCCATAAGTGCGGAAGAGAGACGGCAGAGGGCGAGTGCCCAGGGCGTCTTGCCTCTCTGCGCGTGGCGTGTGGAATGTGGCGTGCGACGGGCAGGGGCCCCTCGCATGTGAGCCACTCAGCGCCACATCTCAGTGTGAAAGTCACACATGGACCAGGGTGGTGGAGGGGGGTGGCGATTTCTAGGAATTTTGACAGGTTTTGGTGGCTTCGGGGGCCTCTAGGTCTGAACTGAGCCTGACCGTATCTCTGCCCGTTCCTCGCCCGCCGTGGCTTATGACATGCTACATGCTCACATGTCACAGGCTCCTGCATTATATCTACAACATTAATGGCTGGCTGTCATATGTTAGATGGGTGTGTTGTGATACACTACAACATCAGAAAGAAAGAAAGAAAGAAAGAGAGATAATTCTAAAAAAAACCTCTGGGGGTCCAAGGTCAGCTGGCTGCCCAACCCCACAGGCCATGCTAACGTTACTGAAGAGTGGGTCTGCTTGCTAAAAGCGAGGTGTAAGTTATGATTATGGGCTTCAAACCCTGGTACACTTCCTGTAGCTCAGCAGTGATTGGCTGTATGTAATTATTCATTGGTTACGAGGCACTCTCATACCTCTTACCCTCAGTTAGGGATGTCAGGGTTAAACTTTTTCCAGCTGATATATTCATGTAAATATTTACCTCCAGTGTACATGTGGCACATTTTCAGGGCAAAAATAGAAGTGTTAATTTAACTCCAGATTTTTATCGAGTGACTGTGGGCTTTTCAAAAAAAAATCATTTGACAGGACCCCCCCCCCCAAGCCAGGCCACCATCCTGCCATCCAAAAACCCCAACCCGTCACATGTGACTTGAAGGCCTCACAGAAGGTTTTTCCCAGAATTCCGCTGGAGCTGCAAAGGAGCGGGCTTGGCGCACTCAGCAGGGGATGGCAGCCGGACACGTGCCAGACGCTCCGGATCCCGGGGCAGGGTGCTGGTGGTGGGCGGGGGTGTGGTTATTGTGTGTATAAAATACTGCTTCTCCTTCCCAGCGTGCTTGACTGAGAGGGACGGGGAGTGTCTTTGTTTTCTGGATGGCAAACCGAATCTGCCACGAGCAGTATAGCATCCTATTATGCCACAGAGCGTCAAAGCCCAAGCATCACGGCACACCACACACAGAGGGCCTGGCCCTGATGCTTGGGGACTTGCTGTGATTTTAACATCCTGACAGATGGTGATTTTCTTTGAGTCCTCATTCTCTGCGTTCACGACGCATCTTCACAAAACAGGAACATCCTCCTACGACTCGCCAGAC
>JAODKM010000075.1:7362500-7389578 GCA_026780845.1 Petrocephalus sullivani
AGCCGGGAGTATTCATAAGCTTAAGCACATATTCCTGGCTGTTTGCTGCGATGATGATCCTGATGTTTACCTCAGACGGGTGATGTTCCTGGAAGACGGGGCCCCTCGCTAGGATATCCCATGTCCCACGTTTACCACGGCAAATATCCACCCTGAGATAGAGTAACAGCACGTCAGCTGGCCGCTGCTTGGGTGACATTTAAAGCGGCTTTAAATGCATTTTGCAAAATGCTCTAAATATCAACACAGATATTTAGCGGATGAGATCGCGAGAGCTGGAAGTCCTCAGAGTGACTGACAAGTCCCCCCAGAGGAGAGCAAAGTGGGGACACGAGCAACTTTCCGGAAGGAGGGACTCCTTACATCATCCAGTCCTGTGTCCGGGTGGGAGGGAACACCCCATGCACTGTCTAAGGAGCTTTGTTAATTCACAGCAGAAATGTGTCTCATTGCAGACTCTGTGTTCAAACAAACAGGAGCACTGTGGAGCTCTGCATTCAGGCTTAGTGTCCTAATGAGCTCATCACGGCGGGCTGTTTCCGAGCTGCTGTGCCTGGCATCGCATATCTGCTTGTATATTAATGTAAATCTGCACAGATCCTCGCCATATGTCGAGAGGAGCAGATGGTTCCAGAGCAGATGCAGGACTTTCCTGTTGCCATCCTTTACTGTCCCCGATGCAGTGAAACACACAGGCCGACATCTTTTACTGTCCCGGGCACAGTGAAACACACAGGCCGACATCCTTTACTGTCCCCGATGCAGTGAAACACACAGGCTGACATCCTTTACTGTCCCCGACGCAGTGAAACATACAGGCCGACATCTTTTACTGTCCCCGGCACAGTGAAACACACAGGCCGACATCCTTTACTGTCCCCGATGCAGTGAAACACACAGGCCGACATCTTTTACTGTCCCCGGCACAGTGAAACACACAGGCCGACATCCTTTACTGTCCCCGACGCAGTGAAACATACAGGCCGGCATCTTTTACTGTCCACGGCACAAAGAAACACACAGACCGACATCCTTTACTGTCCCCAATGCAGTGAAACACACAGGCCAACATCCTTTACCATCCCTGGCACAGTGAAACACACAAGGTGACATCCTTTACTTTCCCCGATGCAGTGAAACGCACAGGCTGACATGCACACACACACACAGACACACACAAAAGGGCATGAACACACACACACACAATTGCTTGCACACGTACACAAACACTCGCACACACACACGCATACATGCACACATACTTGGACATGCATGTGAAGCCTTCTGGAGGCCTGCATGTAGTTCTCCACAAGCATCTCCAGAGGCCACTGCTGGGGCCCTAAACAGGCCTTAATCCCATCAAAAGCACCATGCCTGTCCTCCTCTGCAGACTTTTGTGTGCAAATTCCAGCTCCAAAAAGGGGTTAAGCCCTCAGGGGCAATGTCACCTGATTACCTCTCTCCTCATTTCTTTCCCTCTGACCGCGGGCTGGAGCTATGGAGTGTGGACACTAATCCCGAGAAGCAGCTTTCACTAAGGTCGGGGGGAGGGTTTCCATCATCAATAGAGCAGGAGAAAACTCTAAGGACCCTTATCTGACATGACTCAGTTATACAAACCTAAACTGATTGGAAAGGAGTTAAATACTCCCCATTCACACATCTGTCTGCTGGGATTCACATTCAGGTTTGTCATTAAACAGCCAGTGTCTCCGGCCGAGGTGACGGCGGCCGTGTCCCATGTGAGGAGAGGGCACGGAAGCCTGGAGCTACCCATCCACATCTGGTCCCAACAGAGGATGGAAAACGCAGCGAGGCACAGAGGGACCCCAAAGCACTGCCCCATGTTGACACGTCTGTGTGGTGGCATCCCAGCATGTCTTGCCTCAAAAGAGCCTATATATAAGAGCCTGCATGTGAAGGAGGGGTCTCCCCTGGATGCACTGTGAGGTTCCCCGCTTCTGAAAAGTCATTTTTCAGCCTCTTAAAATGTGCATTTCTAAAAATATTTATCGGAATAAGTTTGACATGGCTCAGTAAGTGGTGTCTGACTCAAAGTCACGTCCAAGCATTAAGGCGTGTATCCTGAAAACCTCCACACGGCTTCCAGATCCGTGCACGGTGACTGAGGATCTATGTCGGTGATGGGGTGCGGTTTGGGAAAAGGCCCCCCCCCCACCATCCTGCCGCCCACATGCCTCCACGCAATCGCGGTTGGCTGCTGGAATATTTCTGGTGACGCTGGCGGTTTCAGGAATATGACATGCAGCTGTTTCTCCCAGGCGAGAGGGCAGCTCACCCAAACAGGCCCGACTGTGCTGCCCCCGGTTCCCCCCGCCATGCACACACACACACACACACACACACACACAAGTCACCGTAAATGATTAAGCGTGACCTTGGGAACTGCTTCTTGTTTTGCTACTGACAGAGGCCCACGTGACGAGGAGCCAGAGCCTGGTTCCCGACTAGAGATAATCATCCCTGTGGCCCACCCTCTGGGATTCCCCCCGGCCCACCCCGGCCCACCCCGGCCACGCACCAGAGCCTACTTCCTGTCAACGGCTGACACAAACACCTGCTGAGGATTCAGGACGTCCTGCAAACCGTGCAGCCATGGAAACGAGGAGTGAAGCCGGGCAGCCGGAATGCCGCAGATGAGCGGGAAAAGGGGCGCTGCCACAGCAGTCTGCTCCGTGTTAGGCCCTTCCACACGGAGGCTCTCCGGGCCGCAGAACCATCCGGAATCATGAGGATGTTCTGCTCTTCTTAAAAGGCGACGGCGTGAACATGAAAGCACAGCTGAAGGCAGAGATAATGTTTCCTTCCCTACATGCGCTGCTGACCTGGGTTCAGCTCCCCCCCCCGGGATCTAAAGTGAGGAGGGGGGAGGGGTTACTGCGAATTGGGCCCCCAAAGGCGGGGGCGACATTCTGAAATGCTTGAGCGTTGGGGGGATCAAGGCACGGGTTCGATTTCTGGCCTTCAGATGAGTCGTGTTGGGGAAGGGGCTCGAGACACAGAGCAGGGGCCATGGGGCGAGGGTCATGGGGCGGGGGCAAGCACCTACACGCGGGTGAGCATGTCATCACATGCAAATGATAAGAAACCCAACCCATAAGAATCCCAGACAGTGTGGGAGCCCCGGTCGGCAAGGATGGGAGACCCCAGGAAGGTGCACTTCCAAGCCAGATAACCGCCGACATGGGACGGCCCTGCGACCCCCCCCGATAGAGGGTGGGGACTGATGAGTCAGAGGGCTACCCAGCACAGTGAGAGGTGGCCCAGTGACAGCCATCTACAGCAAGCCACAGGAATGGCGACCTGGCAGCGAATGAAAGCCATGCCCCCCCGCCCCCCGCATGCGGCACTGAGGCATGCGGTCCCTGCGATGTTCATTACCGCTGTGGCGGGGAAGGGGAGGAGGGGGGGGGGGGTGCAGTGATTTCAGGAAGGGCCCCAATGGCGCTTGGGGACCCACTCAGCTGTCTGACAGGTGAGTGTTGCTGAAAGTTGAGGTTGGGTCGCGTTCCAAACCCCACATCCCAGCCGCCATTTCCTCAATATGGGGGGGGGGGTGCTCTTTGAAGGCTTTATGGGAAGCAGCTGGCCCCCCCCCCGATACAGACTTAACGCTTTCCAGCCGTGAGATAAATAAAGTGGCGGCTGATGAAAGACGTCGACACGCAAACGTTTATGTGTCTACCGGCGGGCCGCTTAACGAGCCTTAACGAGCCCAGCGCTCGTTACGCCGTCTTCGTTAAAGACGCCGTGTGATGTCCTGCCATTTCAGCTTCTATTGTCTTCATTTCTCGCTCCAAACCCGTTCGGCGCATGTTTGATGATTCCTGCTCGAGGAGATAAGTGATGATGGGTCGATATGCTCTTCCAGTTCCAGGTCCTTTATATAATAACTTTTGCTTTGATTACCAGCCTAGACGCATAGAGTTGAATTTCTCACAATTCTCTTGCGTGCCAGGGAAGCACCGTAGCCACCCCAGGTGGGCCGATTCCTCTAAAAGATGGACAGTGCAAACCCCGACAGACATGTTGCTGTGCCAGTGAGCCAACATGGATTAAACAAAAGACACTTTGTAAATGGGCCTAAGTTGAACTGGCCAAACACAAGTTTTATGTCCCATGGAACATCCAATTAAGAAGATCTAGTGTTAGCAGCCTGTGTAACGTGCTAATGTGACTAATTAATCTACCCACCCGTCCACTTTCCATATCCACTTGTCCTATGCAGGGTTGCAGGGGTCCCAGAATCTATGGGCAAGGCAGGGAAAAACCCAGGATGGGGCCGCAATCCATCGCAGGGCACACTCACCATTCACACATATGGACTATTTGGTAACTCCAAATCACCTCTGTGTGTTCTTAGATTGGGGGGGGGGTGGATTGGACAATCCAGGGAGAACATACAAACTCTACACACAGAGCCATGGCAGAGACTTTGAACACCAGTCCTAGAGATGAAAGGTAAACAGTGCCAACCACTGCACCACCTTGCCACTTATCGTAACTGACATTCATCAATAATTCTGTGGTTCAGTCCCGGAAACCTGGAACCAAACTGAAGGAGCATCATCATCTGGGAGCTATCTGACACCGATTTCAGAGCGCTGGGGTCAGCCCGCACCCCGGACACCCTGGCCTTTTCTGGAGATTTCCCGGCCCCAATGCGCCCTCAGAGACCGCATCAGGGTGGCTGTTCCTAATGGTTGCCCTTGAACGGGACACTGGCGCTGCTTTTAAATGGAGCCATTCCACGTTAATGGCGGTTCACATGTAAAAAAGGAATTGTGTTCGTCTGACACGTGTTTATGGGGGTGTTTTTTCTGTGTTAGGGCTCCCATTACACTGTGCAAAGGGCCACGCGGCGGCTAATGAAGGCAGAGCTCACCACTTTCCCATAAATCCTCGGATACGACCATTTAATGCCTCCTGCTCCAATAGCCCCAAAACAAAGTAAATAGCCTCTATTGCTGGCTACTTTATTGGGGGAGAGGGTCTTACGGAGATCAAACGGATTGGCCTTGACTGTGCGACCCACAGGACTGTGAATTTACAGACCACTCCCCGCTATCAGGCCAACGCCCATTTTCCACAAGTGAAGAGGGGCGGCCTACTTTCCGCCTGTTGATATAATAAACTCTGTGGACCCAGGGACGGGCCGGACACCACCCCACCGCCCCGCCCCCAAAGATGCTGCCAGCAGATGGAGTTGTGGTGGGGGGGGTCTAATTGTGGCCCTACAGGGATTCGCTAAGATGAGCCTTGGGTCTTACAGCCCTTTAACATCCAGGTTGGGAAGCCATAACCCAAGGATGCTACACAAGGCTCTCGGACTCCTAAGCCCTAATTTGCGCTAAAGGCCGTTACAGGGATCTGCAGCTTCAAACCCCGTATCCCGCCCGCCCCAAACAGAAATCAATCAGTATATTCCTTCTTATACTTTCTGGGCCACTCACCTAAGGTTCACAGACAGCCACTTGTCCCCTATATTGTACTGCAGAGCCAAGCGCAACACGACCCAGGCTCTACTCTCCACCATCCTGCCTGTCCCTTGATATTAATTACCACGTTTTTTGAAGAAATCCCTGCTTGTAAAAATTCCTGCGCGCTGCCTGTGGCATTCCAGCTGTTGGGATCAGGACGTTGTGTGCAGGCAAGACGGAAAAGCGGCTACTGAAGAATTTACTGCTATTCCTTCCATCTGCCTCCTTACGGGATACAGACGCCTCGTTTTTTCCGCCGAGCTCTTGGGTCTAACACGCCATCTCAGCAAAGGCGAATACGTAGATTGTTCTGACCCGACTTGAACGCTGAGTCCGATCACCACCGTAACGTAATTAAAGGAGCAATCAGCAGTAACTAGCACAGTGATGCTCGTCTCGCCTACTGCCCCGAGTTTTTAATCCCTGGCTTTTTCAGAAGGACCTCTGGTGCTTTGTATCTGAAGTGCTGATTTTTCATTTTGTGAAAGTCACTGACTCTGAGGCATACGGCCTTACCTAGTCCGCCGAGAACGCTGCCGCCCCTGAGTATTCAGCCATGATTTATGTACTGAGGGAAATGATGCGTTCCGAGAGAGCTAATATTTAAACATTTACCATAAACCATTCAGCTTAAATAAATATGATGCACTCATGGATTTGTCAGCGATGGCCGTTCTGTGTGAATTTGCAGATTTTATTAAACAAGCAATTAGTTCATTTTAGCTGAGTAAGGCATTGACAGCAGCCTGTCAGCCGCTGATTGCACAGGGATTAGCTTCTCATTACGGCATCATTACTGTTTGTGAAGACATGGTGATATATCTGCATTTGTGACGGGATGGCACGATGAAAGAGGCTCGTGGGAGTTTTAACTTAGATTTACAAATATGTTCTGATGGCCAAATGAAAAATGATTGGTTCAGACAACCAATCAGATTTTAGTGGATGCAAACACAAGCAACCAAGGACCAAGACACGTTGGTTAGTTGGTTGGTTAATCAGTTGGTCTGAAACAAGATCTGATTGGTTATCTCTCTGCACTGTTCTCTCATTTTTCGTTCTGCCCTCAAAATATTTTTGTATAAAACTCCCATGAGCGTGAAAGAGAGGAAGATCCCTGTGGTTTATTTATCCAAATATTGGCAAGTTTAATATGATATGACATTTATAGGTTTAATCAGCTTAATCATTTTTAGATGCCGGAGTGAGTACCAAGGCAGTGAAGCTTCCATTATACATGCGATAGACACATCAGGCTCAACTCTGACTCTGGATATGAGATCTGACTTAAAACTTCTAAATGTCAGTAGGTGATATGACCCAACGTGGATCTAAAGCCATCTTGTCTCCTGAGAAACTTGCAGCTTGGTCTGCTTTCTGATGCCCCCTCATGCGTTCTGTTTTGATAGAGCTTCTGTGAAGTGGGAGGCGTTGGCCCTGAAACCAAAATGAAGAACATGTGCAAAGTGGATTCAGAGGTACTCATAGTGTCCTGGGTCAAGTTTGGGGCCTTAAATCTGATGCTCTACGAGAGGAGAAATTCAATGCAGTCTGGAGGCAGTCGGTTTTAAAGAGAGGAGGGCTGAGAGCGTCTCACTCCCCAGCGCCATAAAGCTCATTCCCCGACATGGCCACTTTGATCACATGGCGGGATGCGGTAACACGAGCCAAGGAGCCCGCCTACGGTCCGCTCATCCGGGAGGACAACGGGAAATTGGAGACAGCGGTGCTGGGGCACACAGGGGCGGACGAGTGCTGGACATGAAGGGCCAGTCGTGTCAAGAGGCATGATGACAGGTCCTGATTCCCCCCCCCCCCCCCCCCGGTCTCGGCCCCCCACTGGGCACCCTGAGAGGTGATGGATTTCTGTGAGGGCTGTCATCAATTCTCATTAAAGCTGCATAGTCAATTAGCAGAGCTGAGTGACGGCTGGCTAATGGCTGCTTGTGCAGTGGCTCGACTTGGCGACCAGCAAACCGGTCGTGTTCCAGCCAGCCGGAACCATAGGAACCAGACCTCAAATAAAGTAACCGGCGGTAATGTTCTTTGGTGGTTACACTTTAAAAGGTTTGCAGATATAGTGCGGAAAAAGGTCAGCATTCCGCAAGGTTCCGGAAGCAAGGCTAGGTCCCATCGCATTCACCTCACGTTCTGGGATCTTTCACATCACGTGTGAACCTGAAACACAGTGGTGTTTAAGCATGTCGCTATGTGACACGGAGATGAAGGGCGTGACGGTGGTTGGTTCGAGGGGCCTCGCCGTGGGATTCCTGGCAAGTTATTAACTCGAATCGCGGCAATAAACCCCCCCCAGAATCGGCTAAATCAAAGGCGCTGAAGAAACCAGGAGTGTTGAACTCGGAGTGACTCAGTCATGCAAACTCACCCCTCCCCCATAAATACCCAGAGTGCTTTGTGTGTCACGCAGCAGCCCAAGTGATCAAAGCCAAAATGCCGATTCCAACACGACATGCCTCCCGGGGATATCAAGCATCCAGAAACTGTGGGAGGCTAGCTCTGAGATTTGGGGACTGTAAAGTCTTGCAGTATTCCCAGTACACTTACTGACAGCACAGCAAAAATGGAGATTATAGATTAGTTGGTGCAATAGGTGTATTGACTTCGAGACGCACACATCCAGACTTTAAGGTTAGTGTGGGTGAGGGTATAAAGGCCACAGCATCTGTTAATTCTGCTTTGCTACCGTTAGCTAGATATAAGAAAGGCCAACCAGATGGCTTATTCAGTTAACGTTGCTAAATATAAAAAAAAATACAGAAGGTCACAGTGTCCACTCAGTTGTAAATGGAAAAGTGGCATAAATCCACAGAATGAAGATGGTATCCAGCTGTCAGACTGTGACACTTAAAGCACGTCATACGTCCGTCTTCTGGGACAATACGGTCAGAGACACAAAAACAAGCTGCACAAAATGATCTCCTGACCAAATGAAGCACAGCTGGACCCCAGGAGCAAGACCGGAGTGGGGCGACAGAGTAAAGAATAAGTCTGTACGCAAAGGCGGCTTCAAGTGGTTCTGCATTAGCCTGACGTCACGACCCGGCCTAAATCCGCTCCGAACGAGCGCAATAATGACATCAAAACACCAGGGGTGCCTCTGCGTCTCAGAACAGGCTGTCAGGACGCTGGTTAAGCTGCCCATTTCCACAGAATTACTGTGCACATAATAAATCATGTCTGTGCTCGGAAGCGCTGATGATTGGGATAATTGAGGGTCCGACAGTGCGGGTCAGTGGTCTTGTCTGAGATGAGACGATTTAATCTCAGACGAATAACTGAAAGATTAAGAAAGTGATCTATAGCATGACACACACCCCCCCATGGGAATAGGAGGGTTAAGGTTCAGACCAGTACTGACCCGTTTCTGGGAATTATTAATGGACTGGTAAGCGGTGCATATTAGTGATTGCACTGGGGGGGGGGGGGGTTGGCATGTTTGTCATGCTGTCATTTTCCAATCATCCTTGGTGTATCTGCACTCCCCCCCCAGAGCACGACACAGAGGGTGGACCCACCGCCCCGGGTCACTGGTGTCACATCACCAGCTTGCACCCCCACCACACCCTCCAGACACCGGGGGTGTGGTGGGGGCTGTGAGGCTTCCAGCTGCTTCCCCGAAGACTGAGGGACACCTCGGCTTATTGGCAGTGCGAGGCGGGGGCCCTAATTCCCGTTCAATTTATCCGTCTGTGAGCGGACTCGCGGGAGCAGAGACTCCTTCCCAGGCGGCCGGGGCCGCGCGTCAATTCCTCCTTCATCTTTTAAACATTAGGGGTGGAAATAATCATTTATAGAGAATCGATGACTGGCTGCAAGATCAAGCAGCTTCAGCAGGTTTGAGGGCTTTTTGAGGATCCATGATCTTCATCATCAGACCACTACTGACCACCAAAGGCTTCCAGGGCAAGCCAGGAATGACCAATTCACATCAGGACACCTTGGTATGGACAGCAACCTGTTAGGCATGTGGAAATGGGAGACTTAATAGCCCAATAACTAAGCAGAAGCTTCTGAATGGACTTCAAGTGGGAGCGAAAAACACCTGCTGGTTTTTCCTGGAGGTGTCCCACCACTCTTAGCATGACACCTATTACAGAAACAAAGTCAATACGTCCCATGTGCTGCTGGATGCAACTGCTGGGATCGTTAGTCCTTAATCATAATGTGGTACTGATATAATGAAATGTTTACAATAATCAATGAAGGCGAGAGCCACTTAGAGGCGGTGTGCATTAATAAACAGGAGGCGCCGAGATGAGGAAGGTCACATGAAGGCCACGCCTCGGCCTGCTGCTATCTGGGGTTACATGGAGCATTTGGTTGGCAGCGGGGCCTGAGGACTTACACGGACGTGATTTGGGACCTCCATTTAAGACGGAGAGGAGGAAGGCGGTGCCTCAAATTCCAGGCGGCCAAAAATTAGCCCCCCATTAATGATCTCTGACTGCTCGCCGAGAATTACCACCATTATGTCCCTGGTAGTGTTTCTCGATGCCCTGGGCGGCGGTTCTGGGTTCCTTCGTCACACTTAACTCCACCCCCCGATTCCGGGGTTGATTTGGCCCTCTGGGCCACCGGGTCATAGAGGATGTGCCGAGCCGATCCCGAACACAGCGGCAGGTTACCCCAAAATAGGGACACCATTATTATACCACTATTATCACACTCGCTGCTCGGTGTGGATTCCTCTCTTGGATTTTATCGCACAGAAAGGCGCGGAGACCTACACAAAGCCTCCTCCCGCAAGCCGCTGAGGCCACATAAATTGCAAGGGGGTGTGTCCTCACCCAGGGCCCCGCCCCAAATCGGGCGGATCCGGCCACTACCTTTGATCTGCGGTCCATTGTAGCGTCGGTTAAAATCTGCCCGTCATGGGAATTATGGCCGTCTGGAAATGTTTTCTGCTTCCCGGGGTATCTTGGTAACAGAGATGTACCGTCTGCCAAATTTGGGAGTACTGAGGTGGAAAGGAACACACAGGAAGAGCGGACCCCCCCAGCCACAGTAATCTCCCTCTTTCCCTCCCTCACATTCTTCCCTGATCCTACAACTCTCCGGCGTGGGACTCGGTTAGCCTTTCGCTGTGATGACATTTCGATGGTTATACAAGCAGAGGAAGACTCACAGAGTCGGTCCTGACTTTCCAGGGATGCAAAACATCCACGTTAATGTCGATCAGCCGATTCAGAATCTCCGAAGGCTTCCCAAACAGTCAGGCCATCCCCAGGGACCCTCTCCGGCATCAAAACTACCCCAAAAAACACCCCCCATGCATTTCCCTTGCAAATGACCAAATACAGGCGGAACTGAACAGGTCGATTGTAATTATTGTTAAATTGGAAAGTATTGTTTTACCCAATTGATTTTCTATGTGGCTGATTTTATTAGAGCATCCAAAATAAAGAAGTGGGATTTTTAACTGGATTCCCCCAGTAGCTGCATGCGCTGCTGTTATAAATCTAGCAAAACTCAAACTGCCACCCAAACGGTGTCACACGACGCTCTGGAATGCAGCCGCGGCTTGGGCTTTCCCACAGTGCCCTCCTGTGTTTTATTAACGTTCCCCCAGAGCAGGACTGGCCCACTTTCTTCCTGCCCGCTTTAATGAGGTGGCAGAAGAAGGACCCACAGCTGACTCGGAGCGTGCCTGTTCCAGTGCGTCGTGCCCGGCCTGTTTCTGCTCCGGGCGTCTGCCAGACGAAACGTCGAGCCTCCGTCTACAGTCAAGGTCTTAAAAGGGATTTGCCAGAATGCAGGAAATCAAAAGCAATTAGTCGAAATGTGTCCTTGTTGAGAAAATCAATGTACGGAGAAAGAATGGAGTCAGAGGGAGACAAGACCAGCAAGAAGTCATGAAGGCTGCGACATCTGCTCATCAGAAACTGTTTGGAAGGCGTGTTCAAGCTTAAGACACCATCCATCCATCATCTGGCAGCTTATCCTGATCAGGGTCACGGGGGTCGGACCCTGTCCCAGGCAGCACGGGACACACGGCAGGGGTCACACTGGATGGGATGCCAGTGGTACAGTATAGCAATAACTATAATATTAGTGACAGCCATTATTCCCAGTTATTTCAAAGTGTATAGTTAAAACGAGTCATTTTGAACATAATGAAGGTAACTATACAGTTAGATTGACCCCGTGCTGTCCAGAATGTCTTCCCGTATTTCTAAACTGCTTAAAAAAGCATGACTCAGGACCCGAGGAGGGGCCAGTGGGGTGCTTGACTAAAAAGCGCCGATCCGGTCAGATCTTTAACGCTGCAGATTCCCGACAATACGGCCTTTTCCCCGCAGGTCAATCTGCGCTCGGGGCCATATTGATCAGCCATGCTAATCATGTCATTTATTTCCCAACGGAGCCTCTGTTCTTTCCGAAGCGCTGAAGTCATTGCTAACTGCATTTTCTTAACTGTGATTTGTGACCGCGGTTCATATGAGTGTATATAAAGCATCGATAAACTTTGCAGCTTTGTAGCTGAGAGGAGATTATCTTAGCTTAGCTTTGCTTAGCCTAGCTCTACATTCCCGTTTGAGTTATACACTCGCACCATGATTTTGTTCCCTCATCTCTTCAAACGGCTGCCATCACTTCTGTACTAAAGACACCAGGCGCTGACCCTGTATATCTTAATTTTTTTAAATCTAAATTTGCCATTTTTATCAAAACTACTTGAAAAACAGGGACATGCACATCTCATGGATATTGAACTATATGAGCAGTTATAAAGTCCTTGTTTTGCTTGACCTGAGCGCAGCAATGGAATTAAAAACCTGTTTCTCTGCTCATTTTCTTAAACTCAATAGTGATAAAACTGAGGTTCCTCTTGCTGGCACTAAATCCACGCTTGCCAAACTTGACAGTTTGTCAGTTGATGGCTCCATAGATTCTCCCTCTCCTCAAGTTAAGTGCTTGAGTGTCATCCTTGACAGCATCCTTTCCTTCAAAGCACATATTAATAATATTACCTGGTCTGTATATTTTCACCTCTGCCATATAAATCATCTCCATCCATTCTCACACCTAACAGTACTGCCATACTTGGACATGCTCTGGTAACATCTCACATTGACTACTGTAATTCCTTACTGGCAGGCCTCCCCCATAAGCTTCTTCATAAGCTTCAGTGGGTCCAGAATACTGCTGCTCGCATTGCTAGAACCTCCTCCATTGAACATATTACCCCGGTCCTCTGTGAACTTCACTGGCTCCCTGTTAAATACTGTATCAACTTTGCTATTAACTTTTGAACCTCTCCATAACCTGGCACCTCCATACCTTACTGATCTTTTACAGATTTATACACCTGCTCGCACTCTTAGATCCTCTTGCTCCAGTTCCCTCGCTACACCCACCATTCGCTTGACTACCTTTGGGTCTAGATCTGTCGCTCCCCATCTTTGGAGCTCCCTGCCCCAAGATATCTGCAGCATTCCTCCACTTTCCAGGTTCCAAACCAGACTTAAAATGTATCTTTTTAAACTTGCTCACTCTCTTTAACTCTGCCCTTCGATTGAATTGTATATCATGTACAGTTGCAAGTTTTTTATGCTTATACTTTATGTTTATAAAGTATGTGTGCATTGTGTTTCTGATTTTACATTGTTTTTATCTATTTTACTTTTTTGTGTATCTTTTGTGCAGTGTCCTGGAGTGTCTTGAAAGGCGCCTACAAATAAAATGCATTATTATTATTATTATTAATAATAATAAATATTATTATTATTACTATCACATAGCCTCACATAGTGGGGGGCCAGACACATGACAAGTGGCCCTGGCCTTGAGCCTCGAGGCTTGTTTGCGTAAGCACACAGCGGCCCGCGCCGTTTCTGGAGAAGTGACTGTAAACACAAACGCGTGCAGCACGTTCGCATCGCCTCTGCCGTGGATGCGTGGTTCCCTTCCGCTCGCGATGCAGTCCTGCAAACAATTAAGTACAGAAGCTTCAGATGTGGGACAGGGGCGGGGGGGGGGATACGGAACCCAGGCAGGCCCCATGAGGCATCGAGATAGGGGTGAGTAATAATAAATCCAAAAACAGCAGCTTTGAGAATGTGCGCTCTTGGCCGCAGCCAGGGATGGCTGTCCATCGGCCGGGCTTCCAGGGAGCGGAAACTCCTCCAGTGCGGCCAAGTGGTGACATCACAATACAGGAACCCCCCCCCCGCCACCATCTTGCCAAGAGCTCTCAGAATGGAAGCTACCTCAGCCTGTGATCTCATTTATCGAATCGGAGCCGGGGGCTAACTTTCAGTCTGTGTACAGAGAGCGATATTCCGGATACAGAAGACGTACCGACCATCCCAGCTCGGTTCCAAAGGCTGCTCCTCTTTCTGAAGCAGAATTTGTGAGTTTCTGCAGCTCCAGCGCCTCCCCTGTCCCATAGACTCATTACAGTGCCTGATTACCGTAACGAACTTCGACATGCTCATGTGAGAGACCCCAGCCCTGGCACACGTTCGGCACGTAAACAGGTGACTCGGATGATGGACGTCTCACCAGCCATGAGCTGGAGGTTCGGGTGCGTTGTGGATACCACGGGGGCTATCCTGTCACAGGACATGATTTGGTCATCTTTTGGTCACTCCCCCCCCCCCGAAAGCTACAGGGCAATGAGGGCAGGATGTATGAATCCCTCTGTTTTCATCTACGGCGTTCTGTGAAGTCTTTTCTGCCCCCCTTCAGGAACCTAACAGGCTTTTGTTTGTCATAGGGAGGATCGCCGCTTGCCTATCAAAGCTTTCTGTGATTATAAGGGCAGTGTTACTGCTGGTAAATACAGGAACTTGCTCGTGTTACACTCGGCCCCCACTTTTCATAGATTACCGCCATCCATCACAGAGGGACCCATTTATTGACCGCTCTTGTGTTTACAGAAGTCAAAGTCAATCTTTAAAATCAATGAATGGCAGCTAATCTCAATTTAATGGGTGCGTGTTTCGGGTTTGCGTTGCAAGAGTCGCGTCGGACCCTCACCAGACAGAAACAAGCCATTTCCCGCTTCTGAAACACAGTCTGCTCACAAGAGGCATCTCAGCTTTAAATACTGTATTATTGTGGGACGAGATTAAACTGCACAGGGCCCAACTCCACCCCTGCCCGGTCGATATTGGGGGGACACCTGACAGATGGGAGTGGAGAGGGGGGCTGAGACGCATCCTGTATATGCAGGACATTCCAGCCGCTGCTTGGGTGGGTGTGGCCATGCTTGGGTGGGCGGAGCATCCACTGCTGTCGGTCGCGGCACTTGGATATTGTCCTTTAAAAGGTAAGTAAAGGTCATGAGATAAAATATACAGAACCAATAAAACAAGCCGCAAGCTTAACACTCGTGTAAACAGGATGAGATAAGGATAGCTGATTATCGCGACAAATAGTAAAATGTAGCTAATCTCTTTGTCCTCATTAATGGCGTTAACCTGGACCATAAAAGCTCTGCTGGTCTGCAGTTTGTATCATGAGAGAAAGGTGAGCCTAAATCCTCCAGGCCGGTCACTTGTGTTTTTGGAGAACTGTACAACCGAAGAACAAGCTGTTGGCTGACAAAGAGAAGCGGGCAAGCTAATGTATCTCCAATGTTGGTGGCCGGCCACAGTGACACTGAGAATGTGTCCCCCAGGCAGGGGACAGGGGTCAAAGGGCACAGCGACTGTGGCGGAAATCGTCTGCAGCGGCCGCCAGGCTTTATCGTGGATAGGATCTACAAGCGACTTCCTATAATCACTCAGCCCGCCTCTGGCCGCTGATGTTCCCGAACAAACAGTGGTGTTCAGGACACAGCTGCTGCAGGGTCAGAAAGGAGGGAAAGGAGGAGGGAGAGAAGGAGGGATGAAGGCCTAGACAGGAAGGAAGGATGCGCCATTTATGGATGTGCCACCTTTTCTAATCACCGGTTTCTGTTAGGTGGTGATAAGCATGGCGAAGCCTTCCATACTGTGACTGAGACTAACAGGTACAGGTACAGGAGTAGGTACGGCTGTGCCATCCTGAATTTTGCCAGAAATGAGCCGGCATTCCTGGTGTGCGCCAGGTGACAGGGACATCGCTTAACAGCTATCACGTTTGCAGACGGCACTTAGAAATGCAGAGCGATGCTGGTCGCGGCCGCTCACGGCACCTGTCGTATGAAAATCATGGTGCTTTCATGTAGACGGCCCGATATTCAACGTCTGCTGCATCCGGAGGGTGATCCTTCAGTTTCTGTGAACTAAGCCTGCGCTTGATTACATGGGTTATAGATGTTTCCTGGACGCTCGTTGCCCACCAGCCGTGAAAAACCCTACACCTGACAAAAGGACAGAGGGATTGTGCCGGAAGCCTGAGGCCAGCTGGTTGCTTCCCAGCCCCTCAGCAAGGCACCACACAGCAACCCAGCCTATTCCCACCCCCCACCCCCCAAAAGGGGCGCGTGTGTGTCTGGCCAGGCCGGCGGCGTGGTGGGCGGGGTCGAGTATCATGTTCCGACGCGGCGGGCAGGCGCTGGTCGTGACCCTGCGTGTAGCCGTCCTGTCGGAACAGCTCCGCCCGGTGCCTTTAACCGGGGATCTGCTCTAGCCCCCACAGTTGTCCCACATCGCTCATGGCCCCCGGGGGTCGCTCCCTGGGATCTGCTAAAGCGCCGAGGTGCAGGAATATCAGTGCTAGCTGTGCATTAGCTGACGTCTTGGTTTACCAGTTGGCCGGCTGTGACAGCACATTGTGCTGAAGCGGCCCAGCGCCAGCTTGCTCGCCGTGGACATTGCCAGTCCAATTGATAGACAGGCAGAAGACAATCCCAATAAAAGTCACACTTCAGAACCAGAACCTTCCATTCTACCTGTATCAGGAAGTTCATCATTTCCCAGTATTATTTAAAATGATGGTAGATTTCCTAGCCTGATAAATGCCTCACCCTCTCCCACCTTCACAATGCTCCCAGTGGCCAGCAGGGGGCATAATGATTAAGAACATGCACATGCAGTTCAGAGGACAATGAAACGTCACCCCATAATGTGGAAAATTGGGAGGCGTGGCACAACTGGAGTAAGACGACCCCTGAGGTCCGTGGTATCTGCCCCTGGGCCTCCACACGTTCTTGAGTGCAGAGTTCCACCAGCTGTCAGCTCTGAAGTACGGCCCATGAGGTTCTCCTTCCCAGAAACCTGAGACTGGGTCAACACCGGATCCCTGGCACACCCCACTTCCCTCCCAAGATGGCTGGCGTGGGTTTCAGGCCGGACACCCGGCCCATCTGTCGCGCCCACCCAGCGCCGCTGGCCCGTGGATCCGGGGGGACCTGCCCTCTGTCTCCTGTCCTCCCACTTGATATTTCACCTGACAGGTGATTCAGCCAGGCTTGTTTTTAAAGAGATATCAGCTATCCTCTATGCTTTAATACGTTACGCTCAGTGGGCTCCTACCTTAAAATGATGCTTATCAAAACAAATTGTATAGTGCAGCCTGGTAATATAGACCTATAAAGCCTATAAATCACATTCATAAGGAAAGTTTTTAAACACCGCTCCTATCAGCACCCAAAAATAATATCCCTCGATGTGGAAAGGTTCCAAGTTCTCTTCTTCACCCGGAATCCCAAGGGAATTCCCATCCAGCTCATGACGGCCCAAGTCTTTACAGACACCGAGCCAAAGTAAGTATCACCAGCCTCAGAAATGATCGTCCGCCACAGGAAGCACCCAAAAGCTTAACGGCTTCAAAGCGCTGGAACTACAACGTGCATCGGGAGCTGATTGTGTGGGATACCAGCAGCTGTGGGCCAGGGTCTGGCACCCTGAAGGTGAGCCGAACTGTGTTTTCTGTCATGAGTTGAGATTAAACCGCAGAGGCTGGTAGCATTCTGACGATCTGCCACCCCACGAGAGACGATGTGGCTGCGTTTGTCCCCTTGCAGAAAGCAGTGCGACCCCCCCCAAAAAAAGACATGTTTGAATCCCAGTCCAAGGACCCAGGCACACAGGAGTGGGATGTGTTCTCCCACTAACTTCAGACAGGGGGCGCTGTATGGCTCTGCAGGTTAGGATGCCCTGTCTCTGATCAGAAGATTGCTGGTTCAAAGGTGTCCTCACCCACATATCTGTCTAGGATTTGGGATGTGAGGTTTGCTTTGTGGGTCCATAAACATGGCCATTACCCCAGAGACACTCCTCTGCAGCCCGGCCCAAACCCAGCCCAGCTTGCTGACCTGACATAACCCCCATGGCAGTAGCTACAGTGTCGCGCTGCACAGGCCGCAGGCTGAGTGGCGGGCCCCCCCCCCCTGCTGGAATGTAATGGACTGCAAATGGCTGTTTGCGGTTTAAGACTCAGAGAAGTGTTTATTAGGTCAGATATGTCTGCTCATGCTTCCATGGGAGTCTGAGAGTCTCTATTCAACTTCTGGGTGGAGGAACCTCTGACATCTAGATGTACAGTCAAGTCTGTACTAGAGGACCTGTCTCAGGGAGATTAGACGCTGCTGGTTGCTATGGGAAGGAGTGCCTGGAGACCAAAAATAAACAGACCGACATTATGTAGACCAACAGCAAGAAATACAGAATGAGAGTGGGGCTTAGCCATGACTTATGCACGGCGAATGGGGATCAGCGCTGGGCTCAGATGGCAGCTGTTGTGCCTGTAGTGGATTGTAAACAGCGAGGCGTGTACGATTAGCACGGCGCCCCTTAAACCCGGGGTTATATAATCACGCTGCTGATCCTTTGTTTTGATCGCGTACGGCCCCCACTGCACATTCCACCCAGCGCAGTACCTACTGCTGGCCAGAGCTGAGCAAGGGGGGGAGGAGACGGCCTCCTGCTGACAGTGAAGTGCTGGATTACAGTTACGCCTCGCGGACTCTTAGCTCAATGCGAATACATTCCATTTCTGTTAATTCTGCTATGCAGCCACTCGCAGGTCAGCCGGGGGCTTCCGGGGGAAAGCAGGCAGATAGCAGAAAGGTATAAGGATGGGGGTCTGAAGTAGGGCTGGCGGAGACTCTGAGAAAAGGGACAGAGTCTGGACCCACCCCCCCCCGATTGGGGTGTTAGGTGGGACCAGCCCAGTTAAGCGGTGGTCATCATAAAGGCCCGTCGCAGAGTGATTAGCAGATGACTACAATTCGAGCGCTTTTTGTATAAACGCCACGAGCCTGACACCCTTTGCAGCTGCAGCTTCCGTAAGCAGCACAGGATCCGAGTTCCACCCGGCGCTGGAACAGGACAGAACCGGCCCACTTTCTTTCTCAGGGGGGCGGGAAAACAAACAGACAGGTGCACGGCAGATCCTTATCAGGGGAAGTGCACGTTCCGCCACTGCTCATGTGTTTCCTAATATTTTTATGGCATTTTTAGGATCAACGGCTGCGCTCCTTTAACTGTTTGACAGCACCTGTCAGTTTGTTCATTGATTTATATCCGCCATCTTCGGGAATTCAGGTTAAAGTCCTATTATCAACCCAATCAGCTATTCAAATACACAACCGTTTAACAAACAGCCTGTTTAATCCGGGAGCTTCTGTTTTTGAAAAGTAATATGCTTCCTCCTGCTTCGGCAAGGTCCCGACATAATAAATGTATTCCGCGCTAACTGGGAAGTTGAGAAGCTCCCAAGAGTAGGAGACCCGACCTGCAAACAGGAAGAAGTTACCCCCACCAGCTGGCACCTCGGTGCGGGGGGGAGGCTCCTCATTTGGACAATTTAGGTTTTAGGCCCACAGGCGACACTATAAACCCAAAAAGCACAGGGCTTAATTTATTGGGTCATATTTTTATGTATTAGAATAAGGCCAGCTGAAGCTGTCGCAAATCGACAGCTAACGGCGCATTTTGCGCACAGCTGAAACGGGAGGCGAAGTCCGTATTTGTTTTCCGACGCGGAGGCCGTTCGGTTCGGCAGGTAGGTTTTTAATCTGCTCTCCTTCTCCGCTCTACTTGTGATCGGGAGGGAGGTGGGGCCGTGCGGTAAAACCAGCGCCCGCCTCTTTAAGCCTACAGTTACCTAGCAACAGTGGCAGCAGGGCGGCGGTAAGCCCAGCATCTGGGTCTGTTGTTTGTGACGGTGAGGCGGTCTGCCCGGCCCGATCGGAACTGCGGGGTGCTCCTAAAGAGAATCCCTGATACTGGTCCCCCCGGCTGATTCGGGTCATGGGGCGGACAGGTGTCTGCAGAGTCCACACCCCTGCGATTATTATTGCTATTATTTACTGTCCAAAGATACCATCTTTGTCTTCCTAAGAACAAACTCATAATGAATACGTTACACTCACAAAAACATACACACACACACTGATGCAACATCCTGGTTGGTAGTTTTTGGGACACCTTTACATATTTTTCATAAATATGGTCACAGCTGCCAGGTAAATCACTGAAAGGGTCCAGCTAAATAGATCTTTAGAGATAAAAATATTTACTGTTGTGCCTTTTTAGGGAAGCTGGAGTCTGTTGGGGCAACACGCCGGCTGGCAAGATACTAGAGTAGAACACCAGGGTATGTCACATGCCAAAATCTACCCACACGGTTTATTTTTTTTTCTTTCGCTTTAACCCACTTAGAGTTTGGGGATGACATGCATGCGATTTCCTGGCTATTTCCTGGCTATTTCCTGTACTCCTGTATTCTTATTTATCTATTCCCTTTTGCTTTTCTCACCGCTCTTGGTCAAGGTTAACGGAAGCTTCTAGACTTCAGAACAAAGGAGGAGCATGATGCTCTCCAGCAGAAACGTGTGGACGGTGGATAGACAGAGGATCTGTCCCACATGCAAATGCCGGCCTTCTCACCTGGCTTAGGAGTCCATCAGAATGCTGCTCCCTGGCCACCATCCATATCCACCACACCCATTCTAACGTTTGTGTATTTATGTTTCAAATTTGCACAGTATTTACTATTACAATACAGTGAATTACTGTTTTTTTTGGGCGCTTCACATTTGCACAGTTGATTTTTATTTTGTCGTTGCTGTTGCGGGATTTTCACGCACGAGTCTTTCCCGCTCACCTGCTCTTTGACGAGTGTCAAGTAACAAATAAAGCAATTCGATTTTACAGGGCGAGTGATTGATTTATTCCGGCGCTGAAGTCTCTGACACGGTTGCATTCCGGAGTCTCAGGCTGAATGGAACCCCCCCCCACCCAGGACATCCGATGAGGAATGCAGACCTCCCCCGCCCTGAATGGTCCACCTTTCATCCATCCATAAATGATGTCCTAGCTGCTGCCGGTTTGGTTTCAGAATGAGGCCGCTTCCAGGAATCCACGAGACTGAGTGGTAAATGGAAACCAAACCGTTATTACACAAGACCACCCTCACCCACCCCCCCGCCCCCGGCTCCCATTTTACCTGACAGCCGCCTTCTGCGCCGTACAAAGGGGCCCTATCTTATCAGCACTCAGACACCCGCCGTAAAACCTCGGCACAGATTAGGTTCCGGTTCCACCTGTTTGTGGATTATTTAATTTTTTTTCTGGTCCCGGTTTAGTCAGAAAACCCCAGCCGGAGCCATGCGGCCAGGGCGAGGGGAGCGCGGGAGCTCAGGCCACGTGTGAAGGGAGAGCCGGCAGAGGAGAATGGGCCACTTTCTCACCGCGCAGCACCCGGCTGGGATACGAACACACCGTCGCGCCTTCAGGGGACGCCGCTGCTGATACGTCTTAAGCTAATTTCCAGGAGGGCTTCTTTACATTAGCATTTAAATTTAAATCTACATACTGTTTCAGATCCCTTCAGAGCAGCTCAGCTTAGCGTGTGAGAAACACACAAGCGGTGTGCACATTTTACAGCACCGCGGCGGTGATTTCAAAGTCATGTTTTTGATCTTAGCATCAAACCCAAACTGACAGACTGCAGTCCAGGTCATAAAAGTTAAAGGTGAACAGCCACTTGCAGAGTTTGAACAGCACATGCACACACACACACACACACACACACACACCATCTGCTTGACACCTCTCACATACAGGAGTGGTATTTGTCACTGGACTATCGGCTGCTCAAACAGCGCGGCAGAGCCTTTAAACACCAAGCAGTTTAATCATTTGCCACCTTATCAGCCGGGTTCCTTATTCTCACACCTTGTCAAAAGCCATTCGACGCCCGACTGGTCCGGCACAGCGTAGCAAGTCTGCTGTAAAAGCCATTCATCTGCACAGTGCCGGTATCGTCGGCTGCCTGCTTCCCAGAGCTGTGCCCGGCATCTCCTGCCCGGACGTGTCCTAGCGGCAGTTCTCGGCGTGCTTTATGGCCTGCTTCCAGCCTAGAGGTCAGCACCCGTGAAACATCTGCGCTTCAGTTCACTACCTTTAGCCTGCTGGCTGACTTGGATCCTGCCCAATGGCCTGCATTCTGATTTAGATCCTGATCTTTGGTCTGCATTCTGATTTAGATCCTGATCTTTGGTCTGCATTCTGATTTAGATCCTGATCTTTGGTCTGCATTCTGATTTAGATCCTGATCTTTGGTCTGCATTCTGATTTGGGTCCTGGTGTCTGGCTTTCATACTGATTTGGGTTCTGGCCTCTGGCCAGCATTCTAATTTGGGTTCTGGTCTCTGGCCTGCATTCTGATTTGGGTTCTGGCCCCTGGCCAGCATTCTCATTTGGGTTCTGGTCTCTGGCCTGCATTCAGATTTGGGTTCTGGTCTCTGGTCTGCATTCTGATTTAAAGTCCGGCTTGGTCGGCTCACGGGGCTTGGTGCCGAGTGTACAGGATCCAGCTGGGCACAACAAAGTGCGGTTGCTAATCTTCGTCTGCCAATGCAGCCCAACACACAGTCCGAATGTGGGAGAACCGGAGGGGAGTCATGGGGAGGGCGCGCCATGTTACGCCCCCCACACCACCCCCCGAACCCCCCCCCGGCCCTATGCTGCCAACTCACCCAGAGGATTACAAGCATTAAAAAGGCAACTGAATGAGTTTCCATATGGCGAAGGCTGAGTAGGAAATCGGATTAGGAGCTCCGGATTGGTGTGGGAGCCGCTCTGGCGTTTCCGCGATGGTCGCGAGTTACAAACGCGTACGCACAAACACCCAAACACACCACAGAGCATGCCCAGCCTGCAGTCCTGGACAATGGGCAATGGGTTAGTAAACAAAGGAATCCATGTGATGAGCGGGACGCCAGGCGTGGCATTGGCCTGCAGACACCCTGAGCCTCACAACAGCCGAGTATGTGTGTGGATGCACTGCATTTATGCAATATAATTCATGGCGTGCGGTGATTTACTGTAGCTCTTATTAGAATTATTGAAAATTGATAGATAGATGACAGAATTATTCCCCTAATATAATTTTACCTTTTTGATCAATATTGTGACATTTTAAGGGACCCACATCAGTTTCCTTAACATTTCCTCTTTGAACCAATAATAAGAAACATGGTGAATTAACTGCAAAACATCATGAGTTTCAGAGTGATGTTTGTAAACGCATTTTCGGTAAGGAGAGGAATGGGAGGACAGATAACTTGGGGAGCAGGAACCATAACCATAGCCCTGTGTCGACGTAGAGCTGCTTTGGTTGTTTACGTGGATGTTCTGTGGATGTATTGGCTGGACTGTAGTCAGGTGACCAGCCTGCTCATTCCCATTGGTCACTTCCTTCTTATTAGCCGTCTTCTTTCTTGCAAGACACCGAACAAGCTCGTGACTGTAGTGCCTTTTGGGACCCAATCCTAATCCCTTTCGTTTTTTTTTTTTTAACCCTAACCTTAACCCTAACCCTTACCCCCATCCCGGCATCGAAGATCCGGTTCATTGTCCAACTGGGGCAGCAGTACCATCACCGCTTTTGGAGACAGACCTCTCAGCACCTCACTGGGTGACGGTTGCGTCTATGAAGGCTGCCATGGACGAGATGCACACTTCCTGAGTGGGTGACGAGTGTCGCTTTCCCCCTCTGACCAGGCGGGGCCCCCATGGGGGTGTCTGGGGCCCCCGCTTGGCGGATGAGCTCTCTCTTCCTCCACCTACGGCTTCCTCCTCAGTCTGTTTCCGCGGGAAACACTGGCGGACTCATCCTGCGCCGCTCGCAAAAGCAGTCTGGGAAAGAATTCACTGCAGACGTTTTGGTGCATGTGCTCGGCGTGCCAAAGTACCGCAGCGCTTCGAACCCTGGATGTGTTTAAACCATCACTATATTTGGGATGCGGACTGGAATCCACATGTAACGGTCTAATCGTTTACAGCGGCCTTGAGCAGATCCCATCACAACTGTGCCCGGGGTTATGACCTGTGATTTCCTTAATCTCCCGTTTGATCCACTCCATCCTTAATCCGCCTGTCTGGTCAAGGGTCGAGGGGTCACTTTTGTGAAGAAATCGACCCTTAAACTCAATACGCCATAATACAGAGAAATGTCTTTTTCCAAGTCGTGCACAGCTATCAGTTACATGGGGACACGGACGAGCAGGCGTGAGCCATGGTGTCCGGCACGTTCTGCTCATTAAAGCCTCCATCCCAGCACGTTCCTTCCTGCAGTGTCGCTGTACCCACTCCCTGACTTTATCCAGACCCTGCTTCCTCTCCCAGTAGGCCCCACCCCTGGGTCACATGACCACAATACGGAATTTCGGGTAGGAGCCAGCCTGCCGTCTGACCTGGCTTCACCTCTGACCAGAGGACGTCTTTAGGAGAATCTGGAAGCGATTAGCGACGTGTTAAAATGGCACTTCCTCTGGTGGAAACTCAATAAGACAATGAGGTGGAATGAGCGATCGTAATCAGGCCCGGGCAGACTGCGCCTCCCAGTATAAGCGACACCATGTGTGCCCGGAACCTCCTGCACTGCATGATCTGCTCGGCTGCAGTTATTCTTCTGCTCAACGCTCTAAATAAACGCACCCGCCCCCTGTGTCAAGGCGGTCATCAAAGTCCAGGCGCGGCCCGTAATTACTCGGTCATTAAGATGATCGCATGTTCCGAGGCCACTCCCCCCGGCTGTCAGTGGTGTCTGGGAACGAGATGTGGGAGCTTTTTCTGAGTCGCTAGCTTTGCGGGGGGGGGGGTGGTTTGACGTTTACAGGGGGCCCAGAAATAAAGCAGCAGTCGGTCGAGCCACAGGCCTTCCTGTCGTGGGGGGGATGCAGCTCAGGGTGGCAGCAGCCCCGAGGATGCTGGGAATTCCACCCACGGGGTCACTGGGGTCACAGAGGGGCCTTCACAAACCCAGTAGAACAAACCTGCTTCTGTTCTGTCTGCAGCCTGCAGAGCTGAAGCTGATACACCCCAGCTAAATGCACATGCTCCCCCTCAGCAGGGAAATTACCGGAAATGACCACTCTGACGATGGGTGGCGGGGACCTGTCAGTGTCTTCTGCAATGGCGGGCTTGTGACACATCCAGCCCACTGGCCCACCCTCTGCTGTCCAAACTTCATCTTCTTCAAAATCAAAGTGTTTCCCCACACGAGCCAAAGAATTGCTCTTCCATGATCGATGACGGATAGGGAAGTGTCAAGTGGCGGATGTCAACATGGGAACCTGTTCCCTGGCTTCTCAGGGAGAATAGCGCGCCAACTAAGTGCTGTCGTTTAGGAATCGCATCATGTTCCAGCGCGCCCAAATGGCTTGGAGGTCATAAATGCTTGGCCAAGCTACTGTATCTAATGTTTACTGTGTCAAAAATGAAGACAGTGGAAATCTCTCAGCACCGCTTTTTAGGAAGTCGATCCACCTCTATGGGTTTCATACCTTTACAGCACTGTCAAAACATCAGGCTTTTCCTGATGACACATCACGGGTCAGAATCAACGAACGGATTAACTCAGGATTTTCCAAGCTCTGTTTAGACAGATCTCAACCCGCCTAATTGTCTGTCCTTCACATTACAGATTTAGGTTAACCCGGGGCAAGGACCTGTTTAATATCATGCTAAAATGAAGCTTTTGAAAAAAATGTTTGAATTCAGGAGAAAATTCTGCATATGCTCTCATTTGATTTTCATTATCTGCAGCCTTGATTTCCTAGAACAGTCACTGAAGGCGAGCTGTCCCTCCTTTCGCACAGCTAAAATTCCACTGTTTGATGTGGCTGATCTTCCCGCGGTAACATCTTCGCTAGCGGAGGCGCGGGACGAGCTGTAATCCAGCCACGCATGTCGGGAAGAAGCTTCCGGAAGCTGGAGGATCACTGAGAGACACCCGCTGATCAAAAGCGTTGTGTTTTTTGAAAGCATTGGTCATGCTTTGACTGGGGGTGTGAGGTGTGGGGACTGTAATGAGCTGAGGGGTGGGGACGGGGAGTGCGCCTGCATTCTGGGACAAGTATGCTAGTAGAAGGGCTGGTAAATGGGAAGCCTGACTCCACTGCAAACCAGACGCAGGCTTTGATCCCACCGCCGCCCATTCGTTTTAGCCCCCGAGTATCTCTCCTTGCACGCAGACACGGAAGCCATTACTTATAACTGTACCGAAAGAAGGCACCATCTTGGAGTCTGAAAGGTAACACTCTGCTCTTATCTCTCTGCTATACAAGGTGCGGTCAAGGACAGTCATTCAGCCTCTAATCCGTAAGGCCCTTAAACACCCCAACCCCCACTGCAACCACTGCAGTGAACTAGCGCCCCCAGCAGGTAAGAGTCGCCGGCACTGGAGGGGGGGGTTCATTGACCTTGCTGCTGAGCACCTGCCAGACAGAAGCAGCTTTACAGCCAGGAGGCCCACGCAGCCGCTGGCGTGGGGGGGATTGCCGGGCTGCACCTCCTCTAGCCCCCTCACCCCCCCCCCCCCCAATCCAGTCAAGGCATGCTCAGGTTCTGCCCCTACAGGCATGTTCCCCATCCATGCAGTGGCAAGAATCCGACAAATGCCCCCCCCCCAGCTGCCTCCTGCTTCCTCCCTCCTGCCCCAGTGTTCTAGTTCTGACTGTTTGGGGCCATGCTGGACCCTTCTGGACCCCTCCAGACCCTTCTGGGTCATTCTGTCACCTTATATCCTTAAACTGCCATTAACGGGCAGAGAGGGAGCAGCTTTGCTTGATCAGGCTGTTAGCATGTGAGACGGAACATGGGCCTGAAGCCAGGGGCCAATCGTATGGGACCAAGAGTACAGGACCCATATCACATGACCCAAAGTCCAGGGCCCATACTACATATCCTATAGTACAGGACCCATATCACATGACCCAAAGTCCAGGGCCCATACTACATATCCTATAGTACAGGACCCAAAGTCGAGGGCCCATACTACATTTCCTAAGGTACAGGACCCATATCACATGACCCAAAGTCCAGGGCCCATACTACATATCTTATAGTACAGGACCCAAAGTCCAGGGCCCATATTACATATCCGAGGCTACTGGACCCAAATCACATGTCCAGTATAGGAGCCAAGCCCTAGGGTCTACGGTACAGTACTTAAAGTCAGGGGCCCATAGTAGTTCTAATGAGCCATCTGTGTGAGGTCCTCACACCTTGCTGGACAGCACACAGGGGTCTGTGTAACCGATATCAGGGGGTTAGGCGGCCCAGCAGACTCACGCTTTGATCGCAAGGCCGACAGGAGGGGCATCCCAGAGCCCCACAGAGGGGCAGATGGGCCGTTGTGAAATCACTGCCGGGGGGTGGGGGGGGGGGCG
>JAODKM010000075.1:7393674-7411122 GCA_026780845.1 Petrocephalus sullivani
CCCCCCCTCCCCCTCTCCCCCTTCCCCTCTCCCCCCTCCCTCTGCCCCTCTCTGAGCTATCCTCACACTGAGTCACTGCCGCAGCATCACTATCACTGCCGCTGTTTACATTCACAACACCTTCACATTTCTGTGGGATTCACATGTGCTGACTGGTACGATCCCCCAGGATGAAACCGTGAAACCATGAGTGACAGCTGCAGGTTACCTTCACGGCCTGGGGATGGGAGAGGGAGGCGGGCGCTGCAGCCTCCGTGCTGCTGATGCTGAGCTTACTGCGCCCCCTGCAGGCACCACATGTAAGTTCATGCAGATGTCTGCACCCAGCAGACACAAATTCACGGATTGGGGCGCCAGCTTATCAGACAAACGCTGAGCCCTTTCTAGGGTTCAACAGTAAAATCTGGCCCAAACAGCAAACCGACCCTAGCACAGTGATAAGATGCATCCGCAGGACCTCACAAGCACCCCATGAAAAACACGCAAGGTCCATGCACATCAAATGGCAACGGGATCCATACCACCAGGCACTTTCAGTTTTATTCTCAGACATAGACAGGTTTTCAGTCTGCAGTGCCCGGTCCCTGTGATGCCAGTCAGATGGATATTTACGGACAGAGGTGAATCACTGGAAACCAGGTTCTCAGCCACTGTATGTGTCCAACCTTATCCAAGTCATTTTGGGGGGGATCCTCACATATACAGTATGCTTCACTCTCTGGTCAAACTCCTTCAAAATCATTTCTGCTGGGTTTAGGTCAGGTGGCCAGGTAATGCGATGTGACACTATCACTCTCCCTCTCACCCTATGGTCAATTTAGAAAGCCGAATCAGCATGTAGGTCTCCTCACTGCACCCACCCAAGGAACCACCACACTACAGGGAGAACAAACTCCACACACATGCAGAAGTGGAGGGGTAACGGTGTAGGAGAGAGCTAGATATTGCGGGGAAAAGCAAATTAATACTTCAAATGTGAAGTTAATTTTTTTGGAGTGAAATGTTGTTGGCAGTACATGTGCCCCCTGCCCCCTGGTTCCTATGTCCCTGCGGAGGGGGGATTTAAGTCTCCGACCTGGGGACTGAGGGACGAAAGCACCAGTCCCGAGGCACCGCACAACGCAACGCCGCGATCTCCCCCCGCAAAGGCGCGTAAAGACCCGCACTGGCGGCCGGCACGAATGAGGCTGCTCTCGCCCTCGGCAGTTGGCCGGCCGCCAGCCGCCACGTCTCCTTTTCTTTTTTTTGAATGACATGCTTCCCTTTTACGCTTCCTGCTTTACGGGGCGATTTCCCCTTTCCCCTAAGGACCGCCCCTCCCCCAGCATCCTCCGCCAGACCACACTGCCCCAAAGCAACACACCATTGACAGGAAAGCCGCCTCAGAATAGGTCCCCCAGCAAGCGCTGAGCGGATGTTTCACAACGTCTGCAGCCCGACCGGCCGCCCATTCATGAAACGGGCCGCGCTCGTGACCCCGCCCTGCGCCGGGGGCGGGAGTGCGGGCCGGAGACCTTTCCCACAGCGCCTCTTGTGAGATCGGCAAGCCGCCGTCAAATTTCATATTTCATCGGCACGCAATAAACGGTCATTTTCCTTCTGGACCCATTTCTGGTGCAATATTTTTGGGTGGGGTGGGGGGGTGGCAACGGTCGGATGAAACCGCGTGGCACTAACTGGCGGTCCAAAAGAAAGAATGAGGCCGAGCAGAGTGAGTGCAGACAGGAGTCACCCTGCAGATGACAGATTGCTGCTCATGCACAGTATAATGATACGCTAAAACACAACCCTGTAATCTCACTACTGTAGTCACTAACAGAACAATAAGCAGAACAGCTGGTGCAGGCGCACGGGGGCCCACAGACACGGAGGGGGGGCACTGAGGGCCAATGGGTTCCTTCGAGGTGAAAATTAGGATCTATTAATCTGATAATTACTAATGCAGGTTACATTGCATTATTTGCTGTCGGAAACCAAACTATATACACACCATTTACCTGGCTGACGTAACTGTCTCCCTCACTGTCACATAAGAACATAAATATACAAACGAGAGGAGGCCATTCGGCCCATCGAGCTTGTTTGGAAAGAACTTAACTAGTGGCTCAGCCCAAGGTTTTAGCCTGCACTACACTAACAAGAAGACTATTCCATACTCGCTGTGTAAAGAAGTGCTTCCTCAAATCCATCTTAAAATGTTCTCCTGCTAATTTTCATCTATGGCCACAAGTTCTTGTATTTGAACTAATGCTGAAGTAACTATTTGGTTGAACAGCATCCATACCTGTTAGAATCTTGTAGACCTGGATCATGTTCCCTCCTCAGTCTCCGCTTCAGTGATAATTTGTTTTGCTTTACTGTAAACCTTTACAAATGTCTACCATGCAAATGTCTAATGTCATTTTTTCAGCACAACGTAAGCGATACAGTTCGGAAGAGAATCTCTGATGCACTTTACGTTACGTTCCTCTGCATCATGTTTAAGCACCAGCTCATCATTTTCTTCTCAGGGTAGGGAGGGCTTGTAGATTTCTTTGCATGCATGTGCCTGTGTCCATAAATGAAGAGGGGGCCCAAATGCAGCCCGTTATAAGAAGCCAACGCCACAGACTGCGGTGTCTTATTTCTTAGGTTCTCGCCCTTGCTGATCAGTATATTGGTGCACATCAGCATGGTCTTAGTAGGGGGTTAGACAGGCTCCATAGGGAGGTTTTTCAGCATCTGATTGGGCCTCAGGGACTTACCAATGACCCTGCGCCCTATATTTCAGAAATAAATTTTGGGGTCTAAGGAACCCCATCATCCCTCTCAGTTTTTACTGGATAAGGGGGGTCCCCGCCAGAGACTTTGCCAAATAGGGGGGAGAATTTTTTTGAGGGGGGCTCAAAGAGCAAATAAAGAGCATTTTTTGGGGGGGGGGGGGGTGGTTAAAACTCGTTATTTTACTATTGGCTAGGTACAAGACTCTGAGCCTCATTTGTGCCTGACGGGGGGATGGTGACGTTATCGAAAACCTGGTTAGGCTGATGCCAGGGCAGATTGGGGAGCAAAATGCACAGGAATATCTGAGAAATGCAGTGTGCTCACCAGCGCCACCTAAGGGAAGCTGTGCAGAATGACAACATGCCAGATGAAAGTTCCATCCACCCATTTTCCATGACCACTTGTCCTATTCAAGGCTGTGGAAGCTACAGGCTCGAAGCACAAGGTGGACGTCATCTGGGTTAGACTCTTTTGGCAGATTAGTCCAGGATGGATGGATGGATGACCAATCTGTTCCCATAAAATCAGAGACAATACTAAGAGTTTGAGGAAATTTATGTCACAGTTTCCAAAATGTCCAGAGACCTGCACTTGGCAGGACAGTCTCATTCATCACCCAGGTTTTATATTTGCTGGAATGTTCTATGACTGGTGAGCTCTTAAGAATTCTTCACCTCCCCGTCACAGCCTTAATTAGGCGGACACCCCATCCTGACAGGTTACAGGGCCCTCCGCACTCGGAAATGGGGAACTAACTCTGGACACGCAGTGACTGTGGAGTCTGGAGGAGAAGGAGGCACACTCAGGTTGGTTTAGTCTCACTTCTCATTTAGGGGCCCCTCTAACTGGAAATCCCATCTCATCGTGAGGGCCCCCCCGAGCCCCGCCTATTCCGCCAGACCTCCCCTGCAGGAACAGCCTCTTCAGGTGTTTCTTAACCTTCATCTCGCCAAAGAAACAAACACTTGCGAGTCTGGGCTTCTGTCTGTCTTGCACGGCACCACCATAAATGGGGGTAGGAGATAGGACCATTGCCAGGGCCCCTCTAGTGGTACCCCTGGTCCTACCACCCAAATTACGCCTCATCGGGGTTATTGTATGTGATTGTCAGGTCAGTTTGGGGAGCATGCGCTGCTACCGTGTCTTGCCACACAAACCACCCCCTAACGATGCAGGAAATGTGCCTCATTCAGGACTCCCTGTAACCCACGCATTCGAACCTCGACCCAGTCAACATTCCCTCAGCAGACAGGGCTGGATCTGGGCTGGGAGATTAAACAGGGAAGAGGAGAGACAGAAAGAGACAGAGGGAGTGGATGCTGGAGGGCCCCATGGCACGCTGATCGTGCCAGCCGAGGGTGACGCACTGGCCTTTCTGGAGAAATGTAGCAGAATTTGAAGCATCCAGCCGGGAAATGTGATACTGAAATAAAATCAACAAGATAGTGGTAGCCTGCCAATTTTCTCGGGAAAAACACAAGCAAGACGCCAGGGGAGTGAGATATGGTGCAGCAAGTTTGACACAGAGCGATCCGCAATTCTAATCTTCCATTTGGAGCCGTTTCCTGCAAACGGGTGTCAGACGCTGCAGTCTCGCAGGGAGTTACTCCAGCTCTTATTTCAGCCCCGTAAAAACGCAGACGCACATTAGAGGCAGCTGAGCTAGAAGATGAGCACTATTGGCACGAATAGGAAGATCCTGGTTGTCCAAGGGAGTAGATTTGGGTATGGAAATACTCCTAGCAATATTGTGGGAGCCCAGTGTCCATTTCGTGGGGTGGCGGGTTCCGTGCTGATTTGGTCCCTACCATTGCTGACACCAAATCTACACTCATGGTCCTAGGATGGGTCAAGATTCCATTACCAACCGTCTAGTTTTTAAAATGGCCACCACTCAAGAAGGTGACATATTAAGGACCATTTAATCTGACATAAAGTCTACCAAGAAAGCAGGATGTTACGGAAACTAAACCAGAATTAGACATCTAGGTCTTTAAAATGCTAAGCTGAACTGAGATGGGATTGAACAGAAGTAAAAGGAAGCACAAGCTAGACCACTTAGGCTGGCTAATTATTTTAGCTGGAGGCTCCGTAATGCAGCACTTCCTCCGCTGAGTCTCTACGTTTCAGCCCAGCTGGTTTAAACGGGCCTTTGATAATTGTTAACATGACCCAGCTGGCAAATTGCAGAATGGCTGGGAAACAGCCCCGGTTAAAACGAGACACGGAGCTATACGATGCTAGATGGAAACTGAAAAACAAGAAAATAAAGAAAGTCACTATTTCGGTAAAGATGGATAATCACTGACTCAAATGTCCTTTGCTCATTGAGGATGGTGATGACCGGCAGGAAGTCCAGCGGCTGGGACTCTGGTGCAGTCAGCACAACCTGGAGAAGAACAAGCTCAAGACTGTAGAGATGATAGTGGGCTTTATGAGACATCCCTCAACACTGCTCCCTCTCACCATATCTGACAACCCAGTGTCTACTGTGGAGACTTTCAAGTTCCTGGGTACCACCATCTCCAGGGACCTGAAGTGGGAGACCAACATCTCCTCCATCCTCAAAAAGTCCCAGCAGAGGATGTACTTCCTGAGACAACTGGGGAAATACAGTCTTCCACAGGAGCTCCGGATCCAGTTCTACACTGCAGTCATTGAGTCTGTCCTGTGCTCCCCCATCACCGTCTGGTATAGAGCAGCCACTAAACAGGACAGGAACAGACTGCAGCGGACTGTACGGGCAGCAGAAAAGATCATCGGCGCGCCCCTGCCCTCAATCCGGGACCTGTACCTCTCAAGAACTAGGAAACGGGCAGGGAAAATCACCACAGACCCCTCACACCCTGGACACAGACTTTTTGACCTGCTGCCCTCTGGCAGACGGTATAGAAGCCTGCGGACCAGGACCACCCGACACAGGGGCAGTTTCTTTCCCCTTGCCATCTCCCTCCTTAACATTTGAACTGTCACACTGCTCTACACTAGAAGTCGGCAACTGCACTTTAAGGACACTCTGTTGTATTCACTCTGCAATCCTGTATTTTTTGTATATAAGATTCAGATTGTTTATTATATTGTATTCTTGATTATACACTTTGTGTATTTGCGTGTGTGTATGTGTATGCGTATATATATACATATATACACATACATATCTTCATACATATATTTAGATTAATAGTATAAACATGTTCAAATAATGTGTGTGGAGTTTGCCTGTTCTCCCCGTGCCGTTGTGGGGTTTCCTCCGGGTGCTCCGGTTTCCCCCCACAGTCCAAAGACATGCTGAGGCTGATTGGCGTTGCTAGATTGCCCATAGGTGTGCATGTGTGAGTGAATGGTGTGTGAGTGTGCCCAGCGATGGGCTGGCCCCCCGTCCTGGGTTGTTCCCGCCTCGTGCCCATAGCTTCCGGGATAGGCTCCGGACCCCCCGCGACCCTGTTCGGATAAACAGGTTGGAAAATAGATGGATGGATGTTCAAATAATACTTATATACATTTGTTAACACTTATCGCTATATTTATTAATATAAATCCATATTACGTATTTTACCGTAGATTATATATTTTTGTTATTTATCGCTCCAGTAAAAGCTCAGTATATTGTCCATTGTGTCGTTTATATGTTGTTCTGTTTATGTTTATACTGTTGTGCTTGAGAGACACCATCGACTGGAACCGAATTCCTTCTAAGTGTTCGCTCACATACTTGGCCAAAAAACACGATTCTGATTCTGATTATCGACTCGAACACCTTTAATATGTATCTAGGTAACTGGCGACAATATTATTACCTGTCAAAAGCTAAACCACTCTACAAAATTCCAGGATTAGATAAAAGAAATCAGGAAACTCTATGGCAGCAGAGCCACAGAGAATTTCTCCAAAAGTGCGGGTGAAAACGGGTGAAAAAGTGCATATCAAATTATAGGGAGTTGGTGGTGAGGGTGGGGGGGGGTCTATGTCAGAAACTTAAAAGGCGCTGCCGCTATGCGATAGGGCTGTGGTTTACATCTGGCATTTCCAGAAGGTCACTTCTTCGAAATTGCCTTGATCAGTCACTTTGCACAAGAGTCTTAGCATTTTAGTAAAAGTCACGTAGCAGAGTGTTTGAAGGAGCTGGAGGGTAAATGTGCTAAAGATGGTCTGTGTCCCTGTCACTCGACCCGAACGAATCAGCAAGAGCTACCACCTCTACAAACCACAGTCCACCAGGGCATTACTCGGTATGGTATAAATACGCATTTCAGCTAAAAATAACAGATTGGATTTAGTATTCACACAATTACAAAGACAGCCCAAATGTCAATTTACTTCCAAGCTGTTAAGAGTAACAGAGTCCATCTACAACAGTCAGCGCCCACCTCATGGATATATATCAAAATTTCAGTGATATATGTCCCTTTTTAACAATTAAACAATTTCCTCTGGGATAATAAAAGTCTTCTGATTTGCATCACAGGAGTCCAGGTTTTCTAACATGAGGCTTGGCCTTATAGCTAGCGGCATCTCCTGCAGGACAGTGTTGGGAACACACCTCATGTCAGGCTGTCACAGAGACATTAGCTTTGTCAGGTTTCTGTCACAGCAGGGAGACACCCATCTGATGGTTTTTCTTTTTAACTTCTGATATGCAATGGTAAAATCCACAAAATTTGTTTGCCTGTCCACTCCAGTTGAAATTCGGATCAGGTCAAGAACACGAGCCACCAGAAATGTCTTTCAAGGATGGACAGCTAATTCGGTTGTTGAAAGCAGATTTACCTCGAGAGAGTCTCTGTTGACTTGCAGATGGGTGCAGTTTAAACCCTCAGCACCCGGAGGTCATGTTCAGTGCATTATTTGCACCTCTGTGTGGACATCTCACCACTGCAGTTTCTGTTTGCATGGTCTACATCGGACAAAAATTTCACAGACTGGTGGGGGGCGGATGATAGAGTGGTGATTTCATAAATTCGACTATTTCAGATAAATAGTATATTTCTGGAAATTAACCAGACCCTCTGCAAAACCCCCATCGTCCCACAGCCAGCTGAAATACTGGCCACGTGCCGGAACCTCTTCACTAGTGAGTAGTGAGTATTTTCCCATACAGAACACAGCTCGCACATTAGAATAAAAATGTTTAAGCCTAATATCCGCTGACAAAGTCAAAATTCACAAAGCAATGGTTCATTCGTCCTCGTATTTTAACCCAGAGTGCTGAGGGAAGCTAGCTGCTGAGCTCCTGCAGTTCCACAAGTAGAGCCCTGTGTTACCAATGCAAAGGTCATGGATTCAAATCTCAGCCAGCAGTGGCATGCCTTCAGAAGCATGGTGGGGTACTGCGTGTCTCACAGCCTTTGCTGCCTTCCCCTTTCCATGGCCCAGCACTTCTCAGACCTGGCACCCTATCTGCATGGGCCCAGCTACTTCAGCTGGTCTGTGAAGGGAGGGGGATTACCCATAACGCAGCTCTGTTTTCAGGTTGGCATTCACGCTCTCATCATTTCCAGGCCACGGTGTACAGTTTAGCAAGGAGGAGAGTAAATAAACCCAAGGGCTATGAAGGAGCTGCATGCACCGGGACAGCTGATTGGTCATGAAGTACTGCATTTACATATTTACCAGACACTTTTGTCCAAAGCAATGCATAAGTGAGGCAAATAGCACATTAGAAATACAGCTGTCAAGGAGTCGCCTAGGCATAGATGCAGCTAAGCCGAGCTTCCAATGAATGCCCAGGTACAAGTGTAAGCAGCACTGGAGCAGGAGCTACACAACAACCTCTAACAAAGCAAGAACCTGATGAGATTATTCAAGATCCAGAAGTGCGACTTAAGAACCTTCATGGAATATAAGGAGGCATCAGGCTGGTAGAGGAATTCCTGGAACAGATGAGCCATTTCTTGACGAGGGAGAGGGGGTCTGATGACTGGACGTGGTTCAGCAGCTCATTCTACCAACAGGGAGCCACACAAGGAAGTTCCAAGTGGTTTGTTGACCGAAGGGGTGAAATGGGACAAAGGTCTTACAGAGCCTTTGGTTGTAGATGGGTGATTTTGATTATTTAATTTATTAAATTATTTATGCAGATATTTATTAAATATCTGCAGTGACAGTACCGTGAAGAGAGGACAGTCTCATCATGATGACTGTCAATCACAGCATCTAAAATGCTCTGATAATTCGACAGAGTCCGCTTGGAGACCAAAGGGAAGTACCTCAAATTAATACAAACTGATGCAAGCTACAGCATGACAGGGAAATAACGAAAGTAACACCCCCAATATGAATGCAAGCATGCAAAATGCACCATGCGAATGTATCTGTATCTGCTATCGACTTTTCGTATTGTTATGCATTATTATGAAATAAATATTTGGTGAGCTGATTATTTTGTTAGTAAAAATCATGGATTCGCATGGATTTGCTCATATGTAAATATTATCGGCTCCTTCTCAGTCACACATTTTACAGCTTTGGACAGGCTTGTGGTGACGGCAGGTCAACGAGATAATGTAACATCCGACAAAAGTTTCGCGAAAAGAAGTCAAGTACAAGCCAAAATGTCCCCCTGCAAAGACATTTATATCCAAAACCACTTAATCTAGCTGTCATGATGATGCATTCCTTTATTTGTTGACATTTAAAAGACAGACGCTTTTATCTGTCCAAAGAAAAACTATTCAAAGCGTCACGCTAACCTTCGTTGGAGCATAGTGACAAAACTGTGGAAGGTGATCTGAAGTGGAAGTCAAACCGAAATTGTAAGGTAATGATAATCACTCCGAAAATGAAATGGGCTTAAGCCACAGAGCGTGATAGCTATCCCCAAATTGCACGAGGAAACAGCGGGGTGATAGCAAGGTCACGGTGAGGTCGAGCTAGACCTGGAGTCATGATGGAGAAGCATCCATGGCTGAGGGCGGAGGGAACGTTACATTGCATGGATTTTATTTTCATTTCAATTTATTTAACTGTTGTCTACTCAGTGCCTGGACGGGATACACAAAATGAAGATGTGATTTGCAGCTATTGCATTTTATGAAACAGAAGCATCATTGGAACTCTTCAGTTATTCTCAGGGGATCCAGATCATGCTGGCACAAATAAGGGAGGGAAATACATGAGAAACATTAAGAGTGGAGTCTTTACATTACCCACCACTGGCTTCAGACTTAGCGATTTACTATAAATGGCAAAAAATCACGCTCTTAAATGAATAGCCTGTGTGCTCAGTTTAAGCAACCCTGGCTCAGCTTTATCTGCAGAATCCAAGCAGTACCCCTCCCGCCCCATTCCCCAATTCCTGACCTGAACACGCCCCCCAAATGAGAGCAGGAGGGCTGGGCGACGCTGGCACTACACAGTGGGCTCGCATCCAGATACGGACCCAGAACCCACAAGTCTGTCAGTTTGACTTACGGCAGAGGAAGTTTGAACATTTAGCAGGCCGAAAAGAAGGCTGGAAAACCGCGTATCAGATATTACACGATTATGAGTTACACAAGCTGTTACTGAGCCCACCGTAACGGTCCTGTAAACCAAAACTCTGCCATGCTACAGGCACAGGAAGCAGATATGAGTATGCAAGATACCCGAAGCAGTCCGAGCGGCCACTCCTCGCTAAAGGCGAATGGCACAGATAAAGTGCTGTCATTTAACGGACGGGACGCCCTTTACTCCATCTCCAGTCCGTAAGCGCTCAAGTGCTTAGTTTTATTCTCGACAAATAATTTCTGGCTCAGGTCCCACGTCTTTTTAAACCAGAAAGCTATATTGGATCCTCAAGAGACACACAGTCCACCCCCAGGTCTTTCCTCATCACACGTTCACACCTTTAAACACTATTAAAGCTCCACAAGTGGCTGATGAGGACCCCCCCCCCCCCAAAAAAACAGGGCATCCATCTGGTAGGTCTCTGCTGCTCCCTGCAGATCTCAGCCTTCAGGGACACCTGACAGGAGAGGGGGATCTCCCATCATCCCGGGGGCTTTATAATTCTGTCACTGTTATGTCTCTGCCCATAAAATTTGATAAAATTCCATTTTCTCTCCTATTTATCGTGACCTTGAGTCGAGAACAGGTTCAGCTTAAGGTACGGGTGAGTTAAGAGATTGTCAATGTGACACGTGAGCGTGTCCATGGTGATGACATGCATCAAACTGTCACTGAGAGGCGGCCTTTGACAGCCAGTTAATAGCAAGACCATGTGAAAGCTGTTCAGAAATGCAAGCCGTGTCCCAAAAATGGGGCTGATTTTGGTTCTACTCTCCTGACCGGAGGAACAGGGGTAGCTCTGGGGAGAACCGTGTCACCTGCAGCTGTCGCGGGCCATGACCCCGCATTGCACTCCTCCATCATCACAAACACTGAGTGCCGGGTCTCAGGGAGCATGCATTTCTAAACCCTCTGGTGACTTGTCACATTCAGCCAACTCGGCCCTCTGTCCAGTAGCCATTGTGGAGCTTTGCTCACTGGGCAAAGCATCTCGCCGTTTCCAGAGATGACGCCTTTCAAAGTATTAAGGCAATGGCACACAGTACAACCTTTTGGGCAATGTTGCAGAGTAATTGGATCTGGATGGTCTCAAAAAATTGCCCACTGCCAAATTTTTCTGAGAGAAATGTTTCCTAATATGCCCGAGTAACATTTGTCAGTAGCATTTCCTGGAAGCATAGCTTAAAAAGTTTGTATCATCACTGTTAGACTTTGAAACCACCAAATGACTTGGTGTTTCCAAAGGCTTCAGCACCTGTCCAAAAAAACATTCAGAGCAGCAGAAGAATTTGGGCTCAGCAAAGCTAATCTGGGAAAGGAGCTTAATCTTGGTTTGAATCCTACATCAGAGATCGACAGTATTACAGTATGTCTCCATTAGGGAACATAAATCCACCACTACTTCACTCACACAAGGTGTCCCCCAAGGGTCAGTTCTGGGTCCTATTCTGTTCAATATCTACATGCTCCCATTAGGTAAAATTATCCGTCGGTATGGTCTCAGCTATCACTGCTATGCCGATGACACACAGGTATTGATCCAACTGCATCATCATCCCCAGCCTTGCTGACTAACTGCATTAATGAAATCAAACACTGGATGATGGTTAACTTTTTACTGCTCAACCCTGACAAAACCAAAATCCTATTAGTCGGTACTTAATCTGTCTTCTCTACCCTTCATGGGTTAAAAATTTATGTCGATGGGATCCTATTGGAGCCCTCAACATCAGTCTGTAATCTGGGTGTCATTCTTGATCAGTTTCTTACATTCCAACCACACATCAGCTCATTAATACAGGCAGCATTTTTCCATCTACGTAACATTGCTCGTTTGCACTCTTCCCTCAGTGTACAAGATACTGAAACACTAATTCATGCTTTCATCACTACCCGTCTGGACTACTGTAACACATTATTTTATGGTCTCCCTACCAAATATATCAAAAGATTACAGTATGTTCAAAACTCTGCTGCCAGTCTATTTACGCACACAAAAAAATCTGCTCACATTACTCCTGTCCTCCGTGATTTACATTCGTTGCCAGTCTCTTCAAGAATAAAATATAAAATTATCCTCATCACCTTCAAAGCCCTTCATGGTTTAACCCCTCACTATCTGTCCGAGTTACTCTTTCCGTACAGTCCTGCCCGTACGTTAAGATCATCCGATGTAGACTTACTCTCTGTACCAAAAAACAGGTTATCAACTATGGGTGGCAGAGCATTTAGTATAACAGTTCCTAAACTTTGGAATGCTCTTCCTTATAGTCTCCGTGAAGAAAAATCTGAATGAATATTATTCGTCTTGTTTGTAAATTGCTTGCCTTGTTAAATGTGTTTTTTTTTAGGGCTAGAGGAGTGGGAAACGGTAGATGCTGGCAGTGAGACTCTAGGTCTCTCTGAACCTTCCATTCTGGGAGGCTACCTCAATCCTGGGCCCTTCACCAGACCGCCCCTCCCCCCACCCAGGAGCTCTGGTCTTGGCTGCTCCTCCAGCTCACACTCAGCTCCACAAATCCATGTGGGAATTCTGAGGAACATGGGACTGAATCCAGTTTAATATACTTCTCTGTCCCCCAACAGCTGAAATTGCGTAAATCACAGTCCTCGCAAATGAGTGGGAAAACGGATGAACGTGGGATGCTGTTTTTCCCTCCTAGATTACGTATCGAGTTCAGGGAGTGGCGGCTTATTGTAAACATGATGTATGATGGGAAATAAAACAGACTGCAGTGTTTGCACAAGACTATCTGAGATAGTGAGCTTTGACCAAAGCCCAGTGCCAGTTAACCCACTGGGCAACATAGGTGGTCAGCCAGGATGCCATCTAATGAGGGGGCGGCAGCTTAGCCCCCACCGACACCACTGATTCCCCATCCTCCCTGATAAGCTTCACCGCTACCCCCACCAGCATTACCAAAACCTGACAGAGGAGGATCATTGGAACCAAAGAAACAACAAAAATATCACAGCCTGGTACAGCATTTAGGTCCTAAGGCGTGTGGATCTGGCTGGCTGTCTCTCCTCGGGCTTGGTGGGCAGCGGCAGCCAAACCGAAGAGCTCCACACATCGGCGTGATGAGAAGGGTGTCCACCTCGCACGTGAGCGCACACCAGAGAGGGTCTGACACGGCCAATCTGGCTTCTTCCCAGCCCGCAGTCCCTCAATGACTGGCCTGCCTGCTCTCCACGACCCTGGAGACAGAAGCAGTCACCGGGGTACGTGACCACGATGCTAACACCATATGCCAGGTGTCCCCATCACAGGAGTCGTCCTGACCGTGATGGACGGTCTGATGTCACCAGCTCTCCAGTTTAAACAGAGGCTGGCTGGCACATCACCAGAGCTGTAGCCGTTTCACAGGACATGCAGGTAAGTCACTAAAAATACAGGACCCTCTGACACCATGAGTAAATCTGGAACTAAAATCAGAGGAGATTGGAGTCCAAACCGGGAGTTTAACCAACTCAAAGCATGGAAGGCGCGGGGCTTAAACTCCGGCGACATTCAGCAGCCCGATATTCAGTTCCTAAGGAAGGATAAGAACAGCAGGAAGCAGTCAACAAGGGTAGAAAAAAATCTGCAGAAAGCATGGTTCCTGGTACCAGAAGGGTTAGCGGGGGTCCGGAGGGTGCCGATCGCCACTTCTTTCTGTTTCCTGATTCTGTGACGACCGAGACCCGGCATTCCACCCGGCAGGCTTGGAGCGGGGCCCCCGAGGTCACTGCTGAGCAGAGGAATGCCAAGCAGCTTTCCGAACAGCTGGCCCAGTGAGTCAGCATCCAGAGCGGCGTGAGGGGCCGCGAGAGGAAGGGGGAGTGGAAGCGGGGGTAATGACGGGATGCGGCGATGAAAGCGGAAGACGGAATGAATGAGACACGGAGAGTGTAGCGCTCCCGGCCCATAAAAAGGCGCGAAGGCCGGCTCAGTGGGGGTGCCGTCACGCGAGGAGCACGTGTGACACTCTGGTACGGCCAGCTTACCGCGGCTCAGAAGAAAGCGTCCACGCAGCGGGTTGATAACGACCTCCGCGGCAGAGGATCTGGACCAAAGAGGCAGCGTGAACCCCCCCGTTTTAACATAAAAGGGCTGAATAAGGAGTGCTGTAATTCCGCATTACCCTTCAGGCCTTGGATGGTTATGAAGATGTTTCAATGGTCACGCCTCCATAGTCAAGATGCTAATGAGTCTGAGCGACGGCAGCATAACGTCGCACAGATACAGATGCCCCTGCCAACGCACGGTGACTTGGTGTACCGTCCTCTGTAGCTCAGGTAACTGGAATCCTCGAGATTGTTATAGAATTCCCTGGTGGGGCTTATGCGCCCCCAGGGGGTCAGAGCCTGTACTGCAGGTGTGAGGGTTAGAGTTAGTGGCTGAGTGGCTGTGGTGAAGAGCATTAAAAATCTTCTCGGACTGCTCACAGTTTGGCTTCTCATCTGCAGGTTATCGGTTTGGGTCTGAGCCTTGCCGTAGGGGACCTAGACTTGCACAGGACCAGGTTCTGAAATCCTGAGGTGCTGATTTGATAAAGTCAGTGTTAAGATGCTGATAAATAATGATACAGCTTAGAGCAATGCTTCCCAATCCAGTCCTCGGGGACCCACAGACAACACTTTTGATCTCCGTACGGAGCTGAGAGGGCTCAAAAATGTGGACTGTCTGGTAGGGAGCTCAGAGGGAGCAAAAACATAGACTGGCTGTGGGTCAACGAGGGCCGGATTGGGAAACACTGGCTTAGAGTTTTACATTTTACAGATGTAAAAGACATAACTCATTCCTACAGCGTGACACTTCGACAAATTTGTATAAATTCCTGTAGCTGGTTACAATGGAATGCCTGTGAGCATCCGTACTCATTCAGTGCAACACTCTTTGAACGGAGACACCTGCAAAGCCTCAGAAAGAGTTTGTCACCGATCTCAGCATGATCATTCTTAAGGGTGTCCTGAGAACTCCCCGAGGCCCTTACAACAATAACTTATTTGGAGCGTAGATTTATGGTGTGGCACACTTACCCGAAATCTACTAATATTATTGTTTCAGTAGGGGGGAAAACCCACAACCGTGAAGGAGTGTGGTGAACGATGGACTGGCAATCTCATGGGGAAAAAGAAATTCTCCATCCGGATCCCCCCACACCGAACGATAACAAAGAGCTTTTCTCACCCCGCACGAATGCTCACCTCACACACTGCGCCTGTGCATGTTTCCCTAACCTTGCGGGGACGTCGGCCGTCTATCTAGAAGCGCCGAGGAGTTTATTTGCTCTGGGGTGTAGCTGGGAGCATAAACTGTGTCGAAGTGCCACAATGACAGGTGTGCGACCGAGCGTGCAAATCCTTTTTTCACCAACGCCCAGAATGACAGTCACTCTGAGCAGACATGTCCCGGAGAATGGAGAGGAACGCAATACAAACCGAAGACAGAGTAGAAAAACAAAAAGCATTTTTATTTAATTCAAAATTTCCATTATCCATTTACATGCGCTCTTAGGTATTTCTATAGTCTAAATCGAGGCGCGTAGGTCTGGAGGGTGATTTACCAATGCAGAACACGAGTACAGAAGGAAATCAAAAACTATAAAAAATAATTAAGAAATCTGCAACATAAACAGTGTATCCTTTGCAATAATCTCTATTGTCCAGGTACCTTTCATTATGACATAATTTAAAATGAGATTTTCATCCGTGGCACAAAACCAAGAATGAAATCCTGACAAGCAGAGAAAACAACATTAAATATCAGATCGGTCAAAAATAATGTGTATTTTTTTTTTATAATTATTTATATATTTATATTCAAGTCAAATTACTCTCCCTCTCATATACGAAAAGAAAAAAAAATGTTATGTGATGATAGCTGCCAGAGGATTCATTGTCTTTTCTGAAAGCGTTAAAAAAAATCTTCAGCTCTTTAGTTAAAATTTTGGCACAGAAAAGACTGAGTTTAGCGGAAACGTTTTAGTTACAAACCGGCTGAGCCACTGTGTACGATGTTAAACTTTATTACATACACTCTGCACACTGCTGCTGGACAATACTGTCTCCCGGAAGCTTCCCGAGGCTCTACTGGAGCATGGCTTTGATGCTCTTGGAGGTAGATTCATCATTTAGGTGCTTCGTGGTGTACCTGCATGCGGGCAAATAAAACCCACAGGACTCAAACATGGCAGTCCAATTAAGGATATTAACAAATCAGATTACTCTATAAGACGACACCCATTAATTAACAACACTGAAGACAGCTTGTGGTTGCTTATAATAGACGCCAAGTAGCTGAAACACAGTGTGGTTTAATCATAAACCACAGAGACATTAAATTATAGAAGAGTCATGCTTTCACCTTCGCCGTCCTGTGCACAGAAAAACTGTCCAGGATTATAATCTTGACTGACCCCCATCTTTAACAAACCAGCCCCCCCCACCCTCCCTGTAATCCTTCTGCAGTCTCCTGAGTGGTAAATCTCCTGCTTTATTAAGTGAGAACTTTGCAGAAAAGGCCATTCAGTGAACGAGTGCCTGTGTGGAATGCAGAAAGCCTAAAGCAGGGGTGTCAAACTCCAGTCCTGGGAGGCCGGAGCCCTGCACATTTTTGGGTTTACCCTCGTTTAACACACCTGATTCAACTCCTCACAGCTCGTTGTGCTAATAACCACACAGCTCTTCAGCTCAATCATTCGTGGTAGAACAGGGAAAGAACTAAGCTACACAGCGCCCCGGCCCTCCTGGAGTGTGATATTGTGTGTTCCCCTGCAACGGGTTGTAGCAGTGGGCTGGTTGCAGACCTGAGCGCATTCAGAAGGCCTTCCACGCTGTTCCGGGGCTGGTCGCGCAGCACTTTAATGCATCCTCGCATCTGTGGGGAAACGTAGCTGTTAGACGGCTGAGTGTCCGTGATGGTGAACGGCGTCGGGGGACGAGGGACTCACGTCGATCTTGGAGCCCCTGGCGAAGGCACCGACTGGGTGCACAAAGTCATAGAGGATGATGACCCCCACCATAACACGCAGGCAGAAGGAAGCGGTTTCCTCGCTGGCGAAGCGGCTGCGATACTCGCTGCATTATGGGGCAACACGTGGAGAAGACTGTCATGCAAACGCAGACACACACAGACACACAGTCACACAGTCAGGCAGACACACGCAGTCACACAGTCAGGCAGACACACACAGTCACACAGTCAGGCAGACACAC
>JAODKM010000075.1:7429293-7446579 GCA_026780845.1 Petrocephalus sullivani
CTATTTGGTTGAACAGCATCCAAGCCTGTCAGAATCTTATAGACCTGAATCATGTCCCCCCTCAGTCTCCTTTGCTTCAGGAAAAAAAAGTACTGATACACAAACTACAATAATTTCTCAAAGTTCTATATTGAAAGCAACAAATACAATTAGCGGCACTGTGCACTGTCTGCATAAACATTACAGCAACAGCATAGCGAATACCCATGTAAACATACGAAAACCAAACCATCTCCTAAAATGTCAACTATTTACTTAACTTGAGACAAATACACATAATGCCGTAACATCGTAGTTACGCTAGAAAATCCATACAGAAGGGGGAAACAAACTGGTCTAAACTAATTTGTATCAGGAATATATAAATACAAACGTAGACGGACTCATTCTTAGTAAATGGACATTCAGCTGGCTCCGAGGCATAAAAGGTCCCATTCCCGGCGCACCACTGACAACGTGTCGTGTTTTTACATGAGGAGGCGACGCCGAAAGCTCCGGTTTACATTACCGAGTCACACAAACCGTGACATCTCCCCCATTCTAAAGGTCCAGCATCACGCAGTCAGCTTAATGTTAACTTACCTGGCATTCGCTTTGAAGTACTGGGTGGTGGTCACAAGGATTGGAAACCAAAATATGACTTCCATAAGGTTTAGCCCTCTTAAAAGGCTGAAAAACCTCCGGAGCGCTGTTACCGTCTCCCACGTGTTTTTACTGATGCAAACAAACCCACGCTGCCTGCTGCGCATGCGCGCTTGCGTCTGAGAGACTGCTGCTACTTTTGGTTGGTACAGCGGCCACGTTACATTATTTATTTTAAATCACGCGCGGGCCGGAGGACGGGAGAGGAAGGGCCGAAAAGTTTGAGATCGCTGTTATAAAGGGTTCAAATGCTTCCCCCATGTGGCCATTCTGTGAACTACAATTAACTGCCTTTCTGTCTAGGGAAAGTGACCCAAACCCATCTTGCTGTCGATCTCCATCACCGAACTGTGCATCTCAAAGCTGGTGAGACCAACACAGTAACTTCCAATAACCAGCAGCAGCAGCTCCAGCCCATCCTACAGTTATAAAGGGTATGCTGCCAGCATGTTCAGGGCATTTCCTAACTATTAGGGAGGATATCAGGCACACGTTTGGGGTCCTGCTGCCTTCTAGAGCGATCTTCTCACGCTAAGCTGTGTGAAACGGGAATTAAGCAAATAAGCAGTACTGAAAGCATCATCGTTACAGCAGCAGTGATGCTCAGTCTTGCCAGGAACTGAGGGCCATCCATCGTCCATCGTCCGAGTATCGCCGAGTGCCACTACACTGCCACAATACACAAGTGATAAACTGGAAAATGAATGCCCGACCGGGGGCGCTCCGGCACCCAGACCAGGCAAGACTGCCTCTGCATAACAGACACGTGCTGAAGTTAACATCCCTACGCAAGTCCAGGTGTTTCTGGAATACTGAACAGTGACCTCATATGGCATTGAAGAAGAAACTTAGCAAATGCACCAGCCAATCAGCAGACAGCTCTAGGGGGAAAAAAACAAACAGCTGCCCTATAATGGTATACTTTATATATATATGCCCGCAGAGGTGTAAACTTTATATATATATTATATATAACTCCCATTGGTGGGCTCGCGTGAATGTACCTAATAATGATGACTGGGCCACAGGCAGGTGAAGCCAGATAAACCGGTAAAATAGTATTAATAATGGCAGACTGTAGAGACCCAGCCCCAGAGACCCCAGCATTAAAGGCTTAGTTAGTCCTGGGGAAAATGTATCCATTTTGACAATGCACAGCGAGGGGGATAGGAAACACAGTAAACTGCAAACGCACAGAAAATCATTTTCAGTACTGAGCCAATCCCTGACTTAATAACAAGGTTAGTAACAAGTAGCTTTAATGTGTTCTTTAGTCATCAATAAAATGCCTGCTTTTCCATCAGAAACAGCATCTTCCATAGGACGCCTGCAGATGGCAGCATTGTGTCACACAACAGGTTGGCCTGTCGGCTTTTTTAATAGGAGTCCGCTGCTAGCCGGTGTGTGACAGGACCCCAGCAAAAACTGGGCCTGACTGACCAAAAGTCACCACTGCAAAAAGGTAAGTCAAGATGCAGGTAAACAAAGGTCAGGCACAGGCTGGGAGATGGGCGTGCTAACAGGCTGCGCTTCACCCTCATGCGGATGGCCCAGTGACCTCGCAAGTCAGTGATGGCATTTCAGCATGAAGATGAGAGCGCCCCCTAGTGCCAAACCACCGCACTACAGGTTTTCCCCCTAATTTCAGCCAGCCACCTGGACCAATCACAGAGAGGGCGGTGTCCTTACCTCTTTCCAGCGTCTCTTCCCCTGTCTCTGTCCAGCGAGCTAAATGGGTTGTGGAAAGATTGGAGAACAAAAAGCAGGCGTTACTACTCTGTCTCATTCCAGATAGAAATCAGAAAAGCGGCGAGCGACGTCTCTCACCCTGAGCCAGATACGAGCGCACGAATGAACGGTGGCTATGCCGTCACTGTAGAGGCACCGAGAATCCCCCGTACCTGTGATCTGCTCGGCTTAGCATTTTCAGCACACCCAGAAATCCAGAACATGCCAGAACATGCATCTGCCTTCTGGGGTAATTGTGTATTTTCCATAAAAATACCAGCTACTCTCCGAGAGCTGAAAACATTCCTGCAGGCAATGGAGCAGAGGTACTGGGGGAGCGAGTCGGCACTACTCTGTGTGTGTGTGGATTGTTTATATTACTTTATGGGGACCAAATGTCCCCCACAGTGTGATAAAAACCTGTTATTTTTACATTATGGGGACCATTTTTCAGGTCCCCACAAAGATCTGCGAAATCAACCAAAAAGCTAAAAATACCAAAAGTTTGGTATTTGGGTTGGTTACCTATGATTAAGGTTAGGGCTGGGTAGGGGTTAAGGGGTTATGTTGGGATTAGAGTTTTCCCCATAGAAATGATAGAAATGAATGAAATTTTGAAAAGCAAAGTCCCCCTAAAGCAAGCAGCCTCTCAAAAACCAGTGACTCCCCCAGAAGATCTCCCCGCTTCTTAAACAAAAAAGGTAGTAATTAATATCTATTTATCACTTTTACTGAGTTGCGGTTAGGAAACGCTTATCGTATCTGGCCATACATATAGACACGCTTTGTGTTAGGACCCTTATACAGGTAAGCAGGCGTGTGGCGGCTGGCACAGCGTGTTCCAGACATGCTGAAAGGGGACAAACCAAAAGGCAGACAGAGGGCGAGGCTTCCTCAAAGCGGCCCACTGCCTGCCAACCTCAGGAACTAACCAACACCATCACCAACAGTAACTAACCGTAAGCCGACACAGAGGCAGTGACTGGTAACAGGGAGCACAGCAGCGAGTACGGGGTTGGTGTGGGGTAGGGCTGAACGATTTATCGATATCACATCAAAATCGCCATTTGCAATTAGCAAACCGCAAAGGCTGCGATTTAGGATATGCATTATACAGCACGTCTGACCCAGGGTTTAAAACGTGAGAATAGTTTTGCAAATTCATTCCGTCCTCCTTGTGACAGTCAGTCTCACCAATCAGAAGTGCCGTGCCCCTCGCGTGCCAGTCATGCTTACCAATCAGATGAGACCCAAAGTGACTGCGTATACGCCCACAAACAACAGACACGTGAAACCCAAGGAAAACGTTACATCCGCAGTGCAAAAAAATATCGGTTCCACTGCTCAGCCGTAAGTGAATTACCTAATTCATGAGCACTTAAAATGGGCGTGTAACAATACCATCACTTTACTATGTTCAGGGTGCTAGAGAATTCTTCTATGGTTTATTACGTGTATGCTCTAAATAATTTTTGTTAGAATAAATACATTTTGGATTAATATATTTCCTGTCTTAGCTATGGATTAATGTACAGTATAGCGCAGTTCAGATTTCAGTGTACAGTTTGTGCTCAGTTTTTTATTCACATAGTGAATACTGAACTAAGTTTTTTAAATATCACTAATGAAATCGCAATCGCAATATCTGTCAGATAAATCGCAATTAGATTTATTCTTAAAATCATTCAGCCCTAGTGTGGGGGTGCAGGAGAGAGCTTACCAGCAGCTGGGACGATCACGTCCTGGAGATGTGGTCCAGCCTGGCTAATCACTGCCGTCAAGCGGTGTCTACTGAACCCGGCTCTGTAAGCACAGGGGAGGAAAGGAGTGTGAGGAACACTGAGGCCCATCGGTGGAGCTTCAACACCCCCATGATAAAATTGATGTCCATCTGACCAAGATAAGCCCCGTCGGTAATCGGGCTCAGCACTCAAAGGCATACCGATCAGTTCAACACCATTATCGCAGCCTGACCGCTTGATAAACCGAGAGAATGCCCCACTGTAAGCCATCTCAGACATTTAAACATGTGCTAATGTGAAGACCATGTATGCCAATGCGCCACAGACTTGCACCATCAAACCCGCACCAGGAAACCAGTCAAAATATAGATTTATCCAGATGGCTGGTCCGAGCAGAGGTCCTGCCAGCTTCTACGAGTCTCTCTCAGCCTACAGAATCTGAGTTCACAGACAGTACAGCCTCTTTGGCGAAGGTTAGTCTAACAACAGTTAGGAAAGCCAGATAACTAGCCATCCTTGATAAAGGTCAGGAGAGCTCGTGACTGGTGTAGTCTTTGGGTTAATCACAGGCCTGCCCGCAGAGGTGTGAATGCGCGTTTCAGAGAGCTGAGAGTTACTGATACTAAGGGCACATCGAGATGTCATCAACCACAGGAGAGATAGTGGCTGAAACAGCCAGTAAGGGGATCAGAACCGACACCCATGGAGCCGACGGCCAGATGACTCAAGGGAGAACGGGGAGTTGAAGGACACGGGCTGCCGCCTGGTGCAGACATGAGGGGGCTCTCGTCATGCCAGAAGAGAGCTAGCGGCCGAGCACAGCTGGGCGCCTCACTGACAGACATCTGTGAGCCCAAAATTAGCATCTGGTGGCTCCCCGGGGAGGCGGGTAAGTGGCCTCGCTAACAACACAGCAGAGCTTCCGTTCTCGTGGTTGGGCTTTCAGACATCAGAGGGTCGGGCAAGTCGGATGGAGTCCAGCCACGCGGCCCCAACAAGGTGGAGAGGAGAAGCGAAAGCAGCCAGGCGCCCCGACGCTGTGGCGGAGGTGCCAAACTGCACCAGGCACAGGTCACGTGACACGGGGCACGTGACACATGTCTGCGCTGCGCGCCGGCCCCAGAAAACGGGAAGGAGCGGGCGAGGGCTTCTTCTGAGGTCAGTCGCACGTAGCAGATGACCTAAAATCTCAACCTACGATTCAGAACTAACCGAGGCGCGAGGGAAGTTAGTTTGACAGAAAAGGAAGCACTCGATTGGCACAGAGAGGTTAGTCAAGCGGACAAAGGCTGATGCTCACACCGAGCCCCTCGAAGTAGGAAACGGTCCTACCCCACCACATCCGGCTGATCGCACCTCTGGTCAGCTCCCAGGTGGCCACACACACTTCCTCCTCGGTCTTCACAGCAGGGGATTCTGGGTCACACACACACACAAACACCATGTACCTAGTGTATGCACAGCACAAAAGGTGCAAAGAACTGTGTTACCACTCAAGTTCCACCCTGGCCCACAATGCACCACAGCTCTAAGGGCTGAGAGAGCTTTACTCTGTTCTGGATCATTTCCACGTAGGTTAGGTCTGATTTCTGTTGTCACTATCCACAGAAGAGGCAGGAGCCAGAGTTGACTCCAGGACTACATATCCCAGAACCCTGTGCTACAGGGAGATCAGGGGTGCCTTTCCCAAAAGCCTAGTTGCTAACTGCATTAGCAACTTGCATAGTTAAATTCATGCAACTGAATGAGTCCAACTGTGTCAGTTGCTAACAGGAGCTTTTGGGAAACGCACCCCAGAACAGGGTGTATGAGGAGTGAGAAACTCAATTCATGATTGGTGGCAGGAACCTTTTGGCCATTCCTGAAGATCTTCCTGGGCTCAGTCCTCAGGTTCAAACAGGCTGTTGGATACCAGCAACAACCCAGATGAAGTTGCTAACCACGCACAGACAGATGCAACCTCAGGGTAGAGCCCGGAATAGTATAAGCTCACAGCGCGGCCTGCTGCATCTTCAGAGTGTCTGAGCATGGTGATGGGTTTGGTGCCAACCTGCCAAACTGAAGGGCCTTCTCATCTCTACGTCTGGAGTGGACGCCACCCAGCAGTGACAGCTTGGGCTGCGGCTGTCACTCGTCCAAAGTCGAACTCCGTTTGTGAATGAGAGTCCCTGTCTGAGCAGTGGTGTCAGCTTCCCTACGTGGTGTCTGGCTCGGGCACTGAGAGGAGCGCCGTCTGACAGGAAGCCTGAGGAAGCGATGGTGACAGACAGAGAAGCCGACAGCGCCAGACACAGCTGGGCTCGTGCAACACGACGGGGATGGGTGTACACACACACGCGCGCACACACACACAAACACCCACACCCGTGTGCTGCAGATACAGTACATCTGCCTACATGGATAGAGATAAGAGTTGGATGAGTTTACATATGAAAAAATAGAGGCTGACCCATATGTCCACCAACACATATGTAATTATATGCTTCTCTAAGCCCACTCCTCAGATCCAGCCTACATGCCTCAGATCCAGCCTACATGCCTCAGATCCAGACTCCATGCCTCAGATCCAGCCTACATGCCTCAGATCCAGACTCCATGCCTCAGATCCAGACTCCATGCCTCAGATCCAGCCTACATGCCTCAGATCCAGCCTACATGCCTCAGATCCAGACTCCATGCCTCAGATCCAGCCTACATGCCTCAGATCCAGACTCCATGCCTCAGATCCAGCCTACATGCCTCAGATCTAGACTCCATGCCTCAGATCCAGCCTACATGCCTCAGATCCAGACTCCATGCCTCAGATGCAGCCTACATGCGTCAGATACAGACCCCATGCCTCAGATACAGGCCCCATGCCTCAGATATAGGACCCATGCCTCAGATACAGGCTCCATGCCTCAGATACATGCCCCATGCCTCAGATACAGACCCCATGCGTCAGATCCAGGCTGCATGCCTCAGATACAGGCTGCATGCCTCAGACACAGGCTCCCTGTTTCTGTTCAGTAGAAGCTTTACACATTTCTGGTTTTTCTGCCGCTCTGGGTGAGAAGGCAGAGCCCACTGTCTCCATGAACGCGACACAAACCAGGAAAAACAGAAGCAGCTCTGGGCAGGAGGTCAGGAAAGCAGACGGGTGAGACTGGAAGAGGAGGCGACGGGCCTGGTCTACGGGAAGAGACCCAAGAAAGGGCAGATGGCGGGTCTCCTGGGGGGAGGGGTAGGGCTGGGGGCATAAGACATCGAGGGAGAGCTTCCCATTCTTCTTAATTGAAACGGATAACAGCACACAGATCGGAATGGGGAAGCAGAGGGAGGCTCAGAGATTTCAATTATCCCCCTTAAGCACAGATACCGGCCAAAAGCAGCCAGCATGGCATATGTTCCCCCTGAGGTGGGGGTCATTTATTAGAAGGAGGCCTCCAGCTGTTGCGTCACTTAGGGGTCCATTATAAAACTTTCCCACCCTGATGTTAGCAAACCCGGGCTGTTTGGTAAATGACACAGGGGGTGGGGCATTTAGAGCACAGTCAGGTGCACTTCAGGTCAAAAGCAAAAAAAAACCCAGCAATACAGCTACTGTGAGCCCACCTTCAGCGGGATCAGGCTGAGAAATGGCTGAAGCTGCTGCTCCCCCCAGATTTCCTCCACCAATCAGAATCGCAAGGCTCAAGACAGACTACCAATCAGCTTTCAACATAATATTCATCTTATTGCTCTAATCACATGAACTGATACAAAAACAGTCATTTGTCATTTAAAATGTTTTATTGAGTAGAAGTGAGCACGCATACATCCAAACTCCCACTCAGCTGATGACCTGAGGTCACAATAACATCATTTTTAAATCCCTTAACCAGACAAACGCAATCGCTTGTGCCAGACCAGCCGATCAGCTTAAAGCACTGTGCATCCATCAAACTTGTGGGCTTTCATTTGTCACTGAGATGGATTTCTTTGACGTTATCTGCAAGTGCTCCGTTCCTCCAAAGCGAGGCGTATGCATACCAACTGAAGATAAACAGACGGGCTTTGAAGTTTATCTGCAACCTGCCGGGCTGAACATCTGGCAACAATGCTGCTGCAGGGTCTCCTCAGGGCAGGAGAAAGAAAACTGAGCAGCTGACACAGCCTCGAGCCTAATATCCCATCATCAGCTCACTAAACTGAAAGCCACTGTGGATAACCAAGGGCAGGGGTGGCCTAATGGTCTGACACGCGCACTTGTGATTGGTGACGGTTACTGGTTCAAATCCTGGACTATCAAGGTACCACAGAGGAACCCTAAGCAATGTACCACCCCCATGCACTGGTACCTTAGGGCTGACTAAGCTGCCCACTGCTATGTCACAATGTCACATACAGGTTAAATGCCGGGGACACATTTTGTTGCTGTGCTGCGGTAACGCTGCAGTCCTCAGACAGAAAACTCCATCAGCGGAGTAGGAAGTACTTTAGGTGAAGCACTGTGGTCTGGCACTTCCCCGAGCTGCAGGCTCAGACCCGCCCGATTTCACTTCCCTTAAACATCGCAGACAGCGAACCGAATCGGCCCGGAACAGGAGCCCGCCCAAAACTGTGTCACGCGGTGTGTGGCACCAGAAACAGGAAGGAGGGAAGTATTTTAGCACCAGAGACAGAAATGAGCTTCTAGAGCTCAGATGACCAAGTGAACGCCGGGCTGTTAAACGCAAAGCAGCCGCTACACTCGTGTTAAAGGCACCCTGCTCACAAAAAAACAAAAATGTCCACAAACCCTGGAAGATGGCCGGGCAACAGCTCTGGCCCTCTGAACAAATGGGGTTTGCATTTATAGAGCACATTACACCCAAAGTGCATTACAGAACCAATGGGGAGCCACTTGAACCACCATCACTGTGTAACACCCACCTGGATGATGCAACAGTAGCCATTCCGCACCAGTATGCTCACCACACCGCATCTAAGGTGGTGAAGGGGCAGGAGAGAATTCACCAGTTAGATATAGGGGATGATTAGGAGGCCAGATTTGATAGGGCCACAGTGGGCAATTTTAGCCAGGGCATTTGGGTACCACCCCTACTCTTTCAAAAGATGCCCAGGGAATTTTTATAAGCTTAGAGAGGACCTCAGTTTTATCATCTCATCTGAAAGTGAAAATTAAGTGATTAATGGCTATTTTTAAAACACCAGAACAACAAAATGTGTCCTCTGCATTTAACCCATATGTGACATTGTGAGGAAGCAGTGGGCAGCTAATTCAGTTCCTGGGGACCAGTGCTTGGAGGCAGTACATTGCTCAGGGTAACTCAGTGGTACCTGGTTGGCCGGCGATTCGAACCAGCGACCTTTCAATCACAAATGCACTTCCATAACCATTATCTGAAGGGTGCTCCGGCCCACTCTAGCCCACTCTGCACGACTGGTCCGCTCTGGCCTGCTCTAAACCATCTGGCCCACTCTAACCCACACTCACACTGGGCCACTCCGGCCCGCTCTGGTCCACTCTGGCCTGCTGTCTGTTATTCCTGGCAGGAGCACAAAGTGGAAGCTGCAAGCCCCCGCCCCCCACAGCTGCTGGGCCCCAAAGGAACCCCAGTACAAGAGGGAGCAGAGACTTCAGAGACAGTGAACCCAGCAGCAGCTGTCAAACCCGGGAGCAGAGGCTCACCTGGAGCACGGGGGGGGGGAGCATCCCTGTAATCTCCAGCAGCTCCACTTCCACATTCCTCCCCAGGGCCCCTGGCCGTGTCACTGCACGCCTTCTCCCCGCCCACACTGCCTCCCCCCACGCTGGGCACACCCACAACCCCCCCTGGCAGGAAAGCAGACATGATGGTGAATATCCATGAGTGCTATAAGCGTGTCGCTATGCACACTCACTCTCCCGGCGTGACCCGCAGGCTGTTAATGACTCCATGCCATCACAGCTCTGGGCGAGGACGCTCCCGGCTCCACCTCCCGTCACCACGGCGACAGAGTGCCCGCTCGGACAGATGCGGACGCAGTCACCAGCCCGCCGGGCAGTCCCGACAGATGCACGGGCACGTTCCGGAAAAAACGGCCAGCTTAGGGAAATGGTGGCCGAACCATTCTGGTCCATGGAAAACAATCTACAACGGAAAAGCCGCCCCAGGGAATGAAGGAGTAGCCTGGATGGCCCACCTGGGGTGGAAGGAAGTGCTCACTGACGCCCCCTGAAGGAGAGGCACAGCTTTACGCATTGTCAGTGGTGGCAGGCCTGGCCCAGCCTACAATACCGTCCTGCGGGCATGTTGGGGCCCAGTGAGCAGGACCGAGGTCTGCTGGAGCACAGCACCGCCTCAGCAGGGACTGAGCAGAATCGGCCCGGAGGTTCTGAATTACACAGAAAAGGTATCACACTGTCCTGGCAGAAAATCACCAGTAAATTATCCGTTTGTTAAATTTAGCGGGTGTACTCCCACAATGCAACGCAAAATCCAAATTAAAGGGTAAAACACCTGTGAGAAATTTATACGGAAAATCCCTTCATATTAACACGGCACATCGGTCCCTATTTCTGCTGACTTCTCTCACAGTGCAAAGGTATGTATGCAGTGGGTCATTAGCATTAGCGCTTAGCGAGCAGGCCCCATGCGAGCAGCTATCTTACAGCAGCCAGCCTGTAGTCGCTTTGCCGGTTTCTTCCTTTACACCTCAGTGGCAGCGGAACACAGCCAGGAAGCCACAGACGGCATCCTGCATCAGATTAAGCGGAAGCCGTCAGACATTACATTTCCAGCTGGAGGAGGATATGACCTGTTTCTGGAGACATGATAGCCTTCTGAAGTCGTGGTCGTTGGCCTTGTTCACTGAGCTAACTCAGAGGGGGGGGGGGTGTATGTGCACCCAGGCCTCGGACACACACCATGCACAAACACGCCTTACTCCAGTCCAAAGAGCAGCCCGAGTCCCTTAAGACTGTAAAAAAGTCCTACAGCAGAGACTCCGAACCTCCATTGAGTCCAAAGGTCCCTTTGAAATCTGTCTGGGAGAGACTTCAAACGCCTGAGCTGCCGGACCCAGACTGTGACCTTGGCAGCCCTTGGTAGGTGGATCTGCACATGCATGCAGCCTGACTGCTGGCTGAAAATAAAGTTAAGTGATGTGTTATTTGCCTCTCATACTAGTACATTAAACCACTGCTTTGATGCTCTCTTTGGAGACACACACAAATATACCGGAGAGAGTGAACCTTGGGGTCTGGGTACAGGTTCACGTCATTTATCTGGGACCCCTGTAGCATTAAAGGGGGTTAGGGCCCATGCTCTAAGGGAGCAGTGACTATTCTGTCAAAAACGGGACTCAAACCAGCAACCTTCCAATCACAGGCACAGTGGCCTAACACAGACCTTTGGCCGGGGTTATGTGAAAGTCTTCTCATCGTTAGCAGAAAAACGCTCTTGCTGTAATGCCAACAGAACATTATTTGCACATTTAACAAAGGTAATCGCACTGTTAGCAGAACAACATTACTGCCTGAACATCTTTTTAACATAATGTTGAAAAATATTGTGTTATAATATGAACATTAATTTATTATTGCGCTATAGAGGGAGTCCTCGTTTTACGACAGTTCCGTTCCTGCGAAACACACCATAGCCTAAGTCACTTACCTATCCTAACACAGTGGTAAAATCATAATTTAGAACATAAAAACTATGTAGCGGAATTCATGCCACCTTGAAATTAGGGCTGCAGCTATCGATTATTTTAGTAATTGGGTATTCTATCAATTATTCCATTATATAACACATGGAAATGCAGTGTATAACAGGCACTGCTTTGCAGTGAGTTTCGCGGAGAGAATGTGACATAATGATAAGCAAACCCATCATTCCATTGCTTTGCATCTTATTTAACTACCATCCAGAAAACAATTAGAAGGGTTTGCATTATGCGCGATTAAACGAAGAAATCGTGCCACATCCCATGGAAATGTAATGACTACCTGTCATGAGAGGGACTTACTGAAGACCAGGGTCGACTGCAAGCGGGGTTTATACTTCTTTTAATGAGCATACTTCTTTACACAGGACAACAATACGTCTCTCATGAATCCCAACCCCAGCTTAACGTAACGTAACATACGCGGGGGGGTATGCATATTCTAAGGGTAACGTACGCGGGGGGGTATGCATGTTCTAAGGGAATATTACATTGTCTGATTTCTTATCACAACTATTCATCACTATTCTCGACCTCTGTAATTTTTTAAGAGTTAAAAAGGAAATTTAAAGCTAAATATTCACCTGAATGAAAAACGGGCCAAAGTAGGCTAACTAACATTTCACACAATGTCATAAATTTTAAAAGGTAAACAGCTTATGAATGGATCGAGGAAACCCACAACCTCCCCACCCCACGGGTCCTGGATCTATTCTTCAAACCCCGGCTATGGCCGTAGTTGCAGCAGCAGTTATTGTAGTGGGATAACACTTTGAACGTTTCCATACTTAATCATAGCATACTGTAAATGTACCTAGAATGAAGAATTGATAGCTGGGGAGCCACACACTACTCCCTCACCTGGCCACGGCAGAAGAACCGGACAGGAGCCAGGCAGCCTTCAGCAGGGGCTCGTGTTACACAGGGCGCAGGACTACTGGAGCCTGCATGCAGATATTTGCATTACATCAGGCTGGTCTTCAGTCAGACAGCAAAAGAGGGAACCCCACATCCTGGCACCGTCGCGCAAGCCGTGGCGCTGATGCAGTGCATTTGCATGCAATTTCAGCTGCGCCCTCATGATTTCCATCGCATTTCCATGCCGCTTTTTACGACTTAGTGCATTTGGCTAAAGAGGCGGGCCTCCGCCGGAAAACAAGGCTTAAAAAAAGAGGAAATCTTAGAGGAAAAGCTAGCAGATCAGTAGGTAGGATTTACTCATACTCCAAGCAGCACAGCCATCTGTGCGCGACTGCTGTAGCAGTGCTGCAGGACAGGCTTCCCCAATTCCAGTTCCGGAGGGCCAGGCTGCAGCACAGCTTTCAGATTACTCTGACCAATCACGCTTACTAAACCTGACAATTAGCTGGTGGTATGAGCAGGGAAGTCCACAAATTGTGCTGCAGACTGGCCTTCTAGGACCCTGCTGTAAAAATCATATTTAATCTGAAATCATTACGGGAAATCCCAGGGTGAGATCTTACGGAGTATATCCAGCGGGCTAAAGTACGCCACTAACATGGACTGATAGCTGGTAGCTGATACAGTACACTGCTAACATACACTTATAGCTGCTAAAAATCTAACACGGACTGGTAGCTTATAGTTGCCGAAGAATGCCACTAACAAAGACTGATAGCTGACAGCTGCTATAGAATGTCGCTAACATGAACTGATAGCTGCTAAAGTGTATTGCTAGTTAACATGGACTGATAGCTGTTAAAGTACGCTACTAGCTAACAAGGACCGATAGCTGCTATAGAATGTCGCTAACATGGACTGATAGCTGCTAAAGTGTATTGCTAGTTAACATGGACTGATAGCTGATAGCTGGTAAAGTATGCTGCTAGCTAACATTGACTGATAGCTGATAGCTGCTAAAATACACCGCGAACATGGACCATTAGTCAAACATGTCTTAGCACTGTTCAGAGTAGGAGCAATAAAGCACCAGATTTAAAGTACTATAGATGATAGCCTTTCTCTAATGACTCCATTGGATCAAGAATCAATAATGTATAACTGATCTCAACATAGGCAGCTTAGAGAAGCAAAACACAGAATTAAGGTGGTTTTCTGCTCACCCACCTTCACGCAAATCCCTTCACTGGCAAGACCTTCTCTGCTGTGTACTGCATGCAATCTCAGAGTGGAGAAAAGCACAACGTAATGTTCACAGACCCTTAAACCCTTAAAAGTACAGTTGAATTAGTCCATCAAAGACACTCAGAAGTTCACACGTAAACACAACAGATTACCCCAGTGTGGTGCGTCATTCTCAGGATAAGTGGGAGTGCACTGACAAACCCCTCCGAAGACCCTTGAGGTCTACCTGCATGTGTGAGAAACACCAGGCACGTGATGACAAGCCCATCAGTCCTATATGAAACATCTGGACAAACATTTGACATGGCATTTCTTCAGCAGATGCCTTAATGCAAAGTGACAGACATTCTGAGAAACGGTCAGACAGTGGCTGGAGCATTTATCAGTCAAAAACCGTAGCGAGGGGCCTAACAGCAAAACTACTCAAGCAATCCTGGGATTTGACCCAACATCCTAACCCATTGGGCTGCACACCGCCAAACAGCTTAGGGCAGCACGAGCTGATGTCTCCTGCAGTCCCGAGATGATTCCCCATCCAGAAAGATCTCATCAACACATGCAGCAGCTTACAATCAAAGGCCATCCTGTATGGCCACCCATGCCCTGGTCATCTCAACATCGTGCAGTACGTGTAGCTCACTTTAGAAATAGATCCATCCAACCTTCTGTTCAGCTGCTGCCCTAGAACTGCCTGTCTAGCGACTAAATATAAATTCAGTCACTGATAAGCAGCTTCTGGGTAAATTTCAGCGCCAAGCCCCTGGGACATTCAGAATCCCGTCTGAGGGCTTAGAGAAGGAATTCAGCCTGACAGAAGTAACTCCAAGAAAGCAAATTTTGTTTCGCTTATTCATACCCGGGCCAAACGGCGGACGCCCCCCCCGGTGAGACGTTTCCTTCCACGATCTTCAGCTTCAGCTATGGTGCTTTCATCTCCCTTCAGATCTCCGGCGTCCAGCCGCAGTGACGGTTCTGAGCTCCAGGCTGAGCAGTAAACCGGAACAAGAAAGGGGCAGGACTCCCCTCGGTTCATCCAAGCCCCAGCCAAGCTCCTACCCCACCTACGTTACCCTAAAACCGCCTCCCATTCTTTCTGGGGGACCCAGGATCTCCATTACTGGGCTCCATACTGGGACTAGTTAGTTTCTCCGGGCAGTATGTGTGACAGTTTCAGACTGTCCATCAGGTCACAGAAAAAGTCTAACGTGGCCTTTCAGCCTGAGCGAGCGTCTCCTGTAAAATTCTGGCACGGGTAATCACCTCACTAAAAGTGAAAGTGGTGTTCCTGCACCCGGGCCTTTCACCCTGTCGAAACATGAGTAACATTGCACCAGTCCCGGCATGAGACCCCCACTCTGCAGGTGGTAAGGGCCCCTTTGTTCTCAGGAAATGACCAGCCGTAAAGTCTTACTAAGGCGTTTCCCAAGGAAAGCCACCGGTCCTCAGTACTCTAAGCTAATAAACACCAGGGGCACAGACTGCTTAGTTCTGCTGAGAGCTGGCTCTGTGCCCACCCTCACGACATAGAGGGCGGAGGCGTTTACATGCAGGTCTGGAGGGCTGTAATCCAGGTTCTTGAGGTATGCTTTTTATTCCTCTAAGCTTGCTCAGTCAAGTAAGAAATTACTTGAATTTCTTGATGGGAAAATCTAAGTTCATTTAGAACTTAACACTGAGCACTCAGATCTTGCCCCGTGGTTATAAACTGCTTTCTCTCACCCCAAATCTTCTCACCCCTGTGACAGCAGCATTTCAATACCTGCAGGTTGTTGTAGGATGTGAGTATTCTGCAATGCGGTAGAGATAAAATACCCAAGAATCTTCGGTACACAGAAACCCGTCACGTTGCCCGTGTCCTAGAAGCACGAGCTCCGAACTTTCACAAGCGTGGCCTGTCCCGTGCCACCCCGGCTTCAATTTCACCGTTCACACGCCGTACAGAGAGCCCTTCAGTGCGGGCTCACCCCATGCCCCCACACACCCCACACACCCCACACACCCCACACACCCCACGCCGGCCTCCTCCAATGCAAAGCCCAGAATCAAGACTGCAAATCGATGAACGACTCCGACCTGAGTCCCGCACCGGGCCAGCCGGTTTTAAGTGCTTCCATTATAGAGAGAACGGGGCACTTAAGCGTGCATTAAGAAAACAAAGACCGGTCACATGACCAGCAGCTAATGACCATGTCTGTCGGCCAGCTCAGAGAGGAGTGCCGGGCGTGATTTCAGAAGAAGGGAAACGGCACGTAACAGCGCTGACCCAAACAAGGGCCTGGGTTCAATGACGGCCAATTTAGCAGCGTATCGAGCTGCACGAGCTTTCGAGCCAGGCTCCTTATCACCCAGCAAATTCTCAAGGCTGACCTTCTGTTTGGGCAGGCTGTTACTCTGCTCTCAGTGAGCAACGTGCACCGAGCAGCCCCGTCCCGAAACCCGCTGTCAAGCAGAAAGTCCCCGGGTCACACCACATGCGTACCATCACACTTCTCCTGAGGCCAGCGAAGCACCGAACCCCCAGGTATTTTTAAATACTTATGGAAATACAACTTTCTGGAAGCTTCCTTTGACAAACAAACCTGCCCCACAAAGCAGCCCGAACTCAGGGTCCTAAAAGGGTCACGCCGCAGTCGGGATGGAGACCGCATGCGATGTTCTGGCAGGGTGGAGGGCGACCCAAATCCAGGCCGAGGGTGAGTCAAAGCCGCCCTGAATGACTCACTGCCTTAACCTGCCCACACCTTAATCATCCCAAGGCATACCCACAGCACTGACTCTGCAGGCCGATTCCGTGAAAGAAATAGTCAAGATTACCCTATTCCATCCATCCAACTTTGGAGCGCTCGTCCCCACTAAGAGCGTGGGGGGGGGCTTCTCAGGCAGAAGAGGACAGGAGCATGGCATATACCCTCCAGGCACACGGGCCACACACACACGCAGTCGTGCATAAAGGGTAATAATTTAAAGACACAAATTAGCCTAACAGTGTATCTTTAGACTAGGAGAAAATGCAATCACCCCCACCACAAACACACACAGAAATAAGAACCCCCAACTCTAGAGGTGTGAGATAGCAGTGCCTACCCTGTGGAACTTGCTGAAAGAATCTGCAACAGAATGTGTTTCACTGCACAGATTAATATTTAGAGCGTGTGCGGAGCCTTTTGTATGTCTGGTGTATTTGTACGTCATGCTGTTAAACCCAGCAGGAGGTGTCAAAATAGATGGGGTAAATGCATGAGGCGGCCGCCTGTGCCTTTTCGTTTCAGTGCAAACGAAAAGGCACTGAAACGAAAGCCCCCCCCCCCCCCCCCCCCCCCCCCAACCCCCCGGCCGCGGCCGGGCCGCGAGCGTCGCGCCGCGGCACGGAAGCGGGCCGCGGGAGGGGGAGCGGGGG
>JAODKM010000075.1:7447266-7457297 GCA_026780845.1 Petrocephalus sullivani
TGCGCTGCGCTCTCCGTGCCGCGCTGCCGGTGCTGGGCGCTCCGCTGTCCGCGCTGCCGGCGCTGCGCTCTCCGTGCCGCGCTGCCGGTGCTGCGCTCTCCGTGCTCTCCGTGCCCCCTCGCCGCTCTCCCTCTCCCTCTCTCCGCTCTCTCTTTCCGGGCTGCCTGCGCTTAAACGTCACTGTCTCAGCCCTGCAGGTCCGGACACGGCCCCGCGCGTCAGGGGCGGCTCATAACTATAAAAGGACTGGGCTGCGTGCCGGGGGCCGGGCCGGCGTGTCGCCTGCCGCCCGGGCGCGTCGCTCGGCGCTCCCTGTACCATTTGCCGGTTCTTTGCTCCATCCCTCCTTATCTCTTCTAACAAAAAACTTGTCATTATATCGAAACTCGAAAATATAATAATATAATATAAAATTTATATAATCATAAAATTAAAAGTTAAAAAGAAAAACTTTTTCTCCATGCCACCGCAATGCTTATTCAGCATCAGATTTGTTTTAAAACCTTTAATTCGTCGTTATGGGCGCCTGCAATCATTCCATAGTATGTGTATCTCCAGGCGTATCTGTATACCTGGCGCGGGCTGCTTTGCGCTGTTTTCCATGCGCGGCCCTATTCCTCATTTATGAAGCCACTGGCCTCATGAAAGCCTTACTGTCATCTCTCTCGGGCATCGAAAAGAAGCACTGCTCTTTACATTCAGAGAAGTGGAAACAAATACAACGTATAAATATCAAATTGCAAAAGCGTCAGTGGTTCCCGTTTCTCCACAATATGCAATAGTGGAAGATTTAGTAATAATGGCTTAACAATTACATAGAATGGCCCAATCTGGCCTTCAGTATAATTACAGCAGGCACTCAGTAGCTTAACGTGAAACCTAAACTTGACCTGATCTTCCTTTAAAGTTAAGTTCACTGGACCTCCTCACCTTTCCTCCACCACCAGTCAGAGTGACCAAGTCTCGTCTTTCTAAAAGGCAGCGTGGTATTTTAAAATGCGAGTTAAGATTTCCTGTGTTAGTAGCTCTGGTGAGGTTTAATAGCTGTGGCTATTATTATTGGGGTTGCAAAAAGCAAAACGAGAGAGAGAGAAAGTGCTGCCAGCTCTCCACCGTCTCAGGTTAGGAGTTTATCATGATCTCGGCTCAAAATGCTGAAAAATGCAGAAAACAAGTTATCGTAGTGCCGGAGGTCTTTTGAAGTAGGAGTGGGATTAGTGCAGTAATGCTTACAGAGGGATTTGATCCCAGATAGTACTGGCGAGAGCGGGTCGTTCTCCTTAAGATGGTCTGGAATGTTACAGCTTACTGCTGCTGCTTCATACAAAGGGAAATCACATCTGACATATTTACTTTCAGAAGCAACTCGCTTTGGACGTTCCTACTTTTTTTTCCCCTGGAGAACTCTGTTCCGGCGCTGGAGACACATTTCTGCTCGGCCTTCTGATTTGACCTGTACAGGAGATTCCTGGCTTTCCCATAATCCGCAGTCCTTCACCATGAATACCTTGACTCCAGATCATTAATACTGACTGTTCTGGTGGGATGGAAAGTGTATATGTCTGTTGTTTGCTTCCTAAACGGTCTGCAGCTTAATGCATGCCTCAATACACTGGCTGGACTCAGAATGTGGCTTTTGTTAAAAGTTCAGAGCCTGCATTGAAGATTTCCTGTCCTGTGCTAAATGGCTTATGTAAATCCCCTTTGAAACTGGCTAAACATGTCCCAATTCTCTGTTTTGTACCCAATTCCTCAATGTACTGTAAGACCAGAGACCAAAGTGACATTCACTAACATAAAACATTATGGCTCTATGTTTAGTGACAATGCCCCATTTCAAAACCTCATGCAATGAAAACCTCCTTCAGTGAATTCCTCAGGCAGTGACATTCTTGGGCAGTGAAAACCTCGTCCAGTGAATTCCTCGTCTGGTGAAATCCCCGGGTAAAACTTGTTCAGTGAAATGCTTGGGCAGTGAAAACTTTGTGCAGTGAAAACCTCGGGCAGTGAAAACCTCATTGGTTAAAGTTTCTCAATAATAAGGAAGGAGAGCAGGGTTCAGCTTTACAACATAAAACCTTTATTAACTGGTCACATGGAGTAACGGGGAAACCCGACACCACGGAGGGAGTACAGCGAAAACACAGGAACTGGGCGACGGTGACATCGCAATGACATGTGACCCTTTCCACCGAAGTCCAGTTACCTTACAATTAAACTTAAAGAGAGCAAGAGCGATGCTGCCACTAGAGCACGTTCAGGGCCGCACTGAGAAAGGCCTCCTACACTGTACACTGCACAAGCGTGACCCTCCACACATCTTTTGAGGGGGCCCAGACTGGTCAATTTCACTTTGTCTCAGACAGGGGGTGCCAATGGTGAAGCTAGCCTAGTGCACCACATGGGCTTGAAACGGAACTGCACACAAGCGCCTGTCGTCCCCCTCCTCACCTGCCTCCATTATTATTCTGGATGAAATAAATATTCACTAAAACCAAAATGATAGTTCCCACAATGTGGAGCCCAGGCTTAAACATCCATTGCGATGTGGCCACTTCTGAGGTCTGATGTGCTCATGTCCAAAATAACTGACAGAAGAAATCACATACAAATTATTTATATTTATAAATACATAGAAAAGTAAAATTTTTACTCACTCTCAAATTTACCGGGATACATATGAATGTATATACACAATATATGTATATTTATGCATATACAGCATATAACTGTATGTAGGAATAAATATTATACCTAAAATGGCAAAGACTATGAATATGAGACATGACTGTGAGAAAATGTACATAGCGGCATATCGCATGTTATTAGTGGACTGACCATCATAAATAAAGATAACATGCGGAACCAGAAGCAACATATTACTGACATCATTCTTAAGTCCTGTATCAACCACCAACGATTTACAGAATAAAACACATCAAAGCTTCAAACCACCCTGAGCCCTGACTAAAGACCACCGGCGATTAATATTGAGTATCCAAGGGAGGGGACAGCACACTGTCCCAGGAGGTGGGAGGTGAGGGTGACAGTCAGCAACCCTGGAGAGGCAAGGGGGTAGGGCTGTGACTGCGGGAGGTGAGGGAGATGAGATGTGGCTTGGTGGGAGACAAGAGGCGAAAGGGAATGGGATGTGACTTTGCAGCAGGTGAGGGAGATGGGATGCGACCCAGCGAGAGGTGAGTGTGACAGTATGCGGCCCAGCGAAAGGCGAGGGTGACGGGATATGATCCAGTGAGAGGTGAGGGTAACGGGATGCGACCCAGTGAGGTGCAAGGGTAACGGGATGCGATCCAGCGAGAGATGAGTGTGACATGATGCGACCCAGCGAGAGACGAGGGTAACGGGATGCGACCCAGCGAGAGGTGAGTGTGACAGTATGTGGCCCAGCGAAAGGCGAGGGTGACGGGATATGATCCAGTGAGAGGCGAGGGTAACGGGATGCGACCCAGTGAGGGGCAAGGGTGACGGGATGCAATCCAGTGAGAGGCGAGGGTAACGGGATGCGATCCAGCAAGAGACGAGTGTGACATGATGAGACCTAGCGAGAAGCAAGGGTGACGGAATGTGACCCAGCGAAAAGCGAGTGTCACAGGATGCAACCCAGCAGAAGGTAAGGGTGATGGGACGCAACCCAGTGAGAGGCGAGGGTAATGGGATACAACCCAGCAAGAGGCTAGTGTGACGGGATGTGAGTAGGGGTGGTAATCGAAATTCGGTTCCAATTTAGAACCGGTTTTAATTGTCGCAATGCATTGGGATTGCGCACCTCCGATATTATCGATTCCTCTAACGATTCCATTGGACTTTCCGGTGTTGCGTGCGATGACGTCACATGAAGTGACGCACTGCGACTTGAATTCTACATCATGGAGTGGACAAAGCGGTCTGAGGCCAACGATAGTTGTAGAAACATGTTAGTAGAAAAGACGACCATTGTGCAGTTTGTAACCAGTGCAAAGCCATTTAAACTTGCAAGGGTAGTAACACTAGCAACATGCGTAAACATTTAAGCTCTCAACACAGCATTCAATTCCAAGAATGCCATGTGTTCAACTCTTAGGCTCCGTGGTCTCCAAAGACGTGGGTAACTTTAACTACGGTGCCTTAACCCACATGCACGAATTTTCTGAAATATAAACGAATTATGTAGTACATTTGTTTCATCCATTTTAGAAGATGACAGATAAGGTGACAACAATAGCTCCTCTAAGGTAGCTCCGGAAGGACAAACCCCATTCACGCTCACTGTCCAGGGTGCAAAGTTTAATTCAGAGGAAAAGATTTGGTTCTGACCGAAAAAACAGCTGCTTTTGGTGCTGAAAATGACTAGGACTACCGTTTTTATTTTATGAATATGTAGCTAACCAAGTCTAATTACATGTCCACAACACTGCAATCAGTGATAAATTAATATTTAGTTATTTTACTCAGATCAGGAATTGATAAGGGAATCGATAAAGAATCGGATTGATAAGTAGAATCGATAATGGCATTGACATCAATAATTTCTTATTGATTCCCATCCCTAGAGGCAAGGGTGACGGAATGAGACCCAACACGAGGTGAGTGTGACGGGACGCGACCCATCGGGAGGCGAGGATGACAGGATGCGACCGGGTCGGAGGTGACGTCACCTTCATGAATATATATTTCATCCTTAAGCCCCATGCCTGGGCCTTTCTGTAGCTACTTCTTCATTTTGTGGATCTTTCTTTTTCTCATCAGCTCCAAAACATGACAAGCGTATCAGTTCTCTTCCGCAAACTGTCCCTCGAGGACGGGACAGAAGACCCATCTGCTCCGTCCAGTAAAAAGCCTTCCAGTTTCCTTTACACTTTGCAGAAGATGAGATGACATCATTGCTAAACTCAAGCAATCCAAGTTATATGGAGAGAAGTGGAACTAAAACTGCCTAAGTTCTGGCTGCAGTCAGCATAAATGTACGCACGAACCCATATATATGTATGTACATGAACTTGTACATCCATGTTTGTAGGTATGTCTGCACGTGTCTATGGCTGTGTACCTATGTTACAGTACATACATACATACATACATGTGGGGACAGACATATGGTATAAGTGCCAGGGAAGCCCAGAAGGCGAGTCAGGCCAAGGCGACGGCAAGAGCAGGGAAGGCTGGACGCTGGTTATTTACAGCAGGCGCGCAGCACACCTCTGCAGAGGAGAGCCTCCTTCATCTTATCACTCTCATAATGGTAGCTATTTACAGGAGCGACAACGTCAGTCTCGTTGTGGGCGGGGCTTGTGCTTGGGGGCGGGGCAAGCCATCACCGCTGTCAGTCAGAGAGAATGTGCACAAAGGACATTGGGAAGACCCCCTTTCTCTCGGGCTGCCCCTCGATGTGCCCGATCTGTCAGGATAAACAGCAGAAACGGAGAATACAAAGCTGTGAAAAATGCAAAGCAAAACAAAAAAACATTACATATAAACCACAAGCCCAAACTCTGCGTGGCAGCAGGCACTGCAGGGGCTTTGGAGGCTGGAGTTGCCCTCTGCTGCTGGCGGTCCTGGGCAGGCCTCACTCACCCACCACTCCTGATCCTCCTCTCCCGTCACGATGATGACCTCGCCCTCCGTGAAGGTCAGCTCGTCGTCGTTATCCGCCTGGCAGTCATAGATGGTCTTCACCCTCCTTGTCTTGTGCTTCCCCTGGAAGGACGCACAGGAAACAGGGTGAACTGCAGCAACCAGACGCCGCAATTGGACCAGGCGATAACCAACATTATAGCATAAATCAGTGTTTCCGAGCCCTCAGGGTCTCACAGGTAGCAAAAATGTGGCCTGTCTGTGGGTCCCCAAGGACCGGACTGAGATACACTGACATAAAGTATGGCCTCACTAACCGCGTTGATCTTCCGGGGCAGTGGTACAGGCATCTCTGTGGTGCCAGTTGGGGTTCCGTTGGTGTCCTCACTGGGTTGTCTGCACGCTGCGTCCCCCTGCTGGCCGGAGGCCAGCCAATCGGGGGGCTGCAGTTTTGGGGCAGGGTCTCCAGGCTGAGGTCTTGGAGGATCTGCCTTGGGAGGCGTTTCCACCAGGTGAGGCTTGGGTGGAAGGTCTTTGATTTGGGGTTTTGGGGGCAGGTCTGCCAGCAGGGGCTTCGGGGGCAAGTCAGAGAGCTGGGGCTTCGGGGGCAAGTCGGAAAGCTGGGGCTTTGGGGGCAGGTCAGACAGCTGGGGTTTGGGGGGCAGGTCAGATAGCTGGGGCTTCTCTGGAAGAGGGGCCTTCTGCGGGGTCTCAGCGGCCTGTGACAGCTTTTGGAGCCCTTCCAGAGGCTGGCTGGGCTTGTCCACGGAGGGATGGTGGATGGTGTCAATTTTCCGTAGAGCCACTGCGGCAAAAACGGGAGGTAAACCGGTAAAACATTACAAGACAATCTAATTTCTTCACCTTCCACTGGCTGATGGGCCAATATCACTGTATGTGACACTGGTTAGGCCCAGGAGGGAAGGGCGTACCTTTCTGAGGTAGCTTGGGTAGAACTCTGGGCCCAAGGGTGGATTTGGTGTTACTGGTAGTAGTGCTAAAAATGATGAGCGACAGAGAGCTGATTATTAAGAGAGAAGGCAGAGAAGAGAAACCACAGCTGGTCATAGGGGTTTCTACCTCTGCTGCTGGGGAATTCCCTCAAACTTGCCGGAAGGTGGCGCTCTGATGGCAGGGATGGGAGTAGAGTCATTTCCTGTAAGTGTAAGACCCGGTCAGTTTTGTGATTCTGGTTCACCTCTGGCCCACTCCCAGTACACACGCGTGTGGTTGTCATGGCAGCAGCTGAGTCATAAATGGAAATGCAACTCATTTAAATTTGACACGGACCTCTCACAAGGACACGAGAATATTCATGATGGAAAACCATAACAGGTATGGCCCTGATTTGGCAGTCACTGGTAGTGATGAAAAATCACAATGAAAATGGCAATTATTTTATGGTCACTCGGCATGGCAAAAGATCCCAACGAGATGACCCCGATTTTACCACACTTGCATGCAGCACATGACACAGGAACACCAACAGCTGATTACAACGCAAAGGCATGTCTCCATGGCATGGAAATGGGTCTCTGGGTAATGAACAGCAGGAATGGCACATGAAAGCATATCAGTGAAGCGGCAAAGATACCGATGTGGGAGTTATTAAAATGAGCGACGGCAGGCTGAGCTGTCCATTAGGGGCATCACACACTGACTCTTCAAAACGGCTTGTGACCTCCCATTTCCTGATACAGCCAATCAGCAGGGATGTTATTAAACACTCCCACCAAAAGAGATTCTGTTCTGGGCTGCACTGCGACACTGACCGCCGTGCTACGTCACACGAGCGGCAGTTTGGCAGGGGTCTGTCCAGCCCATCTTGGCGGCCACTTCACTGTGTCTCCTCCTGGCGTGGGTATGCTTAAATGAACACTGCAAAGACGGCCGTGCGTACCGGCTCGGAGTGGGATAACCCCCAATTGCTGGGATAAAAATCCCTAAAGTAAAGACACTGAGGACACACAGCACAGCACGCAAATAACCACGGTGTATCCTGCCATGTTGCCCTTGGTGGACTTTGCTTATCAAGGATGAGTATGTGGATCTGATGATCTACAACACAACTCTGGAAAATCGAAGAATATCGAAACACGTGCGAAGGCTTAAGCAAACATGCCAGAAAGCGGCAAGGCTTAACGATTAGGGCGGGGCCCACTGCAATGACCTCTCTGGCAGGGCAGAGGGACGGCACTGCAGCAAAGCCCCGCCTCTTAGCCTCGCCTGTGCCATGGCAACACTGCACCACTGCACGCCAAAAAAGGCCACACGCCCCTCACTTCCAGTTTGCTCTTCCCGTTGCGTCCTACTCACCCCCAGGCATCACACTTCTATCCTGGGGGGTGTGAGGTAGTGGGCCGGGTGGGTCGGATGGGGTACGCTCCTGCCCAGGAGGAGGGGGCGGGGGCCTCTTCTTGGATAGGGTAGTGCTGCCCCCTACAGGCGTAGGGCCCGCAGGGAGTGAGGACGGGGAAGCAGCAGAGGGCGCTACAAAGCGATAGACATGACACAGGCAGTGACCGGCGGGGAGAGCAGTGCACGCCTCACACGCAGCTAGATGGAAACGAGGCAGCGAAGACGGGTCACGTGACAGCAGCCAGGCAAGGACGAAAATGGAAAGCGGGGCGGCCGTGCCCCAGAGGAGCAGCCAGGAAGAGCGCCAAGCGGCAAACCGAAAGTGTGTCAAACAGCTCGCAAAAAGGGGAACAGAAGTAAGCGCTCTCTTGCAGGAGGCCTCCCCAAGGCGGGTCTTTCGGGGCTCGTGTAATTCAGTCTGGACCTCCCTACGGCCAGCTTTCATGGGGCTCGTTTAATTCAGTCTGGGAGCCTATCCAGCAACTGAGTGCATAACGTGAACTCAACGGGAAAGACATCAGTTAAGAGTGGGCGTGATTCGCAACAGGCACCTGTCCAGATACCCAGCCCTGCATGAGAGCTGTGGGTCACGGGATCGAGGCCCAGAATGACAAATCAGGGCAGTGCGGGCCCGGGTATGTCTCAGGGTCAACAGATGCATGTAACGGAGAGCTCAGCCAGGTGAGAACAGGTTAGCCGCATGTTCACACGTGTGGGCCGGGTTTTGGAATGTGAGTGTAGTGATATTCACTGCTGATGCTGGGGCGCATGGCGGCCAGAGTGGCGTAGTGCGACGTCGGCGATCCGGAAAAAGGCAGAACTGGGACTGTGAGAGAGAGGGAGACATTCAGGAAAGCGCAGAGAGCACAAAATGACCCCCCCACGTCCCTCTCCGCGCGAACGGCTGTCCCAGCTGGATAACTGCGAAAAGCAGCAGAGGCAGCGTTATGGGGGTCATCTCCACCAACCTCCCCCCTCCCAGTCTTCCAACTCACTTCAGCCCCGCCTCTGTAGACCCACAATTCCCTGAGGAGGGCACCATGGGACACATTCATAATTAGGGTGCCCACAGGCCTGGAGGTTTCAGACACAGTGCTCCCCTTCTAACACAAGCGCATTGAACTGCTACAGCAAGGTAGGTGAACAGCTGAAGCTTTATTGGCTCCCAGCAGTCGCACACTGATGATGCGTTCCTTTCTTAGCCTGTGTACTCCATCCTAGCCTATGTGTTAACAGCCATGTCTTAGGTGTGTGCTTACTGTATTAGATTTAGGTAAGCAGTTGCTATGTTAGCTGGGCTATAGCGATATCCTAGCCATGTGATAGCGGTGCGGATCCTAGCTTCATGTTAGGTGTGTGGTTGCTGTGTTATAGCTGCGTCTTAGCTGTGCTAGAACAGTTTCTTAGCTTTGAAAGTCATGCACTAGCTGAGTATTAGCTGCATGTTAGTAGTGCTATGTGTCTCCTAGCTTTATGTCAGCCGTGCACTAGTCGTATGTTAGCTATGTTGCTGCTGTATGTTATCTGAGCTATAGCTTTCTCCAACCTTTATATTAGCTGTATGCTAGCTGTATGTAGCTGTAGCTGTGCTATAGATGTCTCCCCAGCTAACAATTTTTCGTTATACAAATGTTTACCAGTGTTACAGATAAGATATGGAATCATTCGGTCCAGTTTTCCTGATGTTCCCAGAACATGATCCTACTACCACAACCACTACTACAGTGGAGACTAATAATATAACAACAAATGAAGGGCATAGTAAAGCATCGGAGAACACAGCTACTTCAAGGATCATAGGCTGGACAGTGCATTTGGAGTACATACTTATAGCAGTGTTATAGAACAATATTTTATTATAAAACCATATTTTTCAACTTTGATTGCATTAAAAGAGTAATATTTATCATGCTAACTTTGACAGAACCTTTGTTAAAATGAATACATTTCCTTAATGTTACTATAAGAACGTACTCTGCCAACTTTGAAACGACCTTCACATAACATTGGATAAAGTTCCCTGTTAGCTGGGCCCTAGCTTTGTGTTAGCTGTGCACTAGCTGTATGTTAGCAGTGTGCTGGCTGTATGTTAGCCGTGCGCT
>JAODKM010000075.1:7478888-7497013 GCA_026780845.1 Petrocephalus sullivani
GTGGACCAGAGGCACATTAACCTGGATCCTCATGGGGTTAAGGCCTAGTTCAGAGCACCAAAGATCAGTGTTCTCCTTCAAACGCTGGAGGGGAACTGGCCGCAGCACACAACAAGCACCAAGCAGGAATGGAGAGGGGGTGGGACTCATCGCCTAATAACTTGGGTGGGGGGAGTGAAGTCCGCCCACAGCCTTCACACAAGCCTGAAATCCCGCCTGGCGGCTCCATCTGGAGGCTTGGCATGCCTTCCCCGTAGCTATAGTTACGCTCATGACGAGCGCCCGTCGTCTGTGGCTGGTTGAAACGGACACGGCCTATGATGTGTAGATGGACCTTTGTTCGGCTAGCACCACAGCTGGCCGCCCGGCCCCTGGACGGTCGTGGAGGAGAGATGTTATGGATTCCCTCGGTATCCTATCCAGAGGCAAGGACACACACAACCGAAGCCAAGTGTTGGAAAGCAGAGAGCTCCATGAAAGACACAACACATGCCGATCCATGAGAACTGAATGTGCATGTCTGTTATACACACACGTATGCACATTTACACGTGGGCTTACATACATGCTGCTAAATAAAGGCCAGTAGGGGACAGCCTGCAGCGATGGCAAAAAGCATGCAAGCAGATGACCTTTAAGTACAGGGAATCGTTGCCGACCACAACGAAAACAAAGATAACGGGCGGAAGGCCCCCGGGCATTGCTGCACATTCCTGCCGGCTGCCCGAAGGCAGCTGGAGTGCCGGGATGGGAGAGAGCAGCTCGGCTTCGGAGGAAAGAAATTAAATAAGGGCACCGAGAGCGTTCCGAAAATCCTGCAGCTCCTCAGTAATCCTGTTTAATGCGTCCCGTGCTGACAGATGCGGGCCGACTGCTGGAGGGGAGGCCACTCTGCAGAAGGCGAATTCCCCAGCGGGCACTTCCGCATTCTCCACGGGTACCGCTCGCCTCGGCCCGGGCCGCCAAATCACATCATGGATTACAGAGACCCCCTCACCCCCCTGTCCTTCAGTGGGGCTCACAGCAGCAGCTGTTCAGCCCGATCCAGCAGAAACCATCATAGGAGGTGGAGGAGGAATAACGGGGCTCTGATGTAGGTGCCTCTCAACGTGGCCCAACAGTCATTGAGCGTGGAGCATGAATCAGACCCCCTGCACATCACCGGCCGCTCGGAGGCAGAAGCGGGTGAAGCATGCTGCAAATGCAACCTGTGTGTCACACCGTCTGTTACTGTGCTACAAAGTGGAGGGAAACTGGCTGCTTCTGTCCGCGGCTGATTAGCGAGAGAAGCTCGAGCCGAACTGTAAAGGAGAAACACAAACCGCCGTTTACAACAAGGAGAGAGAGAAGGCTGGATCTGTGCCTCTGATGTGACCCTTGCCTACCCTGGACCAGGGAGCACCCCCCCTCCCATGCTGCAGCAGCACTTTGCGTTCTCCTGATGAGTCATAAGGGCCCCCACTCCTGCTGACACGCTGCTCGGCTTGAGGCTTGCCGCTGAGCACAGGCGTTAGCCCCCCCCCCCCCCCCCATCATCACCACCGCTACCACTACCACACTCTGCGCTGGATCAAATCTCCCAGGCCCAGATGCGAAGCACCCCCCACACCAAACGGCCCCCGTAATCCCTTAATCTCGTCCCACGTCAGCGATCTGGCTCAGACGACAGAAGCGCACACGCACGCACACGCGCACACGCCCGCGGAACGCAGGCCAGTGAGGAACCCGTGACTTTCCACCAGCCGGCCCAGCGAGAGGGAAATGGAAAGAGACAAACAGCCAAGGAAAAGAGCTGAAGCCAAGGCGAAGTCCCTGTGCCGGTGCACTGCAAAGGAAACCAGTCAGCAGGGTGCGGCAGGGGGCGGCAGGGGGCGGCAGGGGACGGCAGGGGGCGGCAGGGGACGGCAGGGGGCGGCAGGGGACGGCAGGGGACGGCAGGGGACGGCAGCATCCGCCCCAAGCGCATGACTTTGGGCGTCAACAGCCCGGGGATCGCTGCTGCAAACTGACCCCCCAAGGGAGGGGGGGCAGATTCCACGTTGCTTCCTGCTCTGGGACCAGTGTCTCAGCTGGGAAATGCCAGGCGTCAGATCTTTATCGGGACTGTGCTGGGGGGGGGGAGGGGGGGTGAACAGCTGAAAGACAAGGCAGCGGTGAGGGTCAAGGTGAGGGACATGCTGGCCTTGCAGCATTCACCTAGCAGTAATATAAGCACTAATATACCAGCACTGTGTTCCATTCCACTGCAGACTGGCTCCGCAAATGGCAGCCCACCACACACACACACTGACAGGAACTTTACCTGTGGCAGATATAAGGACCACCCCCCTGCGCCCCACCCCAGGATAAGCTATTCATTTACCAGTACTGGGGGGGCTGGGGATGTGCCTAGTGGCATGACCTTCTGTGCAGCACCTTTTCAGTCAACAGTGTCATCTGGAAGTCTAAACAGCCACCTCAGTTAATATAAGCAGGGCCCAATCTATCTGTCAGCATCCTGAATCCATTACCACATGTGTGGGAGGCAATCCCTGCATATCGAGGGTCATTTGTCACTCAGAGCTGGGTGGGCTAGACGTGATTCATCGCTATGGACCCTTTCCACTCGCGTCATGCGGGACGATCCGCTGGCCCTGGGAAGCTGGGGCAGACCGAGCCAACAACGATGACGTGAGGCCGCCTCCAGGCACTGCCAGCACCAGGCTGAGGAGCAGGGAGATGCAGCTCAAACAGGGGCCATTTACCTTCTGCTGGGGCAAAATATCTACCAGCATTCATTCTCAACATCTACACAGTGTTTGCGAAATGAAGGGTTGCAAAGTGTGGGGCTTTAGGGAAACACTGTGGAGGTTTTCATAGGCCATGATATTCCTGCTCTGTCTTCCAGGAACAACCTGCTTCCAACCTGGCCTTTGAAAAGCCTCCAGTGGCTCTTTTTCTCATTGAACACCATCATTTTCAGCTGAGCAAGCATCCAGAAGGGAAGCTCTCCAGCTGAAGATCAGCATTTCAACTCAGCCCTTGGGTGGCACAGACAGCATCAATCTCCTCTGGAAGCCATGGTTTGGTAAATGCTTCTCTACTGCGTATTTACCGAGGCCGGGGCGTGGAATGGGACACTCAGACAAATCGGCCATGTCACTGCCAAAAGTGGTTGGTTTTCCATGAAGATATTTACCCAGATTAAAATATACAATGCCACATGTGCACACAGGCAGGCAGAAAGTAGGAGTCTCAAGGGACAGGGAGACATGTTATCGGCAAAGAGGAAGTGCAAAATGCTAACAACCTCATTCTGCCTTCTTCCTGGAAGGAGCAAAGACAGGAGTGACTTGAGCATTTTCTGAGAGGAGTGGGGAGAAAAGGGAAAACAAGAACGAGCAAACAATAAGTCCAACTGAGTCCAGCAAAGCTTAAACTCCGTGATCTGATTCGGTTTTGTCCGTCTGGGGTGTTGAAGACTTCACACAAAGAAAGGGGACATTTCATTACAGCTTGAAGGACCAAAAGATGACCTCCATTGCCTCCTCATTTTCATATTTAATCACCAACGGACTAGGCCTTGCATGTTTACAAACATCCAGCACCCACTGACCTGATATTCAGCACCCAACAATATCTTGCATCCACTGTCTGGGGATTGGAGGTGGAGAACCATCAGATACAAATACCAGGAGTGTACCTCCAGCTGCACTGGACTGAGCTGAGAACAGCGATGTCACAGTAACAGCTACAAGCAGATGACATACTCTCCTACATCCCCAAGCCATCCAACACTTGAGGAGCTGCCCCACACATCCTCAGAAACATCTATGAGGATTCATCAGTCCAGCTTCCACTGGCTAAAGAAATGAAATACACTTCTGCGCTGGAACAAGACTCACATTTAGTGGGTCACAAACTGGGTTAAAAAATGCAAAACCTACTAACACAAGTCACTTTGGACAAAGATGAAGAAAAAAAATCATGTAAATACTGTACTGTGGGCTGGAGCTGAAGTGCCGGTTTGGTCCATTCCCACTGCAACGCTAGAACTAGATTAGAACATCTGGTCACCGAAACATTGCGTAGCATTGGGTGGTCCACCCCCACTGGAGCATGGGTCTGGCCCACTCCAAGTCCAACTACCAGGGGGATGCTGTGGCACTTCTGGCACAGAAAAGCCCTTCCCATCGGAGGAGAGACGGGTTGAGGAGCAGAAGCTGACCTAGCTAGTGTAGCGGACCATCGAGTGTTCCCGTTCACTTCAGCACTCCTTCATCAGATATATCGCTGACGTTGTTTTGCATTTTTCTGCAATTGTCAGTCCCTCCCAGCGACACTGGCTGTATATCACACACATAGGACAGGATTAAAACAAGGACTAAAAGCCAGCCCGATACGCACAACTCCTGCAAAACACCTGGCAAACGCCCTAATTCAGCAGCCAACCGCCTAATAAGGAATCTGAAAGAGGAGCAAGTGACCCAGATCACAGACACTTGTATGTCATAGCACCACCCAAAACCTTTTGTGCAGTACTAACCCGTGGCACATCACCCCTTCTGCTGCGTCACCTTCTGCGGCCAGAATGATGCCACAAACATCACTGGTTTGGATCAGTACCCTTATACCAAGCTTTCCACCTGTATGAGTAAACCAACACATACGGAAGATGCATTGAAGAGCGGGCCGCTTCACTTTGGACCTGGAGCCGGGCTATCTGTATAAACGCTCATCTTCACAGCCCAGAAGGTCTGCTTCTGAATGTCGGGATGATAAAAACATCAGCTCTGACCTGAGCCCTCTCCCACTACGTGAAGAGCGCTGGTGAAAAGCACCGGGGCGGAGCAGGGGACAGGGGTATTGTGCGAAACCATTCTCAGCCTAAATGGGAGGATTTTACCTCAATTTATGATGGGAAACAGCCACTGAGTTTCTTTAAATAAGATTTTTGACAAAATACTGACACTCAAATAATGTCCAGAAACAATTGTGAAACCACAGTGCTGACTGCCAGTTACATGGGTACTCAGACACCCAGCACCAGAATGCTGCCACCAGCAGCATCAGCGGATGATGTGACCGTCGGCCCCTTCAGGGACACTGGTTTTCCGTGAGTGTTCAGAAGTGTCCTCATTCTCCCCTCCCCCTGCTTGCCCATCAGTACCAAAGGCCGGTGATTCATAGCCCTCAGCCCTACGACTAGACATTTCATAAACACAAAGTGACCCGGGATACCTCTCTGCAGAACAGCGCCACGTGTGTGCCGTGTGACCCTGTGACATCATCCTGTCACATTCCCCTCTAATTATAACATTATCTCATCTTTCCTCAGAATGCTTCTGTGTAGGGTGCCCTGAGTGACTCCCTGAGACATCATAAAGTGAAATACACCGTTTGAAACTTCAAAATGAAGACAGGAGCTGAACATCGCAGTGGCAAAAAAGCACCCGAATCTAATGGCATTGGTGAGTGGGAAAATTATTAAAACTGTCTGTTCATTGCCTGTAAATCTTTATAAATGACCATCAACCTCCATTTGCTAAAGTGGCAGTTAATGTCTGAATGGGACACAGGCGTAAATGAGATGTCACGTCACCTCATCGGAAGCCCAGGGGCAGAGGAACATCTGAGGAACAGCAAGCACTGCTGGAATCACTTAACAGACCCTCAGAAGCAGAGGAAACACATTGCCCCAATTCCGCAGCCATGGATTTTCCTGATCATTCAGTGGGTCTTCGCCTCAGCTTATCACCTTTGGAGTCCAGCTGCATTCTTCCTCAGAGCTACAGTATGGGGAGTGTTTGTATGTCTGCAACTGCAACTGTCCTAGCAGAAAGCACTGTTGGGACACGTATCTCCATTTCTAAACACCCTGAAACATAATACATGTTACATTAATATAATAAAACCTTATGAACATCTTATGAACACTAATGAATTACACTAGTAATGAGCCTTCGCATTTAAAGAATATATTATGTTTAAAATGTTGAGTACAAAGTGCCATGAACCTCAGTCAAATGGTGAATGACTTCACTTCCCTCTGGGGGTCAATAAAGTGACCTAGAGTGACATAGAGTTACCTAGAGTGACCTAGGGTGCCGCCCCCCCCCGAGAGGGCATCCTCGGTCAACCGAAGGAGAACCACGCCGCCTCCCTTTTTCATTGGCAGGTAGCGTCACAAGAAAGAATACCCAGAAGCCCTGGTCAGAAGCTGTATAAGGGAGCTCCAGGCCCTGATCCCAGAGTCTGCACACTTCAGTGACAGCAGCTTCCTTCTTCAACAGTAAATGTTTTCCAATGATTCTGGGCTACTGAGGTCAAGCAGCTTATGTCTCCTGAGAGCAGGGAGGACCTCCGCAGGTGCTCATTTGGCAGAGGCTCCTTACTCGACACATTTCAATATCATCAGGCGGGCAATGCACAAGAAAGTTTTTCCATCCCTATCAAAGCACTAGCAGATGCCTTCAAACTTGTCTGAAATCGTCTTGGAGCAAAAACTTGCTGCTTTTTCATAATCTAATGAGCTGCTGCCTGGTTGCATCTTCAGATGACTGGCCCCAGTCAGTTTCATTGTTTTAACATTTAGTTCCAGTCCTGCAGACAAATACTATTTCATATACAGTATAAAGAAACATGTTTGTTTTGGTTAGTCAGAGACCAAAAAAAATATATATTTTTACCTATTTTAAACATTTTTCCAGACTTTTTTTTTAGAACAAAATAGAAGTAATATATCTTTTTCAAATGAACAAAAGAGGATTTAACCTTTTAAAAACCAAAGGTAGAAATCAGCAACCTTGGAAGGACATTATGTCCGCTTGCAGTTTTAACGTCCTCACATATACAAACACATTTAAACAGTTTCAGGGGGCATTTTAAACAAACTGCAACACAATGAGAGCAGCGTGTGTTTCTGTGGGGTGTAACTGCCTGTTTACTCTGACATGCGGGCTGCCATTTTCTGGGCCAGCCTGGTCCCACACGTCAATCTCTGAGCTCAAAAACAGTCCCAATTCTGGTAGAAAAAAAGTGACACTTGGCACTAGACTAGCACTCAGGGACTCGGAAAGAACTAAAAAGCAGAATTCTCCAAGCAGAAGCATGTGCACATATCTGGCAAATAGTCCATGGCTGAATATCACTCCTGCAGAGCATGAGGTCAGATAAGCAGAGAACCATCACCGGTCCTGGTCGGGAGACGCGGCACCTCATGTGACAGAGCCCAGGGAATAAAAAGAGAAGCAGGGAAGGTGTGACTGAAACGAGGGGCCTGGGGGCTGACGCACTTACACAAAGCTGCCCCCAGCTGGCTCCATCTGAAGGATGAACGTACTTCCATTGGTGACATTAACAGCAGGAAGTCTTATTAGAGATGGTGAACAGCTGGAAATGCGCTCTTCAATCAGGCAGGAGGATCTGTCGTTAATCATAATTAGTTATATAAACACGGCTCTGCATTTTGAACTGTAGATTAATATTATGATGATGATGGTGATGACGAAGAGTGCTCACAGATGCTGTGCACTCTCTCTAATACAGAGCTAGCTTAAATGGGAGTTGAGACCAAGACTGTGTTCACTTCATTCATCACCAGGCGATCTCCCACCTGGATTTTTGTATTCCCCGTTCACGCCAGAAATATATCAGATGGAAAAAAATGTTTTTTGCAAACAGACTTTTTCCAGACTCCACTGTGAAGCACATCAGTTTCTAAAGGCTTTCAAGACAGTGCTCAGAATGTCAGGTAAAGAAATATTCCAACACTGATTAACTTCTAACTTTAAAAGTGGTGACAACTCTTCGGACACGAAGAGTCTCACAGGAGAGCTAAAGGCAGGTTTAATGGCACAGGTACAGCATAGGAGGTCAGGTCACTGTGAAAGACACAGAGAGACTTCTGGGAGACGCACCTTTATACAGATGAATCAGCTGCTCACCAACAGTTACAGATAAAAGTACAGTTCTTGTTTTATGTGTTACGTTCATTGACAATAGCCTACTAAATAAAGCCAGGAATGCTGAACATTAGTGTTAGACTTATCACTGGAAAAGATGACATGTTTTTTAAGTCACAATCCAAGTTGTGTTATTAGGCCCGAATGGAGCGGGCCTCACACTCACAGCCTCATGAATCTCAGTCTGCTTCTCCATCTTTCACAGTGCCCCAACACCCCACGGAGCATCCTAACCCTCTGCTTTCTGAAGGATGTCCATGTTTACCTCGTATGAAGAGAAAGGGTCAGCGCTTGGCCAGTGTGGTGATAACGTCACTGACACGCGGGTTTTATAGAGCGGCACTAAGGGGACGCAGATGCCGATGTATAAACAAACCATCAGGGTAACACCCCCAACCACCCACCCGTCTGATGTAACAGCTCTGCGTTTTCAGGTCAGAGGGGGGCTGGAATGGGAAGACCAGCAGGTCAGCATCTGTGAGCACAGCTTCCAGTGACCAGGAGCCAGTAAAATCAGCCTGCTGTACTCTCTCGCTCTCAAAGCCATCTGCTTTTTGTAGTTCACATATATTTTTCCCCAAATATTTTAAAACAAGTTTACATCTAAGAACACATGAGTAAGATGGGTTGGCTGGTAAGGTCAGAAGGAGGGCGCCATGCCCAGGTAGTTAACGCATCTCACCATTCCCATTTGCTCAGGACATAGGGGCCTGGAGCCGAACAAGCACTGGTGACAAAGCTCATAGCGGCCTTGAAGACAGACAAGCACATGGAAAACTCGCGACATTAAACCCATCTGGGGCAGGGTAACATACAGCGACCACTCAGACAGGAACAGCATATGGCATACAGGAGCTGTCAACAAGGAAAAAGCTCTGAAGAAGATGGCAATCTTCCCTCATCCCAACAAAAGCGTGCATGAATAACCAAAGATGGAGGCGGACAGCAAGATGGAAGCCCGGGAACAAGGCGAGAACAGGCGCCGGTGTGGGCTCCTGCTCTGTCTGCATCCGTAAGCCTCACTCACTGGTGACTAAACCCATCAGTCAACCCAATTCCTGACCAGCCCAGCTTGGAGAGTCACGAAGAGACCAAGCATGGCATCCATAAAGCACTCACTAATACCTTTATCCTCAAACTGACAGGTTCACAGACAGCCTGTACCGGACACGTCTGTCATGCAAAACTCCCGCTGGACAAGCCGGGCGTGGTCAAAGGCAAAAGATGACATTAGAGAAAAATGTTTAGCTCTGTTTGCAACCTTCTGAACATCCAAATATAATGTGGTAGATTATATTTAGAAGTGTTAGTTTAAGCTTGACTGACAAAATAAGTGGGACTCACTAATGAGGCATGCACTCCTCGCAGACACTCACACCCACATGATGGGTTGGGTCTGAGTTCTGTCATTCTCATTGGTTTCAGTGTCACTGGTGAAATGCTAATGTTTAGCATATCAGCGGCAGATCACAGCGTTTACATATCTAGATGTGACAGAGTTCAGTAGAAATGAGGATTACGGCTGTAACCCTGGAAACTGAAAGACCACAGTCACATGCTCACTGGCAACACTCAGGAAGCTTCTTCTGAAACACCCTTCGACATTTCCTCTACTTCCTGCTATGATGCTACAGCCCAACCTGTGATTGGCTAGTGCAGCTGAATCCCCGCCTACCCACGGCAGACAGCCTGGAAGTTAGTGCCTATTGAGACTTATGGTTAAGCAATCACACACAAAAACAACATAGAAACCTTGTTTTCCTCAAAAACAGAAACCCCCTGGTCACAGTACATGCACCCCCCCCCAAAAAAAATATGTAACAGGCAAGCCTGGTCTAATTTTTGCACCTCTAGCAGGCAGTGGATGGCCTTGCTACTGATGTTTCTCCATGAGAGCGGGTTGCTGGGGTGGTGAGTGGCTCAGCGGGCTAAACCACTGTGCCTGCAATTGGAAATTTGTTGGTTCGAGCCTTGAAAAAATAATTATGTGTCTGCATACACTGTAAAGCATTCCAGTGTACCTGTATTTGTGCAAGTACAGGACCAGCATGAGACTACTGGGGGAGCATGCTACTGCTGCCCCAAACTTGATTTCTCCCCCCCCCTTTGACGAAAGCCCAGTGGTACAGTTCCCTGAAAACAGGGACTGCCATTAGGGGTAACTCTACAGCATGCATCAGGCTTTGTCACTAGCAACCCCGTGTGTCCTTAACTGGGACTGGCAATGCACAAGAAAAACAGCCAGTAAGGAGCCTCCAGCTCCCTTTCCTACATACATCCGTGCAACACTTTCGCAGGGAAAGGTTGCTTCTGAAAGGACGGTGGGTGTGAAGCGTGTCTCTGCTCTCAGCTGAAAGGGAACACCATTCCCCACATGTCCACAGCGACAGCATGGAAAAGATGACATTGCCGTGGTAATCTGAGTGCTGTGTAACCGTGTCCATCCTGAGGGAACGTGAGCAGTCTGAATGAGCCTCTGGGCTCTGTGGACCATCATCACGGCCCCTGCTGCACAGGACGAGCCCCCGGTGGTGAAAACCCTGCCCCATCCGGTTACCCCAACCATATATGAGTTCATTAGCAAGGTCACCAGGATTAAAAACTCTGCTATGTTTTCTTAGACTGGATCCAGCTTGTCCACCTTCTCAGTCAGCGTGGTGTAATTATCCGTCGTAAGGATTCAGTAGCACAGGAAGCCCGAAGCTCCCACATTCAACAAAGCTTTAGGAATCTGTGATGCTTGGCAGATATTTGTGGCTGTCTCCCACCAGAAAAGTCACATTTAGATAAACATGTTGACCCAGCTATGCCTCCCTTGGTGAGCAGAGGTCTCCAGTCCCCAGGCCCATCCTGCAGTCACCCCATCAGAGCAGTAGCATCTAGATGAGATGGTGGGGTGAGGAGAGGCAGCGACTTCCAGTCCATGGGCCTGGATAAAAGCCGAAAGCATAAGCACTGCAGATAAGAGCGCCTGCCGCTGGATCCGCATTACGCAACAGCAGCAGAAGTCATTTCACATCAGCAGATCCTACGTGCCTGTGGGCCCCCAGACAGGAAGGTCCAACAGCAGCCCCACTAACAGTGCGACGCGACGCATTCCTGCTCCGAAAAGCAGAACAAGGCAGGAGAATGAGACAGGAGACGGGTCCACTGGGTGTGGGAGGGGGTGGCAGGTAGAGGCACAGACCAGAGCTGCACTATTCTCCAGAAAAAGCAGCAGCACTAATGAAAGCTTACTCACGCCATGCATCATGGGTAATCTCAAGGTCCTTGAACCACCTTGAACCCTTACCACACTCCCAGCCTCTGTCGCAGCGGAAAAGTAGGTTAATCCTGCCTTCATTTGCTCCGGCTGCAGCTCTGGTACCAGCCCCCCCCCCCTCTTACATAAGCACATGCTCACAGCCCAGATTATTCTAAGCAGAGGCAAACAGGGACTATTCACAGGGTGAGACACTCTTTATGGACATGCAGGCCTAAGTGAAGCTGTCAGCTCAATGGCTAGGAATTGCTCTTGGGTATTTTACTTACACAAAAATGTTCTCAGGGCAGAAGGAAAAATAGTTGGTTCAGAGAAATACCCAATCAGATGTTATGTCAGATGTCAGACCAACCAATCAGATGTCTTGGTCCTGCCTCCTCCAGTTGCTTTGGACCCACCTCCTCTACAATCTGATTAGTTATCTCTCAGAACCAATCGTTTTTTGTTCTGTCCTCAGAACATTATTTTTATGTAAAGTAAAACTCCCACGAGCTACGGAATTCGTTGAAGACCATGATGATGATTAAGCAGCATACTGAGTAGTGACGCGCTGAGGAACGACACATCGATAATGATAAATGCTTTATTTGCCAGCTGCACAAGTACATTGGAATGCTTCTCTCTGCCTACCCCATCTTGCTCTCCATAGCTTGGGGGTCACAGCACAGGGTCAGCCAATGTGTGGCACCCCAGAACCTGGGGGATTAATGGCCTTGCTCATGGGCACACAGACATGTAATGGTTCTGCCGAGGGGCTTGAACCGGCAATCTTCTCATCACAGGCACAGAGACTTAGCCCACTGAGTCACTCACAGCCTGACGCACTGCAGAGCATCACAATGAGGAGCATCACAATGACGCACTGAGGAGCCTCAATGAGAAGCAACACGCTACAGAGCAATAGGACGACTCGGTGAGGAGCGACGTACTGAGAAGTGCACATGCTGAGGACAAATCAGTTGTATTTGGCCCTTTATCTAATGAAGGACATAACACAGACGAAAAACAACGCCGTGGCTGGTGAGGACAAGCGTCACTGGGGCCAGCGAGTGTTTTAGTGTTTGAAAGATTACAAGGAGAATGCTTGATGCGATTCGACCTTCGCATTAGCCTTGGAAAGACAATAACCTCCTTCCCATTGCAAAAGTGCAAAGTGATTTGGCCACACAGAGAGCAGCACGCCCCCACCCCCAAGGTCCCAGTACTGCGTGAACAATTCCCAGAGCAGAGCAATACTGATGGGATCAGGATTCGGGTGGATCTTCCTGAGGACCAGCAGGCCTGTTACTCCTGGTAAAAAGCAGAGAGGGCCTTCATAGGGCCAGCCAGCTCCCCTCAGATACAGACACAGCTCCTTCTCCTGGTTTCCTCATTAAAAATGAACCAGACTCCTCTGCATAATTTACCACGTCAACAAACTCGAGAAGAGTGCTAAGCCATGAAGCTACGAGAATGGCCGTGAGGCCACGCCCAGGGGAAACCGGACTCTGTGGCAAAAGCAGAGGGCCGTGCCGGCTTTGCTGACGCCCCCCTCCTCCAGCTCACCTCAGGGTGGGAGCAGCTGGGGGATGGAGGCAGGAGAGTGTGGTGGAAGCAGAGCACAGGCAGCTGCAGTAAGCAGGAGGGATGAAGAGGAGTGTGTGACACACTCTCACAGCGAGATGATGGCTTCCATCCCACACAGCGGCAGGAGCTCATGTCTCTGCGCCGCAAGGTATTCTGGGATTTGGAAGTTGCCTCAAATAACAACAATAATGATGATGATGATGATGATGATGATGAAGATTCAGGCCTCCATCCACAGCTCTCAAATCACTCTTCAGATCAAACCCCACCATTGTAGGGCCAAGCTGAACCTTGTCGCGTGTGACCCTGACCACAAATTTAACTGACCATCACCCGCGCCATCATGATCATGGCCCAATCCCTATCCTTAATCCTGCTCAGTTCTGGTCAATGTCCCTGTCTGCTCAATTCTGTTTAGAAGCAGAGAACCTAAACTACAGGGGCATGAGCGACCTTCAGACACACAGCTCTTTTCCCTGATCTGAACATCCCAGACAGCCGCCTTCCAGCAGAGATTCACAGGCCAAGCATCCAGCTGACCAGAGGAGGGGAAATGCCTTCATTTCCTGTTTTCTATTAAAAAGGGAGGAAATTCAGAGCAGAGAACAGAAGGGATGCATCACAGCCCTGCAGGAGTCTAAACAGGTCCTCTGAGGGGCGTCTGAGAGGGGGCGGAAAGGAAGGGCACGCTTCATACATGTGCAGGAAAGGGAGAGCACACTTCATACATGAGCAGGAAAGGGAGGGCACACTTCATACATGTGCAGGAAAGGGAGGGCACACTTCATACATGAGCAGGAAAGGGAGGGCACACTTCATACATGTGCAGGAAAGGGAGGGTATGCTTCATACATGTGCCGAAAGGAAGAACATGCTTCATACATATGCAGGAAAGGGAGGGCACACTTCATACATGAGCAGGAAAGGGAGGGCACACTTCATACATGTGCAGGAAAGGGAGAGCACACTTCATACATGAGCAGGAAAGGGAGGGCACACTTCATACATGTGCAGGAAAGGGAGGGCACACTTCATACATGAGCAGGAAAGGGAGGGCACACTTCATACATGTGCAGGAAAGGGAGGGTATGCTTCATACATGTGCCGAAAGGAAGAACATGCTTCATACATATGCAGGAAAGGGAGGGCACACTTCATACATGAGCAGGAAAGGGAGGGCACGCATCATACATGTGCCCAAAAGGGAGGGCACACTTCATACATGTGCAGGAAAGGGAGGGCATGCTTCATACATGTGCAAGAAAGGGAGGACACACTTCATACATGTACAGAAAAGGAAGGGCACGCTTCATACATGTGCAGGAAAGGGAGGACACACTTAACAAAAATGCAGGGAAGGTGTCTTTCTCCCGTGAGTTGCTTCTGGGTCTAGAGACGACACCTGTTAACTTTTTTACCTCCTGCTTGTATAACGGAATAAGTCGTCTTGTGCCTCGTTTCCACCAACATGGTGCCGGAGCCAGTACCAGAGCCAGTGCCTGGCTTTTTCCCAATCCCAATGTGGAACTGGTTCCACATATTTCCACCTTAAAAACCTCACCGTAGACCAGAAAATAATGGCTCCAGCATGGCACCTCAGAAAAGCTGCTCTCAGAATTTGGAAACATCACCGAAAGTAGGATGGGCTATTGTGTGCAAATCTTCTGCATACTCAGAAAATTCAATCCATGACCAATATAGCTTTGTCTAATAACACTGGTGCTGGCAGTGAAAAAACTTGAACAGTGAAAGGAACCAAGCGAGAACCAACCCAGCACGAGCACCAGCATGGAGCTGGTGGAAACAAGGCATTGGTGATTCTTGATGCTGCAGCTCCAATCCCACCAGAAGGGGTCAGGACGCATGGCTACTACACAACTTGAAAGTGCCGCTGCAGAAATGAGAGGAAGTATGACATCAGCTCACCGGGGTGTGACAACCACCCTGCCATCTGCTGTCATTTGCATCCCACTCTTTTCCTATAAGAAGCTGAATATGAAAGTCACTGCTGCCCCACACATGGAGGAAGTAAAGCAAGGACCTGCCGCCTCAAGCTAATCCTACCAGCCCGGTATGGTGCATTCTTCCCGCCTCATCTGCCTTACATCTCCACACGTCCAGCTCAGACCATCTGGCTTTTCTAGTAGCTCTCCAGCCCTGTAGCTGTTCATATGCAGACATACATTAAGCAAAAGCCACATCAGCTCTGGCCAGATAAACTGGCATCCTTCCTTGATGCACTGGCCCATCACTCCAGCCTAATTTCCCCACAATCCATCATCAGAAACAGCTGGCAAATCAATAGAGAGCTGAGTGTAGAAAGCAGTAAGTGCAGTAAGCAGAGCGGGAATTGGGTGCGTGAGGCAGAGGCAGAGCGGGAGCTGGGCACGGGAGGCAGAGGCAGAGCGGGAGCTGGGCACGGGAGGCAGAGGCAGAGCGGGAGCTGGGCACGGGAGGCAGAGGCAGAGCAGAAGCTAAGTACGAGAGGCAGAGTGGGAGCTGGGCGTGGAGCAGAAGCTAAGTACGAGAGGCAGAGTGGGAGATTGCACGTGCAGACACTCCCATGTGACGGTCGCCATCTCCCCCCTCCAAATGCACCTGCCGCTGATGCCCAGGCACCTCTCCTGTTTTCCAATCCTATACATTCTCCTTTTCAGTTTCTGATGTCTGCTTTGCATTAAAGCTTTCGTGATTAGTTGACATAGTCAATAATGTTGATGCTCAAAATGCATCTACATCAATAATAAAATGGATGCATCTTTTTAAAATTATTTTTATTTTAATGAAATTACCTTTATGATTTCAAAAATGCTCCAATAATTCAGTAGTGACATTGGAGGAAAACGTTATAATTAACTGGAGTAGCTCAAATTATCACAAACAAAAATGTGGTTTTAGACTGTGCAAAGTTCCGATGACATACCACAATGGCAATAGCACTATGCACGAGCCTCACACAGAGAAAACACACAGCCGCTATTCTGGATGACGGACCACCAGGATAGTCTAAACCACCACACACTAACCTAACATATTCATATTCATTAACTCACCATTACTTTGGAGAACTTTTTATTATCTTTTGTCCTAGTAGCTGCTAAATAAACTAAATATTAAAGCCATGAAGTTGTCTGCCTGCTACCTTGTTTGTGTTTAGGCTAAAATATGGGCTTATTCTATGCTGAATGACAGTGTCTAAGTGAGTGTTTGTGTGCGTTGGACTTTTTGGGACCAGTATGGTTACCGTAAACTAAAAATGAAACAAAAACAACAAAAAGAAAATAATTCATAAAATGAAATAAATACTATATTCACCAAAAAACATAATCTGCAAAAAGTACTGCCACAGCACTAATGTCTTTTTACCTAGTTTAACCACAAAATCGCCTTTTTAGATGTTGTGGCTGCAGAGCTGTCCCTTTCTTCACCGCAATTATAGTACTTATCGTTTCCATGATATGCCAAAACAGTCATATGCGGCAGACTCCGCTAACCGAATATAATAAGCATAAGGATATCCCGAATTTATACAGATTACTAACCTTTGGGCATCACAATACGTTTCTCATTAATATTTAAAGCATACTACTAATATGCTTATTGAACTGCGGTTCGAAAATAATGTCTGTATAGTGCCGAAAAGCCGGGGTCCATTATCAAAAGCACATGCAATTTGTTGTTGTCAAAATAAAATTAACTTTCAACACTCAATTTTAATTTCTGGTGGACAGTCAATAGATGAATCCATAGAAAAATAGTTGTCAGTGGCAGCCCTACTTTGCACTCTCAGACTGCTGAGGAATCTGAAGGCCACATGCCCTCCAGCCTAGAAAGGGTTAAAATCTTCCCATATCTTTTGGTGTCCTCTGGGCCCCCATGCTCATTTCATTAATACCGTAGTTTAGGCAGCAACAAACCTGTAATGTGGCTTGTTGGGTAATAAATCATGGTGCCATCGCCCAGCACAGAGCCCCGGGCAGCACCCCACCTTTGGCCTCACACCGGCCACACAACAATCTGGCTTCTGCTGAGCAATACAGTGCTTCATGGCAGACAAAGAGTCCCCTGACCACCAATGACATCATTTCACACACACACACTCTCAACACTGAGCTGAATCTCTGAAGTACAGCTTGTTTCACCACAGTGCTATAAAGTTTTTGTTATGTAATGCAGCCCACACTGGGTATGTCACAGAGCCCGATTAAAAGCATTGTTAAGTGTTACCATCAGCTCCCACGACTCATCCACAGAATGGAGATTAGTTCGGACACCGTCACGCACGATCTGCTCATATCCTTTCTCCGGGCAGTGCTTGGCGTGATCTTTGAGGTGTGCACCTGTTCCCCCATGATCAAACCCTGGGGTGGTCCAAGCCACCAGTTTGTGTCCCCTGACCCTCTCCGGGAGCATTTTAAACTAAACACTCTGAGCTTCAGGGCTCATGGAGGGAAAGCAGGTCCCCCATGTCACACAGCTACAGCGATGCCTGAACCCACACCACTGGTTTATAGACCACACACCCACAACCTAAAAATGTTCAAACAGACAGACGGTCAATCTGAACCCAATTTTCCTTTTTTTTTTTCTAAAGTGGAAAGCAGATGGAAAGATACATCCAAAGCACGGTGCAACAGGATACCCTGGATGTGTGTACAGCACACCGGTCCGTCTTTTCTAACACCTCTACCCACACAAATGCTGCTCTGGGCGCAATGGCTGGTTGTTAGGTTTCTGGGATCCTGACTAACCTAACAGTATCCGGGCCTGCGGAACATAACTGAAAGGTCCACCGGGACCCCCGGCAGCAGCACAGAGCCCAAACGTCCGCATACGAAACTCAGGAGCGCCGTGACCCCCAGTGCACATACGGGGTACGCATTTCATCAATCACTCCCCACAGTGTGAAGCCCTGGATGCCGTTGCTATGGGAGCCAGCATCCGGCGCATGGTGCCGGGCGGATAAAGCCAGCTTTGTGTCCATTAAGACACCGGGGCAGGTCCACTTTCCCTGACAGCATCCCAGCAGAGCCAGCCGGTTCCGACCCCCCAAACGGCCCTGGCAGGGACCCCCACAGCGGCACCGCCCGCCTCACCTCCTCCAGGACGCTGACGGTGTTCCTGCAGCTCTGCAGCCGGGTGGTGAAGCTCGACGTGGTGGGGGAGTTATAATCCTCCGTGGTCTCCGCCAGGAACTCGGACACCGAGATCTGGTCCGGCATCCTGGCGCTGTGGGCCGGCCCGGTTCGGGATGGGGACAGGAGAGTGAGGTCAGGAAGCCCTGAACATCCAAAGCACGGGCAGCCTTACAGCGGCTCTGGGAGCGGAACCGAGCCCGGACCGCCGTGCCCCCC